>CM046069.1:72361122-73561122 GCA_025215515.1 Schistosoma japonicum
CGTTTGCAAGAACTCGGAAGGATAGGGACACACAATAGATTTTCATCATTTATGCCAAGGATTTCTGATGTGATGAAAAGTTAGGACTAATCACAGATAACGGTTGAGCAGATATAGAAAAACGTTGCAAGAACCAATTACAGCGATCAATGATAAATCTGACTGTCTAATCGACATTCATACGTCTGGCCTGATGTCTCTCAGTCCCAAGCTGTAATGAGAAGAATGCAATTTCAACGAACCAAATTAGACTATATTCCATGGACTCCTTTATATTTATGGGAAACCTGACCAAACAGCAACCGATTCGAAGACTTCTGCTCGTCTGGAGTACATACTCAAGTACGGTCACGAATTCGTCTACATCTTACTAGACAGAAAATATCTACGACAGGACTACCTATTAAAGTTGAACCTGAATATGAAAAAGCCAAGAGTAAGTTTCAGGGAGAACTGGAAACGTACTTAGGCAATTACGAAAACGAGGCTCGCTGTGACAACTTGTTAAGATATCCAACCAGGTGCGAAGTCATCAGTGACAGTTATTAGTGATCTAAACCACGAGGTTAAGGGAACTCAAATTTCAGCAGTGACAAATGAACTCTCGGAAACTCATCTCATCAGGCTCCGAACACGATCAGAAGCCGAAACAAATCAAATATAGACTGATTTGGAGTTTGTAAAGCAATCGTGTAAGGTGATGAGCAATGAAAGCGAAGGAGATAGAAAAGTCACCAGCATTAGGTAGAGGTTGAGAGGTTTTCATGCTGAGAAAACATACCGGAATTCTAAATTTTGAGAATTATTGGAGACTTAACTAGGATTCACGAACTGCAATCTCTGATTAACTAGGCTAGTTCCAGACCTAGTAGTGATTGTATCTATGACATATTCACCATCCGTAAGGTTTTCGAGCATACACATATCCAGGTCCAAAGTGATTTGTGTTAATTTGACGGCATCATTTGACTCCGTTGACCAAGAAGTTCTATTACTGAATATTAAAAATTTGTACCTATGAATCGAAAAATTGTAACAGAGCTATAATATCTGGAAATGTAATAGTAATCTGACGTGTTCTAAATTTTAATTGTATGGAAATGAACGTCAACTGTATGATGCTGAATTCTGTCCCATATTTTTATTAATATCTAATGTCAACGTAGTCCATGGGAATATTGCAGTCAGGGTCAGAAACACACATACTTACAGGTTTAATGATAGCGCATTGATGAATTTCTAGAACAAGTCAAACGAAGAGGTGCGAAATAGTCATTAGGAGTAATGTTGGAAAGTCGCAAATAAATCTCGAAATTCTAATTAAACAGAAGTCATTCTATGCACTCATTACTTAGCGGAATTTCTAGAAGTTTTGGCAATATGCAATGGCATAACTCCCAGGTTTCTGGTTGAATGGATTATTGCAATGATTTCTAGTTAATTAAAGTCTAAAAATGCACATTATTTATCGTACATTTTTGTCACCTACTGTAATGCATTCTTCATATCTACTTCTGTCTTTTGATTTGCAACTTGGGATGTTTTGTGATTTCTAGATTAGAAGCTATTCTAAGTTTTAACTAAAAGATTTATCAAGTATTACGACACATTACCATTTAACTGTCATTTTATTCTCAAGATTTATTTTTGATTCATATAAACCTAGGCGTTTATCAACATATTTTTATTGGAACATTCACACCCATTTCACATTCAATTGCATTTATTTCCTCTATTTACCTCTTAATTTCTCTTTCCAATCGGATTAGTTCAAGTCCTTTTTGCTACTGAAACGTTTTCTACGGGAGTGAATATGCCTGCACACTGTGTTGTCTTCACATCAATAGATAAGTATGATGGCCACATGATACGTCCATTGAGTTCAAGTAAGTTGTATTCCATTTTTTATATTCTATGTATGCACTGAATAAATTGAACGTAAAATTGAGCCATTTGCTATCCGTTATGTAACAGCGCCAAGAAAGTGGAACTTATGTGCATATGAGTATCAGTCGTTTGAATTCAGATCAAACAGAATGAATCAGGATGGGACGTGCTTTTTGTGAATTAATAGAAGACGAAATCCATGAAGCCGTGTCATTGTAAGGAGAGTTATCGACTTTTTCCTCAGGAGATTCACGATCGACTCGACAGGAAACTGATTACGAACATATTCAGGTGACAAATGTGCCCCTTCTCTGAATCGTAGGCATTATTTATCAATATTCTTACTTTTTACGTATGCTAATATCTGAGTTCAAATGACGGAAACCCATATGCCCCATGTATGCTCAAATTTGTTGACGACACCATATACTATCAAATAGATTGTGTAGTTAGGCCAATAGACCCTGTTTTCGTAGACATTTTTACTGTTTATTTTTGAAAGATAATGCTTAAGCAAACAATTGGTGAAAGAGAGAATATTACAGATATGTTGATGATATATTTATTATGTATGACAGTAAACATAACGGATAGCAACTGTTGAAACTTCTTGATATGGCCTATCTCAACATCCTTTTTATCATGGGGCATGAAAAGAACGACAAGTTATACTTTCAGGATGTTGCCTCAAAGTAAATTAAAAGTTGTGCATTTCAACAATCGATTTCTTGAAAAAGAAGTATATGGACTGGTTTATGCTTAATTTTTATATATTTTGCCCAGTCAGTAACAAAAAGCTAATTAGAACAGTTTCATAGAGTGTAAAAGATATTTACCACTGACAAATCGAAATAACTGTTGTGCGTTGAATAATGCTTAGGCGGAAACGGCTACACAGAAGTATAGTGATATGTGTTAAATAACGAATGGCAATTTACTGAGGGTAGCTATGATCTGTTGAAAACCCATATTTATCCATCTCAACTTTAAAGGCGATGACGTTGGAGTAAAAACTGGTAGTAAGCTTGACGCCACACTAACTAGAGTCTATCCTATTTAGTGATCATAGGTGATTTTAATGAAATTTGACCCTGTTTATTCTGCTTCACATTGTTTATATAAGTGTATTATTTCGTTATGAAAGACGACTCGTATTTGTTGACAAGTTATTCTACTTGCAATTCTTTTAACCGATCGAATAAGTTATAGAAATAATCCTTGTTATCGATTACGTTGGCACGTCATTTTTGGATATGGAATTTATATCCTAGTGATATAGCTTCCGTTATGAAATTAAACTGACTGCTTGTCTTCGCATTACTACATTGTTTAAGTGGACTACTACGATTTAACCTACATATTCTGTTCATGTCACTGCATTTGTCACTCACACTTCTTAAGTTAACACATTAAACATGTAAAGTAATACTTCTAGTTCTACTGTTGACTTATGTGGATCCTTACTGCTTGTTCATTCAATACGATTTCAATGCTGAAGATATTGTATAATTATTTCATTACTTCTTCTACTGCGATTATCACGAAACGTTTGGTGAGCCATTTACCTCAGAATAGTATAAGTCGTAAGAACACTACAATTACATACCGTAGTTATTGAGTTAGAATCACGTCAATGACTGATGGCGAAAGAGAGTAATAATAATTACAAATAGGTATAGGAGTAATGAAAACGTGATAAATGATTGAGCTTACACAGAGCTAAATTTACACACAGGTTTAGTCTAATAAATGAGCACGTAGATCATACTTATAACATGATTCGCTAAGCATTGCTTTTGAAGTAAGTTTTTGTATTCTTATCGCAAGATATTGTACGATAAAGCGTTCTTTTTAATGGCATTATATTTTGTTTGTTGTGATTTATTTTAAAAATATCATTCGCTAGAAGAATACACTCAAATAGTTGGCAGAGCAGGACGTCGAGGTTGTAGATAATGCGAGTTGGATCCCGCTGCCTGTAACAGTTCATATATATTCAAATCACTTATCACTGTCTTCAATTACTTAATTAAGTAATATTTCAACTATAACGAAATTCTATCATTCAAATGAATATTGTTTATCGCTTGATCATCTATTTAAAAGTGCTAAAACTATAATCATTACAAAATAATATGAATTCATGTATTTCTCTGTGTTTAATCGGCTGTTTTCGAACCTGAAATCCATTGTGCTAATTATTGAAGATGCGTGATATTTATGCATACTTCATTTCATTATAATAGAATAGTTCTCGTCAATAAAGATTAATCAAAGAAGCTTTATATATAGTAGGATTATGAGAGATGTTAATATAGTCGAATATTCTAAGGAATATATCCTAAAAGTGAAAAGAGGTATTTTATAATCCATGGTAACAGATCAGATAACCGATGTCGAAGATTACGCAATGTATCTACAAAGGCTAAAGTGTGTAAAGTTCAGATAACACCTTATATTTTTTTTTAACACGAAACCAGATTTAGGTGACCGAACATTTGACGTTTCTCCAGCCAGGTTAACCGTGTGAATCGAAGTAAATATATATGAAAGTACTATAAAACCTAATATTCTCTGAAGTCAAAACTGAATTATCATAACTCCTCATATAGTAACAAGTGTGGGCTATTAAACAGGTAGTTGCATTCGGAAACTAAAAACAACAGATAATCAGTTAACAGAAGGTATCCTTGCTAGATAATGAAATGAATAGGGCTTAGTCATCAAATGTGGTGATTTTATGTATTTGATCTCTTTTAGATACCATCGGAAACAAGGGATAATTGAACAGATCTATCTTACCAGTATAGAACTCCTCAAATTAAAGCCGGTCTCCTAAAACCTTCTCCCAGTGATTCTATTGATTATGGGTCCACCGTGAGACCTGAATATTCATCGTGGGACTGAGTGTGTAAACTACTGTTCACTCTTCTCTGGTTCTGCGTGGAACCTGTTATAAATCAGTCCGTAACGAACATAAATGTCAGATGGAAACTAATCTCCAGGGATCTACAATTTAGAATAGTTGTCCTAGATTCCACTTGCCAGTCACATGCCGACATAAATTATAATCTCCCGGGATCTGTTTCAGCTCATTGGTATAGTTTGTTCATCAATAATAGAAAAAAGGTGGGTATACATTAATTCCAGCAGTTACATAACACTTAATTATTTACAAGGGTATAGACATACTCATCAATTTCAATTCCATAAATCCTGGCTTCTTAAATTATGTCATATGTTATACACAGCTCATTATTTATACTGTGATCATGCTTATTCTTTTTGTTACCACTGAAACTAGTAATTTGACTTCTTCAGTACATGACTTGGCAGTTTTAAATTTTTGTGTCTATGTGAAGTAGTAACTTGGACATTCGCTTCTCTATATGCCTTGTTCTACATTACATATGATTGTTTCATAACTGATTTTATCTATTTTCGTACGGTTGTATGTTTCCATTGGTATTCATTTTAATGATTAAAAGATGGTTATGCACGTGTGACACTTCAATCGATTCTACCAGAGGATTCACCTTTTAGAATTTGTGATCAAATCGTTGAATTTGACAATAAATCCAGCCTCAACTGGTCTAGAATGCTGGATAAATCCAATAGTGTTGTGAATTACCAATGCTAATGAGCCCAGGTTTGCGACAAACTAAAATATAGACTGAAATTTAATAAGACTCTATTGATTGTCTCCAGCTGTTGCGTTTTTCATTTACTTAAAGACTGATTAATCGCCTATTAATCATTGAAAAAGATAAGCGTAACACTAAAGTAAAAACCTAAAATGCCCTTCGTGGTATTTTATTATCACAATCTTCATAATCACTTTCTTCATTGTCAATAATTTTCAAAGTTTTGGCAGAAAATGGAAGAACATGAATAACTTCGTTTCTAAAACCTTCCCCTTTTTCAATACTGTTGAACCATTTTTAAAAAAATACATTAAACTAAGGTGGTTTGTGGAGATTGGTATTAAATTTTTTTTTGATTAAATTCGACACAGATTGATGTTTGTAGGGCCGCAAAAAGAACCAGGGAACACTGAACAGCTATTTTGTTCTAGTATGAGATTCTCCAGCTGTACGCACCCGAAACTACTCCATTAGTCTCAGATTGAAGAGCCCAAGCTGCCTGCACCATTGGGCTGGGATTCAGTAGTAGGATTCTCACTTCCATGAATTTGTGGTGTAGCTTGACGATCATCCAATGTCGTCAGTTATAACTGTCTCACTCAACCTCTTAATAAAGTCCTTGTGTCAGTGCATGTTTGCTGTGATTGCTGAGTGACTTTAAGTCACTTTCACTACGCAACAGGTAAAGTAATTCATCACTAAAGTATATTATATTAGGAAGCATCTTGTAGTAACTCTACTTATTATTTATGATTATGTCATATATCCATTAACTATGAATTCTGTTATACTTTACTCTATTTACTGAATCAGTTGGTACCCTCCAATGCCATAAATCACCCTAAATAAATCCCAACATATTCAAAGTGGGATATTTTAGTGCAAAACTGGTCACTAAGTGACGACCAAATAACAGTTATTTATGACCACTTAAAGATGTTGGTATGATTATTTCGTCAAATGAGAGTCTTTATTAAGGACAATATAAAGTAGTTTGCTTCAATAAAGGCGAATACAAAATGGCCACATCAATAAAGAGTGGCATTCTTAAAGGTCACTAGCACAATAGCTAATACCAAAAGATCACATCTATAGTGTAGTGAAATAAATATATATTGACTGACTAAATATAAAAAGTCAAGACATTGATTGTCTATCTTCAGAAAAAAATACAATAGTTAAGATAAACAATACCTGGTGATGTGTTCCAAAAAGATAAAACAACTTCATTAGTAGAAACAACACATACTACAGCGATCGTACCTGTCGATTTTTCATTTAAATACACTGATGCTTAAGGTCTGAATAGAAGACGACTGTGACATGTGAGAATCTCGTTTTATATAAAATTGGCCTAGGTGAAAAATGAATTTTAATTTAGTCTACAATTAAGGATCTGGAATTGTTACAACAGTGTTTTCATTGTTATACTAAGCGAACATTTATGACTTCATTTTCAATAAATTAAACGGGTTACTTTTGACTTTCACCCGTTCAACCGTCGTTATTAATTTCAACTATTCGATATTATAATTATTTCATCAGTAGTAACTAAAATTGCTTGTTCCATCTGAGTCTAAGGATATGTAACGGATACTGCAACCATCAGAATATCGTCAATAGTCTTGGTTGCTAGATTATCCTTCTAATTTTTAACCATAACCCTATTACCTTTCACGCTTGTCACTGAATTAGGGTGTTCTTAAATGATTGATTCCGAATTGTGCATTCAAGATTACCTGCTGTAACGCTTTTTGAAGTGTATAAACTTATTGACGGCTGTGATAGCTGTAAATATTCTACTTATCAAGTTTTGGCAGTATCCTTCAATAGTGTACCCAAATTGGTTAACGCCTGAAGCTATGGTCTATTCTTAGGATACTTATATAGAACACCAGTCACTTCTTCTACTGTGGGCATTATTATTATCAATGCTTTGATGCATATATCTGCTATAAATTACGATGAGGGTGTCATTACAAGGATGTTGATTGAGGTCAGTCTTGTGAAGAAGACTTTCTAACACGCACTGTCTGACATAATGAGTCTATATTCTTACAAGACATAATAACATCCTCTGCCTAACTGTCTGTTTCAATGTAGCTACTCTAAAGTTTCAAGTTAGTCAAGAATTCGAAAGCAATAATCACAAAATGTGCATATCCTTTCATGTCCAATCGATTTGAGCTACACAAGGCTAGACAATATCTCAGTTAGAGGAATACAGATTGAAATCTCCTGTGAAACCATTTTCCGAGGTTCTAATTGGAGCAACTTCTCATATATGCACTGAACATTTTCTATATTACTTTGTGTTTGAACTCAATTATACCTATGTAAGAAAGCAATATGACAGAGACTTCCGATTTTAGCCTAATAGTTAATTATCGTAATATATTATGATGACTATAGAAATGCTACTTTAAGTTGAATGATTTCTAAATTGTTTCTCACGTAATCATAATTTCTATTCAAACGAAGTAGTCCATAATTTTGACGCCATTGATGGAGAATTATAAGCACTATGTAGTAAATACAAGGTGCCGTGGTTGATGTGTCTGTTCGATGAGCTACTTGAACATCTTAAAATTCTGACATTTTTCGCGTCTAATATGATAGCTCAATTAAATCGTCTTTAGAACTATTACTAACCACTTCATTTTTATTTCTGTAATCCATATTAAACCCATTATCTATAATAAATTTGAAGCCTGCATAAAATCAGTTTCCTGCACTTATCTCTGTATCAATTATACGATAAACTTCCTTAATGTCTAAAGAAGTTATTTAGAGTTCCGGTAGATACCGATTAATGTCGTAATGGGACCGAGTATCCTGTTACTCCTACTAGGACTGTTTATAATGTCTGTGTTCCAATGATCTTAAGGTGGTGTAATATTTTTCTTCTCACGAGCTTACCTACATACAAAATCGCGTCATGAAGAAACGTCGAACGGTCACCTAGAAATCGAGCTTGGAACACTTCTTCTAAATCTTGGTGCGTATGTTATGGCAATAGGCATCTACATTTACATTCTTTTAAAGACAGCAACAAGTTATCCAGGCTGCATTTAGTGGTTGACTTAAGAGACAAGTGTTTATACAGTTTGTTGTTATCAGATAAGATTACACTGAAGGCAACCAAGTTTTTCTCTTTAGTTGTAAATGATTGCATATAAAGCTTGATCTGCAACGCCCTAGGCTATCATGTTTATTTATTCTTTTCGTAAACATGAAATCTTGGAAAACGTTAGTTGTAAATGATCCTATCTTATGCAGCATCGACCACCCCGAAAACACATGATGATATATTTCTGCTACTCTATAAAATAACTTCTATCCTCTTCCACTTCTTGTTGAAGATAACTTTGTTTGTATGGAGTTATTTCTAATAGTAACTAATTAATATGCTATCACCTACGTTTTAGCATTCTCTTTCAAAACTTACCCTTCTCAATTTCAGTAACTTTTGTACTGAACGTTTTTTTTTTGTATTAACTGATGCACCATGACTTTTCGAACAGTGTACCCGCTTTCTAACACTTGTAAATTAGTGTGGATTCTGTGACTAATCTCAGAATATGTTATTATTATTATTATAAAGTTTAATTGTTTGTAATGGATATATATACGTACTTACTTCGGAACAGATATATATATTTTTTATCTTGTGTACAGCAAACTAGATCAGACAAGTGGTAACACCTTAAACATGTGTTTTACAATTTGTAACAGTCTACAATAATTTAATATAAGTGAATTTGATTGATCGATCAATATCAAAAATATAATGAAATAGAAGGGCTTCAACGACGAATAAATGGAGTCATTTACAGTAGTGTGGCTGTAGATAATAGAAGCGTTTTCGTGATTAATTCCGATTTCGGTTTTTCGATATATGATCGAGTAATTAGAATGCAATCATACAATTCACTCGAACTATTGATATATTCCTTGTCTACTTGTGAGATTGCATAAACTGTCAATGCTGTTAGATCAATGCAATTTCTGTGTTTCACAGATGGTGTTCTTAATGAGCTATTTCCCTTATTTTATATCTACAGTTGCTACAGAACGATACTAACAGCAATTACAATACTACAATTTTCCTTGTTCATTTAGTGTGTTCAACTTTCTTGATCACTTTGCTCATTTAGTTAGTTAGTGTCACATTTCATTAAAGATGTTACTTCAAGCTCCTGTACTTGTCTCTAACTAACCTTTATGAACAAGTCAGTCTAGAGCGGATCAGTTGACCGAATGAAAAACACAGAGCTAGTCCATGTCAGAGCTTAACATGTAATCTTTAATGAAAATCACTCTGGTGTTCATTATTCACCTAACAAGTGATAAAAAGTGATCAAAAATGTCATCTAATCCCTGTGGTTCATATTGAAAGTGTTACAGATTGTCTCAAATAAAAGACACTTTCTTCTTCCTTTTGTCGATCTGCTGAAAAAATATAAGGCGTCACTGATTTCACACTAATCGATGATTCATCAAAGACAAACCGTCAGACGTACTTCATATGATTGATTTCCTCTTAAATAAATAGGTTTTTCTTTGTTTCCCTCTAATTTATAAGTGTATTATTACTCTGTACTGCACAAAGTTTCTTCTTTTGCCTCGTTGATTTCAATTTTCTCTGTGTGATTTTAGTTTTGTGGCCTAAATATTTGACCACTGTTTCTACCCTTTATGTACGTTCCTATTTCGACTACTTAGTAATGTAATCAGTAGCTGGACTTAGTTTTATGAGATATGGTTCTATGACTATTATTTATTTGCTTTAAGTATTCAATGCACAATACCTTTCACATTTTGAATTCTGCAAACTAGGTGTTTGTAGATAAAGCCACTCATGCTTATTAGTTGGTGAATAGTTTTATGATCTAATTAACGTATTAGAACTGTGTAACCACACTATTAAAATTCATTTCATAAAAAACACTTTAAAAGATAGTTTGCAGTTATTTATATTGAATCATCACTGTAAATAACTGTGCGAATCCCATTGTGAATTGTCAACATGGTCTGTAGTTATAGTTTAGACAAGTTTAAGCAGTTTCATGAAACAAACGATCACTCTTATGAGAAACAATAATTTCTGAACGAGAATATTGTAATAATCTTTGCATATTTTCCTAGTGTAGGATTATGAACCTAAAGTTTTACCATTGATTTCTATTCTCATTTGAGTCTGGTGTTGATGTAGTAATCTGTACTTCGCCTATTTACAATCTGGATGGTTCATAGAACTCTACCTCGGTTGTTAAATTTCATTTGAAGCAACATCATTGTAATATGAATGTTTCGATTTTAGTTTTGTTGGTTTGCTTTAGTGGAAATTGGTTTTGGGATTTATTGTTTGTGTTTGTCACAAACTGGTATCGGAGATGTTTTGGTTTGTCGGTGGCTCAGTAGCGTGCACCATGCGTATCATGAAAGCCATGAATTTAATCTCGTTCTGTTGTCAAGCATATGCACTGCTTAGAAGTTCGATTCTAGGATGAAACAACTTTGCAATGTTGCCTTACTTTCACTGGAACTCAATCGAAACAGGGATATAAGGGATACAACTTCAGATATCCTTTTTTCCGTATTGCTTTAAATGGCTCATAAAACTACACTGTATTTCTTTTTTTAATTTGCTAACAGTGAGTTTTCGTATTGTTCTTCATAGTTGGATATTAAGCTATATAAATTGAAGGTAACCATAGGTTGTGTGGATTAATGGACATAAATAAATAGGAATAAATCTGTACATTGCATTCCACTTGATCTACAGGCATCTTATTGTTGATGTTGGAAGTGTGACTCTAACCCAACACCCTTTGTTTCAAATACGAAAGGATTATCCACTGAACTGCTGAGTTCAGTTAGCTGCTGACTTGTTCAGCAAGTGTGCCGATAACATTGAAGATTTGTAAATTCCAGTTTTTGATATTCAGGACTGTAATAATTTTGTCTTTAGTGGCACATGTACATCTTGAGTAATTTATCTCATTGTTTTCTGTAGTTATAAATCTTTTGGCATATACTCGCGGACACAATGATTTGTGATTTGACATATTTAAGTGCTGCGTACACTTTTCATTGCCTTCGGTACAATAGGTGATAACTGAAAAGTACTTAAGACTTTTGTATTTACCATGAATTTTAAATGAATATTAGTTCATTAGTTCATGTTGCGTAATGTAGTATCAATTCGATTGTCTGGTTGCTGCAACTTCAATAATCTATTGTTTTATTTCACTTTATTTTCAAATGATGATTTGTACCATGTCAAATTTGCTATTCGTTTATCTGTTATGTAACTGAATTCACCTTTTGATTAATTTCTTCTAGGATGTTCGCTTATTTGAAGAATATTCTACGATTAATGATCAGTTAACTTATCCTCTTAGTATAAGCGACACAACAACTTTAAATTCGAATCTGCTTAAATGCCCAAATTTATTACAACATTTAAATCGTGTTCATCAAACAATACGTCGTAAATTAACTATCAAGAAAATAGAAACTAATCTAGCTGATTATCAATTACAACTTTCCAAAGAATATACAGGACGTTTAAACGTTTTGAAAGAACTTGGATTCATCGATTCCGCTACACAAAGTTATTGTCTTAGTTCTAAAGGTAAGTTGCTTAAATGAATACATTTGTAAGTTGAGACCGACGCGTTTACACTGATTAATCAATCACTCCTTAGTAATCCACGTAATGTTTAAGTAGTCCATGGTGATAATCGGATCCTTAAATGAAAACTTAGTGTACAAATTATCAAGTCACTTATAGTAGTGGCCACATTACAACTTTATCAGTTGAATTCGTTAACTATTAAAAGATTGCATAAACATAACGCTGCTAACTATTTCTTGATCAATCATTGTACAGCTAAGAGCAATTTTAGCGAATAATTGTACAAATTTAAAAACTAAACATCGATTACTTAATTTCATAGATTGAAGTGGACAAATTGTTACTTTTAATTTACTGAAATATTGTTTCTTAAACGAATAGCAGAAATTCTTCAAACTATTAAAGATACAAGCCTATTCTGAATTAGATATGTACCCGTTGCACAAGTGTGACTGTCTGGACACAGTAGCCTAGTGGTGAACGCGGTGGCGTTTGACACGAAGCGGACTGAGTTCGAATCCCAGTGTGAACATCAACATTGGGATGCAGGTACATCCAGCCGACGAGTCCCAAATAGGACGAAACGCGCGTCCTGGATTCCACTTGCCAGTCACAATCCAACTTAAATAAAACAAAATAATTGTTTAGAATATTCTATTAATTAGTTAAATTGTTTAACTTTTCATAGACTTTATTTTAACTAGAATTCAGGACATTCTAATTCTTGTACTTTTCAATATCTCTTAGCAACAGTCTAATATTAATACAAATTATGTCAAATGATTAATATTCATTTGATTATTATAGTTAGTTCTATTGTTTTTCTTTAGTATTTCGACACTTTTGTTTGTTATTAGTTGTATTCAATTCAACTACATTACTTAATAATTTAACTAAAACAAACATCTATATATTCTTTAGGTTTCTTTGCATGTGAATTAATAAAAAAGGAAGTTGTATTGACTCAGCTTTTACTTGATGGTTTTATTGATAATCTATTGGCGCCTGATATTGCAGCTGTTCTCTCAGTTTTCGCCAATGAACTACGACCATATGATTTTTCGCTGGAAAAAAAAATCAAGCTCTTAAAGAATTAGTTAATTCAATAGACCGTATCAATTCCAATACAAATTATGTACCTAATAATGACTTAGATTTAATTCCTCGACATTTACTTCCAGTATTCAAAAGAATGTTAAACTGTGCTTATGAAGTAAGTTATTTATGCATACATCCATGATTAAGAAAAAGGTCAGTAAGTCATAAACGGTGCAGAGTTTGCCAAAAATGTGCGTTTGTCCACGTAGCTAGACCACATTAACAAGACGAGATGAAATTGGGAAGATGAATAGCAAAGGATTCGAAGTAATCTTAATAGCAACGATAATAAAATTGACTAAACGTTGAGAATGTAGTCCGATAAAATGAGATGGAAAGTGTGACTGAAGGTGGTATACTGGAATTCGGGATCTATCATTGATGTTACGTGCTGATTTATTCGTCGAATGTTGGTCACTAGTTTAGTTAAGTAATAATAATTACTTTTTCGACATTAAAGTTAACAGAGTTATACGACGTTCTTTTACAGAAACCGAAGGTATACATTTATATAATCACTAATGTCAGTTGTTTGTACTAAGAAATTTTCAAATCTCTATGCGATGTTACAATATTTGCCTATAATTTCTGAAGTTGCATTTCTTTTCGTTTTTAATATTTAGAAATGTATTTGATCAGTCACAGTTCAAATGTACTAAAACATTTGAAATTAAATGGTAATATCAAGGTGTCTAGGAAGGACTCACATATTTCAAATTCAATATCAATCCTGAATACTAATCGCAACAATTGGATAATATAAACCCATAAGAATATGTATAATATCTAGTGAAGAAAAGTAATGGCTATCTTAAATCAATAACCTAGTGGATAACGTATTACTGTTTAAGGCGGTAGGTATCCAGTTCATGTCAATTTAAATAATAGCTACAGGATGTAAGCATATGCAGTACCGAATAGAACAAGTCATACATCCTGCATCCCACTGCTAATGATAATCAATCTAACTTTGTCTGTAATCGTTAGAGGTCGATATCGACTGTGCAGTATTGGAAACTAGAAATCACTGGGGAGCTATCATATCTTTATATATGACTCCTCAACAGTTCACACCCACGACTCCCCCATGAATCGAATCTACAACACTCAAGTCTTGTAGCGAGCGTTTAAACGTCTATACTACCAGACCATCATCCAATAGTAGGATCCTCATTTCAATCAATCTATGATGTAACAAGACGATCATCATCTGGCTTGTCTGAACTCTACCAGTTATAGCTTCCCACTAGAATTCCGAGTCTTGAAGTAGATCACTAGTCAACTGATTATCATAGTTAAGCTGAGTTAGTTTTGTGGAAGATGGACTTAATTTCGCGTTTATATTCGGAACAGACTAAGCTCATTTCGATACCACTATGATAGTTGTTATGAGTGGGATTGAATTATCGTCGTGCTATATCACAAAGTAGGAATCCTACGATTCGGTGTTGACACGTCGGTGGTTATGCTTAGCCTTTCGCTGAGAGACCCGAGTGTCCTGAGTCTGATCCGTGGCACGGTCATGAGTAGGAATCGCCGAGGAATCTCATACTAGGACGAAACAGCAATCCAATATTCCCTGATTCGTAGTTGTACCCAAGAATTAGATCAGTCTATGTCAAATATAAACAATATTATTTACAATCTGCCGAAATACCACTTCCGAATATTTATGCTATTTTTATGAACTTATTATTTGCCAGTTTTATAGCCAACTATCATCAACAAACATTACTAAATGAGGAAATGTCTAGATCACTAACGCATTATTTTGGTTTAAGAAATTTATTTTGAAATGTCAGTGCAAAGTAGTATCCTTAATTATGGTGGGTTGATTTTAGTGGAGAATTTTGACGATGAATTCCTCACCGTTAGAATATGAATATCACTTTTAATGACTATACGTGTGTACCTGTATTCTCGTATAAACGGTCCTGACAGTATAGTACCATGATACAGTAGTTTTTTTTCCTATTACTAATCACTCTCGTTTGAATTCGCTGTCAAACCTAGAATCCCTAACTTTTTTCTAAATCTGAATAGATTAATAATTACTAGTTGGTATAAAAGTCCAATCAACTGAATATGAACATCCTTCTGTACTTTAATAAAAACTTATCGCTCATTTCATTACGTTACGTAATATCGAATCACTAAAACTGATAGATAACTTTGTAACAAATCAAACTAAAATCTTATCAGCTGATTGTTTTATATCCATAAAATCACTTTCTAAAGAGTAAGTCTGTACTATCATCATATAAATCATGTTTCGTCTTATCTGTCACTTAATAGTTGTACGTAATTGCATTTCAGCCATCATGTAGCCAATCGCAGCCTTTAGCATAACTAACGAGAAAATATTTAAGACTTTACAAATGAATATTCAAGGTTGTTGTCAGTTTCAACTTTGACTTTCTCTTTCTTTCTTTAAGCTGGAAACACTACAGAGATTTCACAATTTGATTGATCCATATTTGGAAAGTCGTTTTGATCTACGTTTAGTTCCTTTAGTTTATAAATGGGCTAAAGGATACTCATTCTCTGCAACTATAGCAAAATGTGATCTACCTGAAGGTTTACTGATTAAAAGTCTATTACAACTTGATGAATTGATTCGACATATTGTCGGTGCATGTCGTCAGTTTGGCAAGCATATATTAAGCTTAAAGATGTGTGAAGCTAGAAATCTAATATATCGTGATATTGTTTCTTCACCAAGTTTATATATTTTAAAAGGTATAAAATCAGTTACAGATGATTGAAAAAGAGACTGCATCATAATTTTTTTAACACTCAATTAAGTATCATTAATTTTTTAAGGATATTTTGTGTAATATCATGTTGAAATCTCATATAACGCTTTCTAGTTCATCAGATTACTTACTTTAAGTCATCTTTTTATACTTTTAAAACCTACAATTATTTTATTAAAATACATTTGCTTATTAAATGATTTTCTTAAAACAATGGGGTTGGGAATGATGAAGTAATTGATCAATGACTTAAGGTTATTCACAACGCCTGGGATGATTTCAAACATCCAGGATTAATAGCATTTTTCCTTAGCAGTATAACCAAATATAGTATAAGTATGTTACTTGTTCCATCTGAGCCAATACATAAACTATCTCTTACAACAATCAGAAAAAAGTGATTTTGATTTACTAATCCATCAGTTGGTAGAACTAGCATCCGTATCGATCACATTTGTTGTATCTGCATTCTATAGTTACTGTTCTACGTAGAAATTAAAGAAATATGTTGATGACACTTTGATCAAGAGTCTTACGAGACGTAGAGACCACTGCTATCCAATTTTCCACACACAACTGCAATTATGAAAGGTCTTCCTGAAACGAGTAGTGGATGGAAGGGTAGCTTTGGCCAACTCATTGGTATCGCTCATCCAAGCATATAAAAATTTATTTCAAAAACAGCCAGTTTTAATGAATTTGTTGCAGAGATGCAGCAGAGCGTGAAACAAAATTAAAATCAGGTAGTAAAACCCGTTAACCTGGTGATAGAAGACTATTGAAACTGATTGATACTGGACAGTTTAGATATGATTTAAAAAGAAAGTATTAACTGGTCGAGAGGTGAATAGAAATTTCAAAGCTTAAGATTCAAGGCAACATGAAGAGTGTATATATCTGTGTCATTGCGATGGATTTTGAAACATCACAAAGAGTTTCTAACCATTGGTTATGAGAGTCAAGTGAACTCTCACTACGTGGACTATCTGCTAACATGAATCAGTCTGACATTGATGTCACGTTTTGTTTCGGCTGTACCTAACTTCCTGTCATCTCACTCCTAAAGGAGCCGTCGCATGTAAAGGTGATGTCTAGAAGAAGACATGTGATTCATCAGTGTCGTGTGACAGACAAGTGAGGTAAAGTACTAAATCTTACACATATATCTTGCATATCAGTTTATATTATAATAATACATGCGTATGAGTGATTAATTAGCTCTTTGATAAATCAGTCGGATCATCGTGTCTGAGCAATAAATTAAGGCAAGGTTGGGGGTCAGCCACACGATATTACGTTGCGGATAAGTCAGAGCCGGCCATCTCTATGTAAAACATGACAAATGTAAGCGGTAGTTGAGCATACGGTAGAAATATTACGAAGATATCTGATTAAACACTAGTATATGAATATCATCTTTGAAAGGTCACGTTTCACACCCATAAAGTAAAGCGAGGCCAACTGCTGCACAGTATACTCGTCCCTTGATTAGCAGACTGACTTTGTGCCTGCACAGACCAAACGCGCATTCTTAAGAATTACGTTAGACTGCAAATATCTACACTCAGTAAAAGGCACATTTTTACAGCACATGGAATGTCAATTTATTTTACGAGTTAATTCAATTAACCAAATGTCATGTTCAAAAAATATACGATAAAACTTCTAAACTAGGTCTCTAAATATAATTAATAATAATTCAAGAAATAAAGTTTTCAGCACACGTTTGTGGGAGAGAAGAAATAACAGCATCACTTGCATTGGTTTTCTAAAAAAGCACAAACTAAAGTCATCCCACGTAAGATAATGAAAGATTTGTTTTCTGAAGTTTCTCCCGCGTTTATCACCTGATCGAAGTTTATTTGATTTCTTTCGGTGGTCCAGTTATATGAAATAATCGTGTTAATGTGCTAAAAGTACTTGTCATTTGTTTCATATTATCTGTTTCAACTTGACGTGTACTTGATCGATATTGATAGGCTACTACACGTGCAACCACTGTGAGAAGAGTCATTATATCTGTATGATTCCCGTTTTTAATATCAGTTTCTAGTGCATTACATAGTTCTTGTATATACCAACTACCTTTAGTTGTATTACACCATGTAATATAACCTGAAATATAAAGTAAATGGTGTTTATACAAAGTTTACTACTTATTTAATTGGCCTTTTTAATTGGTCTATAGAGATTAATTCAGTTTTAGAATACAAGAAAAAACCTCATTGATTCTCGAAATGCACGTGATGACTGAATTTCGTATTCAGTCCAGGAAACTTGGTCATTTTGTCAGTCAGAAAACAATTATAGTAATAACTTGTATATATTCAACGAATATTTGGAATCATTACTTCAAATTAAGAAATTACAATGTTAATATGCTATAAGCTTAGTTATTGCTAAGTAGATGGCATGTAATGCCCAATTCAAATCTATGTATCAGCTTATAATCATGACCATAGTTCTAAACGTTTAACCTTAAGCCTCAACTAGAATCAGTTTAAAGACATCTAAAAGACTATTTGGATCCCCACACAAGTTCGAGAGGATGGTTTCAATATAGCCATATTTATGCCATTGTTCATTTTTAATTTACATATCGGAAAGCCTACAGAAAACCTCAGTAGATTCGTCAATCACTCTAAATCTGCATAGACTTGGTTATATCATCGTTTTTTCGATAATGTATTTACTTACAATAACTATCTTCTGATGGGCTGAAATCGGTTGCCTATGCACTGATTAGTAACAAAATGTAATCTTATTTACTTTAAGAATCGCTCACGCTCTCCATTATACTGTTATGTAAATGTGATAACACTTGATGCATTCATGGAATAAAACCTATCAATCTAGGATTTCATGACATTAGAAGTGCACATCACTAGTGTTTCTGAAACATAAACAAAACAGCTTTTGGATCCCCAATTTACCTTCTTAAGTCTTCCAGTTAGATATGAAATTTACTATTAAATTGTACAAAATCCTCACTGAACCGTCATTCACAAAATGTCTCTTTTCTTGTTTTTGGGATTAAAGAAAAGTGTTAATTTTTAAATAGGAAAAATAAAAACTATGCCTACCAACAATAAATGAAGAAATAATATTCAATAAACATTAAGAAAGTCAACGAATATAGGGCGTAAGAAATGATAGAAACATTCTTGTTTCTAAGGAAATACATTATTTCCCTAGAATGTCAGTCCAAATCATTCTTAGCAAAGGACTTTCGTAATAATCTTCATTTTAAGTTTAGATTGTGTATGTACTTATCAAACACGGCTCCATAAACATGCAGTGTGAATGAGTGATTCCTAAAGACACCTTGAAAATATATGTAAATATCTACGCATTTCTCTACATATTATCATCAGTTGTGTTATAAAAAACGAGTTTACGAAAAATAATAATCACCAGGAACTACCTTTATGGAGATTATATACTTCTGATTTCATAAAACATTTTGTTTCTTAACGCCTTATTGAACTTATCAACCGTTTATGAACTAGAGCTAATTAATTGTATATCGTGACTACGATTTTCTATCATTAATGTTCTGTGTTGATGTTATTATTTTAATTATGCTGCTGCGGAGTCTGAGTCTTTATGTATATATTTAGACAATTGTATAAAAGAAATAATAATTCTGAGTGCTGGATTGGTTGACTGTTTTCCTTTTACAGCTTCGGTCTAAAAATATCGGTGCAGACTGATATAACATTATATTCCTCGATCACTTGCAATGATCGCGCGTTTATTGTCTACTCGAGGTTCAATATTCGGGAGTTGTCTTACTCAAAGTTTATTTTTAGACTAAGCCTCACTACATTTCTACAGGCAGTTGTGGCAGTACCGGAGCACAGCTTTAAAAATATGCAAGTAGTAAAGCCTCCATTTTGAAGCATAAGTGTCTCATCGAACGTGCATTAACCCCAGCCAAGGACCAGAAGAGATAAGAGAATACTTCAAATACGGACTAAGCTGCTGTGTGAAAATATTACAACTGCTGAAAGTGTTTCAGATGGGGTTGTATTATCACTTCCATTTAGAGTTTAAAACAGGTAACACAAGATAAATGAACACTTACATAAATCAGCTATGAAGAATGTAGAACCTAGTACATATCTACACCAGTCCAAATAACTATACTACGTCAACATAACTAGATGAGTAGCAGAGTCATAGAAGTAGTAATATCAATGGTAGTAAGAAAGATTAAAAATAAAGAATGTGGCTAGAGAGAAATAATTAATTCATTGGGAGAAAAGCATAATATAATTTTAAAGCTCACGAGCAAAGTAAAAACAGAATACATTCGCGTTATTGCATCCGGTTATGATCTATAACACCCAACATCTCTAACTATTGGTTACAGTAGTCATGCAGATCCCAACAAACGTAATCTATACTCACTAAAATAGCTCAGATCGATGAAAATTACTCATATTGAAATACATATCTTAGTTATCATTTGCTGCCTTTAAAAATTCTAAATAAACATTGTATTGGAACTGGAGTGGTTTGTGGAGATCGGCATTAAGTTATAGTTGATTGAATTCATCACAGATTGATGTTAGTAGGACACCATTGAAAACCAGGGAGCACTAGACAGCTGTTCCATCCTAGTATAGGGTTCCTCGGCAGTGCGCCTAAGATTTCGCCCTAGGGACTTCAGGTTGGCGAACACCTAACCCCCATGCACCAATGAGCCGGCATTCAATAGTAGAATTCCCACTTCCATCAATTTGTGATATAGAGTGACGATCACCTATAGTCATCGGTGATAACTGTCCCAATCCCAGCAATTCTAGACTCCATCAGTCACGATTTCTTACTAGAGCTTCCTGGAGCCAGTTACTAGTGAGCTGTATTAACAAGCTGTATGGTAACAACAAATATTGTCTAAATATCATTTAGTTACAACAAAGTGGTGGATTTTCAATTTCTACTCAATAAAAACATAAGAAATAAACAACGGACAATAATGACTTCTTTATTCAACGCGTACAACTGAAACCACGACAGATGTAATTATTAACATGAAACAGTTGCAAGAAAATACTTTTCTTACAAATGGGTTTTCAATGTACAAACATACATACAATAAACCACAGGAGTTATGAAAACAAGACACAACTAACAAACTGTGAAGACATACCTGGTACTGTGGAATATGAAATTAGTATATCTGCATCTACTGGTAACTTGTGTACAATGACATCATCGCCTGCATCGGCAACCATAGTGGAGACACCTTTATCATAGGAAGCACCTCGAGATACCTTTACAAAACAAAATAAAAGATAAGTAATTTGAAATTTCAATTCAAACGGATTAACGCTTTATTTTCACTCAAATGTATTACAATCCCATATATTTGTAAGCTTATTTTTACATGATAGGTATATAACAAGGTAGAATATTTGTAACACTGTGGTTATCCGCAGCGTTTTCAAGGGAAACTGTATGTGTTTGTGCCCAGTACTTTAGGTTATTTTCCCATTCATTTAGTGAATAAATGAAGCATACTGGAGTGTGATTTCCATTAAAGAATATATTTAAAGCTCTAACTCCACCAACTTTTTTGTTTCCACCTGTCGTGTTAAACTGCGCTACAGTGATGTGCACAAAGTGCTCACTTGCGGAAAACTTTGTTCGAATTTACACTCTGTGATACGAAACTCATCAACTAAATGAGGGAGAATAAGCGGTAATTATGAATATGGTACATTAGTTGAGCAGTGAAAATGCCATGCCTAATTGTATTTGAGTTTGAGGCTTAATGTTTGTGTATGACAGTGGGTGGTACTATCTACCGGCTGTTTTAACAGAAACAAGTGAAGTAGGGATAGAACCCGAGATATGATGATAGAAAATCGAATGATCCAGTAACTACTTAGTCTTCGGGTTAACCTTTATTATCCAACCTTAATAAATTGATAAAAGACAAATTATCCAAACAACAATATCCAGATCCAAAGCTAATATACTTAAAAAATGCTTATATGCACCAGATCCTTTAAGATTTATGACTACTCGACCAAACGTATTTATACTTCAAAACAATTGAACAATATACATTATAATTAATTATTATAATAAAGTTAGTCACAATAAGAAGAACTATAAAATAAAAGGATATTCAATGGAACAAGTGAAACTGTTGAATCCATTACGAGGGAAGTAAATTACAAAAAAACACATCGAAGTCAATATAGTTGACTGTGAGTGATTATTTCCCAGTAATTATTCTAATTCACTTTTACACAGGTATAATAAAGGCTACAACTCCGCAGAGTATGTACCATTTGAAGCCAATTTCGTTTCATCCTTTATTTGGCGTATACTTTATCTAAATCGTTAACCAAGTATAAATTTTATGCACCAAGCTTTTAGATACACTATTTATGTAAAAGCTAGCAGAATTATCTGGATGTTCATAATGAAGTAAATGATATGGAGTAGACTCGAATCTAAGCCATTGGATGATTATTACTTGCAAGTATTTCTTCGTGGTATATCAATAATAATAATAATTGTCATGAGACTGTGAAAAAGAGAACAAGAGTAGAAACTCTGTTGCAGTTTGAAAAGTAAATGAAGTACATAGAAAGTATAGAACATATTAGATATGATTATAGACATATCAGGTTCATTAATTCAAAGATTCTGTGTCCATTGAATAAAATCCACAACAACCTAGAATAAATAGGATAAATTAAATTCATCAATTCAAGCTAATGCATTCTAAATAAATACAAAAGGAGTAGGTTATCATGGAATAGTAGGAGATATTGGGAGTAACATATTTTATAGTATCATGTACACATGTTCAACAGCAAGCAAATTTGTTAAAAAAAAACCATAATTATGCTTTAACCTTAACTAACTTGAAAAAAGAATAATTTTGGTTTTCTAATCAGGGAAGGACAGCGATCTCCACGAAAAAATGACATAATATAACTCGTTTGAACTTTGTCATCACTTGTATACACTATATTATTTCCTCCATGAGTTAACATGATAAATACGAAACTATCATAAGATGAATGGTCTTTTTGACTAGCTAAAGAATCAAAACAGGAAAACGTAGGTTGTTAAAAGAGATTTGTACACAAACTTCTTCATTACAAGAAGTATAGAAACCTTGGAAAATACCACATGATGATTTCGGTTAAATAACAAGCAGTGAGAATTAGTTCGCAAAGTTAGGTAGTAGAGGATAACAAGAAACTCTGGATGACTTTGATTTCATAGTATTTGGCACTTGTCAGCAAGGCGCACAACCCGGTCACCAAGGTTCACAATCTAAGAAATTACCATTAAGTAATTTAGGTCGAGACTGAAATGTACGACTAAACGATTTGCATTAATCAACCACTACTTAATAATCAATTGGTGTAAGTATAAACTAAAATACTGCAAACATGAAATTTACTGTAATTAGCATGACAAGAAACTATATGAGACTAAAAGCTAGGTTATGTTATTGAGTAACTTCATAAAATGTCTAAGTCATCCATTAAAACTAATCATCTGTTCCTGACAATAGGCACATTAAATGAGGCTGCTACTACAGTATGAAAACACGAGAATGAAAATAAAAGTTTAAAGCTTTCAATGATCGCTCAGCAGACATTAAACAAACATTGACAGGAACTAAAATGAACAAATTATCGTCAAGTGAACAAATCATTTCTTCAATATGTAGAGAAGTTTACCAAGTAGCTGGGTAGTACCTGAGTAATGAAGTGTAACTATACACAATAAGTATATTTATTAGTATATTTATATTTATTATTTGTCTTCTTCTAGATCTTAATTTCTATTATTCTTACGCGCACTTTTGCTTTATTCACCTCTGCTGTAATATAGCCGAGTTATTCTTGTGAATTTGATCTCGATGTGCTAACGAGGTATAGCAACTTGAACCTATGTACAGATGTGCCAGGTTCTACGTCATCCATGACTGACTGACTTTATTATCATTATTATTATTATCATTAGTATTATGAGTAGACAAATTTGATTTCAGAAGGCAAGACAGATATTTTGAGTACACTTGTTTTTATAAATAATAGTGAAGTATAAGCTTAAGACATATATGATGATGTTTAGATAAACATATTTCATTAGCATAAATAGAGAAATAAATGTGTTGTATCGAATAGTGCAGGATATGTCTATCGAGATTACTTTAGTGGTTAAAGCGTTCAATCTTCAGCCAATGCAACTCCATTTACACCGGTTTGGTAATATGTAGTATTGCTAGCTCTCGAAAATAAAATGTAGCTCAAAGCCAAGTGCCAAATTCAGTATTCTATAAGCAGGTTAAACATTGTAGCTAGATATGCCTACTCATTAACCTATGGTAAATCTCGTACACCTCGTATTAACTAGTACTGTGTTAGTTCACAATATAGAAATAATTCATTAAGGTCTGCCCACTGTTTTAATATGTGGCTTTTTCAGTCCATAAAACTAGTGGCTGCTGGTCTCAAACAAATTAATATGTGCCAACTAGCTGATTGGGATTAACACGTTAACTATGATCAGTGGTCTGAGATGTTATGTGAAATGGTCATGAATCGGCCAGCGACGCAAATGTATTCACGCATTTTATCAAGAGTTCCGTTATTTCACCACACATACTTTTTCATTCCTATATTTTGAAGTATGTTCTCAATGTTTAATTTTTTGTATTACCGTTGCTAACTACAATCATTTTAATTTGTTCGTTACCCACATACTTGATTTTACACCTTCGTACGGGTGTGCTAGAGCGATTCTAACTAACGCACATTTGTGCTAGATTTCATATTCATTAAGGCCACTTTTCTGTTAAGATTTAATTGTCCAATTTTCAACTGATAAAAATTTGGATTTTAACTCGACAGCATTTAATACAAGTGGTAATTATTCAGAAGAAATAACTTGATGCGTTCCATCTTGAAGTAACAAGAATCATAAGACATAGATAATATTCTTATGGCATAAATTCACTAAACCTAGGGAAAATTGGATGTGTACAGACGAATGACAATTTCTTATTATTCCCATTTATACTATACATGCAACTATTTTAGTGACATAATCAAACTGGAAAATAGGTTATTTTGTTTTATCAACTTACAAAAAGTGATCTTCTAAACAAGCAATATTACTTAACCTTGCTGTCGACAAACTAAGCTATATCATTTTTATGATCAAGACTATTAGAAATATTGACATCAAATATATTAAAATATTTGGTGAACGTAGTGAGACAAGTGAGCTTTATGTGACGTACAAGTACTAGTTTACAACAACTGTCTAAAAACTGTGAATATTGTCATGCATGAATTAATAACAATCAAGTGCATTTAATCATGTAGCCGGAAGCTCTGAATCGTATATCAGTCAACTGACAACATTCCTATTAATGAAAACACGTAAACATTTTCCAATAATAATCACTTAAGCTGTGAAGAAACGAATAAACCCTAAGAGTTTGGTCGTAAAGAATATATTATACGTTTGACTGATATTACAGCGTTTACAAAAACCAACAGATTGTTCGCTGCAACATTTTCACAGTAATAAAAGTAGATTTAACTAGCTTCTGTCAAATACTTAGGTATTTATTTGTAAAATAATTTAGGAAAGTTGTTACAATTACAAGTATCAAAACAACTGGTCAGATAGATTCTAAATAACATAGTAAGTGTAAGCGACACAAAATTGGTAGGATACAAGTCGTAGTAATTAGGTGACGCTATCAGATATTCACAAGACAGTATAAATGGTATGCTATTACTATTTCTAGATACAACGTTTATTTGTAACATTTTTCTGAATTTTAAGAACTATCAACTGGTAATAAGAGCCACTGACAATGAGATTGCTAAAGCTATACAATATAATGTTATACAGAGATAGACTACATAGAGAAAATAACTAAACTGATCATGTAAATGATATGAAATAAACAGTCAATCCAAAGTCACTTGAAAACAGATTGTCTCATGAATGATTACTTAAAGAATAACAAATCCGAATGCATGAACCTAAATGTGTTAACGTATAGCTGCCATACAAATTAAATCAAAAACGTTTATTAATAAACAGTTTTGATGCTCACCTTCGACAAGAGTTTGGTCAAGCGCTTTTTTTGTAATATTGAGGATGCGTGTTACCTTATAGTTTAAACTTCTGAAAACTCGTTCGATACTATCGGCATCAATGTCTGTACCATCACGTGGTGACTGACCAACTGAAGGATCAAAATCTCGCTGATTGATAAGTAAGCATTCACCACGATAAAATTCACCAGGACGATCTGGGCTAACTACTGGATAACTGAAATACGGATTGTGTAAGTCATCCGTAGATACAGTTAAATAGGAACCTTTATTGACAAGTTTTCCACCAGTTGGGTTCGATCTACATCAAAAATGAAATACATTTTAATATATTCTATGCGAT
This sequence comes from Schistosoma japonicum, assembly GCA_025215515.1. Lineage (NCBI taxonomy): Eukaryota > Metazoa > Platyhelminthes > Trematoda > Strigeidida > Schistosomatidae > Schistosoma > Schistosoma japonicum. Next base: position 72,387,615 of record CM046069.1, read on the forward strand.
AAAATAATAAATAGGATTACGCTTACAACGGTGACGTGAGAACGACTAAATCTGAGGACATCACCACTTAAAATCTGGCACACCGACAAGGATTCAAACAAAGATTACGCAATAAGTTAACATTTTTAGGCTAGATTACAGAAGTTCATATTTAGTTCTTTATATACGCTACTTCATGAGTTTTAATAAATTAGTTTAAGCGGTAAAGTGTATTGATTCGTAAAATGTGGCCATTACAAACTAGAATAAAAAATCAGAGCACCCGATGGTAATCATATAGACTTTAAGAATAAAAGTACCCTTCCCCCTAATTTACGATGAACGGAAGGCCATCAAAATACTCAGAATATGAAATCATCATGTATTATAAGAATCATCATGTATTATAGGAATACAGAAAACTATAAATTCGTGGGTAGAAAGGAGAATTATATATATTTCGGCCATTAGATAATAGCTATGTCTAATATCAATATTCAAAGTTATAGCTATATATATATATATATATATATATATATATATATATATATATTGCAAGCCAAACACTGTTTCCTGTTAATACTACCACCTTGGTATGCGAATCGCAATCAAGTTATATATGTAACAGAATTTAGTGTAAATAATTAATGACACTACTTTTGTCATCGACTCTAAATCCATTATGTTGGGATTCAGTTTGGTCAGCATTAAGAAGAAGTGAAGGGAGATTCGGTCCACAATAACTTAAACTCAGAAAAATAAGCTTATTTGTCATGGGGACGTTTATTTTTATTTCATTTTAAACACAAATTTGGTACAAAATAAAACCAAAAAAATGAGTTACACAAGTCAGTCAGCCAGTAACAACGTAGAACTTGGTACGTGCGTGGATCAGTTCAAGTTACTATGCCCTAATCAGCAGATAAAGAATAAACTGTCGAATCAAATCCCAGAATATTAGAGGTAAAATCAGTTAGCATTAATATAAAGAATTAGAGACCAGAGATGAAATTTAGGAAAATACAATTCAGTAAAAGAAAACTTTGATGAATTTAGAAGATTAGGATTTGTAGAAAGGCATGAAGTGGATGTACCTACGCCACTACGGACGATTTTGAGCCATGTTATTCAAAGTCTCTAATCATCACGCGGACCCCAACCAAGTAGTCTGCACCTATTAACATGGCTCAGTACAATCGCCAATGACTTCATAGACTGATGCTAAGTTTTGGTTAGGCCACCCCTAGCTTTCTTTCAGCCCACACCAGACGACATCGCTCGTCAAGGTAGGCGGTGGTTTGGTATATATAACAAATGTCTGAACCACCTCAGCTGATAAAGATTTACTACTTCATCAATTGACTGACCATATTTACTTAGTACTCTATCCCTAACCCACGTATTGCTTACTCGGTGGTCCCACCAAACATAAGCAATCCTACGAAAGCATCTATGATAGAATAATAAACGCTTACGAATATTTTCTATCCTTAATGGGCATGTTTCACACCCATAAAGTAAAACGGTTCGAACTTTTGTGCAGTAATCGCGTTCTATGATCAGTAGACGGTTATCTCGCCTACGTCACAGGTGACGTAAATTGGTAAAAGCCTAACAAGCCTTATGTATACGATCCGAGATTTCAGCAGACACCAGACTATCGAGACTGATGAGGCTCCTAAGATAAGTGAAAGAAATAGAGGGTAAGTCACCTGGGCCTAGTGATTTATCACGACTCTGAAGTTGGAAAGCCTTCCGAACTTTCTCTTCTTCGGGTGAATAAGTCGTCACCGACCATGAAAGGCTGAAAAACATAATTCAAATTGTTGAGGCAACAAACAACCTGAGCAGACCATCGAAAAACTTAGCCTATAGTCCATGACAGTCCTGGATACTGGTGACTGGCGTACCATCATCTTCGCGATTTGTTTCCCTGATATCAGATGTCTTGCTGCCAATTGCACGGATGAGTTGAAAGAGATTTCAGAATTTACCAGATACAGCCGTTACTTCCAACTCTTTAGTAAGCTTAGACCAATAGGTATATCGATCCTCATGGAGGCTTTTCACGATTTACCAACATAAGAATTTGCGTTTATCATCAAACTGATAAGCTGCCGGTGTTGACCATCATGCCTCGGAGAGTTGTAAGAAACCTGCAGAAACTATATACTTATAAGTGGAACGTTTTGTTAAACCACAAGAGACGTGGTTGCCATTTTAATAGCATCATGCAAATGTGACTGGTGTTGGTTTACACTATCAAATTAATTATCATTTAGTCTTGAATCTAACTCGGATTGATGATTGGTTACAATAGAAGCTGAAGCCAATTTACTAGTATCAATCCATTTAGGCCAAGACGTTTGCTGACCACTGAGACGCAAGACAGTTGTGGTGCAATCCAAACTATGACCAAAGTCCAGATATGCGTTGCGATAAAAAAAAAACAATTTTGAAAGCAACCTCCGCAGCGGTAAACGATTACAACGTGACTAGTCTGTATTTACCCTTAAGTTGCAGACGTTCGCTATTTAGTGACTTCAGGTCAAAATGACAGGACGACATTTTTACCATAAACGAGCTGCATGGTGAATAGACTAAGTCGTAGGAACAAGCAAAAGAAGCATAGACGAGAAGGAAGGAGATGTAAAATGAAGTGAAAAGAGTTTCGTTGAAATGACACTCAGTATCGCATAAGTAAAAATATCGTTCGAGTGCGAAGTAATATGATGAGTAGATCACTTTTTCATAATCTACAGAAGTTGTGGTTGTATATGGGATGAGATACTGCCCAGTAGCCAAAGCCGAAGCAGGTGGTTTTGTTAAAGAACCATTCCCTGAGCCTTTGATCTTAAGATCAGTCCATAAGGCCCTGTAGCATCATCAAGAGATGAAGACCCATAGTAGCTAATGACCATAATAGGCTTGTATGCCTTCACTTCCTTTAAGATTATGAAGATCACATACACCACTGATTTAAAATCAAGATTTTCTAACTCTCTAAGGTGGACTTTCTATACCCACCGACCCAGGTTAAGCAGCGGATGTTCACCTTTGCCTTTCTACTATAGCAAACGACACCATCGCAACAAGAAATGGCTGTGAATTTTCGACAGAGGCCAAACGCGTAGTTGTATGAATGCATTTCAAGAGGAAGAATGAACTCTATCCAAACCCGATCGCACCAGGGCATTTCGATGCGACATAACAAGTACAACAAACTTAATGATTATTGACAGCCTAAAGTTTACTGAGGAGAATTGAGGACAGAGAAGAGTAAAACATCACATATTAAAAGCGTGTTTACACCTGAAAAAAAACAATGAAGTTTAATTATTATTTCAAAGGAATACGACCTTGGAGAAAAACATGTTTAGTGAGATTTGATGATCTTAAAGGAAACTGTTGGAGATATGAGAAACGAGAGTCAATGGCTCTCATTATTGATAATGACCAGTATACAAGAAATATGATGAGAACCATCTAATTATAACCGTCCTCTTCAAGGTAAACCGTTCTTGAATTTAATTCACGAAAGCTAATACTTTACAGTTTTAGAACATAAGGGTGCATGCTATGTATAACTCGTTATATATTACATGCGAAACTACCTGCATGTACGTATATATATATATATATATATATATATATATATATATATATATATATAATGACAATGAAGTCAGCCAGTAATCAGTATCTAGGTGACGAGCTAGTATAAACAAACTGGATTGTTAGCTATCACATCTTAACGCTGCAGCAGTAAGCTGGAAAAAGATTTAAAATATTTTCAAGTGTATTAAATAGCCTAATACCTCATAAAAATGATAAACTGAAATATGAACCATATTTTCACAAAATTTGACTGGCTGGCAAAAAATAAGTGTACATGGTACTATATACACTGGCGACATATTGTTGTATTATCGCCAATATTTCCGCTACGCCTATAAAAAAAATGCATATCCGGGATCTTCTTAAAATAAGACTAGATTTTCTCAAGTTTACCTGCTTAGTGTTGTTATAGGAACGACTAAGTGTACCTTCATAAAATATGAAGTTGATAATGATTATCCTTGACAGTGTAAGAATATCTGACAAAGTATTATTACATCTATATCAGTGTTAATAATTAAAAGCAGTCACTTACAACGTCCCTAAGAAATCATCACCAACTTACTCTCCCATAGTAACGTATAGATCAAATTGGTGTAAGGACGTTTCAACTTCCAAATTCCATTCATTTAAATTTTGTTAGTCGTGATAAAGAAAAGTATATTGAATATTCAATGGGAGATTTAAAGCTGTGATTCATGTTTTACTGTGTTGATTGAGCTCTTCTGATTAAATTTTTTACAACAGTCTACTTTATATTTTTTAACTGAATTCTGGATAAATGATCATTCTCGATGTGCGCTGACGGAGAGTTTTGTAGGAACACAACCTTATTTAATTATATATGTAGCCCCAAATCCTTCTTCCTTGTTTTAAAATAAATTTAATAATTATTTTACTTTCCAAAATCAATAATACTGCGACTACCTAGACGCGAACCTAATGAAATATAAATTCTCTAATTCCACAGCTCAAAGTAATGCAGTAGTCAGTGTTATCGTATCATGAAAATAGTTGGAATGAGTAATAACTACTTCTGTTGCAATTGGTTACGTCTCGGTTTATTGTGCTTGTAACCAAACAAAATACTTTTAAAACCCAGGAAATATAGGCGACAATATTGAATACCTTGATAGTAACGTGTTGTTACAATACGAAGATGCAAATAATACATAACTTTGCAGTAATGGATAATAAAAGAATACTTTCTTGTCATATTCAGAGTACCGTCTAAGAAATACGTCCGTGTGAAATAAAGATACAGAAAACAGCAGTAAATGAGAAGAATGATGCATTTGGTCGTAGACAGAAATGAAACTTATTTTTAACATCAGTGCTAGCTAGACTTGATTATCATGCAACGCGATACTTTTGACAGAACAGATGTAGGTACGTATATGCAAGTAAGTACCACTTTTGCTTTATCATGCATATTGGAAGAAACATAAAATGTGGCATGACAGCGTCTCGTATCCAAGTCCCAATATAGTTTTCTAGAATGTAGATTGTGTTTGAATTAAATAGCAGGTGCCAAATAACCAAAGTGAACCAGTGACCAGTGAGGTCATCTAATGCATTTCTCCATAAGCTATTGGGCTTAAGTATGCTTTGGTAGTATTTAACGCGCTTGAGAACCAGTATAACTTTCTTACATGTATTTAGCTTGAAAAATGTTTACATATGAAAGTAAGACTAAATGAACAGAGTTGTTAGGATCACACAACAAGAGTCAAATAGAGTTACAGCATAGTGTAGAAAATGCCAGCACCACTTCAGTATTAACAACTGTGTCTGAATTGCAGTTGGGTGTTGCATTGTAAATCATATGTTGCGGTAAACTTAGGAACATTATAAATATGTGAAACGTTTCTACCAGACACATTTTAGCTTAGTCGATCTATTTGTTGTTGTTATGTCAAACCACTATGGGATAGTGAAAATACTTCCAGAACTGTGTTTTAGAAAACTAATTCATTTATTCTAGTCGTGAGTAGTGTAAACATTACATTTCTATGATTGTCACGTTCGTCTCACCCTATCCTCCTGATTAGTATATTTGTTGTTATTATATTGTCTCTTCTTATGGACTGCAGTTAAATATTTGCGAACAAGTTATCCCAATTCACTATCACTATTTCCTAAGTTCTGTGTTATTGTTAGTTCCCTGATTGGTATCCTGTGTGGTCTGATTTAGTATATAAATAAACGAATAATTGAAATACAGTCTGATTCGATTCTGTCTGTTAGGCTCATCAATCGTTGATTTTTCTCCATTACGGCTTGGGGACTGATAGTCGAAGGGCAGACGTGTCCTTACATTGATTTGCGATTTTCAAAGGCACTGTGTATTTTCAGAATACACAGCAATTGACGACGGGTCTAACAGTGATTCCGACTATTGTAGTCATTGGTCATAAAGTGTAATATATTTTATGATGTAATCAGCACAAATAATCGCATTTAGTGTCATAAATCGTAAAACATATTGATTGAATTTAATTTTCCATCTGTTTTGTTTATTTCCACCCTAGATATTTATAATGGCACATTTGTTTTGGGCTGTTTGACCATTCTTCCTAGACTGCATACCTGTATTATTGAATGTTAGTAATGATACATTTGCTGAACAGAACAATATTTGCTTGACGCGTTAAAAAATACATTATTTGAAATTTATTTCTTCTGGATTTGGCTTTGTTGGATCGTATTCAGAAGCCTGTCCAGTTGTATATTCAGCACACGGTGTCTAATCGTTTGGTTTACCGTTACATTTTCACTGTGACGTGGATGTGGGGGTATAAACTTCCAAACGTCAAACGGTTCTTGATCTGGGCTTAGGAAAATCTATAGACCTTGTATTTACGAAGCAAGGGCCGTCTGTCACTTCAGTTGAACCCGGACTATTGAGTTGTTTAAACCATAATTTTTGTGAAGATAAGTCTACATCGTTATTTTACATGGTCTTAGTTCGGCTGTCGCTTGAATATTGCTTATTTTTGATTAGCGGTCATTAGACAATCAAACAAGTTGAGAATAAAAGGCTCAGTGATACTTCATGGAAAAAACATTAGTGATGAATTTTTGATTATACTTTACGGATGCAACGCATAGTAATCCAACCACTTTGTAAAGATTCAGTTAAGCTTAACCCGATACTTCACTCCAGAGTGGCACATTACTTCGCATATTTCACCGGCATCCATTGAAGCATCTAACTACAACATTAAAAATCACAGAGTAATAAGCGAAATTGCAACGTTGTAAAACTAAAATACATTATGTTTTATTCGTACATGAATTCTCCGAGTTTTGTATATAGTTTGCAGAAGGAAATCCAGACTTTAGGTCTCAATAAGTACTTTATATGAGCAATAAGCTAATTCTTCAGTAACAGAAAAAGCTAAATAAACTATTGATTTACTCGAACTTTGCGACAACACAGGAAACGTAAGATATACTTAAAGTGTGCTGTACTTATGTAAATGTGGTACTATATTCGTCTACCTAGAATAATGTCTTTGATTTGTCATTATTTAATTACACTTCATTAACGCCGAACACTTCCATAAATGGTGCTTTAGCATTTAGTCTAAGAAGAGCATAACTACTTAGCTGAGCATATATCTTTTATTATTTTGCAATTATAACTCAACTTAATTTTCTTACTCAGATAGGAATGTATATTATTTGTTCGGTTTATCTATCGCATCTTTTACCTTATATAGACCAATTTTTTAAATCAGTGACTCGAAACATACTCCAACGTAGCACATTAAACAACTGGTGATGCAACACAATTATGAAGACAAGTCACCTAGCAGTGAACATTTTCTACACATTTAAAACCCCGTTAGCTCTTTTCGTACATTTTCTGATTCTTAGTCCCTGTTTTGGTAAGGTGATCGATACTGTTATTACTTGTTAATACTGGATTACGATAGCACTATATTGAATAACAACATAATTTCGAATTATTTGTATATCACAGCATATCTAATTGACTAACACACACGCACAAATAATCGGGTAGGTGTATGTATTAAAAGTCAGTAATGATGACCTTCAAACTGAGTTCAATCGCACATTGAGAATATATTCAACAGTAAAAGTAAAATGTGCAAAATATTATGTTCTAAGTTACGTCGGCTACTTCACTGTATGGCTCTTCGTAATTATCTCCTTTAATATGCTTTTAACAATCGTCTGATTTGTTGGTCTACCATTACTTACAGCCTTATTAAAATTTTACTGTTTTGATGGAAACTCTCCCGCCTAAATCACTTAATAAAATATATTATTTATGATGCGTGAAATTTGGGGTTGGGTGACCGAATACCAATTAGATATGTCTAGTCGAGAACTAGGCGTCTCCCCAATGCCCACTGAATCCCAAGCCGGAATAAGAAGAATACGAGCTAATAAACCAACCAGACAAAATCGAATTATATTTCATACATTCCCTTATATATTCATAAAACCAGACCACACAGCGAACCAAGACCACTGACCGCGATGTTTATATCTAATCAATAAACACTCTGAAACATGAAAAATCCGAAAGGATTGGTAAGCAGGTGTTTAGTGCAAAGCATTTATTACCCGTGTAAATGGTCTTAAAGAGTTGGAATAATTTATTCATTGTTTAGTGGCTAATACATACAATATAATTTTATTAATATGAAGCTTATTTGTACTTCCATATTACTTCCCACCTAGAAGTATAGCCTAATTAAAGAACTAACACCACGTTTCAAGCATACATATTTCAACTATGGACATGAGTGGTTCACGTTGACGTCTGTACCTTTAAATTTTTTTCTTATTGCTTTAAGGCTTTTTGGTGTGAACCTATTACTGTTTGCTTCAGATGCTATGTATAGGTCAGTAGTAGGTGCACTGTGGTGAGTTTGGTTTTTGGCGAAAATATGGTTTAGATTGAAGGCTAAATAGTGAGCAGTACGACTCATCAGTTACTCCTGATACGATTCTGCAGATGATTTTAGAAGAGACCTCAGGTGGTGTAGAATGATCAGTAAGCACCAGATGTTCCACAATCCAGCTATTTATACTTTTCTATTGTCTTTTAGTGAACCATACCGAAAAACGTTAAAAGATGCGTTTGCAAAGTGAACGATTACCAATTCCTTTCTTCGATAATTAATGATTTTGAACACTGATCATTCTATGGAAATCATCTGTAATTATTTTGAAGAACATTCACAATCTATTACATAACCACATCTGATTGATGAAATTATAATACAGCACTCCGAAACTTGTATTATATCAACTTTAATAATGTATGACATGTATATATTAGTGCAGAACCCTGATGAAAAGTCAACTGAGAAGATATATTCCTTGAATCTGGCTTCTGTCTTTTTACTAAGTAAGTAAGTTAAAGTTTGGAATTAACTTAAATATAGAATAGCTAATAACAAAATATCAATCGACAACACTGAAATTACATAAGAATCGACTCGTTTATATGAATGTCACAAATGTTGATTTACTTTCTAGGAGTGTCTGTTTATCCAAGTCCTTAGCTAATTACTGTTTACAAATTTATTTCACACCTTATTACCTTCAAATTAGGGTATTAACAAATAAAAATACAAGAAAAAATAACAACGTCGGATTAGGCAAACTACATCATGGATGATGAAGAATAGATGGCAACTGAGAAGAAATATTCCTTGAATCTGGCTTCTGTCTTTTTACTAAGTAAGTAAGTAAAAGTTTGGAATTTTTACTTGAATAGAGAATAGCTAATAACAAAATATCAATTGACAACACTGAAAATACATAAAACTCAACTCGTATATTTGAATGTCTAAAAGTGTCTGTTTATTCCAAGTCTTTAACTAATTACTGTTTACAAATTTACTTCACACTTAAAATAACCAACCACCTTAATACCTTCAAATTAGGGTTTTAACAAATAAAAGTACAAGAAAAATAACAACGTCGGATTAGACAAACTACATCATGGATGATAAATAATAGACGGCAATAAATTACATCACTCGTAAATGTTGAACCGGAAAATCAATATCACAGTGGTAAGTTTAGTGCAGATTGTTTGCAATTATCTACATAGTGCGATTATATTGATCCTTAGTTTATATTTGGATTGATGTAATCTGTGCATCACTTTAATATTTATGTTTTTATGTTCCCGTTTGTTTAGTTCAAACTACATTTTTTAAAATCTGGAATACAAATAACTTTACAAATTAGTATGTTGATTAGATATAGCACACATTGATGCTGACAGGATATCAATGAAAACCAGGAATCACTTGACAATTATTTCGTTCAGGATGTGTATGTAATAAAGTCGTTCGCTTGTATATCACGTTTCCATTACACCCCTTATGTTTCCATTCTTCAGTATAAATTGATTGAGTTTATTTGAAACTATTTACGAATAACATGGTTTTTCTATCCAGGCCACCATAATGAAGGTACATAATCTTTCATTCATGTCAACATACATACAATTTTATCCTCATTTCACTTAGCAGTATCATCAGTTCTCAATTTTCACAAATGATACTAGGTAAGAAATATTCCATCACGAGTCTTTTCAATTCAGAATATGATTAATGAACCAGTTGAACTGAATTTGATACGGATCTCAATATATATAAGGATATCACTGATAAAATTAAAGTGAATATTTACTTTTCTCCTTTGCTCTATCATTTTTTCAATATCATGCTTCGAAATCTTCGAAATATCAAATTATTTCAGTAGTTAAACTAGAAACACATATTGCATAAGAAACTACCATTTTGAACTAGATGAATTGTGGATATCAATTGACACCTACAACGTCAATCGTAGTATTCTAATAACAGGATAATCTACCAAATATATCTCGGATGCCACTCAAACTGCAAGAATAGTACCGACCATTTGATCCGAATTAACAACCAGGCAAGTGAGACTAGAATAATATTATAAGTATAGACCAGCTAAACCAACTCGCAATGCTCCTATCGACGCCAAATATGAAGTTCAAATAAAAACATAGAATTACGAATTGAAGTCACGTAGTAGCACAGTGAGAACTCAAATGTGGTAGTAATAGTAGTTGCTGTTGTTGTAAAATTGTATTATGATCACCAGTGATTGATATTTGAAGCCATCGGTAATCAACACTCAGTAATCACGCAATTCAGTAATGTTTTAATGCAGGTCATAAGGAATTCAACTTGCAGTATATAATTTCATGTAGGAATAGCAATGTCTCAAATATATATAGTCACGAAGGAGTGAGAACTTGACAATTAATGACAAGTAAGAAATGGGAGGTCAGGAAGGTCACCCAAACAGAATGACATACGAATGAGTTACTAGTGGACTGATTATTGTAACTGTATTGTAGTGGTTTGTGGATATTAGTATTGAGTTTCTAGTTGATTGAATTCGTCACTGGTTAATGTTAATAGAGTGTTATTGAAAAGTAGGGAGTAGTATACCGCCGTTCCATTCCTTTATAGGACTCTTTAGCATTGCATGTCCTAGTTGGTCAGTTATCACTAGTGAGAATGGATGATCGTCGCACTATATCACGAATTGATGAGAGTGGAAATTCTGTAATTGGGCGACAACCCAGTGGTGTAGAGGGTTGGGCTTTCGGCAACCTCAATCTCCTGGGGCGGAATCTAGGATGCGCATCCAGGAAGTCCCATACTAGGACGAAACATTTGTCCATCACTTTCCGATTTTCAATGGTGCCCTACCAACATCAATCTTCGACGAATTCAATCAACCATAACTTAATTCCAATCTCCACAAACCATTTCAATTCAATTATAAAGTATGTTTAACGTTCAAATTCATATCTTTTGCACTGAAAATGAAATGAAACTAGTGGTACTTTTAGAAACCCGGAATGGTAGCACCAAATATGATACCGAACGCTATATACGTTAAATGCATCCATCTTACTGATTTATTAAACAACATCCAATGATACTTACTTCATTTCGCCCAGTAATGAGTTTTCGATCAAATTTTTAATACGTGACAGGTCATCTTCTATTAAGAACAATCAAAATGCGGTAAACTGATTGATATATCCACTAGAAGAATTTTGTAATTGACATATCTGGAAGAAGATATGTGATTGGTTATTATAGTGTGACAGATATATGAGTCAATGGCAAGACCTTATGTATATATCTTGCATATTACTGGTTGTTGTTGTAATATATGCGTGTGAGTAACTAGTTGGCTTCTTGATAAATCAGTCGGATTATTGTGCCTGAGCAATAAATTAAAGCAAGGCGGGTTATTAGTTGTAGGACATAGCGCTGCAGATAACAAGATCGATAATATCGGCCATCCCTGCTCAGATACAACAATAATCTTCACATTGCTGCTTGTAATTGTGACACTTGACTTCTTTATAGTCATATCAGAAATAGTACAGTAAGACGGAATTCTTAGTGATATATTGCACTGAATTAGTAACATAAATTATATGCCATCCAATTAAACAATCCAGGAGTATCTCATTATGTGTCTACATTATTACTGTCCTCAACACAAATAACTTGAAGGTGGGATGCAAAGGGTGTTAAAATCAAGTTGATATAGTAGTAACGTTAATCAGATTATTAAGAGGAACAGAGAAACAAACAAAATGAATTTAATGAATATGAGCAGACAACAGATGTGAATAATAACACAAATTAAATAGTAAGACATTTAAATCATATGACTATTTTACAACTCTCTTATGGGACGTGATTCGGAGGTAATTGGTGGAATATCCGGAACCTTAGTTTTGTGCTACTTAGCACTCGTCAGCATGTGATATCGAGTCATCTAGATTAGTAGCCACATTACAACTCGATTGATGGAATTCGATCAATATAACAGACGACTTAACTAACATAAATTTGGTCACCACACGGTAATCAACTAATGCATATACGTGAATTCTGTGGAGGGTCAGCCGCTGCCTGAATAGCTCACTGGTAAAAGTAGCAGACTGTGAAACTGTGTGGTACTTCATAGATTACAGGAGCACTGTGCGGTCGACTCTTTTAAGACTTTAAAAGACTAATTTCTTTACATGAGAATTCGAATAATGTTTCAGCACTCATAGCATTTCATCTTTTGACTGAGTACACCATACTTATTACCATCGGTGTTAGTACAAAGGTAGACTACCGTTGAGTTACGATAACTCACTATTGCTAAACATGGCTATCCTCAAAATCAGTAATTTGTCTCACCTTTAAAATATGATGTATCATATTTGCCTTGGTAGTATTTTTAGGATATATGACTGTAGGTTACCAAAGGATTTACAACTACTGAAGCAAACATGTGCTGCTATCGTAGATGAAGATAATTTTAGTCAAATTCATGGTATGGTTCTATAGAGTATTATAGATGATTGACCAAAAGCATGTTAAACTTTTCATTTGCTTAAACCAATTTTCGGACTTGACAACTAGCATTCCGATTTTAAATGCGATCGTTCTTCACTTGGGTTTTGTTTCATTGCCAAAGTTTGAGTTGTCTTATTGTTTTTTTATTTGAAATGTTTACTGAAATGATAGAAGTAAAATAACTCGAGACTTGAGACAAGCTGTATTATGGAGTCGTTTAGATATTAACAACACCACAATAAATTCAGACAATCAATCATTCTGTGTCAGCTTCCCTTGGGTAGTTCAACAATAGATCACTTTAAGGCTAATCAAAATGTGCCAAACAACACGTAACCTAGGTCTAGTGTTCCTTACCAATTACTCTAAACCACCTTTCAACTTTATCTAATGGAAGTGGTATCGATTCACTTTAACTAGTGATCATAATTAACTTGAATGATAGGATTTGATCAGTATTGTAAACAACTTGACATGCATCAAATTGGTCACTACACAGTGATCTACCAATGTAAAATTGTCACATGATTTCATTACAATTATCTATAGATAATAAAATTATAATGATTCGCACTGAACGTCTCTGTCATGGTTATTACAAAATAATAACAAATTCTACACTAGTTTGATCAATATATGACATACAGCTAAAATTCAATGGACATTATATTGTCGATTTATATCTACATCTGTTTATTCCTCAAAATAATGCATGGTTTCAAATTAACGACTTTGTAGAATTGAGGTGGCTTTGTGGAGATTGATATTTAAATGACCGAGAAATAGAACGAAAATAGAGTGATCGATTAGTGAGGTTTCATGAGTTTCATCGTAGTATCACGTCGTTGAAATAATGATATTGATATTGAAGAAGTTTTCTAAATCCGTTTTGACTGTTCTGTGATTGTTATGCTGAGAAACCTGCTACTAATTGTTCTACTTCAATACTGTATATGTTTAATTAGATAAAGCGGTTTAACTAAAAAAATGTTCTTCTGGAAATAATAGAGATTAGACAGAATTAGGATGAATTTGTATATTCCAATTGATTTGTAATAGACTGAGGCTAGTCAATCTCTGTTGCTGTGTGTGCGTTCTCAGCGAATCGTCTCGATATAACGACTATTTACAAGTATTATTAAAGTTGGATTGTGACTGGCAAGTGGTATCTAGGACGCGCGTTTTGTTCAATTTAGGACTCATTGGCTGGATGTACTTGCATACTAATATTGATGTTGACACTGAGATTCGAACCCAGTCCGTTACGTGTCAAACGCCACCGCTTTCATCAAAAGACTACTAAGTCCAAACAGTCAAATTTGTGCAATGGGCGCGTTGGTATTAGGGTGAATACGTATAATCCCATGGATTTGTTATAGACGCAACGCGCATTCTGTATTCAACTTACCAGTCGCAATCCAACTAAAATAAGATTAAACAGAAGTTTCATTTATGTTTATCACTTTAAAACTACACATATCTTTGAGTCTATACAATTCAGTTGTTTGTCAGAGATCAATACAGGTTTAGCACTATCGAAAAACCAAGAAGCACTGGTATTAAAAGTCTATTTATTGCATAAATAATGTAATTTTATATTAAATTTAATTACATGATTCTACCAGTCAATAAAATATATTTACATGTTTTCATTCTATTCTTACAACGTAACGCAAATTCGGTTACTGGAAAACATTTGAGGTACTATCATACTGGTTATATTTTCCTGCTTTTCTATTTCATTTGTAGAAACAAGAGACGATTATTATGGAAATAGATATCAAATATGTTGATTAATAAAGATGTAATGTCAGACGAACAAGACTGACCACAATCATTTGCAGACTAATTTGAAGAAAAACCACTCACTGCTTAGAACATTTACACGTATTCTTTTCAAATATTTATAAGCCAAATGTTTATGGAATGCGAAACTTATAGGCATATTACATAATTTGTGTCGATAGTAGTTAACTGTATTCAAGCCTATAGTAATTGATTAAACTAAGTATTATTAGTATATACACGTTAGTATTAACTATCTGTATTAAATAAACAGCTTAATATGTACCTATTAGCAGTAGAGTTTCCAGTTTTCATATTAAGACAACATGTTTTTACCAGTGAACGGACGTATGAACAACGACACAATTACAGGTAAACCACTTGTTGGATTTAGTTGTAATTGTTATACTACTCATGAGTAGTTGAATGCTTATTATGAAATTTGTAACTTGCATTTTATTGGTCAGTTATGATCGAACTCTCTAGAAGTTGTTTTCTATTGTCTGTTTGGCCAGCCAATTTTGTTCGGCATTCTGTTCGCTTGTGTGCAAGGCGCAGATTATTGTGATCATTTGTTGTTGTTGTTGTTGCCTAATCACCTTGAATGTAAGTGACTAGTAAATTAATAATCGTTTGTTGCAGAACCACGTTCGATATTTATTTACCCGTTCTAAATAGATATTCCGAACACTCAAAAGACCCTTTTAACCTAACTGACTTCGGGTGCGTTATTCCGGTGAATATAACGCTATGTCAAGTAAGTCCTACACCACTTAGGCCAGTTAACTAGAGAAATTAGACCAACGTCGTCAAAAAATGTTAAATTCCATAAATACCTTAGTTACTTCTGTAAACTTTCATTCATCGTTAGAAAATTTGACATCGATTTGTTGGCTAACATGAAATGTGTTATACAAGTTAGCAGTTTGATTGAAAGAGATAAATACCGTCTTCCCTTACATATTTGAACAATAACATAGATTGGCATTGAGATTGCACAACTTAAATGGATACCCTGACAGAAAATGTCAAAATTCTGAAATGGGCATAAGTGAGCATTGTCGAAAGTGTATACAATCACAGAATTGGGGATAACGTGCGATAGCTTGAGGGATAATTATTCGAAGTGTTTCCTACTGATTGAGGACAGATGATGAAATTTTCAGGACATAAGCAATTTAGCTCACGAAAAATAAAAGGTTTGTAATTAACGATTAGTTACAAGAAACGCTAATTAAAGCCCAAATAACAGATTTCTTACGAGTTCCATATGTTTAGATCAAGATTTGATCACTTATATCGGTTAACAAACGTTTTGTCAATATTAGAGTAGTATTGTTCTTATAAACACATTTGAAAGTCTAATTAAGTTTCGTTGCTTGCTTTTGTCACAAATAAATGTTGATTTGATATCAGGAAAAACCAGGAAGGACTGGATAGCCTTTGATTCTAGTGTGGTGCTCTTTAGCAGTACCCATCCTCGACTCCACTATAGAATCTAAACCAGAGCCTCCCGGTATCACTACAAACACTGAACCAAATAAATAAACTTAGTATCTATCTCCAAAACTCCAGCTCAGTTCTAGTTATATTTTGTCAAATTTTTATCTTCAACCGGTTATTTAGAAGTATGGATGAAACTGAAGAATTGTTTTCAACAAAACTTATTAAGTACTTGCTAAAGCAAGAACTCCATAAATCACAAATAATGCATAACAATCAATTCATTTCTACAATTTAATAGTGAGAATAGATTAACTTATTGACTGATACTCTTAACAAAGAACAATGGAGCATAGTTCAGTGATCCACTGAATAAGGGATAACTACTTATCTTCTGTAGGTATAGGTAGAATATAATTGACACAAATACAGGTGACTGTTTACGTTGTCAGTTTACTCTATACAGGTAAAGAAAACAGCTGGCATCTGCAGTACCAGTGCTAAGCGTTGCTTCAATATTACAAAACATAATCTCTCATTCTTTCTATTGTAGTAGAATCTTACTATTTCAAGAAAAGATACAGTATTTACGTAATGTATGACGGAAGTGGTGCAGAGTTTATGAAAAGGAATTTATTTGTATTAGAATGAATGTAGGTCTCAAATACTTGGATCGAATGTTTTAACTAACAATTCGATTCTTGCCACCTTTCTTGCCACCTACGCGGTACGTTCAACTTTTGTGGTAACTAGTTGAGTGTTTCCTGAAAAAGCTAATAATAATCACACTTGTCTGTTTGGATCGACGCTAATACCTTCGCTAGCCTACATTACTACATTCATTAACTTATGGGTCGTTTCTCTAAAAAAAGAGCTCGTCAAACCCTCAGTGCTCAGTTAATAACAACTCTATTACAGAACAAACTTTTAATCTGGTGACTCCGGGTTTGACAGACCCTGTAATGCTCGATTTCACACCAGTGATTCAACTACCGAAAATATTTGATAGGGATCACACTTCTATGCCACAGAACAGTAGCATCGAGAAGGTTAATTGTGAGTTGCAGCATCTAACTCAGCAGCTAGCAGAAATGCGTTCCCAAATGGAGTCATTCTCAATCATGGTGTGTGGCGTCAAACAAGAACTTAACGCTCTGTCGCCCTTCAAATTGCTACTGACAAAGGATACTGGTTCACATGTACTGGAAGATGTTACGAAAATAGAAACCGTAATCGACTTGCTACAGAAGTAACTAAGCGTATGATATCCCGTCAGAACGTAATTGTTTACAATATACCGGATAAGGCACCACTAAGAACCGTTAGGTATTCTTTACTAAAGGCAGCTAACCTTTTAGACTGTTCTTGTCAATGCCTCCGTCTTACTAAGAAACATCAGAAGTACTCATGCCCTATTCTCTTCCGATTTGATTCTCAATCGGCAGCACTTCAGTTAAAACAAGCTGAACAATTAATAAGTTCATCTACTAAGTATAAGAAGGTCCATATAGTGGAGGATAAGACAGCAATCCAAAGACAGGAGACTAGAAGATTCACACTTAGGTAAAGTAGAGCAGGATACTAATGTGAAGTGCCTGAATACACCACCTGGTACTGCTACAGAATCCTATGATGGTACTATTAATCAACAAGCGGGTGTTATGCTACGAGACACACCAATAACAGGACAAGCCTCTGACAACTTCCCAAGTGATGTAGATTTAGACCACAACCTCGAATGCCAAGCCTTCTAGTTTTTCATTGGGTGAAAAGATGCGAACTCCCAAAGCTCAGGTAAAAGCCATGGTTAGACCATTAAACAACTTAAGTATAATGAAAAGGGAGATAAAAAGACCGTCGGAACTAAAAGTAAGCTCCAAACAAGGTTTTGTGACCTCATCTACACAACGAGGGCAGAATACCAGTGTACCTGCCACATCATTATATAGCAAAGCTGGTTACAAGACCTCATTTTCCAAAGGTAATCGACTCGATAGTAATCAAGGTCGTAAGCAATCACAGGCGGTACGTTACCAGTCAAAACATAGCTCATTTAATTACCAGCGTAAGCCACGTGGTGAACAAGTACACAACACTTTTTACCACTCTGAAACATAGTGTTCCTCCTCAGTAACTGACTCAGAATTAACCATTCAGGACTATATGTTATATCGCAGCTAAAAAGAATATAGACGGGGTGGCGGATGTTTAATATACGTAAGTGTTTGTTTTTCGTCTAGTAGAATCAATGACAAAATGCTAGATTAGGTACCAGAGTCGGTCTGGATATCAGTTAATACTCAGAACTACAGTTTACTTTTCGGATGCATATATAGAACCCCCAACACATCGACTACTGTAGATAACACCATTAATAATGCTTTTGTACATACCTCTGTCCTAAATTATAATGCGCAAGTCATCGCAAGTGACTTTAATCTTCCTAGGATAGACTGGAATGTTGGTAGAGGGCTGTCATATGATGAAGAAAATCTTCTTAGTACATTAGAAATGCACTGTTGGACACAATGTGTACACAGTCCTACGAGATATAATAACATTCTTGACTTAGTTTTCTGTCATGATGTCACTCCTTTGTCACTTCTAGTTAGTAAAGAGCTCGAAACTAGTGACCACAAAATGATTCTATCTGCTCTTCCTTTTAATATTAATCTTAGTCCCCCCAATAATCGTAAATTACGTAAAACTAGACAATATCGAGACTATAAAAATGTGGATTGCAATCTTCTACACGCCCTTCTAAGTTGCTCTGACTGGGACAATTTTTTCTTAACTAATAAACTCACAGAAGCACTAGATATATTTTATCAAATTAATGACTCGTGTTTAGATTCGATTACACCTATCAAGATAAGCAATATAATTAAGTCAAATGATTTGTACATACCACTTCATTACCGTAAAAAGCTAAGACGCATACAGAAGTGTTATTTGAAGTCGAATAACTTTTCTGCCATCGTGGAAATAACCATGACCTATAATCAACTTAAAGAAGTCCACAGGTTAAATGCGATTAAAGAAGAGGTGTCAGCAATGGACAGTAACTCCGAGATACTAAACTCGGTGCGACTGTTCAATAAACGCCTCAAACCTTCCTAAAAATAGTGATATTCCCTGCAGTTTACGAGATAGGATACTGATTAATGATCATAATACTATAGTGAACCTGTTCAACGATTTTTTTGCTAACAGAGGTAAGCCGCTGGATGATATTGAGGTAGAAATGATCGATTCGGCTACTAACTATATGGAGTCCGTTACTTTCACTTATGATAATATTTGTAAATCCATCAAATCACTTAGAACGTCAAGTAGTTGTGGAGTAGATGGGTTGGCATCCATTTATTTCAAACTCGGGGGACCTAATATGCCATTTATCCTATTGAGACTGTTCGACCTTTCATTGACAGCAGGTACATACCCTAGCAGATGGAAAACCTCTTACATCTGCCCTCGCTTCAAATCAGGTGACAGAACAAACTTGCATAACTATAGGCCCATAAATATCACCCCAGTCATCTCTAGAATAATGAAAAAAATAGTATGTGACAAAATATCTGATAATTTACTCTCTGAGAAACTTATCTCTAATTTCCAACATGGTTTCCTCAAAACTAGGTCTTGTACGACTTGTCACTTTGAATTCTTTAATTTGATTCTTACTGAACGAAGCCTTGGGCACTTGGTGTTAGTATTGTACTTAGACATATCTAAAGCTTTTGACATGGTTAACCACAGGCTTCTTATGGGCAGACTCTCCTCTTATGGGATTAACAATCCATTACTTGCATGGTTGAACTCTTTCCTCAGTCATAGGCACCAAATTGTCAAAATCAACTCCACTCTGTCCAAGGCCGAACCAGTTGCAAGTGGCGTTATACAAGGAAGTGTCTTAGGCCCACTGCTCTTTATAGCTTATGTAAATGACATATGCAAATGCTTCAGCATGGGAAAACCCTTTCTATACGCAGATGATCTTAAAATAGTATACTCATTCCCTCTCCATGAATTCGCACGAACATTCTGTAGCGTCACTGCTGAACTCAACAAGGTCGCAGTATGGTGCTCAAAATGGAAGTTAGACCTCAATGCTTCTAAGTGTGGTTGGATATGTTTAGGAGATAAGCGCCTCAATTTCGATCTCTTCATAAACGGTAGTAAGTTGTCTAGGCTACAGTCAGTAGTTGACTTAGGACTAAGATACTCTTATGATCTATCTTTTACAGAACAGGTCAATATGCAGACATCTAAGTCACATCGACTACTGGGTTGCATAATACGTAACTTTCATAGCAATGACTCTCGTATCCTACTATATAAGGTTTGTGTCCGACCCTTACTGGAATACTGCAATTTTATTCTCAGTAATGTTTCCATTAAGAATAAACTCAAACTGGAGTCTGTACAACGTCGCTTTACTCTTCGTATTCTTTGGACTAATTGTACTCCGGACTATAAAACTAGGTGCAATAAATTAGGACTAGAAACTTTATGGAGGCGCCGACTCAAGTTAAACTTTATCTTCTTTTATAAGATATTGAACAATTTGGCGTTTTCATCATCTAGCATAATTAAGTTCGAGGAACCTTCTTGCTATAACTTGCGCAATTCAGCCTCGAAAGTAAAAATTTCACATTGTAAATCTGCTCTTTATATGAATTATTTTACAAATAAATTCTCGAGAATCTGGAACAATTTGCCTCAAGCCATTCGAGAAACAGGTTTACTTTCTTTATTTGTGCAACAGGTTGGTCATCTCATCAATTCTGATAGCTCATTAAAAATGTTCACCCCAACTATTGGTTCTTACTCCACCAGCGAAATAATAGGGACTCTAAATGTGTAAGCACCAGTTACCTGTCATAGTCATAGGCTAGTGTTCTTCATCTTTAATCCAAATGTAAACTCAAGTATAAATATTAATTCTGACCATTCGTTCAGTTAACGTAAGTGGCATGTCATGTCCTTCAATGCCTGTATACACATTAAGTCTCTCAGAATACCAGTGCTTTTGTTTTATGTTTTCTCTGTCTTCGTCTTTCCTATATTTGTAGCTGCTACCTTGTCGTGGTGGTCGGGCTTGCCTATCGTGATGACCCAACCGAGCTATACTGGCTGGAACATATGTTCCTGTAGGTTCTACCATGCCAGGCAGGTCGAGTGGAGAACGATGAGACTAAAAGCAGCTACTCAAGGTCTGAGGGCGAAGTTGTACTGCTGACTGCAAAGGGGTGTGACAGCAGTAAGGTGTTTCCTTCGGACAACCAGCATCTGCAGCGATGCTGCCTTCTCACAAGGAAGGAGGGGTTAGAAAAGGTCGACCCTAAAAATGTCACACCTCACCCTACCTCACGGATTTCCGTCTCCGGCGGTATGGGTGCCCACTAAGGGCTTTTAAGTGCGGAGCTAATACTCAAAAAACTTTTCATAAAAAGGCCGTGCGTGACAGGCCTCAAGCAGTTGTCCCTTGGGCTCTGCGGTCACGCTCTCAGGTCTCTGAGACCGACACTAATCTGCCTTCTTTTTCAGGTTCCTCAAGAAACACCCTTCCACGGTGTGGGCAGCCGGGAAGTGACAACCGCCCTCATACCCGCAAAAGCACGAGAGTCCAAATTGGTCAAAATCAAATCCTTTCTACACCCCATAATATCTCTCTTATCTCTATGACTAACTCTACTCACATTCCTTCATCCCACTGCACCGCTAATGCGAACGATGCGAGCTCTCGAAAAGTCATTCCTGGTCTCTTGAAACTCCGTTCTAGACTATATGTCGGAGCTTTTAATGTAATGTCAAATAGGGCAACAGGCTTCCTTAGCTAGGACTTTAGAATCTCACTCAATCGATGTATGCTGCGTCTCGGAAATGCGCATACAGGATCCTAGAAAAATCATTAACCTGATTTCACCGTATCAAAACAAAGAAGCAGCCCGAATTTCTCTTCGTGTATCCGGTAGCCCTGATGCTGCTTCCCGGGGTCTCGCTGGCGTAGGTATAGCATTGAGTCGTAGGGCAGAACTAGCTCTCCTAGACTGGATCCCTGTAGATAGTCGCTTGTGCGCTGTCCGTCTGAACAGGACAGTTAGGACTCGGAAAGATAGGGACACTCGTCGTTGCCTCTTTGTCGTATCTGCCTATGCCCCCACTGACTGCAGTTCAGACGAGGTGAAAGATAAGTTTTACAGCAAACTTTCGGACCTCCTCCAAAAAGCTAGGCCCTCTGATTTAGTTATAATGGCTGGTGACTTTAATGCTCAAGTAGGTAGACTAAGTGAAAATGAGAGACACTTGGGTGGATGTTATGGTGTCACGGCTCAAAGAACAGATAATGGCGATCGTCTGTTGCAAATATCCTCAGATAACCGCCTGTTTCTAGCGAATACTAACTTTAGGCATAAGGAAAAACATCTTTTGACCTGGCGACCCCCAAATTCGTCTCAACGTTGGACCCAACTAGATCACATCGCCATCAGCCACCGATGGAGGGGTTCGATAGAGGACTGTCGCTCGTTCTGGGGCACATGTTTAGATTCAGACCATGCTTTAGTGCGAGCGCGTATTTGTTTGAGGCTTAATGGACGTAGGAAAGACATTGCAATGAAGCCTCTTAGGGTTTTACTTAATGATAATAAAGCTAAGAATATATTTAAGGAGCAACTAGAAAAACAGTTAGGCGACCGTGTAAACGATTGCCATCCGGAAGCAGGTTGGAATGATATCAAAAAGGCTGTGGAAACAGCAGTGATATCTGCTAGTAAGGTAAATCATAAGGCTAGGTTGAAGCCGTGGATTTCAGTAGCATCCACCAAACTGATGGATGCTCGTAAACTCATCCCACCTGGCTCTGAACATGATGAAGAGCGAAGTGAGCTTAAGCGCAGGCTGATAAAAAGCCTACGCAACGACCGTGAACAGTGGTGGGTAGTGAAAGCGAAAACGATGAAAAAGGCAGCGGCGATAGGCAACAGTAGGCAACTTTTTCGACTTATCAAGGAAACTGGTATTAGGGATCCGAATGTGAGTGAGACTATCTCGGAAAAGGATAGGATTATAATTCATTCTCAGTCCAGGAGATTGGACCGATGGGCAGAACACTTTAGGGATCAGTTCAACTGGCCTTCAGCCACACTTCGGTTGCCCACGATCCCCAGTCATCCTGAATGGCAAATCGACTTAACTCCTCCTAGTCCCTATGAAATTGAGAAGGCTATAGGAAATCTGAAACGAGGTAGAGCAGCAGGTCCTGATAGGCTTACTCCTGAAATTTTTAAAGATGGTGGTCCAGTTTCAGCAGCTAGATTGACTGAAATCTTAGGTAGAATCTGGGAACTGGGCATAATACCATCTGACTGGTCTCAATCCCTAATTGTCCCAATTTATAAGAAAGCACAAAAGTCTTTTTGTGACAATCACAGGGGAATCAGTCTGACTAATATAGTTTCTAAATTATTAGCCTCGATTATACTTAGACGCCTAACTAGAGCTCGTGAAGAGCAGACTAGAGAAAACCAGGCTGGATTCAGACCTAGACGTGGCTGTATAGACCACATCTTCACACTGCGACAGGTCCTGGAACACAGACACACATTTAGGCGTCCTACAATAGTTGTCTTCCTGGACCTAAAGGCGGCATTCGACTCTGTTGATCGTGAGGTTCTGTGGCAGTGTCTGTCATTGAAAGGTGTACCAAAGAAGTACATTAACCTTGTACAAGCTCTCTACTCTAAAACTACAGGTCGAGTGACAGCTTATGGCGAACTGTCATCGGAATTCCTCACTTCAGTTGGTGTCCGTCAAGGATGTCCACTTCCCCATTCTTGTTTAATTTTGTCATAGACATGCTCCTAGATATAACCATGTCTTCGTCTGACTTTTGAGGAACTGACTTACTACCAGGAGCCTCGCTTACTGACTTAGAGTATGCTGATGACATAGTCCTATTTGGTGAAGACTGACAAAATGCAGAGTCTTCTGACTACCCTGAGCAACAATGCAGGCATGTTCAGGATGCGGTTTTCCCCCTCGAAATGCAAAATGTTGCTTCAGGAATGGATTGCATCGGCACCTGAACTAGTGATAGGGAGTGAAGTAGTCAAGCGTGTAGACCGCTTCACGTATCTAAGGAGTCTCATCAGTGCTGACGGCCTGGTGACTGACGAAATCTCAGCACGGATACAGAAAGCTCGATTGGCTTTTGCCAAGTTGCGTCACTTATGGCGCAGGCGAGATATCCGCTTGCTAACCAAAGGACGAGTGTACCGTGTAGCAGTTCGCTCTGTCCTACTATATGGGAGCGATACATGGCCGTTAAGAGTAGAGGACATTCGTAGGTTACTGGTCTTCGATCATAGGTGTCTCCGAAACATTGCTCGAGTATCGTGGGACAACCGAGTGAGCAATGCTGTCGTTAGGAAACGGGTTCTAGGAAAGGAGGGCAAACCAATAGATGAAGTATTGAAATTTCATCAGTTGAGGTGGTTGGGACATGTGTTACGCATGTCTAACTACCGACTGCCTCGACGAGCTATGTTTAGCAGCGTAGGAATAGGTTGGAAGAAAACTAGGGGCGGCCAAACTAAAACATGGCAGAAATCGATGAAGTCACTGACAAGTGGACTAAGTCATGTTGGTAGATGTAGGCTGCGTGGTTGGGGTGCGCGAGACGAAAGTCACCAATGGTTAGAGACCTTGAACGACATGGCTCAGAATCGTTCGCAATGGCGCAGGTGCATCCACTCTTTGTGTTCTCTCAAAATCTAACCTTCCGAATTCTCTATCTTTCTCCTTTCAAATTTATCTCACTGAATAATACTTTTCGAATCATATCTTCGCTCCCTAATTTTCTGCATTACTGCTAATACTCCTATTGTCGTTATCACTCTTGGATTTGAACTGACAGTTGCGTCTCTGTGCTGATGTGGTATGGCGACCTGAACAGATGTACGTACGTACGAAGTTCTGCGTTGTATCTGTCTGTCTGTCTATGTATATGACTATTATGGAACCTACTAATACAAAACTATTGACTTCTCTTCTACGCCCAAGTTCCAAGTACTCTTGATTTTATCCTGCATCTAAACACGCTCAATACTCCACTCAGCAAACTCTTAACCGTTTTTCGGAATTGTAACGGAGTGGTCAAAGAGCGGGATATAATATAAATATTTGATGTCCTAATAGTTAAAATTTCGAAGCAGTTGATTTGATTCTCATTTCAAATCTTTATATGTTATGAATGTCCTGACATTGATAATTTGTAATAATATTTGTATGTATGTAAACTTATCATTGTGACCATGCCTGTAAACTGGCATCCTCTCATGTACAAAGTGAGAATAAAACTGTTATTATTATTATTATTTCAGTAGTTGAACTAGAAACACATATTGCATAAGAAACTACCATTTTGAACTAGATGAATTGTGGATATCAATTGACACCTACAACGTCAATCGTAGTATTCTAATAACAGGATAATCTACCGAATATATCTCGGATGCCACTCAAACTGCAAGAATAGTACCGACCATTTGATCCGAATTAACAACCAGGCAAGTGAGACTAGAATAATATTATAAGTATAGACCAGCTAAACCAACTCGCAATGCTCCTATCGACGCCAAATATGAAGTTCAAATAAAAACATAGAATTACGAATTGAAGTCACGTAGTAGCACAGTGAGAACTCAAATGTGGTAGTAATAGTAGTTGCTGTTGTTGTAAAATTGTATTATGATCACCAGTGATTGATATTTGAAGCCATCGGTAATCAACACTCAGTAATCACGCAATTCAGTAATGTTTTAATGCAGGTCATAAGGAATTCAACTTGCAGTATATAATTTCATGTAGGAATAGCAATGTCTCAAATATATATAGTCACGAAGGAGTGAGAACTTGACAATTAATGACAAGTAAGAAATGGGAGGTCAGGAAGGTCACCCAAACAGAATGACATACGAATGAGTTACTAGTGGACTGATTATTGTAACTGTATTGTAGTGGTTTGTGGATATTAGTATTGAGTTTCTAGTTGATTGAATTCGTCACTGGTTAATGTTAATAGAGTGTTATTGAAAAGTAGGGAGTAGTATACCGCCGTTCCATTCCTTTATAGGACTCTTTAGCATTGCATGTCCTAGTTGGTCAGTTATCACTAGTGAGAATGGATGATCGTCGCACTATATCACGAATTGATGAGAGTGGAAATTCTGTAATTGGGCGACAACCCAGTGGTGTAGAGGGTTGGGCTTTCGGCAACCTCAATCTCCTAGGGCGAACTCTAGGATGCGCATCCAGGAAGTCCCATACTAGGACGAAACATTTATCCATCACATTCTGATTTTTAATAGTGCCCTACTAACATCATTCTTCGACGAATTCAATCAACCATCACTTAATTCCAATCTCCACAAACCATTTCAATTCAATTATAAAGTATGTTTAACGTTCAAATTCATATCTTTTGCACTGAAAATGAAATGAAACTAGTGGTACTTTTAGAAACCCGGAATGGTAGCACCAAATATGATACCGAACGCTATATACGTTAAATGCATCCATCTTACTGATTTATTAAACAACATCCAATGATACTTACTTCATTTCGCCCAGTAATGAGTTTTCGATCAAATTTTTAATACGTGACAGGTCATCTTCTATTAAGAACAATCAAAATGCAATAAATTGATTGATATATCCACTAAAAATATTTGTAATCTTCACATTGCTGCTTGTAATTGTGACAGTTGACTTCTTTATAGTCATATCAGAAATAGTACAGTAAGACGGAATTCTTAGTGATATATTGCACTGAATTAGTAACATAAATTATATGCCATCCAATTAAACAATCCAAGAGTATCTCATTATGTGTCTACATTATTACTGTCCTCAACACAAATAACTTGAAGGTGGGATGCAAAGGGTGTAAAAATCAAGTTGATATAGTAGTAACGTTAATCAGATTATTAAGAGGAACAGAGAAACAAACAAAATGAATTTAATGAATATGAGCAGACAACAGATGTGAATAATAACACAAATTAAATAGTAAGACATTTAAATCATATGACTATTTTACAAGTCTCTTATGGGACGTGATTCGGAGGTAATTGGTGGAATATCCGGAACCTTAGTTTTGTGCTACTTAGCACTCGTCAGCATGTGATATCGAGTCATCTAGATTAGTAGCCACATTACAACTCGATTGATGGAATTCGATCAATATAACAGACGACTTAACTAACATAAATTTGGTCACCACACGGTAATCAACTAATGCATATACGTGAATTCTGTGGAGGGTCAGCCGCTGCCTGAATAGCTCACTGGTAAAAGTAGCAGACTGTGAAACTGTGTGGTACTTCATAGATTACAGGAGCACTGTGCGGTCGACTCTTTTAAGACTTTAAAAGACTAATTTCTTTACATGAGAATTCGAATAATGTTTCAGCACTCATAGCATTTCATCTTTTGACTGAGTACACCATACTTATTACCATCGGTGTTAGTACAAAGGTAGACTACCGTTGAGTTACGATAACTCACTATTGCTAAACATGGCTATCCTCAAAATCAGTAATTTGTCTCACCTTTAAAATATGATGTATCATATTTGCCTTGGTAGTATTTTTAGGATATATTGTGAAAAGACCAATTGGGTAAGTAATGTTTATTGTGCGAAAACAGAATAGGTCATGAAATATTACATACATTACTTCCAAGCATCAATTTGCAAATCCTCTGCGTTGTCTGCACTGCATCGTTTCTCAGCCTGCTTCTCTTAGTTGTTCTCGATTGTCCTCTGTGTTTCAATCCTGTTTCACTTCTTGTCCTCTCGAAACTCGTCTTGTCTGCTGTTTACTGATTCTTCCCAATTTACTTTGACGCTCTGCTACCTACTACTTATTGATGACTTATGAGTAGTATCCACCACACTCGCCCCTCCATTAAATTGCTGTGCTCGTATGCGCGCTGACCTTCTTGCCTCTGCGGTCGCTGGTTGTTTCTGCGTATTCGCTCCATCATTCCAACACATCCATCTTTGCAATTGACTTATGTTTACACGCTTCTCTTTGTTGTCCTTTTTGATGGTGTATACCGGTCCACGACTAGCGATGACTGTATACGGGCCCTCCCATTTGGGGAGTACTTTCTTCGAGCCTAGTCCACTACCCGTTATGCTTCTCCGTCCTCTACACTTCACCAGATCTCCTACTGAAAAGTGTCTCAGCTGATTCCCATGATGCTGTTCTGATCGTTTAACGTCCATATCCTGTTTCCGTCGTATGTTTTCCACCGCTTGTTTCCGCTCTTCCTTCCATTTCCTATCATTCCACTTTTGTGGCTGAGGCCAGGCGATGTTGTTGCCTGGCAGTCGTGGTCTCCTTCCGTACATCAGCTGGAATGACGACTTCTTTGTTGTTCCTTGATTCGAGGCTCGATGTGCTAATAATATCATCGGTAATTCCGTCTCCCAGTTACCCCCCTTTGCTGCCAACCACTCTTTTAGAGTGTGATTATTTCGTTCAGTTAGTCCGTTGGTCTGAGGATGATACGGTGTTGTTCTGACTCTTTTGATACCTAACTGCCCAAGGCGAGATGTGAACTCCTCACTCTCGAAACATGGACCCTGGTCGGTCAATATCATTCTCGGGACGCCGTGGTCGGCCACGATGTGCCGCATCACTGCTTCGGTCACCGTCTTTCCTCGTTGATCAGGAATCGCCACAGCCTCTACCCAACGCGTAGCATGCTCGGTCATCACCAACACGTACTGGTTACCGCTCGATGTCTGGGGAAATGGACCCATTACGTCCACTGACCACAGATCGCCTACTGTCGTTACGGGAATGGGCTGTAACGAAGTGCGTATGCATTTATCCCCTTTCATTAACTGACATTGGGAGCAGGCGAGGACGTATCTCATCACGTCTTCTTGCATTCCTGGCCAGTAAGCACTCTGTCTCAGGAGGTCAGTGGTTCTTGCGACACCTGTGTGTGCTAATTGGTGGCATTCGCTGATTAGTTCATGTCGTAATGGCTTTGGAATTACAGGTATCCAGCTTCCATCATTGTCTTTCCATGTTAACACTCCAGCTGCATTTAATTTTAATCTGTCCTTTTGGCTTAACAACGTCTTTACCTCTCTGCTAAAGTGCACTGATTCGTCATCCACTGCTTCAGTTAACGCTCGTCTCACCGTCCTAAGCGTTGGGTCTGCTTTCTGGCAACGAAGTAGTCTTTCTAGGTCTGTTTGCACTCTGTTGACTCCACAGGCTACTTCCGGTAAGCTAGTGTCCTCACACGGTCTTGACAGGTAGTCAGCTATTACGTTTCGGCTTCCTGGTATGTGACCAATCGTGAAATCATATTCTTGCAGGCGTAGTGTCCATCGTGACAATTTTCCTCGGGGGTCTCTTGCCGTCTTCAACCACTGTAATGGCTTGTGGTCGGTCTCGATGTGAAATGGCTGGCCTAGCAGATACGGTCTCCACTTATCTACTGCCCAAACGATCGCTAGACACTCTTTCTCGATGGTCGAGTACTTCTGTTCCGTTGGTGTTAAAACGCGGCTGGCATATTCCACTACGCCGTCATCCTGCCGAAGTACTGCACCAATGCCAAAATCGCTGGCATCTGTGGCCACTGTGAACTGTTTTCCACGGACCGGAAGTCTCAATGTCATCTGCTTTGCGTTTAATAGCTGCTTGATCCGATCAAAGGTTCTCTGAGCCTCCTCTGTCCATATAAATTTTCCACTGCTCAGTAGTTTATATAGTGGTGCGGCGATCTCATTAAAGTTCTTTATAAAGCGGCTGTAGAATGCTGCTCTTCCTATAAACTGCCTGAGTTTCCTTTTCGAAGTGGGTGCCGTTATGTTCTGGATCGTCAAAATTTTCTCGGGTAATGGCTTCATTTCACCATCTCCTACTTTATACCCCAGCAGTGTGACATTACATTTGGCTATCTGTGACTTCTTCTTATTGATGCGCAACCCAAACTCCTCGATTCGTTTGAGTACTGCTTCTAGATGTTTTGCGTGATCTCTCTCTGTTTTACTGTAAACCACCAAATCGTCCCCGTACACCTCCACATTCTCAAGATTTCGTAACAATAAGTTCATTAATCTTCTAAATGTGAATGGCGCTCCCGCCAGCCCAAATGGCATTCTTCTAAACTGGTACTGTTTGTGACCCACAGTAAAGGCTGTCTTGTACCTGTCATCCGCTTTTATCGGTAGCTGCCAATACCCTGACCTGAGGTCCAGTACAGTAAACAACTTTGCTTGTTGTAAACGATCCAGGGTTTCGGCTACAGTTGGCATTGGGCATGGCTTCAACTCAGTTATGCTGTTTAGCTCTCTGAAATCGACGCAGAATCTGTATTTTCCGTTGGATTTCTTTACTAGCAGCACAGGTGAGTTGTAACGGCTATCAGCCTCTTCAATTATTCCATCCCGCAACATTTCTTCCACTTGCCGATTTACTTCCGTCTCTAGATGAACTGGTATTCGGCGTGTGTGGAATGTTGTCTTCTTACGACTGTTTACGGGGATTTCATGCGTCACCTTGTCACAATAACCATAGGCCTCTCCGTCGTCAGTGAACAGACTTCCGTACTTTGCTATTACCTTATTGATATTTTCTATGTTCACTTGCGGTAGGATCGCGGCTTGTGTCTTAGCTATCTGGCTGTTCTCCTGTATGCTAAAATGCCCGTACTTAGTATTTACTGTCTTGTTCTTTGTGTCGATGACCGCCTCCACCTCTCTAAGGAAGTCTGCTCCCAGTATTGTTTGCTGTATGTCTTTAGTTACTACAAATGGGTATCGTACGACGCGATCTCCGACTTCGACACAACAGTCTGACACTCCTAAAATTTTCAGTGCATGCCCGCTCACTGTTTGTACTGCTAGTGAACATGCCCTGATCTCCCGACACAATCCTGCATCTATTAAGGATATGGCCGCGCCCGTATCAACTAGACACACCAGTACTCTTCCATTTATACGAACTCTTGTATACAACGCACCCTTGTTAACCAACCCTACAACCCGGAAAGACGTTTCAAAAAGAGAAGACTGTGTATAACGTTTAACATGTCTAAATCTTCGTTTCCTCGGGCAGTCTCTTCTGTAATGTCCATACTCTCCACACTCAAAGCACCTACTTCCCCTTTTCGCACGGATTCGCACCGCCGCGACTTTCTCTTCCAGCTCGGCGATCCGTTTCTCCAAAGGCGCCGTCCTGCTGTCTTCGGTTAACGAGGATACCGAAGTGCTAACAAGCTGTCTGCACATTCGAGCCATCTCCATCACGTTCAATGGCTGCACGGCATGCGCCAGTCGAAGCTGTGACGCTACGTCACCAGGGACACATTCCAGGAACTGGGATGTCAGGAGCTGCTGTCTCGACTCGTCGTCCAACGATGGCAACCCACGACGCAGCAAACTCGTCAGAGTGGTGGCCAGCACCGACGGATCGCCGTCTGGGGCCAGACGCACGGCCCTAAACTGCTGCAACGCCAGCTCCCTGTCCGCTGGACTGTCGAATTCATACACCAACTTGGCCACCACCTCCTCCCACGTGGCCCCACCGCCAGCCAGCTCCACGTCGTCGAGCACCGCCTTTGCACGACCTCGCAGCAGGGTACCGAGGACCGTCACCTTCGCCTTTTGTCCTTTCACGCCGACCAGCTCCGCAGTGGCTTCAAACTGCCGCAGGAATGCACCGACGTCCCCATCCTCGAACGGCTGTGGCCACGGAATCTTCATCTCCTACGGAGGCAGCGACACCAATTGTGAAAAGACCAATTGGGTAAGTAATGTTTATTGTGCGAAAACAGAATAGGTCATGAAATATTACATACATTACTTCCAAGCATCAATTTGCAAATCCTCTGCGTTGTCTGCACTGCATCGTTTCTCAGCCTGCTTCTCTTAGTTGTTCTCGATTGTCCTCTGTGTTTCAATCCTGTTTCACTTCTTGTCCTCTCGAAACTCGTCTTGTCTGCTGTTTACTGATTCTTCCCAATTTACTTGACGCTCTGCTACCTACTACTTATTGATGACTTATGAGTAGTATCCACCACAATATGACTGTAGGTTACCAAAGGATTTACAACTACTGAAGCAAACATGTGCTGCTATCGTAGATGAAGATAATTTTAGTCAAATTCATGGTATGGTTCTATAGAGTATTATAGATGATTGACCAAAAGCATGTTAAACTTTTCATTTGCTTAAACCAATTTTCGGACTTGACAACTAGCATTCCGATTTTAAATGCGATCGTTCTTCACTTGGGTTTTGTTTCATTGCCAAAGTTTGAGTTGTCTTATTGTTTTTTTATTTGAAATGTTTACTGAAATGATAGAAGTAAAATAACTCGAGACTTGAGACAAGCTGTATTATGGAGTCGTTTAGATATTAACAACACCACAATAAATTCAGACAATCAATCATTCTGTGTCAGCTTCCCTTGGGTAGTTCAACAATAGATCACTTTAAGGCTAATCAAAATGTGCCAAACAACACGTAACCTAGGTCCAGTGTTCCTTACCAATTACTCTAAACCACCTTTCAACTTTATCTAATGGAAGTGGTATCGATTCACTTTAACTAGTGATCATAATTAACTTGAATGATAGGATTTGATCAGTATTGTAAACAACTTGACATGCATCAAATTGGTCACTACACAGTGATCTACCAATGTAAAATTGTCACATGATTTCATTACAATTATCTATAGATAATAAAATTATAATGATTCGCACTGAACGTCTCTGTCATGGTTATTACAAAATAATAACAAATTCTACACTAGTTTGATCAATATATGACATACAGCTAAAATTCAATGGACATTATATTGTCGATTTATATCTACATCTGTTTATTCCTCAAAATAATGCATGGTTTCAAATTAACGACTTTGTAGAATTGAGGTGGCTTTGTGGAGATTGATATTTAAATGACCGAGAAATAGAACGAAAATAGAGTGATCGATTAGTGAGGTTTCATGAGTTTCATCGTAGTATCACGTCGTTGAAATAATGATATTGATATTGAAGAAGTTTTCTAAATCCGTTTTGACTGTCCTGTGATTTATTTGTATTAGAATGAATTTAGGTCTCAAACACTTGAATCGAATTTTTTAACTAACTATTCGATTCTGATTTCAAGTAGTTTTCAACGTTTTGAATAGTTGATGGTAAAGCTTACTTATTTAGCAGACTTAGAATCGGGTTATTGTTGTATCTGAGCAGGGATAGCCAAAATGATCGATTCTGTTATTTGCAGCGGTATGTCCTACATCTAGCACCCAGCCTTGCCTTAATCTATATATATATATATATATATATATATATATATATATATATAGATATAGATATAGATATATATATAGGTCTAGCCTTTGACTCATATATGTGTCACACTATATTAACCAATCACAGGTCTTATTCCAGATATGTCAGGTATACGATGATCTCGTTATGAATGGTTACAACACGTGGTGACTGAAGTAATATATGTTGAAAACATGCTGCAAACATTATTTTAACTCTCTGGTTCTAACGATTAATTGATCGCTGCAAGAACTTTAGGTCTTGAGTTGAGCTGTTGGTAGGATCATAAATGTGCATTTATTGATATTCCTTCGTTTCTACTGTGACCGTCATTAGGGTTGTTGTGTGATAAACTATCAACTTTCATGAATTGATGATTCAATTCTAAAGATTGGAGAACAGTGAGATAACTACTACTTTATTCGTCGAGTATCGTCGATGAAATTTTGTAAGAGCGATTAGATTCAACATTTCTTACGATAGTAAAATGAATTCATTGTCTATAAAATCAATTTATGAAGTAGACTGACAATCAATTGTCGTCAATAGACTGCTTTAGAATTCATAAACAGAACTACTATGACTATTGGGAGAATCTCTCAAATCTAGTTATTGAATAATTAACAAAATATATGAACATAAATTTGATATAATGTACCTAATGGTCATTAACTTATCTTAAAACTGTGGTATTGAAATTTTGTTAAACGGATACAGAGTACTATTTATTACACTTTACTGTACAATACTACTTTAGGAAACTTTATTTACAATATTTTCACTTTATTTGTATACAATAGTTTTGGAGATGAATATATCAGATTAGTATTCTGAGATTATCAGGAAAGAATCAAGCATATTGCTTTCTGAAATATTCAAGCATTCACTAGTTGGCCTCTCTATCTTACTGAATAATCAACATTTGACAAAGTGAGTAATTTGGAACAAGAACTGCGAAATACGGGTATTCATTCTTCTTTCTGATCTTGCAATGTATTTGATTAAGTGTATACATGTGAATTGTTAGACATAGTTGGCGGTGACTAAGGAAGCGAATATTTTCAAAATCTATGTATCAAAATCTTTCAAGATAATTAATAACCAAAGGACGGCTAACTTGTTATGATTTGTGGAAGTAATTACAATTACACGTTTTAAACCAAAACTTTGTTTTCAAAAGACCCAGTTATACATCTTTCTCCACCTTAGTGACCATTTGTCAAGAATTTAACTTTGGGACTGCCCTTATTTCTCTTATATGGACTTCAATCATTTATCGAATGCCTTCATAATTATAGTGTAGAGCTAATATATTGTCTGTTGTTATGTTCATTAGAAAATGTTTTGCATCTATGGTCCTTTCAAACTTTTCATTTCACAACATTCATATATGTCATTCATAAATTAGCAACACTTAAAATTACTTTGAATTCATACAA
Source organism: Schistosoma japonicum (assembly GCA_025215515.1). Lineage (NCBI taxonomy): Eukaryota > Metazoa > Platyhelminthes > Trematoda > Strigeidida > Schistosomatidae > Schistosoma > Schistosoma japonicum. The sequence continues at coordinate 72,422,668 of CM046069.1, forward strand.
TGAGATGATACTATATTGACATTCACAAATGGAAACATTGAATTAGACACGTACTAAAATGAAAGGACTGTCAAATATTTCATAGTTTTCACTGGTTTTCTATCTACAATCAATCAGTGATGTAGACCATAGACCTCAGTATTCTCAGCCAATCCCTAACGCTAACCATAATATATATACATGTAGTTTAAAATATAGTCTGAGTCACGGCAAATGTGATCAAAACTGATGATGAAATGTATACATAATGTAACAATATCTACGAAATATGTTTATTCATTTCAACACGCAATATACATAATCAATCGGTCATTTACATCGGAAAACCCAGAACGTCTCTCCATAGGCTTAAGTTACCTCACAACATTAGCGAAGCCAGATCAAATTAATAAGATTATTGTCACAATACAGTTCAACAAGCAATGAATGAACAAGGATGTGCATCAATGAATAATATAACTTAGTATTTAGAAAAAGATAAGGAATGAATAAACTCGAACTATTGTAACTGATTCTGAATCAGGTCACCCAGTATTGTTAACCATAAAGTGACTATGTATGACATAAATACAAGCAATATTATGCAAAGGATAAATCTTAAGAAAATTTTAACAAAATACAAACATAATTAGTGCATTCAGCATTGAAAATACTCACTAGACGTTAAGTAGATCCATCTTTACATCACAGTACATAATCTACTAACATTTCATTGACAACAATAAGCATTTGATGAAGAAATAAACCACAATAAGTTAGGTGCGTAAATTGTTACTTAAATTATAATAGTAGAATGAATTTGTATATTCCCATTAATTTGTTATAGACACGAACCGAACTGAGTTCGTATCCCACTGTGAACATCAACATTGGGATGCAGGTACATCCAGCCGACGAGTCCTAAATAGGACGAAACGCGCGTCCTGGATTCCACTTGCCAGTCACAATACAAATTAAATTATAATATTTGTTTACCTCAGTTAAACAACTGAATGAGGCAACCATTGTTAGCCTGAAAGCACTAGATACCTGTTTCTTCTAAGTATGGTCTCTTCAGCAAAGTTTATCTATGACCTCATCGAGGACCAAACTCAGGACTCTCTGGCTCCGGGGTGAACGCATTATAATTAGACCACTGAGTTGGCTCCTAATGGTTGATATTTCTATTTCAGTTAATTCATGATACGTTTGCATGACCTCATCTATTACCAACAGTGGGTAGCTGCCTCATACTCGATAGGGTAGTGGATGAGCACTGCTGAAGACCCCCATCCTAGGACGAAACAGCTGTCCACTGCCTCCAGGTGATCAATGGTTGACTAACTCAAACCATTTCGGGATATAAAAATACATACATGTTTAATTTACAATTCTTTATCCGACGCACATTTATATATATGGGAATAGAAATATCTATCTTTATATCACACTATGCGATTGACTCCGTTTGCAAGAACTCGGAAGGATAGGGACACACAATAGATTTTCATCATTTATGCCAAGGATTTCTGATGTGATGAAAAGTTAGGACTAATCACAGATAACGGTTGAGCAGATATAGAAAAACGTTGCAAGAACCAATTACAGCGATCAATGATAAATCCGACTGTCTAATCGACATTCATACGTCTGGCCTGATGTCTCTCAGTCCCAAGCTGTAATGAGAAGAACGCAATTTCAACGAACCAAATTAGACTATATTCCATGGACTCCTTTATATTTATGGGAAACCTGACCAAACAGCAACCGATTCGAAGACTTCTGCTCGTCTGGAGTACATACTCAAGTACGGTCACGAATTCGTCTACGTCTTACTAGACAGAAAATATCTACGACAGGACTACCTATTAAAGTTGAACCTGGATATGAAAAAGCCAAGAGTAAGTTTCAGGGAGAACTGGAAACGTACTTAGGCAATTACGAAAACGAGGCTCGCTGTGACAACTTGTTAAGATATCCAACCAGGTGCGAAGTCATCAGTGACAGTTATTAGTGATCTAAACCACGAGGTTAAGGGAACTCAAATTTCAGCAGTGACAAATGAACTCTCGGAAACTCATCTCATCAGGCTCCGAACACGATGAGAAGCCGAAACAAATCAGATATAGACTGATTTGGAGTTTGTAAAGCAATCGTGTAAGGTGATGAGCAATGAAAGCGAAGGAGATAGAGAAGTCACCAGCATTAGGTAGAGGTTGAGAGGTTTTCATGCTGAGAAAGCATACCGGAATTCTAAATTTTGAGAATTATTGGAGACTTAACTAGGATTCACGAACTGCAATCTCTGATTAACTAGGCTAGTTCCAGACCTAGTAGTGATTGTATCTATGACATATTCACCATCCGTAAGGTTTTCGAGTATACACATATCCAGGTCCAAAGTGATTTGTGTTAATTTGACGGCATCATTTGACTCCGTTGACCAAGAAGTTCTATTACTGAATATTAAAAATTTGTACCTATGAATCGAAAAATTGTAACAGAGCTATAATATCTGGAAATGTAATAGTAATCTGACGTGTTCTAAATTTTAATTGTATGGAAATGAACGTCAACTGTATGATGCTGAATTCTGTCCATATTTTTATTAATATCTAATGTCAACGTAGTCCATGGGAATATTGCAGTCAGGGTCAGAAACACACATACTTACAGGTTTAATGATAGCGCATTGATGAATTTCTAGAACAAGTCAAACGAAGAGGTGCGAAATAGTCATTAGGAGTAATGTTGGAAAGTCGCAAATAAATCTCGAAATTCTAATTAAACAGAAGTCATTCTATGCACTCATTACTTAGCGGAATTTCTAGAAGTTTTGGCAATATGCAATGGCATAACTCCCAGGTTTCTGGTTGAATGGATTATTGCAATGATTTCTAGTTAATTAAAGTCTAAAAATGCACATTATTTATCGTACATTTTTGTCACCTACTGTAATGCATTCTTCATATCTACTTCTGTCTTTTGATTTGCAACTTGGGATGTTTTGTGATTTCTAGATTAGAAGCTATTCTAAGTTTTAACTAAAAGATTTATCAAGTATTACGACACATTACCATTTAACTGTCATTTTATTCTCAAGATTTATTTTTGATTCATATAAACCTAGGCGTTTATCAACATATTTTTATTGGAACATTCACACCCATTTCACATTCAGTTGCATTTATTTCCTCTATTTACCTCTCAATTTCTCTTTCCAATCGGATTAGTTCAAGTCCTTTTTGCTACTGAAACGTTTTCTACGGGAGTGAATATGCCTGCACGCTGTGTTGTCTTCACATCAATAGATAAGTATGATGGCCACATGATACGTCCATTGAGTTCAAGTAAGTTGTATTCCATTTTTTATATTCTATGTATGCACTGAATAAATTGAACGTAAAATTGAGCCATTTGCTATCCGTTATGTAACAGCGCCAAGAAAGTGGAACTTATGTGCATATGAGTATCAGTCGTTTGAATTCAGATCAAACAGAATGAATCAGGATGGGACGTGCTTTTTGTGAATTAATAGAAGTCGAAATCCATGAAGCCGTGTCATTGTAAGGAGAGTTATCGACTTTTTCCTCAGGAGATTCACGATCAACTCGACAGGAAACTGATTACGAACATATTCAGGCGACAAATGTGCCCCTTCTCTGAATCGTAGGCATTATTTATCAATATTCTTACTTTTTACGTATGCTAATATCTGAGTTCAAATGACGGAAACCCATATGCCCCATGTATGCTCAAATTTGTTGACGACACCATATACTATCAAACAGATTGTGTAGTTAGGCCGATAGACCCTGTTTTCGTAGACATTTTTACTGTTTATTTTTGAAAGATAATGCTTAAGCAAACAATTGGTGAAAGAGAGAATATTACAGATATGTTGATGACATATTTATTATGTATGAAAGTAAACATAACGGATAGCAACTGTCGAAACTTCTTGATATGGCCTATCTCAACATCCTTTTTATCATGGGGCATGAAAAGAACGACAAGTTATACTTTCAGGATGTTGCCTCAAAGTAAATTAAAAGTTGTGCATTTCAACAATCGATTTCTTGAAAAAGAAGTATATGGACTGGTTTATGCTTAATTTTTATATATTTTGCCCAGTCAGTAACAAAAAGCTAATTAGAACAATTTCATAGAACGGAAAAGATATTTACCACTGACAAATCGAAATAACTGTTGTGCGTTGAATAATGCTTAGGCGGAAACGGCTACACAGAAGTATAGTGATATGTGTTAAATAACGAATAGCAATTTACTGAGGGTAGCTATGATCTGTTGAAAACCCATATTTATCCATCTCAACTTTAAAGGCGATGACGTTGGAGTAAAAACTGGTAGAAAGCTTGACGCCACACTAACTAGAGTCTATCCTATTTAGTGATCATAGGTGATTTTAATGAACTTTGACCCTGTTTATTCTGCTTCACATTGTTTATATAAGTGTATTATTTCGTTATGAAAGACGACTCGTATTTGTTGACAAGTTATTCTACTTGCAATTCTTTTAACCGATCGAATAAGTTATAGAATTAATCCTCATTATCGATTACGTTGGCACGTCATTTTTGGATATGAAATTTATATCCTAGTGATATAGCTTCCGTTATGAAATTAAACTGACTGCTTGTCTTCGCATTACTACATTGCATAAGTGGACTACTACGATTTAACCTACATATTCTGTTCATGTTACTGCATTTGTCACTCACACTTCTTAAGTTAACACATTAAACATGTAAAGTAATACTTCTAGTTCTACTGTTGACTTATGTGGATCCTTACTGCTTGTTCATTCAATACGATTTCAATGCTGAAGATATTGTATAATTATTTCATTACTTCTTCTACTGCGATTATCACGAAACGTTTGGTGAGCCATTTACCTCAGAATAGTATAAGTTGTAAGAACACTACAATTATATACCATAGTTATTGAGTTAGAATCACATTAATGACTGATGGCGAAAGAGAGTAATAATAATTACAAATAGGTATAGGAGTAATAAAAACGTCATTAATGATTGAGCTTACACAGAGCTAAATTTACACACAGGTTTAGTCTAATAAATGAGCACGTAGATCATACTTATAACGTGATTCGCTAAGAATCCCTTTTGAAGTAAGTTTTGTATTCTTATCGCAAGATATTGTACGATAAAGCGTTCTTTTTAATGGCATTATATTTTGTTTGTTGTGATTTATTTTAAAAATATCATTCGCTAGAAGAATACACTCAAATAGTTGGCAGAGCAGGACGTCGAGGTTGTAGATAAAATGAGTTGGATCCCACTGCCTGTAACAGTTCATATATATTCAAATCACTGATTACTGTCTTCAATTACTTAATTAAGTAGTATTTCAACTCTAACGAAATTCTATCATTCAAATGAATATTGTTTATCGTTCGATCATCTAGTTAAAAGTGCTAAAACTATAATCATTACAAAATAATATGAATTCATGTATTTCTCTGTGTTTAATCGGCTGTTTTCGAACCTGAAATCCATTGTGCTAATTATTGAAGATGCGTGATATTTATGCATACTTCATTTCATTATAATAGAATAGTTCTCGTCAATAAAGATTAATAAAAGAAGCTTTATATATAGTAGGATAATAAGAGATGTTAATATAGTCGGATATTCTAAGGAATATATCCTAAAAGTGAAAAGAGGTATTTCATAATCCATGGTAACAGATCAGATAACCGATGTCAAAGATTACGCGATGTATCTACAAAGGCTAAAGTGTGTAAAGTTCAGATAACACCTTATATTTTTTTAACACGGAACCAAATTTAGGTGACCGAACATTTGACGTTTCTCCAGCCAGGTTAACCGTGTGAATCGAAGTAAATATATATGAAAGTACTATAAAACCTAATATTCTCTGAAGTCAAAACTGATTTATCATAACTCCTCATATAGTAACAAGTGTGGGCTATTAAACAGGTAGTTGCATTCGGAAACTAAAAACAACAGATAATCAGTTAACAGAAGATATCCTTGCTAGATAATGAAATTAATAGGGCTTAGTCATCAAATGCGGTGATTTTATGTATTTGATCTCTTTTAGATACCATCGGAAACAAGGGATAATTGAACAGATCTATCTTACCAGTATAGAACTCCTCAAATTAAAGCCGGTCTTCCTAAAACCTTCTCCCAGTGATTCTATTGATTATGGGTCCACCGTGAGACCTGAATATTCATCGTGGGACTGAGTGTGTAAACTACTCTTCACTCTTTTCTGGTTCTGCGTGGAACCTGTTAGAAATCAGTCCGTAACGAACATAAATGTCAGATGAAAACTAATCTCCAGGGATCTACAATTTAGAATAGTTGTCCTGGATTTCACTTGCCAGTCACAATCCGATATAAATTATAATCTCCCGGGATCTGTTTCAGCTCATTGGTATAGTTTGTTCATCAATAATAGAAAAAAGGTGGGTTTACATTAATTCCAGCAGTTACATAACACTTAATTATTTACAAGGGTATAGACATACTCATCAATTTCAATTCCATAAATCCTGACTTCTTAAATTATGTCATATGTTATACACAGCTCATTACTTATACTGTGATCATGCTTATTCTTTTTGTTACCACTGAAACTAGTAATTTGACTTCTTCAGTACATGACTTGGCAGTTTTAAATTTTTGTGTCTATGTGAAGTAGTAACTTGGACATTCGCTTCTCTATATGCCTTGTTCTACATTACATATGATTGTTTCATAACTGATTTTATCTATTTTCGTACGGTTGTATGTTTCCATTGGTATTCATTTTAGTGATTAAAAGATGGTTATGCACGTGTGACACTTCAATCGATTCTACCAGAGGATTCACCTTTTAGAATTTGTGATCAAATCGTTGAATTTGACAATAAATCCAGCCTCAACTGGTCTAGAATGCTGGATAAATCCAATAGTGTTGTGAATTACCAATGCTAATGTGCCCAGGTTTGCGACAAACTAAAATATAGACTGAAATTTAATAAGACTCTATTGATTGTCTCCAGCTGTTGCGTTTTTCATTTACTTAAAGACTGATTAATCGCTTATTAATCATTGAAAAAGATAAGCGTAACACTAAAGTAAAAACCTAAAATGCCCTTCGTGGTATTTTATTATCACAATCTTCATAATCACTTTCTTCATTGTCAATAATTTTCAAAGTTTTGGCAGAAAATGGAAGAACATGAATAACTTCGTTTCTAAAACCTTCCCCTTTTTCAATACTGTTGAACCATTTTTAAAAAAATACATTAAACTAAGGTGGTTTGTGGAGATTGGTATTAAATTTTTTTTTGATTAAATTCGACACAGATTGATGTTTGTAGGGCCGCAAAAAGAACCAGGGAACACTGAACAGCTATTTTGTTCTAGTATGAGATTCTCCAGCTGTACGCACCCGAAACTACTCCATTATTCTCAGATTGAAGAGCCCAAGCTGCCTGCACTATTGGGCTGGGATTCAGTAGTAGGATTCTCACTTCCATGAATTTGTGGTGTAGCTTGACGATCATCCAATGTCGTCAGTTATAACTGTCTCACTCAACCTCTTAATAAAGTCCTTGTGTCAGTGCATGTTTGCTGTGATTGCTGAGTGACTTTAAGTCACTTTCACTACGCAACAGGTAAAGTAATTCATCACTAAAGTATATTATATTAGGGAGCATCTTGTAGTAACTCTACTTATTATTTATGATTATGTCATATATCCATTAACTATGAATTCTGTTACACTTTACTCCATTTTGCTGAATCAGTTGGTACCCTCCAATGCCATGAATCACCCTAAATAAATCACGACATATTCAAAGTGGGATATTTTAGTGCAAAACTGGTCACTAAGTGACGACAAAATAACAGTTATTTATGACCACTTAAAGATGTTGGTATGATTATTTCGTCAAATGAGAGTCTTTATTAAGGACAATATAAAGTAGTTTGCTTCAATAAGGGCGAATACGAAAATGCCACATCAATAAAGAGTGGCATTCTTAAAGGTAACTAGCACAATAGTTAATACCAAAAGATCACATCTATAGTGTAGTGAAATAAATATATATTGACTGACTAAATATAAAAAGTCAAGACATTGATTGTCTATCTTCAGAAAAAAATACAATAGTTAAGATAAACAATACCTGGTGATGTGTTCCAAAAAGATAAAACAACTTCATTAGTAGAAACAACACATACTACAGCGATCGTACCTGTCGATTTTTCATTTAAATACACTAATGCTTAAGGTCTGAGTAGAAGACGACTGTGACATGTGAGAATCTCGTTTTATATAAAATTGGCCTAGGTGAAAAATGAATTTTAATTTAGTCTACAATTAAGGATCTGGAATTGTTACAACAGTGTTTTCATTGTTATACTAAGCGAACATTTATGACTTCATTTTCAATAAATTAAACGGGTTACTTTTGACTTTCACCCGTTCAACCGTCGTTATTAATTTCAACTATTCGATATTATAATTATTTCATCAGTAGTAACTAAAATTGTTTGTTCCATCTGAGTCTAAGGATATGTAACGGATACTGCAACCATCAGAATATCGTCAATAGTCTTGGTTACTAAATTATCCTTCTAGTTTTTAACCATAACCCTATTACCTTTCACGCTTGTCACTGAATTAGGGTGTTCTTAAATGATTGATTCCGAATTGTGCATTCAAGATTACCTGCTATAACGCTTTTTGAAGTGTATAAACTTATTGAGGGCTGTGATAGCTGTAATTATTCTACTTATCAAGTTTTGGCAGTATCCTACGATAATGTATCCGAATTGGTTAATGCCTGAAGCTATGGTCTATTCTCAGGATACTTATATAGAACACCAGTCACTTCTTCTACTGTGGGCATTATTATTATCAATGCTTTGATGCATATATCTGCTATAAATTACGATGAGGGTGTCATTACAAGGATGTTGATTGAGGTCAGTCTTGTGAAGAAGACTTTCTAACACGCACTGTCTGACATAATGAGTCTATATTCTTACAAGACATAATAACATCCTCTGCCTAACTGTCTGTTTCAATGTAGCTACTCTAAAGTTTCAAGTTAGTCAAGAATTCGAAAGCAATAATCACAAAATGTGCATATCCTTTCATGTCCAATCGATTTGAGCTACACAAGGCTAGACAATATCTCAGTTAGATGAATACAGATTGAAATCTCCTGTGAAACCATTTTCCGAGGTTCTAATTGGGGCAACTTCTCATATATGCACTGAACATTTTCTATATTACTTTGTGTTTGAACTCAATTATACCTATGTAAGAAAGCAATATGACAAAGACTTTCGATTTTAGCCTAATAGTTAATTATCGTAATATATTATGATGCCTATAGAAATGCTACTTTAAGTTGAATGATTTCTAAATTGTTTCTCACGTAATCATAATTTCTATTCAAACGAAGTAGTCCATAATTTTGACGCCATTGATGGAGAATTATAAGCACTATGTAGTAAATACAAGGTGCCGTGGTTGATGTGTCTGTTCGATGAGCTACTTGAACATCTTAAAATTCTGACATTTTTCGCGTCTAATATGATAGCTCAATTAAATCGTCTTTAGAACTATTACTAACCACTTCATTTTTATTTCTGTAATCCATATTAAACCCATTATCTATAATAAATTTGAAGCCTGCATAAAATCAGTTTCCTGCACTTATCTCTGTATCAATTATACGATAAACTTCCTTAATGTCTAAAGAAGTTATTTAGAGTTCCGGTAGATACCGATTAATGTCGTAATGGGACCGAGTATCCTGTTACTCCTACTAGGACTGTTTATAATGTCTGTGTTCCAATGATCTTAAGGTGGTGTAATATTTTTCTTCTCACGAGCTTACCTACATACAAAATCGCGTCATGAAGAAACGTCGAACGGTCACCTAGAAATCGAGCTTGGAACACTTCTTCTAAATCTTGGTGCGTATGTTATGGCAATAGGCATCTACATTTACATTCTTTTAAAGACAGCAACAAGTTATCCAGGCTGCATTTAGTGGTTGACTTAAGAGACAAGTGTTTATACAGTTTGTTGTTATCAGATAAGATTACACTGAAGGCAACCAAGTTTTTCTCTTTAGTTGTAAATGATTGCATATAAAGCTTGATCTGCAACGCCCTAGGCTATCATGTTTATTTATTCTTTTCGTAAACATGAAATCTTGGAAAACGTTAGTTGTAAATGATCCTATCTTATGCAGCATCGACCACCCCGAAAACACATGATGATATATTTCTGCTACTCTATAAAATAACTTCTATCCTCTTCCACTTCTTGTTGAAGATAACTTTGTTTGTATGGAGTTATTTCTAATAGTAACTAATTAATATGCTATCACATACGTTTCAGCATTCTCTTTCAAAACTTACCCTTCTCAATTTCAGTAACTTTTGTACTGAACGTTTTTTTTTGTATTAACTGATGCACCATGACTTTTCGAACAGTGTACCCGCTTTCTAACACTTGTAAATTAGTGTGGATTCTGTGACTAATCTCAGAATATGTTATTATTATTATTATAAAGTTTAATTGTTTGTAATGGATATATATACGTACTTACTTCGGAACAGATATATATATTTTTTATCTTGTGTACAGCAAACTAGATCAGACAAGTGGTAACACCTTAAACATGTGTTTTACAATTTGTAACAGTCTACAATAATTTAATATAAGTGAATTTGATTGATCGATCAATATCAAAAATATAATGAAATAGAAGGGCTTCAACGACGAATAAATGGAGTCATTTACAGTAGTGTGGCTGTAGATAATAGAAGCGTTTTCGTGATTAATTCCGATTTCGGTTTTTCGATATATGATCGAGTAATTAGAATGCAATCATACAATTCACTCGAACTATTGATATATTCCTTGTCTACTTGTGAGATTGCATAAACTGTCAATGCTGTTAGATCAATGCAATTTCTGTGTTTCACAGATGGTGTTCTTAATGAGCTATTTCCCTTATTTTATATCTACAGTTGCTACAGAACGATACTAACAGCAATTACAATACTACAATTTTCCTTGTTCATTTAGTGTGTTCAACTTTCTTGATCACTTTGCTCATTTAGTTAGTTAGTGTCACATTTCATTAAAGATGTTACTTCAAGCTCCTGTACTTGTCTCTAACTAACCTTTATGAACAAGTCAGTCTAGAGCGGATCAGTTGACCGAATGAAAAACACAGAGCTAGTCCATGTCAGAGCTTAACATGTAATCTTTAATGAAAATCACTCTGGTGTTCATTATTCACCTAACAAGTGATAAAAAGTGATCAAAAATGTCATCTAATCCCTGTGGTTCATATTGAAAACGTTACAGATTGTCTCAAATAAAAGACACTTTCTTCTTCCTCTTGTCGATCTGCTGAAAAAAATATAAGGCGTCACTGATTTCACACTAATCGATGATTCATCAAAGACAAACCGTCAGACGTACTTCATATGATTGATTTCCTCTTAAATAAATAGGTTTTTCTTTGTTTCCCTCTAATTTATAAGTGTATTATTACTCTGTACTGCACAAAGTTTCTTCTTTTGCCTCGTTGATTTCAATTTTCTCTGTGTGATTTTAGTTTTGTGGCCTAAATATTTGACCACTGTTTCTACCCTTTATTTACGTTCCTATTTCGACTACTTAGTAATGTAATCAGTAGCTGGACTTAGTTTTATGAGATATGGTTCTATGACTATTATTTATTTGCTTTAAGTATTCAATGCACAATACCTTTCACATTTTGAATTCTGCAAACTAGGTGTTTGTAGATAAAGCCACTCATGCTTATTAGTTGGTGAATAGTTTTATGATCTAATTAACGTATTAGAACTGTGTAACCACACTATTAAAATTCATTTCATAAAAAACACTTTAAAAGATAGTTTGCAGTTATTTATATTGAATCATCACTGTAAATAACTGTGCGAATCCCATTGTGAATTGTCAACATGGTCTGTAGTTATAGTTTAGACAAGTTTAAGCAGTTTCATGAAACAATCTATCACTCATGAGAAACAATAATTTCTGAACGAGAATATTGTACTAATCTTTGTATATTTTCCTAGTGTAGGATTATGAACCTAAAGTTTTACCATTGATTTCTATTCTCATTTGAGTCTGGTGTTGATGTAGTAATCTGTACTTCGCCTATTTACAATCTGGATGGTTCATAGAACTCTACCTCGGTTGTTAAATTTCATTTGAAGCAACATCATTGTAATATGAATGTTTCGATTTTAGTTTTGTTGGTTTGCTTTAGTGGAAATTGGTTTTGGGATTTATTGTTTGTGTTTGTCACAAACTGGTATCGGAGATGTTTTGGTTTGTCGGTGGCTCAGTAGCGTGCGCCATGCGTATCATGAAAGCCATGAATTTAATCTCGTTCTGTTGTCAAGCATATGCACTGCTTAGAAGTTCGATACTAGGATGAAACAACTTTGCAATGTTGCCTTACTTTCACTGGAACTCAATCGAAACAGGGATATAAGGGATACAACTTCAGATATCCTTTTTTCCGTATTGCTTTAAATGGCTCATAAAACTACACTGTATTTCTTTTTTTAATTTGCTAACAGTGAGTTTTCGTATTGTTCTTCATAGTTGGATATTAAGCTATATAAATTGAAGGTAACCATAGGTTGTGTGGATTAATGGACATAAATAAATAGGAATAAATCTGTACATTGCATTCCACTTGATCTACAGGCATCTTATTGTTGATGTTGGAAGTGTGACTCTAACCCAACACCCTTTGTTTCAAATACGAAAGGATTATCCACTGAACTGCTGAGTTTAGTTAGCTGCTGACTTGTTCAGCAAGTGTGCCGATAACATTGAAGATTTGTAAATTCCAGTTTTTGATATTCAGAACTGTTATAATTTTGTCTTTAGTGGCATATGTACATCTTAAGTAATTTATCTTATTATTTTCTGTAGTTATAAATCTTTTGGCATATACTCGCGCACATATTGTTTTATGATTTGACATATTTAAGTGCTGCGTACACTTTTCATTGCCTTCGGTACAATAGGTGATAACTGAAAAGTACTTAAGGCTTTTGTATTTACCATGAATTTTAAATGAATATTAGTTCATTAGTTCATGTTGCGTAATGTAGTAACAATTCGATTGTCTGGTTGCTGCAACTTCAATAATCTATTGTTTTATTTCACTTTATTTTCAAATGATGATTTATACCATGTCAAATTTGCTATTCGTTTATCTGTTATGTAACTGAATTCACCTTTTGATTAATTTCTTCTAGGATGTTCGCTTATTTGAAGAATATTCTACGATTAATGATCAGTTAACTTATCCTCTTAGTATAAGTGACACAACAACTTTAAATTTGAATCTGCTTAAATGCCCAAATTTATTACAACATTTAAATCGTGTTCATCAAACAATACGTCGTAAATTAACTATCAAGAAAATAGAAACTAATCTAGCTGATTATCAATTACAACTTTCCAAAGAATATACAGGACGTTTAAACGTTTTGAAAGAACTTGGATTCATCGATTCCGCTACACAAAGTTATTGTCTTAGTTCTAAAGGTAAGTTGCTTAAATGAATACATTTGTAAGTTGAGACCGACGCGTTTACACTGATTAATCAATCACTCCTTAGTAATCCACGTAACGTTTAAGTAGTCCATGGTGATAATCGGATCCTTAAATGAAAACTTAGTGTACAAATTATCAAGTCACTTATAGTAGTGGCCACATTACAACTTTATCAGTTGAATTCGTTAACTATTAAAAGATTGCATAAACATAACGCTGGTAACTATTTCTTGATCAATCATTGTACAGCTAAGCGCAATTTTAGCGAATAATTGTACAAATTTAAAAACTAAACATCGATTACTTAATTTCATAGATTGAAGTGGACAAATTGTTACTTTTAATTTACTGAAATATTGTTTCTTAAACGAATAGCAGAAATTCTTCAAACTATTAAAGATACAAGCCTATTCTGAATTAGATATGTACCCGTTGCACAAGTGTGACTGTCTGGACACAGTAGCCTAGTGGTGAACGCGGTGGCGTTTGACACGAAGCGGACTGAGTTCGAATCCCAGTGTGAACATCAACATTGGGATGCAGGTACATCCAGCCGACGAGTCCCAAATAGGACGAAACGCGCGTCCTGGATTCCACTTGCCAGTCACAATCCAACTTAAATAAAACAAAATAATTGTTTAGAATATTCTATTAATTAGTTAAATTGTTTAACTTTTCATAGACTTTATTTTAACTAGAATTCAGGACATTCTAATTCTTGTACTTTTCAATATCTCTTAGCAACAGTCTAATATTAATACAAATTATGTCAAATGATTAATATTCATTTGATTATTATAGTTAGTTCTATTGTTTTTCTTTAGTATTTCGACACTTTTGTTTGTTATTAGTTGTATTCAATTCAACTATATTACTTAATAATTTAACTAAAACAAACATCTATATATTCTTTAGGTTTCCTTGCATGTGAATTAATAAAAAAGGAAGTTGTATTGACTCAGCTTTTACTTGATGGTTTTATTGATAATCTATTGGCGCCTGATATTGCAGCTGTTCTCTCAGTTTTCGCCAATGAACTACGATCATATGATTTTTCGTTGGAAAAAAAATCAAGCTCTTATCTTAAAGAATTAGTTAACTCAATAGACCGTATCAATTCCAATACAAATTATGTACCTAATAATGACTTAGATTTAATTCCTCGACATTTACTTCCAGTATTCAAAAGAATATTAAACTGTGCTTATGAAGTAAGTTATTTATGCATACATCCATAATTAAGAAAAAGGTCAGTAAGTCATAAACGATGCAGAGTTTGCCAAAAATGTGCGTTTGTCCAAGTAGCTAGACCACATTAACAAGACGAGATGAAATTGGGAAGATGAATAGCAAAGGAATCGAAGTAATCTTAATAGCAACGATAATAAAATTGACTAAACGTTGAGAATGTAGTCCGATAAAATGAGATGGAAAGTGTGACTGAAGGTGGTATACTGGAATTCGGGATCTATCATTGATGTTACGTGCTGATTTATTCGTCTAATGTTGGTCACTAGTTTAGTTAAGTAATAATAATTACTTTTTCGACATTCAAGTTAACAGAGTTATACGACGTTCTTTTACAGAAACCGAAGGTATACATTTATGTAATCACTAATGTCAGTTGTTTGTACTAAGAAATTTTCAAATCTCTATGCGATGTTACAATATTTGCCTATAATTTCTGAAGTTGCATTTCTTTTCGTTTTTAATATTTAGAAATGCATTTGATCAGTCACAGTTCAAATGTACTAAAACATTTGAAATTAAATGGTAATATCAAGGTGTCTAGGAAGGACTCACATATTTCAAATTCAATATCAATCCTGAATACTAATCGCAACAATTGGATAATATAAACCCATAAGAATATGTATAATATCTAGTGAAGAAAAGTAATGGCTATCTTAACTCAATAACCTAGTGGATAACGTATTACTGTTTAAGGCGGTAGGTATCCAGTTCATGTCAGTTTAAATAATAGCTACAGGATGTAAGCATATGCAGTACAGAATAGAACAAGTCACATCCTGCATCCGTCTGCTAATGATAATCAATCCAACTTTGTCTGTAATCGTTATAGATCGATATCGACTGTGCAGTATTGGAAACTAGAAATCACTGGGGAGCTATCATATCTTAATATATGACTCCTCAACAGTTCACACCCACGACTCCACCATGAATCGAATCTACAACACTCAAGTCTTGTAGCGAGCGTTTAAACGTCTATGCTACCAGACCATCATCCAATAGTAGGATCCTCATTTCAATCAATCTATGATGTAACAAGACGATCATCATCTGGCTTGTCTGAACTCTACCAGTTATAGCTTCCCACTAGAATTCCGAGTCTTGAAGTAGATCACTAGTCAACTGATTATCATAGTTAAGCTGAGTTAGTTTTGTGGAAGATGGACTTAATTTCGCGTTTATATTCGGCACAGACTAAGCTCATTTCGATACCACTATGATAGTTGTTGTGAGTGGGATTGAATTATCGTCGTGCTATATCACAAAGTAGGAATCCTACGATTCGGTGTTGACACGTCGGTGGTTATGCTTAGCCTTTCGCTGAGAGACCTGAGTGTCCTAAGTCTGATCCGTGGCACGGTCATGAGTAGGAATCGCCGAGGAATCTCATACTAGGACGAAACAGCAATCCAATATTCCCTGATTCGTAGTTGTACCCAAGAATTAGATCAGTCTGTGTCAAATATAAACAATATTATTTACAATCTGCCGAAATACCACTTCCGAATATTTATGCTATTTTTATGAACTTATTATTTGCCAGTTTTATAGCCAACTATCATCAACAAACATTACTAAATGAGGAAATGTCTAGATCACTGACGCATTATTTTGGTTTAAGAAATTTATTTTGAAATGTCAGTGCAAAGTAGTATCCTTAATTATGGTGGGTTGATTTTAGTGGAGAATTTTGACGATGAATTCCTCACCGTTAGAATATGAATATCACTTTTAATGACTATACGTGTGTACCTGTATTCTCGTATAAACGGTCCTGACAGTATAGTACCATGATACAGTAGTTTTTTTTCCTATTACTAATCACTCTCGTTTGAATTCGCTGTCAAACCTAGAATCCCTAACTTTTTTCTAAATCTGAATAGATTAATAATTACTAGTTGGTATAAAAGTCCAATCAACTGAATATGAACATCCTTCTGTACTTTAATAAAAACTTATCGCTCATTTCATTACGTTACGTAATATCGAATCACTAAAACTGATAGATAACTTTGTAACAAATCAAACTAAAATCTTATCAGCTGATTGTTTTATATCCATAAAATCACTTTCTAAAGAGTAAGTCTGTACTATCATCATATAAATCATGTTTCGTCTTATCTGTCACTTAATAGTTGTACGTAATTGCATTTCAGCCATCATGTAGCCAATCGCAGCCTTTAGCATAACTAACGAGAAAATATTTAAGACTTTACAAATGAATATTTAAGGTTGTTGTCAGTTTCAACTTTGACTCTCTCTTTCTTTCTTTAAGCTGGAAACGCTACAGAGATTTCACAATTTGATTGATCCATATTTGGAAAGTCGTTTTGATCTACGTTTAGTTCCTTTAGTTTATAAATGGGCTAAAGGATACTCATTCTCTGCAACTATAGCAAAATGTGATCTACCTGAAGGTTTACTGATTAAAAGTCTATTACAACTTGATGAATTGATTCGACATATTGTCGGTGCATGTCGTCAGTTTGGCAAGCATATATTAAGCTTAAAGATGTGTGAAGCTAGAAATCTAATATATCGTGATATTGTTTCTTCACCAAGTTTATATATTTTAAAAGGTATAAAATCAGTTACAGATGATTGAAAAAGAGATTACATCATAATTTTTTTAACACTCAATTAGGTATCATTAATTTTTAAGGATATTTTGTGTAATATCATGTTGAAATCTCATATAACGCTTTCTAGTTCATCAGATTACTTACTTTAAGTCATCTTTTTATACTTTTAAAACCTACAATTATTTTATTAAAATACATTTGCTTATTAAATGATTTTCTTAAAACAATGGGGTTGGGAATGATGAAGTAATTGATCAATGACTTAAGGTTATTCACAACGCCTGGGATGATTCCAAACATCCAGGATTAATAGCATTTTTCTTTAGCAGTATAACCATATACAGTATAAGTATGTTACTTGTTTCATCTGAGCCAATGCATAAACTATCTCTTACAACGATCAGAAAAAGGTGATTTTGATTTACTAATCCAGTAAAGTAAAGCCAGGCCATTGATTATGACAGTCAAGTGAACTCTCACTACGTGGACTATCTGCTAACATGAATCAGTCTGACATTGATGTCACGTTTTGTTTCGGCTGTACCTAACTTCCTGTCATCTTGCTCCTAAAGGAGCCATCGCATGTAAAGGTGATGTCTAGAAAAAAACATGTGATTCATCAGTGTCGCGTGACAGACAAGTGAGGTAAAGTACTAAATCTTACACATATATCTTGCATATCAGTTTATATTATAATAATACATGCGTATGAGTGATTAATTAGCTCTTTGATAAATCAGTCGGATCATCGTGTCTGAGCAATAAATTAAGGCAAGGTTGGGGGTCAGCCACACGATATTACGTTGCGGATAAGTCAGAGCCGGCCATCCCTATGTAAAATATGACAAATGTAGGCGGTAGTTGAGCATACGGTAGAAATATTACGAAGATATCTGATTAAACACTAGTATATGAATATCATCTTTGAAAGGTCACGTTTCACACCCATAAAGTAAAGCGAGGCCAACTGCTGCACAGTATACTCGTCCCTTGATTAGCAGACTGACTTTGTGCCTGCACAGACCAAACGCGCATTCTTAAGAATTACGTTAGACTGCAAATATCTACACTCAGTAAAAGGCACATTTTTACAGCACATGGAATGTCAATTTATTTTACGAGTTAATTCAATTAACCAAATGTCATGTTCAAAAAATATACGATAAAACTTCTAAACTAGGTCTCTAAATATAATTAATAATAATTCAAGAAATAAAGTTTTCAGCATACGTTTGTGGGAGAGAAGAAATAACAGCATCACTTGCATTGGTTTTCTAAAAAAGCACAAACTAAAGTCATCCCATGTAAGATAATGAAAGATTTGTTTTCTGAAGTTTCTCCCGCGTTTATCACCTGATCGAAGTTTATTTGATTTCTTTCGGTGGTCCAGTTATATGAAATAATCGTGTTAATGTGCTAAAAGTACTTGTCGTTTGCTTCATATTATCTGTTTCAGGTTCACCTGTACTCGATTGATATTGATAGGCTACTACACGTGCAACCACTGTGAGAAGAGTTATTATATCTGTATGATTCCCGTTTTTAATATCCGTTTCTAGTGCATTACATAGTTCTTGTATATACCAACTACCACTAGTCATATTACGCCATGCAATATAACCTGAAATATAAAGTAAATGGTGTTTATACAAAGTTTACTACTTATTTAATTGGCCTTTTTAATTGGCTTAAAAAACTAGGTCATTTTAGAATACAGGAAAGAACCTCATTGATTCTCGAAATGCACGTGATGACTGAATTTCGTATTCAGTCCAGGAAACTTGGTCATTTTGTCAGTCAGAAAACAATTATAGTAATAACTTGTATATATTCAACGAATATTTGGAATCATTACTTCAAATTAAGAAATTACAATGTTAATATGCTATAAGCTTAGTTATTGCTAAGTAGATGGCATGTAATGCCCAATTCAAATCTATGTATCAGCTTATAATCATGACCATAGTTCTAAACGTTTAACCTTAAGCCTCAACTAGAATCAGTTTAAAGACATCTAAAAGACTATTTGGATCCCCACACAAGTTCGAGAGGATGGTTTCAATATAGCCATATTTATGCCATTGTTCATTTTTAATTTACATATCGGAAAGCCTACAGAAAACCTCAGTAGATTCGTCAATCACTCTAAATCTGCATAGACTTGGTTATATCATCGTTTTTTCGATAATGTATTTACTTACAATAACTATCTTCTGATGGGCTGAAATCGGTTGCCTATGCACTGATTAGTAACAAAATGTAATCTTATTTACTTTAAGAATCGCTCACGCTCCCCATTATACTGTTATGTAAATGTGATAACACTTGATGCATTCATGGAATAAAACCTATCAATCTAGGATTTCATGACATTAGAAGTGCACATCACTAGTGTTTCTGAAACATAAACAAAACAGCTTTTGGATCCCCAATTTACCTTCTTAAGTCTTCCAGTTAGATATGAAATTTACTATTAAATTGTACAAAATCCTCACTGAACCGTCATTCACAAAATGTCTCTTTTCTTGTTTTTGGGATTAAAGAAAAGTGTTAATTTTTAAATAGGAAAAATAAAAACTATGCCTACCAACAATAAATGAAGAAATAATATTCAATAAACATTAAGAAAGTCAACGAATATAGGGCGTAAGAAATGATAGAAACATTCTTGTTTCTAAGGAAATACATTATTTCCCTAGAATGTCAGTCCAAATCATTCTTAGCAAAGGACTTTCGTAATAATCTTCATTTTAAGTTTAGATTGTGTATGTACTTATCAAACACGGCTCCATAAACATGCAGTGTGAATGAGTGATTCCTAAAGACACCTTGAAAATATATGTAAATATCTACGCATTTCTCTACATATTATCATCAGTTGTGTTATAAAAAACGAGTTTACGAAAAATAATAATCACCAGGAACTACCTTTATGGAGATTATATACTTCTGATTTCATAAAACATTTTGTTTCTTAACGCCTTATTGAACTTATCAACCGTTTATGAACTAGAGCTAATTAATTGTATATCGTGACTACGATTTTCTATCATTAATGTTCTGTGTTGATGTTATTATTTTAATTATGCTGCTGCGGAGTCTGAGTCTTTATGTATATATTTAGACAATTGTATAAAAGAAATAATAATTCTGAGTGCTGGATTGGTTGACTGTTTTCCTTTGACAGCTTCGGTCTAAAAATATCGGTGCAGACTGATATAACATTATATTCCTCGATCACTTGCAATGATCGCGCGTTTATTGTCTACTCGAGGTTCAATATTCGGGAGTTGTCTTACTCAAAGTTTATTTTTAGACTAAGCCTCACTACATTTCTACAGGCAGTTGTGGCAGTACCGGAGCACAGCTTTAAAAATATGCAAGTAGTAAAGCCTCCATTTTGAAGCATAAGTGTCTCATCGAACGTGCATTAACCCCAGCCAAGGACCAGAAGAGATAAGAGAATACTTCAAATACGGACTAAGCTGCTGTGTGAAAATATTACAACTGCTGAAAGTGTTTCAGATGGGGTTGTATTATCACTTCCATTTAGAGTTTAAAACGGGTAACACAAGATAAATGAACACTTACATAAATCAGCTATGAAGAATGTAGAACCTGGTACATATCTACACCAGTCCAAATAACTATACTACGTCAACATAACTAGATGAGTAGCAGAGTCATAGAAGTAGTAATATCAATGGTAGTAAGAAAGATTAAAAATAAAGAATGTGGCTAGAGAGAAATAATTAATTCATTGGGAGAAAAGCATAATATAATTTTAAAGCTCACGAGCAAAGTAAAAACAGAATACATTCGCGTTATTGCATCCGGTTATGATCTATAACACCCAACATCTCTAACTATTGGTTACAGTAGTCATGCAGATCCGAAAAAACGTAATCTATACTCACTAAAATAGCTCAAATCGATGAAAATTACACATATTGAAATACATATCTTAGTTATCATTTAGTTACAACAAAGTGGTGAATTTTCAATGTCTACTCAGTAAAAACAGATGAAATAAACAACAGACAATAATGACTTACTTTATTTAACGCGTACAACTGAAATCACGACAGATGTAATTATTAACATGAAACAGTTGCAAGAAAATACTTTTTTTACAAATGGGTTTTCAATATACAAACATACATACAATAAACCACAGGAGTTATGAAAACAAGACACAACTAACAAACTGTGAAGACATACCTGGTACTGTGGAATATGAAACTAGTATATCTGCTTCTACTGGTAACTTGTGTACAATTATATTATCGCCTGCATCGGCAACCATAGTGGAGACACCTTTATCATAGGAAACACCTTGACATGCCTATACAAAACAAAATAAAAGATAAGTAATTTGAAATTTCAATTCAAACAGATTAACGCTTTTTTTACTCAAATGTATTACAAACCCATATAGTTGTAATCTGATCTTTACATGATGGGTATATAATATGGTGGACTATTTGTAACACTGTGGTTATCCGCAGCGTTTTCAAGGGAAACTGTATGTGTTTGTGCCCAGTACTTTAGGTTATTTTCCCATTCATTTAGTGAATAAATGAAGCATACTGGAGTGTGATTTCCATTAAAGAATATATTTAAAGCTCTAACTCCACCAACTTTTTTGTTTCCACCTGTCGTGTTAAACTGCGCTACAGTGATGTGCACAAAGTGCTCACTTGCGGAAACTTTGTTCGAATTTACACTCTGTGATACGAAACTCATCAACTAAATGAGGGAGAATAAGCGGTAATTATGAATATGGTACATTAGTTGAGCAGTGAAAATGCCATGCCTAGTTGTATTTGAGTTTGAGGCTTAATATTTGTGTATGACAGTGGGTGGTACTATCTACCGGCTGTTTTAACAGAAACAAGTGAAGTAGGGATAGAACCCGAGATATGATGATAGAAAATCGAATGATCCAGTAACTACTTAGTCTTCGGGTTAACCTTTATTATCCAACCTTAATAAATTGATAAAAGACAAATTATCCAAACAACAATATCCAGATCCAAAGCTAATATACTTAAAAAATGCTTATATGCACCAGATCCTTTAAGATTTATGACTACTCGACCAAACGTATTTATACTTCAAAACAATTGAACAATATACATTATAATTAATTATTATAATAAAGTTAGTCACAATAAGAAGAACTATAAAATAAAAGGATATTCAATGGAACAAGTGAAACTGTTGAATCCATTACGAGGGAAGTAAATTACAAAAAAACACATCGAAGTCAATATAGTTGACTGTGAGTGATTATTTCCCAGTAATTATTCTAATTCACTTTTACACAGGTATAATAAAGGCTACAACTCCGCAGAGTATGTACCATTTGAAGCCAATTTCGTTTCATCCTTTATTTGGCGTATACTTTATCTAAATCGTTAACCAAGTATAAATTTTATGCACCAAGCTTTTAGATACACTATTTATGTAAAAGCTAGCAGAATTATCTGGATGTTCATAATGAAGTAAATGATATGGAGTAGACTCGAATCTAAGCCATTGGATGATTATTACTTGCAAGTATTTCTTCGTGGTATATCAATAATAATAATAATAATAATAATAATAATAATAATAATAATAATAATAATAGTTGTCATGAGACTGTGAAAAAGAGAACAAGAGTAGAAACTCTGTTGCAGTTTGAAAAGTAAATGAAGTACATAGAAAGTATAGAACATATTAGATATGATTATAGGCATATCAGGTTCATTAATTCAAAGATTCTGTGTCCATTGAATAAAATCCACAACAACCTAGAATAAATAGGATAAATTAAATTCATCAATTCAAGCTAATGCATTCTAAATAAATACAAAAGGAGTAGGTTATCATGGAAAAGTAGGAGATATTGAGAGTAACATATTTTATAGTATCATGTACACATGTTCAACAGCAAGCATATTTGTTAAAAAAAAACCATAATTATGCTTTAACCTTAACTAACTTGAAAAAAGAATAATTTTGGTTTTCCAATCAGGGAAGGACAGCGATCTCCACGAAAAAATGACATAATATAACTCGTTTGAACTTCGTCATCAGTTGCATACACTACATTATATTCTCCATGAGTCAACATGACAAATACGAAACTATCATAAGATGAATGATCTATTTGACTAGCTAAAGAACGAAAACAGGAAAACATAAGTTGTTAAAAGAGATTTGTACACAAATTTATTTATTAAAAGAAGTATAAAAACATTGGAAAATACCACAAGATGATTTCGGTTGAATAAAAGGTAGTAATAACTACTATTGCTAGCTCTCGAAAATAAAATGTAGCTCAAAGCCAAGTGCCAAATTCAGTATTCTTTAAGCAGGTTAAACATTGTAGCTAGATATGCCTACTCATTAACCTATGGTAAATCTCGTACACCTCGTATTAACTAGTACTGTGTTAGTTCACAATATAGAAATAATTCATTAAGGTCTGCCCACTGTTTTAATATGTGGCTTTTTCAGTCCATAAAACTAGTGGCTGCTGGTCTCAAACAAATTAATATGTGCCAACTAGCTGATTGGGATTAACACGTTAACTATGATCAATGGTCTGAGATGTTAAGTGATATGGTCATGAATCGGCCAGCGACGCAAATGTATTCACGCATTTTATCAAGAGTTCCGTTATTTCATCACACATACTTTTTCATTCCTATATTTTGAAGTATGTTCTCAATGTTTAATTTTTTGTATTACCGTTGCTAACTACAATCATTTTAATTTGTTCGTTACCCACATACTTGATTTTACACCTTCGTACGGGTGTGCTAGAGCGATTCTAACTAACGCACATTTGTGCTAGATTTCATATTCATTAAGGCCACTTTTCTGTTAAGATTTAATTGTCCAATTTTCAACTGATAAAAATTTGGATTTTAACTCGACAGAATTTAATACAAGTGGTAATTATTCAGAAGAAATAACTTGATGCGTTCCATCTTGAAGTAACAAGAATCATAAGACATAGATAATATTCTTATGGCATAAATTCACTAAACCTAGGGAAAATTGGATGTGTACAGACGAATGACAATTTCTTATTATTCCCATTTATACTATACATGCAACTATTTTAGTGACATAATCAAACTGGAAAATAGGTTATTTTGTTTTATCAACTTACAAAAAGTGATCTTCTAAACAAGCAATATTACTTAACCTTGCTGTCGACAAACTAAGCTATATCATTTTTATGATCAAGACTATTAGAAATATTGACATCAAATATATTAAAATATTTGGTGAACGTAGTGAGACAAGTGAGCTTTATGTGACGTACAAGTACTAGTTTACAACAACTGTCTAAAAACTGTGAATATTGTCATGTATGAATTAATAACAATCAAGTGCATTTAATCATGTAGCCGGAAGCTCTGAATCGTATATCAGTCAACTAACAACATTCCTATTAATGAAAACACGTAAACATTTTCCAATAATAATCACTTAAGCTGTGAAGAAACGAATAAACCCTAAGAGTTTGGTCGTAAAGAATATATTATACGTTTGACTGATATTACAGCGTTTACAAAAACCAACAGATTGTTCGCTGCAACATTTTCACAGTAATAAAAGTAGATTTAACTAGCTTCTGTCAAATACTTAGGTATTTATTTGTAAAATAATTTAGGAAAGTTGTTACAATTACAAGTATCAAAACAACTGGTCAGATAGATTCTAAATAACATAGTAAGTGTAAGCAACACAAAATTGGTAGGATACAAGTCGTAGTAATTAGGTGACGCTATCAGATATTCACAAGACAGTATAAATGGTATGCTATTACTATTTCTAGATACAACGTTTCTTGGTAACATTTTTCTAAAACTTAAGAACAATCAACTGATAATAAGAGCCACTGACAATGAAATCGCTAAAGTTATACAATATAATGTTATACAGAGATAGACCACATAGAGACGATAACTAAACTGATCATGTAAATGAAATGAAATAAACAGTCAATCCAAAGTCACTTGAAAACAGATTGTCTCATGAATGATTACTTAAAAAATAACAAATCTGAATGTATGAACCTAAATGTGTTAACGTATAGCTGCCATACAAATTAAATCAAGAATGTTTATTAATCAACATTTTTGATGCTCACCATTGACAAGAGTTTTGTCAAGAGCTTTTTTTGTAATATTGAGAATGCGTGTTACCTTATAATTTAAACTTCTGAAAACTCGTTCGATACGATCGGCATCAAGATCTGTACCATCACGTGGTGACTGATCAATTGAAGGATCAAAATCCCGCTGATTGATAAGTAAGCATTCACCACGATAAAATTCACCAGGACGATCTGGGCTAACTACTGCATAACTTAAATACGGATTGTGTAGGTCATCCGTAGATACAGATAAATAGAGACCCTCGTCGACAGGTTTTCCACCACCTGGATTCGGTCTACATCAAAAATGAAATACATTTTAGTATATTCCATGCGATAAAATAATAAATAGGATTACGATTACAACGGTGACGTGAGAACGACTAAATCTGATGACATCACCACTTAAAGTCTGGCACGCCGACCAGGATTCAAACAAAGATTACGCAATAAGTTAACATTTTTAGGCTAGGTTACAGAAGTTCATATTTCATTCATTTACGATGAAGGGAAGGCCACTAAAATACCATTGGGTCCTTAGTGGTCATCTAAGTTACTAGACGCCAGACCCGCGCATTCAAATCTTCAGCTAGCACAACAATAACTACCGAAAGCACTTCGTGAGATCAATTTAATGATGGTAGAGCTCAACTTTGACTGCATCCGGGCTGCAAGCTTTAGGCGCCCAGGCGGGAACTACAAAGAGATATCATTTTCACAATAATTTCTCTATTTCGATGGAACGTACTAATCTAATAGAACATGAGTGCTAATGAGGATCCAATCGACTAATGTTACCTCTGTTCTAGCTGTATGCGACAGTGACGCCGGCGGAACCGGATGACAACGCTACAAAGTCCTTTCCCGGATAAGCATACTTAGAACACGCCCTTTGAATTGGTAGGAAGGAGGCGAATTTGTAGTACATCACCAGAGTCTTGAATAGTTTTCTCAGATAAATAACAAGTATCGATGTTAAGGCACTCTAAAATCATTAACAAACTTATCTGTTGTCCAATTCGCATCTGTGTGTGAATGTTAAAGGAGACTAATTTAAATGGCTTCAGGAAGGCTGTGTAATATTCAGATAGTGATAGCAACAAGCAAAACGTTCACCATTCAGTGACTTCAGAGTAAATTGACAGGACGAAGTTTTCACCGTGAACGAGCTGCTGGGTGAATAGACTAAGTCGTAAGAACTAGCAAAGCAAGCATAGACGAGAAGGAAGGAAATTTAAAATAAAACAAAAAGATTTTAGTTATAATAACACTTTATATCGCATAAGTAAAAATATCGTTCGAGTGCAAAGTAATATGATCAGTAGATCACTTTTTCATAATCCACAGGAGCTGTGGTTGTATGTGGGATGAGATACTGCCCAGTAGCCAAAACCGAAGTAGGTGGTTTTCCTAAAGAACCATTCCTTGAGGCTCTGTAACATCATCAGGAGGTGCAGTCCCATAGTAGCCAATGATCATAAAAGCTTATATGCCTTCATTTCCTTTAGGACTATGGAGCTCAAATACACCACTGATTTAAACTCAGGATTTTCTAACTCCCTTAGGTAAACTTTCCATACCCACCGACCCGGTTTAGGCACCGGACGTTCGCCTTTTTCTTTCTATTATAGCAAACATCGTCGTAGCAAAAAGTAACTAGAACTTTATTGACAAAGGATAGACGCGTGGTTCTATAAATGCATGTCAAGAGGGAGAGTGGGCTCCATCCAAACCCGGTCGCAACAGGGTATTTCGGTGCATCATAAGAAGTACACAAAATTTAATGATTATTGACAGCCTAAAGTTTACTGAGGAAAATTGAGGACAGACAAGAGTAAAACATCACATATTAAAAGCGTGTTTACACCTGAAAAAAAACAATGAAGTTTAATTATTATTTCAAAGGAATACGACCTTGGAGAAAAACATGTTTAATGAGATTTGATGATCTTAAAGGAAACTGTTGGAGATATGAGAAACGAGAGTCAATGGCTCTCATTATTGATAATGACCAGTATACAAGAAATATGATGAGAACCATCTAATTATAACCGTCCTCTTCAAGGTAAACCGTTCTTGAATTTAATTCACGAAAGCTAATACTTTACAGTTTTAGAACATAAGGGTGCATGCTATGTATAACTCGTTATATATTACATGCGAAACTACCTGCATGTACATATATATATATATATATATATATATATATATATATATATATAATGACAATGAAGTCAGCCAGTAATCAGTATCTAGGTGACGAGCTAGTATAAACAAACTGGATTGTTTGCTATTACATCTTAACGCTGCAGCAGTAAGCTGGAAAAAGATTTAAAATATTTTCAAGTGTATTAAATAGCCTAATACCTCATAAAAATGATAAACTGAAATATGAACCATATTTTCACAAAATTTGACTGGCTGGCAAAAAATAAGTGTACATGGTACTATATACACTGGCGACATATTGTTGTATTATCGCCAATATTTCCGCTAAGCCTATAAAAAAAATGCATATCCGGGATCTTCTTGAAATAAGACTAGATTTTCTCAAGTTTACCTGCTTAGTGTTGTTATAGGAACGACTAAGTGTACCTTCATAAAATATGAAGTTGATAATGATTATTCTTGACAGTGTAAGAATATCTGACAAAGTATTATTACATCTATATCAGTGTTAATAATTAAAAGCAGTCACTAACAACGCCCGTGAGGAATTAGCGCCATCAACATTCTCTTCCATAGTAACGTATAAATCAAATTGGTGTGAAGACGTTCCAACTTCCAAATTCCACTTATTTAAATTTTGTTAGTCGTGATAAAGAAAAGTATATTGAATATTCAATGAAAGATTTAAAGCTGTGATTTATGTTTAACTGTATTGATTGAGCTCTTCTAAATAAATTTTTAATAGCATCCTACTCTATATCTTTTAATTGAATTCTGGATAAATGATCATTCTCGATGTGCGCAGACGGAGAGTTTTGAAGGAACACAACCTTATTTAATTATATATGTAGCCCCAAATCCTTCTTCCTTGTTTTAAAATAAATATAATTATTAGTTTACTTTCCGAAATCAATAATACTGTGACTACCTAGACGCGAACCTAATGAAATATAAATTCTCTAATTCCATAGCTCAAAGTTGAAGCTAACATAATTGTTGGTACATTTTATAAGTCTAAATAAAAGAATGCGGAATATTTTTTCAATTAAAGGCTTTTTTGTACTTATTTCTTTCTTTCAAGTTTTGGCACTACTTTTATTTGCCCATAGTTCAATGAGTTAATAATTTTGAGATTCCTTTGAGCGAAAGGATAGTTTATTTGCATCTTCAACGGGAGAGCGAGAAAAGATTAAATGTACCCACATACAAATCACCACAATACCTAGAAAACGTACAAATGATTGTAATCAGCATATCATGCGAAAATCTACCATTATTTTGGCCGTTAATATGCAAAGCACTTGATGATCGATTTCAAAATTTACAGTATTTGTTGTCAAGATTTCATTATTTGCAAAATTTTCTGTCGTGATTTCTACTTCAAGGCAATTTTACCTTTCTTAACAGCTAGGCCACATACGTATAACCAAAACTACTCAATTCATGAACAATATTATCTCTTAGGTCAAGTTTAGTTATGTTAAGTACAGCCATTCAATAATTGCACTCCAGTAATGCAGTAGTCAGTGTTATCGTATCATGAAAATAGTTGGAATGAGTAATAACTACTTCTGTTGCAATTGACAACGTCGCGATTTTCCGAATCGCTAACTCGATGTAAAATGATCTGTTAAATTTCTTAAATGATTTTATAAGGCAGAAGATCCAGAATACATATACACTCAGGCGTTTTATGTTTTCTAAAAGGTATTGGCAACCTGTAGATTGTACTTTGATGTGTTTCATATGTCAGTAAGTCAGTTACAGCGTAGAACTTGGTACATGCGTACATCCGTTCAAATTGCCATTCCTCAATTAGCAGATAAATATTAAATTGTCGGACCAAATCTCAGAGTAGGGGAAGGTAGTAACAGAGTAAATACTAATGGAAAGGTATAGAGATCAGAGATGAGATTTGAGATGAGAGGTGATTCAGTAAAGAGAAAATCATATTAAGCTTAGAAATTAGGATTTGGAGGAAGACAAGGAGTGGATGCACCTGCGCCACTGCAATCGATTTTGAGCCATATCACCTAAAGTCTTTAACCATTTGTTACGATCATCGTGTGGGCCCCAACCAGGTAGTCTACATCTATTACCATGGCTCAGCTCAATAATCAACCACCTTAATACCTTCAAATTAGGGTATAAGAAATAAAAGTACAAGAAAAATAACAACGTCGGATTAGACAAACTACATCATGGATGATAAATAATAGACGGCAATAAATTACATCACTCGTAAATGTTGAACCGGAAAATCAATATCACAGTGGTAAGTTTAGTGCAGATTGTTTGCAATTAATTACACAGTGCGATCATATTGATCCTTGGTTTATATTTAGATTGATGTAATCTGTGCATCACTTTAATATTTATGTTTTTATGTTCCCGTTTGTTTAGTTCAAACTACATTTTTTAAAATCTGCAATACAAATAACTTTACAAATTAGTATGTTGATTAGATATATCACACATTGATGTTGACAGGATATCAATGAAAACCAGGAATCACTTGACAATTATTTCGTTCAGGATGTGTATATAATAAAGTCGTTCGCTTGTATATCACGTTTCCATTACACCCCTTATGTTTCCATTCTTCAGTATAAATTGATTGAGTTTATTTGAAACTATTTACGAATAACATGGTTTTTCTATCCAGGCCACCATAATGAAGGTACATAATCTTTCATTCATGTCAACATACATACAATTTTATCCTCATTTCACTTAGCAGTATCATCAGTTCTCAATTTTCACAAATGATACTAGGTAAGAAATATTCCATCACGAGTCTTTTCAATTCAGAATATGATTAATGAACCAGTTGAACTGAATTTGATACGGATCTCAATATATATAAGGATATCACTGATAAAATTAAAGTGAATATTTACTTTTCTCCTTTGCTCTATCATTTTTTCAATATCATGCTTCGAAATCTTCGAAATATCAAATTATTTCAGTAGTTAAACTAGAAACACATATTGCATAAGAAACTACCATTTTGAACTAGATGAATTGTGGATATCAATTGACACCTACAACGTCAATCGTAGTATTCTAATAACAGGATAATCTACCGAATATATCTCGGATGCCACTCAAACTGCAAGAATAGTACCGACCATTTGATCCGAATTAACAACCAGGCAAGTGAGACTAGAATAATATTATAAGTATAGACCAGCTAAACCAACTCGCAATGCTCCTATCGACGCCAAATATGAAGTTCAAATAAAAACATAGAATTACGAATTGAAGTCACGTAGTAGCACAGTGAGAACTCAAATGTGGTAGTAATAGTAGTTGCTGTTGTTGTAAAATTGTATTATGATCACCAGTGATTGATATTTGAAGCCATCGGTAATCAACACTCAGTAATCACGCAATTCAGTAATGTTTTAATGCAGGTCATAAGGAATTCAACTTGCAGTATATAATTTCATGTAGGAATAGCAATGTCTCAAATATATATAGTCACGAAGGAGTGAGAACTTGACAATTAATGACAAGTAAGAAATGGGAGGTCAGGAAGGTCACCCAAACAGAATGACATACGAATGAGTTACTAGTGGACTGATTATTGTAACTGTATTGTAGTGGTTTGTGGATATTAGTATTGAGTTTCTAGTTGATTGAATTCGTCACTGGTTAATGTTAATAGAGTGTTATTGAAAAGTAGGGAGTAGTATACCGCCGTTCCATTCCTTTATAGGACTCTTTAGCATTGCATGTCCTAGTTGGTCAGTTATCACTAGTGAGAATGGATGATCGTCGCACTATATCACGAATTGATGAGAGTGGAAATTCTGTAATTGGGCGACAACCCAGTGGTGTAGAGAGGTGTTCTTTCGGCAACCTCAATCTCCTGGGGCGAAATCTAGGATGCGCATCCAGGAAGTCCCATACTAGGACGAAACATTTGTCCATCACTTTCCGATTTTCAATGGTGCCCTACCAACATCAATCTTCGACGAATTCAATCAACCATAACTTAATTCCAATCTCCACAAACCATTTCAATTCAATTATAAAGTATGTTTAACGTTCAAATTCATATCTTTTGCACTGAAAATGAAATGAAACTAGTGGTACTTTTAGAAACCCGGAATGGTAGCACCAAATATGATACCGAACGCTATATACGTTAAATGCATCCATCTTACTGATTTATTAAACAACATCCAATGATACTTACTTCATTTCGCCCAGTAATGAGTTTTCGATCAAATTTTTAATACGTGACAGGTCATCTTCTATTAAGAACAATCAAAATGCAATAAATTGATTGATATATCCACTAAAAATATTTGTAATCTTCACATTGCTGCTTGTAATTGTGACAGTTGACTTCTTTATAGTCATATCAGAAATAGTACAGTAAGACGGAATTCTTAGTGATATATTGCACTGAATTAGTAACATAAATTATATGCCATCCAATTAAACAATCCAAGAGTATCTCATTATGTATCTACATTATTACTGTCTTAAACGCAAATAACTTGAAGGTGGGATGCAAAGGGTGTAAAAATCAAGTTGATATAGTAGTAACGTTAATCAGATTATTAAGAGGAACAGAGAAACAAACAAAATGAATTTAATGAATATGAGCAGACAACAGATGTGAATAATAACACAAATTAAATAGTAAGACATTTAAATCATATGACTATTTTACAACTCTCTTATGGGACGTGATTCGGAGGTAATTGGTGGAATATCCGGAACCTTAGTTTTGTGCTACTTAGCACTCGTCAGCATGTGATATCGAGTCATCTAGATTAGTAGCCACATTACAACTCGATTGATGGAATTCGATCAATATAACAGACGACTTAACTAACATAAATTTGGTCACCACACGGTAATCAACTAATGCATATACGTGAATTCTGTGGAGGGTCAGCCGCTGCCTGAATAGCTCACTGGTAAAAGTAGCAGACTGTGAAACTGTGTGGTACTTCATAGATTACAGGAGCACTGTGCAGTCGACTCTTTTAAGACTTTAAAAGACTAATTTCTTTACATGAGAATTCGAATAATGTTTCAGCACTCATAGCATTTCATCTTTTGACTGAGTACACCATACTTATTACCATCGGTGTTAGTACAAAGGTAGACTACCGTTGAGTTACGATAACTCACTATTGCTAAACATGGCTATCCTCAAAATCAGTAATTTGTCTCACCTTTAAAATATGATGTATCATATTTGCCTTGGTAGTATTTTTAGGATATATGACTGTAGGTTACCAAAGGATTTACAACTACTGAAGCAAACATGTGCTGCTATCGTAGATGAAGATAATTTTAGTCAAATTCATGGTATGGTTCTATAGAGTATTATAGATGATTGACCAAAAGCATGTTAAACTTTTCATTTGCTTAAACCGAATTTCGGACTTGACAACTAGCATTCTGATTTTAAATGTGATCGTTCTTCACTTGGGTTTTGTTTGGTTTCCAAAGTTTGTGTTGTCTTATTGTTTTTTTATTTGAAATGTTTACTAAAATGATAGAAGTAAAATAACTCGAGACTTGAGACAAGTTGTATTATGGAGTCGATAAGATATTAACAACACCACAATAAATTCAGACAATCAATCATTCTGTGTCAGCTTCCCTTGGGTAGTTCAACAATAGATCACTTTAAGGCTAATCAAAATGTGCCAAACAACACGTAACCTAGGTCCAGTGTTCCTTACCAATTACTATAAACCACCTTTCAACTTTATCTAATGGAAGTGGCATCGATTCACTTTAACTAGTGATCATAATTAACTTGAATGATAGGATTTGATCAGTATTGTAAACAACTTGACATGCATCAAACTGGTCACTACACAGTGATCTACCAATGTAAAATTGTCACATGATTTCATTACAATTATCTATAGATAATAAAATTATAATGATTCGCACTGAACGTCTCTGTCATGGTTATTACAAAATAATAACAAATTCTACACTAGTTTGATCAATATATGACATACAGCTAAAATTCAATGGACATTATATTGTCGATTTATATCTACATCTGTTTATTCCTCAAAATAATGCATGGTTTCAAATTAACGACTTTGTAGAATTGAGGTGGCTTTGTGGAGATTGATATTTAAATGACCGAGAAATAGAACGAAAATAGAGTGATCGATTAGTGAGGTTTCATGAGTTTCATCGTAGTATCACGTCGTTGAAATAATGATATTGATATTGAAGAAGTTTTCTAAATCCGTTTTGACTGTCCTGTGATTTATTTGTATTAGAATGAATTTAGGTCTCAAACACTTGAATCGAATTTTTTAACTAACTATTCGATTCTGATTTCAAGTAGTTTTCAACGTTTTGAATAGTTGATGGTAAAGCTTACTTATTTAGCAGACTTAGAATCGGGTTATTGTTGTATCTGAGCAGGGATAGCCAAAATGATCGATTCTGTTATTTGCAGCGGTATGTCCTACATCTAGCACCCAGCCTTGCCTTAATCTATTGCTCAGGCACGATAACCTGAGAGATTTATCAAGCAGCTAACTAATCACTCACACGCATGTATTACAACAACAATAAACCGATAATATACAAGATATATATATATATATATGCAACGTCTAGCCTTTGACTCATATATCTGTCACACTATATATTAACCAATCCCATGTGTTTTTCTAGATATATCAGGTATACGATGCTCTCGTTATGAATGATTACAACACTTGTGCTGAAATATATATATATATATAGTGACTGAAGTAATATATGTTGAAAACATGCTGCAAACATT
This sequence comes from Schistosoma japonicum, assembly GCA_025215515.1. Lineage (NCBI taxonomy): Eukaryota > Metazoa > Platyhelminthes > Trematoda > Strigeidida > Schistosomatidae > Schistosoma > Schistosoma japonicum. Next base: position 72,457,244 of record CM046069.1, read on the forward strand.
ATTTTAACTCTCTGGTTCTAACGATAAATTGATCGCTGTGAGAGCTTTAGGTCTTGAGTTGAGCTGTTGGTAGGATCATAAATGTGCATTTATTGATATTCCTTCGTTTCTATTTTGACCATCATTAGGGTTGTTGTGCGATAAACTATCAACTTTCATGAATTGATGATTGAATTCTAAAGATTGGAGAACAGTGAGATAACTACTACTTTATTCGTCGAGTATCGTCGATGAAATTTTGTAAGAGCGATTAGATTCAACATTTCTTACGATAGTAAAATGAATTCATTGTCTATAAAATCAATTTATGAAGTAGACTGATAATCAATTGTTCTGTGATTGTTATGCCAAGAAACCTGCTACTAATTATTCTACTTTAATACTGCAAATGTTTAATTATCATGAAATGGTCTAACTAGAAATTGTTTTCTACTGAAAATAATAGAGGTTAGACAGTATTAAGATGAATTTGTATATTCCAATTGATTTGTAATAGACTGGGGCTAGTCAGTCTCTGTTGCTGTGTGTGCGTTCTCAGCGAATTGTCTCGATATAACGACTATTTACAAGTATTATTTAAGTTGGATTGCGACTGGCAAGTGGTATCTAGGACGCGCGTTTCGTTCAATTTAGGACTCATTGACTGGATGTACTTGCATCCTAATGTTGATGTTCACATTGAGATTCGAACTCAGTCCGTTTCACATCAAACGCCTCCGTGTTTATCTCTAGAGTACTGAGTCTGAACAGTCACACTTGTGCAATGACCGCATTAGTATTAGGATGAATGTGTATAATACCATTGATTTATGATTTGAGAAAAGGCGCATTCTGGATTCCACTTACCAGTCGCAATCCAACTTAAATAAGATTAAACAGAAGTTTCATTTATGTTTATCACTTTAAAACTACACATATCTTTGAGTCTATACAATTCAGTTGTTTGTCAGAGATCGATCCAGGTTTAGCACTATCGAAAAACCAAGAAGCACTGGTATTAAAAGTCTATTTATTGCCTAAATAATGTAATTTCATATTTAATTTAATTACATGATTCTGCCTGTCAATAAAGTATATTTACATGTTTTCATTCTATTCTTACAACGTAACGCAAATTCGGTTACTGGAAAACATTTGAGGTACTACCATGGTGGTTATAATTTTCTGCTTTTCTATCTCATTTGGGGAAACAAGAGACGACTATTATGGAAATAGATATCAAATATGTTGATTAATAAAGATGTAATGTCAAACGAACAAGACTGACCACAATCATTTGCAGACTCATTTGAAGGGAAACCGCTCACTGCTTAGAACATTTACACTTATTCTTTTCAAATATTTATAAGCCAAATGTTTATGGAATGCGAAACTTATAGGCATATTACATAATTTGTGTCGATAGTACTTAACTGTATTCAAGCCTATAGTAATTGATTAAACTAAGTGTTATCAGTATATACATGTAGAGTTCAACATTCTGTATTAAATAAACAGCTTAATGTGTATCTATCAGCAGTCGAATTTCCAGTTTTTGGATCAAGACAACACCTGTATTCCAGTGAACGGACGTATGAGCAACGACACAATTGTAGGTAAACCTCCTGTTAAATTTAGTTGTAATTGTTATACTACTCATGAGTAATTGAGTGTTTATTATGTTTTTTGTAACTTGCATTTTATTGGTCTCCAGAAGTTGTTTTCTATTGGTTAGAACATTGTCTGTTTGGCCAGCCAATTTTGTTCGGCATTCTGTTCGCTTTGTGTGCAAGGCGCAGATTGTTGTGATCATTTGTCGTTGTTGTTGTTGCCTAATCACCTTGAATGTAAGTGACTAGTAAATTAATAATTGTTTGTTGCAGAACCACGTTTGGTATTTATTAACCTGTTGCAATTAAATATTCCGAACACTCAAAAGAGCCTTAAAACCTAACCGACTTCAGGTGCGTTATTCCGGTGAATATAACGCTATGTCAAGTAAATCATACACCGCTTAAGTCAGTCTCACTCATGTGGAAAATATAGCTTTGCTTCGGTCATTAAATGCAGCCGATTGTACTGAAATCGAACTACAAATGTTCAGCGATGCCTCTTATAACGGATACGGAGCAGCAGTGTTTCTACTTCTACTAAGGCAGCAAAGTATTAAAAAATGACGACTGATATTCGCCAAAGATAAAGCAGCCCCTATTAGGGTCACAGGTACACCACGTCTAGAATTGGCGGCAGCAGTTTTGTCGGTGAAAATCTGAAAGCTTATACGAACAGAGATGACTGCTACCATACTAAAAACGATTTATTGGACTAGCTCCTTCGTCGTACTACATAGCATAAACAATGTTTCCAAGAGATTTCCTACGTTTTTTGCTAACAGGATGGCTTATACGCATAAACAGACGAGGCCATCAGACTGGTGTTACGTTAGTTCTAAGCTCAACCCAGCGGATTTGCTTTTCCGAGTGGTAATGGTAAACCAAAAGCGAAAATAAGAACGATGGCTTAGTGGTCCCACATTTCTATTGCAGAGAAATGTCCAGTAGGAATAACACAAGCACACCAATGTATGCTCTGATGTAAACTATATGTTGTCAAATAAAAATTTATATATCCAATTGAGAATCAACCTACCTTTCTACACCGATTCGAAGCTGTGAATTCATGGATGAAATTACAACGAATAATGGCTTGGCTTACGCGTTAGAAACATTTTTTGATGAACAAGTCAACTAACTGACAACACCTTACAGTCGCAGAGTCAAGATCAGCAGAGCTCAACATTATCCGATTGGCCCAGAAAAAATGTTTCAATGATGTATTTAAGCTGTTGAATCACGTATCAAGGGTGACGAGTCAGAAGGAGGTCGACTGAACAATTAAAGTAGCATTATGCAAGTCTTGAAGCCCACTACGTCATTTGAAACCAGATATAGTTAACGAAGTAATAAGAGTCAGTGGGCGCTTACAGCAATCAGGTCTACCTTTTGAAGTAAGGCATTCAATTATACTACAGCATAATCATTTTATTACCCGTTTAATTATCAGACATTATCATGAAACGAATGGAAAATGTGAGTAACTTATCTAATTTCGACAATCAGTGAAAGATGTTGGATTATTAAAGCAGCAAAAACCAATAAGTCAGTTCTCAATAATTGTTATAAGCGTCGTAAATGGTTCTCTCAACCTTGCACAGGCTATAGCACCCCTACCGGTAGATTGTTTCATGCATCACTGTAATCCATTTGCTGGGACAAGTGTCAATTATTTTGGACCACTGTTTGTGAAACGTGGACGGACCGTGGAAAAGAGATATGGCTGCTTGTTCACTTGCTTCAGCTCGAGAGCGGTTTATCGAGAGGTATCTAATACTCTAGACACAGATTCCTTCCTATGTGTCTTTAGTCGATTTGCAGCACGTAGGGGCTACCCACAACGCCTGTATAGTGACAACCGTAGTAACTTTAAAGGTGCAGAAATGGTGATAAAGTGTTTAGTGAGAGCTTGTAACCAAGAAACATATCTCAAAACCTTGTTACTCACAATTGTGATTGTATATTTAACTGTTTTAAGTTAAGAAAAACCAATGGGATAGTGAAGAGAGATGAACGACAGTTATACAAGTTGGATGGTGAAGTTAAAAAATCCCAGAACTCTGAACAGCTAGAGAAATCCCAGGATTCTCCAACCTCAGGAAGCAGTGTTGAATTTAGTTGTAATTGTTATACTACTCATGAGTAGTTGAGTGCTTATTATGTAATTTGTAACTTGCATTTTATTGGTCAGTTATGATCGAACTCTCTAGAAGTTGTTTTCTATTGCTTAGAAAATTGTCTGTTTGGCCAGCCAATTTTGTTCGGCATTCTGTTCGCTTGTGTGCAAGGCGCAGATTATTGTGATCATTTGTTGTTGTTGTTGCCTAATCACCTTGAATGTAAGTGACTAGTAAATTAATAATTGTTTGTTGCAGAACCACGTTCGATATTTATTTACCCGTTCTAAATAGATATTCCGAACACTCAAAAGACCCTTTTAACCTAACTGACTTCGGGTGCGTTATTCCGGTGAATATAACGCTATGTCAAGTAAGTCCTACACCACTTAGGCCAGTTACCTAGAGAAAGTAGATTAACGTCGACAAAAAATGTTAAATTCCATAAATACCTTAGTTACTTCTGTAAACTTTCATTCATCGTTAGAAAATCTGACGTCGATTTGTTGGCTAACATGAAATGTGTTATACAAGTTAGCAGTTTGATTGAAAGAGATAAATACCGTCTTCCCTTACATATTTGAACAATAACATAGATTGGCATTGAGATTGCACAACTTAAATGGATACCCTGACAGAAAATGTCAAAATTCTGAAATGGGCATAAGTGAGCATTGTCGAAAGTGTATACAATCACAGAATTGGGGATAACGTGCGATAGCTTGAGGGATAATTATTCGAAGTGTTTCCTACTGATTGAGGACAGATGATGAAATTTTCAGGACATAAGCAATTCAGCTCACGAAAAATAAAAGGTTTGTAATTAACGAATAGTTACAAGAAACGCTACTTAAAGCCCAAATAACAGATTTCTTACGAGTTCCATATGTTTAGATCAAGATTTGATCACTTATATCGGTTAACAAACGTTTTGTCAATATTAGAGTAGTATTGTTCTTATAAACACATTTGAAAGTCTAATTAAGTTTCGTTGCTTGCTTTTGTCACAAATAAATGTTGATTTGATATCAGGAAAAACCAGGAAGGACTGGATAGCCTTTGATTCTAGTGTGGTGCTCTTTAGCAGTACCCATCCTCGACTCCACTATAGAATCTAAACCAGAGCCTCCCGGTATCACTACAAACACTGAACCAAATAAATAAACTTAGTATCTATCTCCAAAACTCCAGCTCAGTTCTAGTTATATTTTGTCAAATTTTTATCTTCAACCGGTTATTTAGAAGTATAGATGAAACTGAAGAATTGTTTTCAACAAAACTTATTAAGTACTTGCTAAAGCAGGAACTCCATAAATCACAAATAATGCATAACAATCAATTCATTTCTACAATTTAATAGTGAGAATAGATTAACTTATTGACTGATACTCTTATCAAAGAACAATGTAGGCATAGTTCAGTGATCCACTGAATAAGGGATAACTACTTATCTTCTGTAGGTATAGGTAGAATATAATTGACACAAATACAGGTGACTGTTTACGTTGTCAGTTTACTCTATACAGGTAAAGAAAACAGCTGGCATCTGCAGTACCAGTGCTAGGCGTTGCTTCAATATTACAAAACATAATCTCTTATTCTTTCTATTGTAGAAACATCTTACTATTTCAAGAAAAGATAGAGTATTTACGTAATGTATGACGGAAGTGGTGCAGAGTTTATGAAAAGGAATTTATTTGTATTAGAATGGATGTAGGTCTCGAATACTTGGATCGAATGTTTTAACTAACAATTCGATTCTGATTTCAAGTAGTTTTAACGTTTTGAATAGTTGATGGTAAAGCTTTCTTACTTAGCAGACTTAGAAAAAAGAAAGTTTATTGTTGTATCTGAGCAGGGATAGCCGAAATGATCGATTCTGTTATTTGCAGCGCTATGTCCTACATCTAGCACCCAGCCTTGCCTTAATCTATTGCTCAGGCACGATAACCTGAGAGATTTATCAAGCAGCTAACTAATCACTCACACGCATGTATTACAACAACAATAAACCGATAATATACAAGATATATATATATATATATGCAACGTCTAGCCTTTGACTCATATATCTGTCACACTATATATTAACCAATCCCATGTGTTTTTCTAGATATATCAGGTATACGATGCTCTCGTTATGAATGATTACAACACTTGTGCTGAAATATATATATATATATAGTGACTGAAGTAATATATGTTGAAAACATGCTGCAAACATTCTTACGATAGTAAAATGAATTCATTGTCTATAAAATCAATTTATGAAGTAGACTGATAATTAATTGTCGTCAACAGACTGCTTTAGAATTCATATACAGAACTACTATGTCTATTGACAGAATCTTTCAAATCTAGTCATTGAATAATTAACAAAATATATGAACATAAATTTGATATAATGTACCTAATGGTCATTAACTTATCTTAAAACTGTGGTATTGAAATTTTGTTAAACGGATACAGAGTACTATTTATTACACTTTACTGTACAATACTACTTTAGGAAACTTTATTTACAATATTTTCACTTTATTTGTATACAATAGTTTTGGAGATGAATATATCAGATTAGTATTTTGAGATTATCAGGAAAGAATCAAGCATATTGCTTCCTGAAATATTCAAGCATTTACTAGTCGGCCTTCTATCTTACTGAATAATCAACATTTGACAAAGTGAGTAATTTGGAAGAAGAACTGCGAGATACGGGTATTCATTCTTCGTTCTGCTCTTTGTATGTATCTAATTATGCGTATACATATGAATTGTTAGACATAGTTGGTGGTGACTAAGGAATCGAATATTTTCAAAATCTATGTATCAAAATCTTTCAAGATAATTAATAACCAAAGGACGGCTAACTTGTTATGATTTGTGGAAGTAATTACAATTACACGTTTTAAACCAAAACTTTGTTTTCAAAAGACCCAGTTATACATCTTTCTCCACCTTAGTGACCATTTGTCAAGAATTTAACTTTGGGACTGCCCTTATTTCTCCTATATGGACTTCAATCATTTATCGAATGCCTTCATAATTATAGTGTAGAGCTAATATATTGTCTGTTGTTGTATTCATTAGAAAATGTTTTGCATCTATGGTCCTTTCAAACTTTTCATTTCACAACATTCATATATGTCATTCATAAATTAGCAACACTTAAAATTACTTTGAATTCATACAATGAGATGATACTATATTGACATTCACAAATGGAAACATTGAATTAGACACGTACTAAAATGAAAGGACTGTCAAATATTTCATAGTTTTCACTGGTTTTCTATCTACAATCAATCAGTGATGTAGACCATAGACCTCAGTATTCTCAGCCAATCCCTAACGCTAACCATAATATATATACATGTAGTTTAAAATATAGTCTGAGTCACGGCAAATGTGATCAAAACTGATGATGAAATGTATACATAATGTAACAATATCTACGAAATATGTTTATTCATTTCAACACGCAATATACATAATCAATCGGTCATTTACATCGGAAAACCCAGAACGTCTCTCCATAGGCTTAAGTTACCTCACAACATTAGCGAAGCCAGATCAAATTAATAAGATTATTGTCACAATACAGTTCAACAAGCAATGAATGAACAAGGATGTGCATCAATGAATAATATAACTTAGTATTTAGAAAAAGATAAGGAATGAATAAACTCGAACTATTGTAACTGATTCTGAATCAGGTCACCCAGTATTGTTAACCATAAAGTGACTATGTATGACATAAATACAAGCAATATTATGCAAAGGATAAATCTTAAGAAAATTTTAACAAAATACAAACATAATTAGTGCATTCAGCATTGAAAATACTCACTAAACGTTAAGTAGATCTATCTTTACATCACAGTACATAATCTACTAACATTTCATTGACAACAATAAGCATTTGATGAAGAAATAAACCACAATAAGTTAGGTATGTAAATTATTACTAAAATCGTAATATTTGTTTACTTCAGTTAAACAACTGAATTAGGCAGCCATTGTTAGCCTGAAAGCACTGGACAGCTGTTTCGTCCTAGTATGAGACTATTCGGAAATGTTTATCCATGACCTCATCGAGGACCAAACTCAGGACCCTCTAGCTCCGCGACGAACGCTATACCATTAGACCACTGAGTCGACTCCCAATGGTTGATATTTCTATTTCAGTCAATTCATGATACGTTTGCCCGACCTCATCTATTACCAACAGTGGGTAGCTGCCTTATACTCGATGGGGTAGTGGATGAGCACTGCTGAAGACCCCCATACTAGGATGAAACAGCTGTTCACTGCCTCCAGGTGATCAATGGTTGACTAACTCAAACCATTTCGGGATATCAAAATACATACATGTTTAATTTACAATTCTTTATCCGACGCACATTTATATATATGGGGATAGAAATACAACTGTATTAATCGACTAAACGCTTTTAAAAACACAAAAAATACTGAATAGTGGTTAATCAGATCGAAGAAACATACACATACATACACATTTTTCATATGTTGTCTATTGCAGAAATATAACGGATCTTATATATATATTAAATTGCAAAATGCATATATAAATGACCACCAATTAGTACCGAATAAACCGACAGCTAAATAACTCAACAATCCATACCAGCCAAATCCAACAATCCAATAAATTGTTATGCCATAAAATAATACTGCATATGGCAATACATCGAAAAGACGAAATTGTTCAAGTTCAAGACAATGCTTTGTCATTTCATTAGTGAAACAATCAAGAAAATTCTGTTTGATTGTTGGTAGATCCTTTGATAAACGCGGTACATAATTCATAACAATATTGTCCTCGTAATCAATAGTATTATCATTTGTACATTGATTGTCTTGATCATGTAATGGTTTGTAGAATCTTGATTGTACATTATCGATGAAACTGTGAATGAATGATGAAGGCGAAAATAAAACAACAAGAAGTTATATAATAAGTAAATTATGGTTAAAATAAGAGTTCAGATCATAGACTGATTCTAACTGAATAACCTCTGTAAAGAAGATCTACCAAGTGGTTATTATGCTTCTAGTTTGGAAAAAGTCATAAAATGAATTCTTCAATGTGAAGAACACAGCTAGCTCATAGGATGTCAATCTTCTTTTGTGCATTGCCACAGGTCGGTAGCAAAATTATGGCCTGACGGTAGCGAGTATGACTCCAGATCAGAAGGCTGGGTGTTCTAAGCAGGTCGGTTTTTCCGACTTAGACTCTCGGGAGGAAGGGGAGAGTTGATAAACATTTATAAACGTTGCAGTTAAGAGAAGCCTGTGAATCGAATAATATATTTAAGAAACTATACACTTCATTATCGAAATGATTAACATCAGCCAGACAAAAGCAATAATTTATGTATATTAAGAGCCAGAGCGATGAGTATGTAGAATATTTGTTAACGTAACAACTATTGAACGTGAATTCAAAAGTTAATAATTCACAAGAATAAGTAGTGTGTTCAATGTATATAATAGTGCAATAATTAAACGATGTCTAATGTTTTAACATGTAGTTTAATGCTTATTCACAAAAAATAGTTAATTTGACATTGGTTAGCATCTCATAGAAATAGAACATGCAAACGCTGATGCTACACCAGTGAAGATTGTTAATTCCTTCATGACAGACTACCTATGAAGTTATCTCGTTTAATTTAAATGACTCACTGAACAATTCACACAGATGTCGCCAATGCTAATGAAAATTAGCTAAACTAATAAAAGAGTTGGTGAGGAGATGAAAAAGATTTGTAACATAACCAGATAATTTTGGTGACGTTAAGTGGTTAGTTTGATTGTGGAGCTTCTGCTATCGTGCTTACACTCAATTCGAACTAAGAAATTTGATTGGTTCAATATATTCTGATGATTTTGCATCTGATTGATTATTTTAATGTGTCTGTGTTCTAGAATGTTTGGCCTCAGACCATGTACTTGGTTAGATACTTCCACATAGGTTGAAAGACTGAGTTTATATCTGTATGTCTGATGATTGTCAATTGATTTGAATGACATAAACTTATAACTTCATCCGATTTCTTTAATTTAAGTGTTGAACATTTTTTAAAGTCAAACTGATATCCATAACTGTCTGTATGTTTTGATATAAGTGATAGCATATCGTGATTTCTCATCATTAAGTTCTTTTTATTTATGCGTAGGTCATGAAATGCCCAGTTTATTCAGTGTAGTGTTTTTCGAACTTGCTCCAGTTTATTTTGTCAATAATATTGTATTTACCTAATTTAGTTTTTGGATCTTTTTTTTACATAGGAGAGAATGTTGTGATTTTGTTGATTTACTAGCAAAGTTGATCAAAAGTTTACGCAAATTTATTGTGGAGATTTCCAACATAATTCACATATACTGTAGGACAATCCAGTTTCCGATATCTATGTTCAACGTTTTAAAAGAGCTTTGATGTAGTAAACGATTTCGATGAATTAACACTAGTAATCATTTTTCGAAGGTGAATATAAGATTGGTTTCTTCAACTTTTTGCAATGAAATAGCTGCTCTGAGTTCTGTCACTTGGAAATTGCACCTAATATGATTTATTGGGTTGCCGTTGCTTTAATTTCACATTTTAACCATGTGATATTGTGGTGGATACTACTTATAAGTCATCAATAAGTAGTAGGTAGCAGAGCGTCAAAGGAAATTGGGAAGAATCAGTAAACAGCAGACGAGACGAGTTACGAGAGGGCAAGAAGTGAAGCATGATCAAAATACAGAGGACAGTCGGGAACAACCAATAGAAGCAAGCTGATAAACGATACAGTCCAGACAACGCGGAGGATGTGTAAATTGATGCTTGGAAGTTATGTATGCAATATTTTATGACCTACTCTGTTTTCGCCAAATAAGCATTCCTTACCCAATTGTTCTCTTCACAAATGATGGCGCTACCTCTGCACGAGATGAAGGTGCCGTGACCACAACAGTTCGACGATGGGGGACGTCAAGGTATTCCTTCACCAATTCGAAGCCGTCGCGGAGCTGGTTGGCGTCCGAGGACAGAAGGCGAAGGTGACAGTCCTCGGTACTCTGCTGCAGGGTCGAGCAAAGGCGGTGCTTGACGGCGTGGAGCTGGCTGGCGGTGGGGCTACGTGGGAGGATGTGGTGGCCAGGTTGGTGTCTGAATTCGACAGTCCGGCGGGTAAGGAGTTGGCGTTGCAGCAGTTCAGGGCCGTGCGTCTGGCCCTGGACGGTGATTCGTCGGTGTTGGCCACCACTCTGACGAGTCTGCTGCGTCGTACTTTACCATCGTTGGATGACTTACAAGTAGTATCCACCACGATACAGTCCCTAGTAATGATGTGGCGTGTAATGAAGGGATACATGATTTTTGTTACTTAAGTCTTCCGTAGAATTGGTTTTTTTGATCTCATCCACTGCTGATCCTGTGTTTTTTTCGAAACTTTTCAAAAGTTCTGTTGATTCTAGTATCTAACTGTTAATTAAGATAAATTGTTAAAAGTTGATAGGTGTAGTTGTCTTTGAGTAGCTACATGATATGTTTGATGTAATTTTCTTCGCGTATATACTTATAGATATTCTCCATTAGTCACCTTACACAATAACAGTGTTTTTTTTCTCTACTCTTTATTATTCTTAGAACAATTTAATACTAGGCTAGTACTGTGCGGCTAGCGAAATAAAGGTTTAGGATATTTGTTTATGCTTTTTGGTTAATCTTGTTGTATTGAGTGATGGATTGAAAGGAATAAAGAATTCCGATTTTGAAACATCCCTAGTGTCGCAGTCTAATCTTTGACAGAGAATTGACTTCACTGTTTTGGATAATGGTTACTTTAAAATATTTGCTATACAATCACTTGTTGCTTTCTAGGTTGGTTATCTCATTAATTCAATAAATTTTGAGGTTGCTTCCACGTACTACTCTGCTTTATATACGTGGCATATCTGTTACAAGTGTTGGAAGGTGTTCTTAGTTGGATGTTCTCTTAGAATTGGAAAATCAACGGCTTGATGTCATTTTTACGATCGACAGTGAACGTTTGTGATCAATAACGCTAATACTCACTTACCAACCTGTTTGATTTAACAGCTGATACGCATAAAAAAATTATCCTGACACATAGTTATCAGAACATATTGATTCAGTTTTGTGGGACAATCGAAATTCCCAGTTTGATTTATTGTAAGCATTGACGATGTTGTCGTAAATGACAATCAAAGCTTCACAGACAAATTAACCATTTTAGAGATCCTGACACTACCAAGACGATTTTCTTGTTGATAGCTTTCATTTTTCTGTGATGGAACAGTTTTTCGCCAGGCTGAACTTTTGAAGCAAGGAACAAATACATAGAACAAGAGAATTACAAAAGTTTTAGAAATAAACTATCCCGTTTTACAATATGGTATCACCGAAAGAATTTGCCTGGGATATAAATTTAATGTATTTCAAGCTCTTACTTTACATATAAATAAGCTTTAATTCCACCTACAATATTATCAGTCACTTTGTTAATTCAACTAAAAGTAAAAAAATAATTTTTCACAAATCACAAACAAGCCTTTCCATTATTAGATTTGTTCAAACTGTAAACACAGTACCTCTTCTTAGAATAAGCTTGTGTCTTCCCGTTGATTTGTAATGGACTGAAACTGGTCAAGTCAATCGGAAGATACAAGCCTATTCTAATTACACATACACCCGTTGCACAAGCGTGACTGTCTGGACACAGTAGCCTAGTGATAAACAGGCTGGTATTTGGCACGAAGCAGATTGAATTCGAATCCTAGTGTGAACATCAACATAGGGATGCAGGTAAACTCAACCGATGAGTCCAAAATAGGACAAAACGGTTATTCTGGATTATGCTTACCAGTCTAACTTGAACAGTACTTCTACTTCTACAGATTTCACTTTGTCTAATTGTGAAGAAATAAGTTTTTAATTCAAATCTACATAATGTTAATTAGAGTCGGAAAATATCTAAATAAAAAACCTTATACAAACCACCTAATCAATCGAAACGACTGTTTAGTTTGAAGGTGTGTTTCTTTGCTTGGAGTTGTTATCAACTGGAAAACCTTAGTAGACTAAAAAACACTTGCTTTGGGCTCTAGGTATTCACTACACAGTTTCAGATGACTGTTGTTTACTATTAGGTAAAACAAGCTAGTGACATTCGACTGAGGGGTGTTTATTAAAACTTGGAGATACAGAGAGAGATCACTATTTATGTTATAGTAGTACTAACGTAATATATATATCTATTAATCCACACCCTAGATTCAGGTCCAGGTGCTTCAGGTTTGTGAATACCTAACTCTCTAGGCTACTGAGCAGTCATCGAATGGTTGAATTCTGCTTCCATCAATTTGTGGTATAGCTCGACGACCATCCACTATCGTTCGCAAATCTGAAGCCAATGAGATGGAATCTAGGGCGTATACCGCTGAGGAGTCCTATACTAGGACACAACAGATGTCCAGTACTACCTGGTTTTCGATGACACCCTACTAACACCAATCTACGACGATCAATTGCTAAGAAGAGAAGAAACTAGTTATTTTTCATGTGATTTTGCTATTTTTTATTTAATTGTAAAGTGAGCGGAAACCGGTACTGCTTTTCATTTCCTCCGCTGGACCTTGTTAACTGTGATTGGTTGTAATGTCATTTTAGTATGCTAATTACTCTGTTTTTCCCAAGGTCGTTTTTGTATCTATATATACAGACTTGAATTGTAATAGAATCGAATCTTCCTGGTGCTTCTTTGGTGTTCTTGATTTTGTTTTGGGGTGAGTAATCAGTATCGAGTTGTTGGTCACGGTTGCTAGTATCAGTTGGCGCAGATAAGTTTCCGGTTAGAGTTGCGGTTAGTTCCTGCATAGCAGTAGGCGTTATTATTTATTATAATATTCCGACATATCAATTGGCGACGGGTGATGGTGACTGTGGATCCTACTAAAATGGATTCGTTGTTGGATGAACAACTCAAACTAATGAAGCTTTTTACGAGCCTGAATTCTATGCTTGAATCATCCTCGAATGTTCCAGTCCCCAACTCTGCACTTTCAATTGATGGAATTATTAAGAGTATTGCTGAATTTAATTATGATCCAGAAGCTAATGTTACTTCTGATACCTGGTTCCGGAGATATGAAGATTTGTTTACGTATGATTTAGCTTCACAAGACGATGCATGGAAAGTTCGCCTACTTCTCAGAAAGCTTGGTGCAGCAGAACTTGACAAATACTGCAACCTAATTTTACCTCAAAATCCTCGAGATAGAACATTCTCTGAAACCTGCTCAACTCTCAGCCAACACTTTGGTGACAATTCTTCTCTATTCAATATTAGATATCGTTGCCTAAAGTTAAAAATGAATGAATCAGATGATTTCTTAACTCATGTTGGAGTTGTAAACAGAGAATGTGAACGGTTTAAATTAAAAGACCTATCGGAGAACCAATTTAAGTCGTTAATACTCATCTGCAGCCTACAGTCAGAAAAATTCGCTGATATTCGAACGCGATTGCTTCACCGTCTTGACCAAGAACCAATATTGTCTCTAAATGACATTGCCGCAGAATATCAACGACTGACCAATTTAAAGCATGATACTGCACTTGTCCAGTCTGATGGTAATGGTGACACTGAAGTTCATGCTGTTCGTCGAAAACCTATTCCTCATCAAGTCACTCCAGCAACCACCTCAACTCATCGTGATAAACCAGCCGAAAAGAAGAATATTACTCCCCCATCCAGATGCTGGAACTGTGATGGATGGCATTTTGCCAAGTTTTGTCCATTTAAGAACTATCGTTGCAGAAAGTGTAACAGACTGGGACACAAAGAAACTTTGTGCAGGCAGAAAGACATACGCACTCGATCACGTTCCAGAAGAAGATTCCATTCCCCGAGTAAGCCGGCTGAGTCACTTTCAGTATCCACCCTGAATCACGCCCATCAGAGACCAGCCAGAAAGTACGTTTCTGTCCGGATAAGTGGTCATACGGTAAGCCTCCAACTTGATACAGCATCTGATATTACTATTATTTCTAGAAAAACATGGAATAAAATTGGGAAACCTGTACTACACCCTACAGAACAACTCGCCATAAGTGCATCAGGCGATCGTTTGGTGATCATTGGCAAAATTGTGTGCTCAGTGTCATTCAACGAAATAACCACGGATGGAGTATGTTATGTGGTTAACAACAATCTTAACTTGTTGGGGCTAGATTGGATTACAGACCTGAAACTAGATGCTGTTCCACTAAGCACCTATCCTACGAAGAGTAAAGAGTCGGTGATTGCCACCATCGATACGAGAGATTACGCTAAAGAAAGTTTCAGGCATGCTGTGAGAGCACTTACTGTTACCACACAGAAAGTTGCTGAATTCACAAGAAGAGATAAAACGATTCAACGAGCATCAAAAAACCCACCGAAGGTGGAACCAGTAAGCTGGCCTGTTCCTGCGAGTCCATGGAGCAGAGTACATTTAGATTTTGCCGGGCCCATGTCAGGAGTCTACTACTTGGTGTTAGTAGACGCATATTCGAAATGGCCAGAGATCCATCCTGTAGTTCCTCCGACCACGCAGAAAACCCTGGAAACATTGAGGAAGATATTCGCGTGTCATGGGTTTCCAGAGACACTAGTCACTGATAACGGGTCCCAGTTTACGTCACAGACTTTCAGTGAATTCTGTCGAGAAAACGCTATCACACATATTCGCTCCCCACCGTACCATCCGCAATCAAATGGACAAGCGGAGAGGTTTGTGGATACCTTCAAAAGAGCTGTACTTAAGGCAAAGGGGGAGGGAAGCCTAGCAGAAATTATTTAGCGTTTTCTACTTGTATATAGAAGTACCCCAAACAACAGTGCTCCAGAACAGAAATCACCAGCAGAAGCACTCATGGGACGGAAACTGAGAACGATTAATGAGGTAATGAGGCCGGCAAAAGTGAAAAGCAACGATGATAATATCTATAGAAACGGCACGCAGGTGTACGTAAGGAACTACAGACCAGGAAGCGAGAAATGGAAAGACGGAGTAATTAAAGGTAAAAGAGGAAAGGTGATGTATGAAGTAGCAGTGGGAGGACAAATATGGATCCGACATCGCAACCAGCTGCGAAGAAGGTTTGGTGAACGAAAAGCAGATAAACTGAAGCTAGCGCTTGAACTTCTTCTTGACACTTTCAAGCTCCCCACAGAGAAACCAACATTAATTACAGCAAACAACAAGAAAGGAGCATCCGAAGAACAACAGTCAATAAGACGGAGTGAAAGAAAACGAAGAGCCACAGTGAGGTTCCAAGAAGGCGAACTTTTCTCAAAAAGGGGAGGTGCTAAGAAGAGAAGAAACTAGTTATTTTTCATGTGATTTTGCTATTTTTTATTTAATTGTAAAGTGAGCGGAAACCGGTACTGCTTTTCATTTCCTCCGCTGGACCTTGTTAACTGTGATTGGTTGTAATGTCATTTTAGTATGCTAATTACTCTGTTTTTCCCAAGGTCGTTTTTGTATCTATATATACAGACTTGAATTGTAATAGAATCGAATCTTCCTGGTGCTTCTTTGGTGTTCTTGATTTTGTTTTGGGGTGAGTAATCAGTATCGAGTTGTTGGTCACGGTTGCTAGTATCAGTTGGCGCAGATAAGTTTCCGGTTAGAGTTGCGGTTAGTTCCTGCATAGCAGTAGGCGTTATTATTTATTATAATATTCCGACATATCATCAATCAACTAAAAATTCGATATCAATCTCTACAAACTATCTCAATTCAGTATTTAATTTGATGAAAATTGGCTCTCTAAGCTATTTAAATAGTGTGTATTCTTACAAAAATGAATGAATGTTCATTTTAGTAACTTTCAAAATAACTTACTCATCTTTTATTCTATAACGTTCATAAAGCCATTGACAGATTAGGTGACTTTCAGTTGGAATTTGTTTTATTGGTATTCGTTTCAAGTAGATGTATAAACTTCTCGGTTCCAATAACCAATCTAATGAACAGTATTTTTTAATTAAAAAATAATATGTAATAATTCAATAAACAACATTGAACATAGATAACTATATAATTCGATTACACTTAATAAGTCTTGAATCAATCGGTTGAGTGGCAATTTATGTCTTGTAAGTGAGGGATTATGGATGATCTTAATGAGCTCTTGTTCTCGCATACTGTTCACCTATTCACCGATTCACTCCATTCAGTTGCTAACTGAATACCCACTAACGTTATGAAATCTGAAATCCTACGGTTAGATAGACAGATGGATTTTTATTCAACAATGTCATTTACAACAGTTAAATAATTTTAAATCGAAAAGCATTTTTTTGTATTATTTGCTAGAATATTTTTATATTTATGAGATCGGTATACTGACTACACATTATTAAATAAACAGTAATAATAATCAAATAGTAATAAGATTTATGAAATAAGGGCAAGATTTATATCTTTGCGACAAGCAGAATAACTATGATTGTGTGTATGTATGTAACTAAACAATAGTTAGAATGTAATATAAAACTCTAATTAGGTATTTTAAGAAACAAAGACTTGTTTGCAATGACAACAAATGTAGGTGAGAAACACTGTGCATAATATCACCTCATTTTCCTACACATAACTGAAATTTAAAATTATAGTAGCTTTAAACAACTGTAGTATAGAATAGATTAGTACGTAAACGTCTCTAAATAGTAGAATAAGTTGTGAGGATGATTATTACTAAATAAAGTATCAAGAAACAAACGTCATGAAATAACACGGATTTTCAGAATAAGGAACATAATTAATCTGTGCTAAAATTAATTAACATGTAATGGGTCAAACTTTTAAATTTGGTTTAAAACAGACTACTACAAATTATTTGCAGCATCCACCTATATAGAAACAGACGAACATGTATATGTTTAATGGATTATCCATTTCTGGCAGAGAATCTTTAGTTTGAATAATGAATTAACGAATACGTAATAACTAAACATATGTTTCACTACTCCTAAGAAGATTATTACGCTAAAGGAGTTGTGTATCATGCTGATTATACACTGCTGAAAAATCAAATGAAAAGTGAAAATTAGATGCTTAGTGCTCTCTAGTTTTCTATGATCCTGTTTAAATTAGTCATGGTAGAAGCTACACATGATACTATGATTTATCCTTATTAAATTTATTAGTAAAGTAATATACAGGTGCAACAAAAACTACACAGACCTTTGCAAATGAGTCTGCTGTTTACACTGAGTCTTGTAAAAACTGATTAAATTGTAACTCAAGGTCTGTAACTACTGTAACCAGGTCTAAATGTTTCTGCTTCCATTTAGTCAGAAATCTACAATTACGTAGATTTCAGTGCGAAGGTTTGACCTGATAATCAATAAGTAGTAGTTATGATATTCCAGTGAATATAAAATGAAATATCTGAGGTTTAGTGACTTCTCCAGAGAAACATAAACGGTTGAATTAAATTAATACAAGTTTAAGTAGTACACACAAATAAATCATAATATTTAGTACAATCAAAAGATAAGTTTTATGCTACTGAAGTAATGTCAGTTGGATCAAGATGATTTGGAGTGAGATATATTTGTGCGTTTTTCTGAACTATGAATGAATGTAAAACAGTGGGATTTGTAATGCGAGAAAATAGCGCTAGTTAAACATATATGAAATATGATTAACTTGAATTGCTGTTGTTTAGATGGATAAACATCCATGTTGAGTGGATAGTATGTACTTTCTGTCTACTAAGTGCAATAAAATTTACCAGTTTGTAAAAAGCTTCAGCTGCTCGCCGTTCCTTTTTTAATGGAAGAAACATTTTTGAATAAAGTGGATGTTTTTGATGTCGAACTTACGGTTGCTTTTAATAGTATGTACTGCTACCGGTGATTCGACCCGTAGCTTTTCCAGTTCTACAAGATTATTAGGTCTTTGAGTAGCTTATATATTCTACGACACAAGATCGAGCTTCACAAGAAAACGTTTTAATATAAATGGCTTTATAGACGACACAAGATAATCTGTAGACATAGTTATATGTAGAGATAATTAGAATTTTTCCTTTTATCCGGACTACAGCATTCCTAAGTGTATAGGTAGTTTTGTTGAATGTTTTGACTCCTTGTTGTTTTAAAATCATTTAGAATTCCAGTCATATCATAAAGAAGGACAAGAATATCAATTCATTCACTAGATTGATTATTACTCAACAATAAACTGTGTTGATTAAGTACATTTTTTGATAGTCCTTGTGTGATAATTATTAAAATGCTATCAGTTGATGTTATTCCTGTATTCATGCTGCTTATCAAGTACTTCATTACTTCAATGATACTTCTGAATACATTTCCAGCTAGAGTAATTTTTGAATGTGTTGATTTAAGTGTGTAAGTTTGTAGTAGATGGTTAAATTAATAGTTTTGTTATAATTTCTAAAAATGATTACTCATTTTGTTCATTTTTACTTTTGAAAGTTGATTTCATTTGAGATGATAATGTGTTAATCAGTTTTTGAAAATATCCACAGAAATGTCATCATCACCAATTTCTACTTAGTAGTGTATTATTAATGTATTCAATTCCATATCTAATATTGTTACCCTACAGTACTTATTTAAAATTTAAGAATCAAACATCAAGTTAAACGTCAATTACTCAACTTGTTAAGTTATGAACAAGATTAGTTGATTGAATTCGTCACAGATTGGTATTTGTAAAGTGTCCCGACCTTAGCTGCTACCTTGTCGTGGTGGTCGGGCATGCCTATCGTGATGACCCAATCGAGCTATACTGGCTGGAACATATGTTCCTGTAAGTTCTACCATGCTAGGTAGGTCGAGTGGAGAACGATGAGACTAAAAGCAGCTACTCAAGGTCTGAGGGCGAAGTCGTACTGCTGACTGCAGAGGGGTGTGACAGCAGTAAGGTGTTTCCTTCGGACAACCAGCATCTGCAGCGATGCTGCCTTCTCACAAGGAAGGAGGGGTTAGAAAAGGTCGACCCTAAAAATGTCACACCTCACCCTACCTCACGGATTTCCGTCTCCGGCGGTATGGGTGCCCACTAAGGGCTTTTAAGTGCGGAGCTAATACTCAAAAAACTTTTCATAAAAAGGCCGTGCGTGACAGGCCTCAAGCAGTTGTCCCTTGGGCTCTGCGGTCACGCTCTCAGGTCTCTGAGACCGACACTAATCTGCCTTCTTTTTCAGGTTCCTCAAGAAACACCCTTCCACGGTGTGGGCAGCCGGGAAGTGACAACCGCCCTCATACCCGCAAAAGCACGAGAGTCCAAATTGGTCAAAATCAAATCCTTTCTACACCCCATAATATCTCTCTTATCTCTACGACTAACTCTACTCACATTCCCTCACTGCACCGCTAATGCAAACGATGCGAGCTCACCACAAGTCATTCCTGGTCTCTTGAAACCCCGTTCTAGACTATATGTTGGAGCTTTTAATGTTCGGACATTAAGTCAAATAGGGCAACAGGCTTCCTTAGCTAGGACTTTAGAATCTCACTCAATCGATGTATGCTGCGTCTCGGAAACGCGCATACAGGATCCTAGTAAAATCATTAACCTGATTTCACCGTATCAAAACAAAGAAGCAGCCCGATTTACTCTTCGTGTATCCGGTAGCCCTGATGCTGCTTCCCGGGGTCTCGCTGGCGTAGGTATAGCATTGAGTCGTAGGGCAGAACTAGCTCTCCTAGACTGGATCCCTGTAGATAGTCGTTTGTGCGCTGTCCGACTGAACGGGACAGTTAGGACTCGGAAAGATAGGGACACTCGTTGTTGCCTCTTTGTCGTATCTGCCTATGCCCCCACTGACTGCAGTTCAGACGAGGTGAAAGATACGTTTTACAGCAAGCTTACGGACCTCCTCCAAAAAGCTAGGCGCTCTGATATAGTTATAATGGCTGGTGACTTTAATGCTCAAGTAGGTAGACTAAGTGAAAATGAGAGACACTTGGGTGGATGTTATGGTGTCGCGGCTCACAGAACAGATAATGGCGATCGTCTGTTGCAAATATCCTCAGATAACCGCCTGTTTCTAGCAAATACTAACTTTAGGCATAAGGAAAAACATCTTTTGACCTGGCGACCCCCAAAATCGTCTCAACGTTGGACCCAACTAGATCACATCGCCATCAGCCACCGATGGAGGGGTTCGATAGAGGACTGTCGCTCGTTCTGGGGCACATGTTTAGATTCAGACCATGCTTTAGTGCGAGCGCGTATTTGTTTGAGGCTTAATGGACGTAGGAAAGACATTGCAATGAAGCCTCTTAGGGTTTTACTTAATGATAATAAAGCTAAGAATATATTTAAGGAGCAACTAGAAAAACAGTTAGGCGACCGTGTAAACGATTGCCATCCGGAAGCAGGTTGGAATGATATCAAAAAGGCTGTGGAAACAGCAGTGATATCTGCTAGTAAGGTAAATCATAAGGCTAGGATGAAGCCGTGGATTTCAGTAGCATCCACCGAACTGATGGATGCTCGTAAACTCATCCCACCTGGCTCTGAACATGATGAAGAGCGAAGTGAGCTTAAGCGCAGGCTGATAAAAAGCCTACGCAACGACCGTGAACAGTGGTGGGTGGCGAAAGCAAAAACGATGGAAAAGACAGCGGCAATAGGCAACAGTAGGCAACTTTTTTGACTTATCAAGGAAACTGGTATTAGGGATCCGAATGTGAGTGAAACTATCTCGGAAAAGGATGGGATTATAATTTATTCGTAGTCCAGGAGATTGGACCGATGGGCAGAACACTTTAGGGATCAGTTCAACTGGCCTTCAGCCACACTTCGGTTGCCCACGATCCCCAGTCTTCCTGAATGGCAAATCGACTTAACTCCTCCTAGTCTTTATGAAATTGAGAAGGCTATAGGAAATCTGAAGCGACGTAGAGCAGCAGGTCCTGATAGGCTTACCCCTGAAATTTTTAAGGATGGTGGTCAAGTTTTAGCAGCTAGATTGACTGAAATCTTAAGTAGAATCTGGGAACTGGGCATAATACCATCTGACTGGTCTCAATCCGTGATTGTCCCAATTTATAAGAAAGGACGAAAGTCTTCTTGTGACAATCACAGGGGAATCAGTCTGACTAATATAGTTTCTAAATTATTAGCCTCGATTATACTTAGACGCCTAACTAGAGCTCGTGAAGAGCAGACTAGAGAAAACCAGGCTGGATTCAGACCTAGACGTGGCTGTATAGACCACATCTTCACACTGTGACACGTCCTGGAACACAGACACACATTTAGGCGTCCTACAATAGTTGTCTTCCTGGACCTAAAGGCGGCATTCGACTCTGTTGATCGTGAGGTTCTGTGGCAGTGTCTGTCATTGAAAGGTGTACCAAAGAAGTACATTAACCTTGTACAAGCTCTCTACTCTAAAACTACAGGTCGAGTGACAGCTTATGGCGAACTGTCATCGGAATTCCTCACTTCAAGTGGTGTCCGTCAAGGATGTCCACTTTCCCCATTCTTGTTTAATTTTGTCATAGACATGCTCCTAGATATAACCATGTCTTCGTCTGACTTTTCAGGAATTAACTTACTACCTGGAGCCTCTCTTACTGACTTAGAGTATGCTGATGACATAGTCCTATTTGGTGAAGACGCTGACAAAATGCAGAGTCTTCTGACCACCCTGAGCAACAATGCAAGCATGTTCGGGATGCGGTTTTCCCCCTCGAAATGCAAAATGTTGCTCCAGGATTGGGTTGCATCGGCACCTGAACTAGTGATAGGGAGTGAAGTAGTCGAGCGTGTAGACCGCTTCACGTACCTGGGGAGTCTCATCAGTGCTGATGGCCTGGTGACTGACGAAATCTAAGCACGGATACAGAAAGCTCGATTGGCTTTTGCTAAGTTGCGTCACTTATGGCGCAGGCGAGATATCCGCTTGCTAACCAAAGGACGAGTGTACCGTGCAGCAGTTCGCTTTGTCCTACTATACGGGGGCGAAACATGGCCGTTAAGAGTAGAGGACATTCGTAGGTTACTGGTCTTCGATCATAGGTGTCTCCGAAGCATTGCTCGAGTATCATGGGACAACCGAGTGAGCAATGCTGTCGTTAGGAAACGGGTTCTAGGAAAGGAGGGCAAATCAATAGATGAAGTATTGAAACTTCATCAGTTGAGGTGGTTGGGACATGTGTTACGAATGTCTAACTACCGACTGCCTCGACGAGCTATGTTTTGCGGCGTAGGAATAGGTTGGAAGAAAGCTATGGGCGGCCAAACCAAAACATGGCAGAAATTGATGAAGTCACTGACAAGTGGACTAAGTCATGTTGGTAGATGTAGGCTGCATGGTTGGGGTCCGCGAGACGAAAGTCACCAATGGTTAGAGACCTTGAACGACATGGCTCAGAATCGTTCGCAATGGCGCAGGTGCATCCACTCTTTGTGTTCTCTCAAAATCTAACCTTCCGAATTCTCTATCTTTCTCGTTTCAAATATATCTCACTGAATTATACTTTTCGAATCATATCTTCGTTCCCTAATTTTCTGCATTACTGCTAATACTTCTATTATCGTTATCACTCTTGGATCTGAACTGACAGTTGCGTCTCTGTGCTGATGTGGTGTGGCGACCTGAACTGATGTACGTACGTACGAAGTTCTGCGTTGTATCTGTCTGTCTGTCTGTCATTTGTAAGGTGTCATTGTTAACCATGGAGCACTGGACAGCTGTCTTGTCCTAGTATGGGGATCCTCAGCTGTGCATACTTTAGATTTCGTACCTGAGGCTTCAGCTTTATTTTCAATGGTACCTTACCAACATCAATCTGTAGCGAATTTAATCAACTAAACTTAATACTAATCTCCACAAACCATCTCAGTTCAACTATAAACATGACTGTTTGTGAAGAAACAACGATAATCCTATTGCATATAATAACTAAACGATTCATCGTGATATAATAGTGATTAATTGTATCTCATTTGAACGTTTTTACAATGGTTTATTTCCTAATGTAGTAAACACTAATAATGATGATATTGTACAAAATGACAATATATGATTCACAACATTATAACTCAAAGAACACAACCTCATCAACAGAAGTCGATAATCAATAAATTATTACGAAAAAATGTATACTTAACAATCGAATACAATAAATAAACTTTAATACTTTATTCATTATGTACCTATAAATATGAATATATTTCTTCTTGTTACTAACACAACATGTTTCCTATGTTGATATTATTTCTAATAAACAAAATCAGTGTACCTATAGAGTCATTTTATTAAAAGATTATTTCAATTAATAAGATTTATTAGTATCTATGGATTAATGTCACTATGTGTTAATGAATGTCTACTTTAAAGTAAATGAGAAAAACAAGAATATATCATGATTGTATTTCATTAACAATGGAACCAATCATATAATACAAGAAAACAAATAAAAGTTTAGTAAGAAAAAATAAATTTCAATTTAATGATACAATTAATAATGAAAGATGAAATCAAAGTTATGTTGTTTAATATGCATAGTTTTTCTTTATTCATCTTAACATTCATATGATCTCATTATATACATATTGTGTGTAGATACAAATAGCTGAATGAATTTTATTTCAAAGTAGTAACTGATCCATTATTAACATGATTTGAATATAAATAACGCCGATGAGCTATTGATGCAACATGAGTTCTTATGATAGGTACTGACAATATTGAATCTACATATTTTCGTCAATCATAGCCAGTGAAGAGCCTAGTATAAATGTTCTATAACCTAAGTTAACATACCACATTAGCACAATTCGATATATGGTAAGAGAGTCTAGATAATCTTATTAGCAATTAGACTAGGAAATACTACACATTACAAGTATGAATCCAAAGTACAAAATGAAATGTAAGAATGTGTCGAAGATTACTAGAACTTGAGATATAAAGGAAAATATGTAGTAAATGCATCTACTCCCGGTTGTATTTGTTTGTAAGCTTTGTCACTCAACAAGTCTATTGACTAATCGGTTGGTTCCATCTACAAAAGAGGATCTGAGCACATATAATGTGATTTTAAATAGGATAAACTGATATTAAATTATATAGATTTTTGTGGTAGAATGAAAATACCCATTGATGTGTTTCACGTTGTCCCTTTCACCTTTTGATGACGAAAAATATTTCACTGATAATTTCTACCAGAACACATACAGTATCGGAGCGAGCAAATATGGTAATTAAATGACCACGCAAAATGTTCAAATTAACAAGTATAAGACAAGCTATCGCCTTCATGTTAACAGCGAAGTTTAACCAAAAATGCATACAATAGTCAAAATATCACGGCTATGGTTAGTATTTAGGCTAAATATGAAGAATTTGAGTTGAAACTAGACTTTTAGTGTTGGGGATGTGGTTTTAGAACAGGTTTCAAATTAAGTGATAGGTTTTATACTATAGATAAGTACTAACCTAGTGAGTCAATAAGCTGGGGTTAAAATACAATTTGTCGGGGGAAAACAGTAAGTTAAACAACTGTCAAAATATATGAATAACTCAGGACTTTATAAGATTTTATTCAAGGAGTTTTGACTTCTTGCTCGAACTTACATTACGTGTTTCCTGGTCTTACAGCACTGTAGAACTTAAGTTCAGGAATAAGATTGTGACCTAAATTTAGAAACAGAGACAAGGTCGCTGAAAAACTATGGTACATTTATTTACCATGTAAAATATTTATATCTCCTGTAATATAATTGTTTTCATCCCAATAAACTATTCAATCATAAATATTATTTTTCTAATTACCTTAAAGTGGTCAATAAATTTAAGCGACTATTGGCCTATCCGTATACTGAACGCAGGGAATTTAAGCATCACGTCTGCTACATGACATCTTTATACTCCAGCCATAATTCCAAACTTCCTGAACACTACACCGTAGGTATTTCTACTTCACTGCTGTAATGCAAAATAAAAATCAATCATTTATTTTTTTAGAAAAAGCTGAAAGCTGTTTCCTGGATTCAGAAAGACTGGTCCCAGTACTATAGTCCCACGAGTAATATTAAGCCGAAGTTAGTTCAAACGTTTAAATTTGTGAACCACTGTGTAGTTCAAAGACAGCCTAATAATTAAAGTAGATTATGACATAAATATGATTGAGTTCATTTTGTCTTATTATAGTGGGGAAATTAGATGAAATTAACAAAACTGGTGCCATTAAGCTGAAATAACCGTCGTAGAAATAATAATAATAATAAAGGCAAAACATTGAGAACGTAGTTATGGAAAACAGAACAAAAAGGAGATATATAAATGAGGAATTATTAGAGCTGAAGATCAATGGGAAGGTGCAGAGCGAATAAATTTGTGTCACTCTGATTTATTAAAAACATAGCATCCCATCTCTCTAAACAGTGACAGTAGTTTTCACAATTATCAATTTAACCCAGACCTACAGTTAGAATCTACAAATTTACTTATCTAGATAAAATAGTCGTAAAAAATGACAGGATAACAGATTGAAAAAAATTACAAGTGCATTTACATTCCTCTTATTAGACAGACAGACAGACAGATACAACGCAGAACTTCGTACGTACGTACATCAGTTCAGGTCGCCATACCACATCAGCACAGAGACGCAACTGTCAGTTCAAATCCAAGAGTGATAACGATAATAGGAGTATTAGCAGTAATGCAGAAAATTAGGGAGCGAAGATATGATTCGAAAAGTATTATTCTTTGATTCTTTGCCCGACCGTAGCTGCTACCATGTCGTGGTGGTCGGGCATGCCTATCGTGATGACCCAATCGAGCTATACTGGCTGGAACATATGTTCCTGTAAGTTCTACCATGCTAGGTAGGTCGAGTGGAGAACGATGAGACTAAAAGCAGCTACTCAAGGTCTGAGGGCGAAGTCGTACTGCTGACTGCAGAGGGGTGTGACAGCAGTAAGGTGTTTCCTTCGGACAACCAGCATCTGCAGCGATGCTGCCTTCTCACAAGGAAGGAGGGGTTAGAAAAGGTCGACCCTAAAAATGTCACACCTCACCCTACCTCACGGATTTCCGTCTCCGGCGGTATGGGTGCCCACTAAGGGCTTTTAAGTGCGGAGCTAATACTCAAAAAACTTTTCATAAAAAGGCCGTGCGTGACAGGCCTCAAGCAGTTGTCCCTTGGGCTCTGCGGTCACGCTCTCAGGTCTCTGAGACCGACACTAATCTGCCTTCTTTTTCAGGTTCCTCAAGAAACACCCTTCCACGGTGTGGGCAGCCGGGAAGTGACAACCGCCCTCATACCCGCAAAAGCACGAGAGTCCAAATTGGTCAAAATCAAATCCTTTCTACATCCCATAATATCTCTCTTATCTCTACGACTAACTCTACTCACATTCCTCTTATTAAAGATAAACAGAATACTACTTTAATAGATAAAAGTGCAAAACGAAAAATGTGAAACTATAACTTAGCAGTTGAAAGCACTCGGCTTTCAAATAATGTCTTTTAGTTCATTCTATTCGTAGTTTTATAGAATATAAGATGCATCAAGTATAAAATTTATATAGATTATTTACCATACCTTTCATTCATGCCAGAAATATAATGATTAGTCAGCTATATGTTATTTTTATTTGAACAGAAATAAACTGGAATCAACATGTAGTAGAATACCATAGTACGTAAACACCCTCTTCAAGTAACCAAAATTAGGTATATTACATATCAAAACTTTCATTTTGTTCATAGACCTGTTTTAACAAATCATTTTTGTGTTTATTATCAGGATTTTTGGGGCTTTATTACATATGTGGAAATACTGTACGATTAAGGATATGGTAAGAACAACTACTCACTGAAATGTTCTTTTCCACACTTACATTTACTTTACACTCGATAGACTATAGCAAACTATAAAGGCATTGAGTCGTTTGATAAAGTAATCACAATTAAACAAAGATAATTTATCATACATAGTAATCTGTTAGATACCAGACTGGTTTTAACATCGAAGATTGGTCAGAAATATCAACTATATAACATATTATGTAACAGACCTAGTGGTTAGTTAAAGGTGTGTTAAGATAGTTTATAGATAAGAGATAACTGTTAACTTAATGAATGTGAAGTTCAAAATAGCTAATTTTTGTAATAATAGCATTTTTAGTAACTATGAACAAAGTATAGATACAAACGGAGCCATAAGAATATGGAATTAGGAAGAAATTACATAAAATCATGGTAGAATAAGGGATTAAATATGCTTCTTTCTAAATAAAAATTTGGCTTCAGTTTGTGAATTTAATGGGCCTCTGTGGTACAAAAATTCTCAACTCGATTTCCTATTAGAGTTAATGCATTTGATTAAACACACGACTTCGAAGGTGAATTTCAGTGAAGTAATATAACAGCAATTGACAGGCTGGTATCTTTATTTAACTTGTTTAATACCCCTTGATAGACAAGCTCAGTAAGGTTTGAACATGTGTTTCGAGATAGCTCACTTTGTGTAGACGGTGTATGCTACTCTATTGGTAACTTATACTGAGAGATGTATATTGATGGAAAATCGTACAATAAATCTGATCTATATTTTTGATGTTAATAGTTTTTCTTCAAGCAACCATATATTTTACAGTCGAATCCCACAACACTATCGTTGGAAAATAGTAGCCCTGCCTCATCTTAAAATATAAATTATGTGGATAAATAAAACTTTGAACAACAAAGAGCCTAAGTTGTTCATTATAAATATTTAAACATATTAATTTGTATGCCCATGGATACTTTGTGTCACATTACCAAATACACCTCACCTCACTTATCTGTTTTGCATTGTTTCGAAACTACTACAATTATGTTCTCGGTACTTATATGAATAACAGTTGTTTTTGGTGAGAAAAGTATTTTAAATTGAAGTAATGCATTAGCTTGCTTGAAAGTTATTCCACCTTTAATTTCTTCCAATTTTCTATTATCAGTCCGATTTAGCAATTAAAAGTAGTTTCCCACCAATCCCAGATTAATTGTAGTAATTGGGAATAACTGAATGATACTTTGACTTAGTACGTTCTTTGTTGAACTAATAATTCCGATGATGATTATTCATTTATCAATATTTACTCCAGCCTGACATTGTACCAGATTCCTCTTAATCATCAGAAGCCTTCCCCAGCTAACATGTCCTACTCATTCCACAAAATAGGCAAAATGAAACTGTAGCTAATACATGAAAAAATATTTAGCTCAAGTGATAAAAGTCAAGTTAATTGAGTATAGAGTGATGCTGAAAGCGACAAAAAATGAAGGACACTTAGTAGAAATCATTAATGAAGAATATGCGAAACAAAATTTATTTAATTATAGGAATTTGAGAATATTTTCCAACAAACTGAAAGGATATAAACTTTCGTTATATTTGAATTTCAGTTAACT
The DNA here is from genome assembly GCA_025215515.1 of Schistosoma japonicum. NCBI lineage: Eukaryota > Metazoa > Platyhelminthes > Trematoda > Strigeidida > Schistosomatidae > Schistosoma > Schistosoma japonicum. Next base: position 72,486,433 of record CM046069.1, read on the forward strand.
ATGAAATACGCTACCTTTAACCTCACTTCACTTGTGACTTGTGAGCTGAATGTACCTATATTCGATAAAAAAAATTAGTGTCTTTGTGAATAATTCTTTGTTATATGTTGCAATAAAAAGTGGATCAAAGTTTCATTGTGAGCATAATCACTGAGATGCCGGTATATCAAGATAAAATGTTTTAGATAAAATGAAGCTTATATCCTGAATTACACTGTCAGCCAAATCCTTACTAACAATAAACGTACATTTTGATATTAATGACAGATTCATAGTTCAATATTGTATGCTTGGCAAAATATATTGTTCTTAACAAACGATTAAGTCATTTAATATTTAAGTTAGATTTCACTTGCCAGTCACAATCCAACTTAAATATTACTTTTTTACTATTTCTATATTGAGGTAATCCGCTCAGAATGCACATATAGCAACAGAGGCTGACCAGTTTCAGTCCATTACAAAACAATGGGAAGATACAAGCTTATTCTAGTTTACGTCATTTATCTGTATACGAAACACCTGTACAATAAATAATAATATCTTTAATCAGGATGTCTATCAAAATCAACTTACTTGTTAAACCTGGAGCTGGTATGGAATGATCATACGGATAACCATTTTCATCAGCGAATATAGTTGTCACATCGTATAATACATCAAGACAATCATGCATTTGATTCAATATTAGCTGTAAACCTCTTCTTCTTGGCACCAAAACATGTTTGAATGGTTTAATACCAGCTTTAAAGTATATAATGATATTTAAAAAAAACGAATAAATTCAGTCTAAATTTAACTACATACTTGAAAAAGAACAATTTAAAAATATATCGGGAAAGCGAACTTAATGATCAGTTTGTGATCCATGACTACTGAATTTTGAACATTCAAAGCCTACATGGATATTTTTATAGCAAAAGATTCCACGTTGCTGTAATTATTCAACAGGATATATCTAAATGTCATGTGGTGAAAGCGAAATATATCGGTTTAATGTCCGCGATAAAGAATGATATTATAAACAAATTCCTATCATATTTCAAAAGTTGTGAATTAATTTCATGCTCCTGGTTCATTTAGTGCCTAGGTCACAAAATAATACTTGAAATATTCTACTTATATATTACTTGTTTACTATCGCTGTATCGAGGAAATCAGCTCAAAATGCACATATGGCAACAGAGGCTGACCAGTTTCAGTCCATTACAAATCAACGGGAAGATACAAGCTTATTCTAATTCTTAAGTTTGTTTAAAACCTCATCATATGTAACTTAAGAAGCTTTTAGTTTTTAAACTCCTTTGATATCACAGTTATAACATTTCTTCTTTTATACATCATTACCAAGGTTAATTTTGATAATTTCAAATAAATTGAGCATTGGATAGGTTGTTTATAAAATGAGTTATATATATTTGTAAAATTCCAATGAGTAGAAATTAAAATTTCTGACGTTTCGCGGCTTAGTGTAAGTCGCTTCTTAATTTCTACTCATTGGAATTTTACAAATATATATAACTCATTTTATTTCTTCTTTTAGTTGATCAACGATCAAAAATTTATTTTAGTCAGAATTATCTGATCGTTTTGCACATGTTTAAAGGTTTTTTCCATATTACGAATGAAGTTTATCATGAGATCCTGATACGACAACAACATGAAACAATCATATGATAAAATGTTTTTAAGCAAACCGAAACATGATAATATTTTCTTATAGTTCACAATACACACATATGCATAGATATACATATGCATATGTATCCATCGTATTACTATTTATAATCTTTAACTACTTATTTAGTAGAAATATAAATGATCAACAGTGATACTGTTGACTACAGGTGTATTCAACTACTTATTGATTTTACTATGTAATACATTGGGCTAGTAACTGATAACTTGTAAATCGTGATGATGTTTATGTTTGAGTAAGCGCTATTAGTGTAATTCTTTATCTTGTTTCAATAGTTTCACTAAAACGCTAATGAATATAAATATAAACGGATGTTTGGGTAACCTAAAATTAAGGTATTTATATATGATGAACATCTGAAAAATTGTTTTGAAGGTGATCATATTGTAATGTTTTGCATCGGCTCACTTTAAGAGAAAAACGGATCCGATTCGATGCGTGAAGCAAGCAACAAGAATTTATTGATCTAGATTTCGTATCTGTTGTTATGAAAAACTAATTTCGAATAACATAAAATGTATGTCCCGGGTTTCCTTCATTATTAGATTAAATTATTATTTTGCTCAAAAATACAATACGGGTAAAATGAAGTCACTTGTACAAATAGTCACATTGTTGCTTGATCGATAAAAATCAATCATCATATATGATTAGATAAGCATGCAAATTATTATCACAATTCGACGATTGCACACGAACTATAGAAAATACAAATCCTGATAAGTAGAAAATAGGTCATCTGGATCTTAAACTGTTAATGAACTTTCGACTTTTGAACAAATCTAACAAATGCTCAGTGCAAATTCAAGTGGAGTGGTTGACGTTCATTTAAAAATAGGATGAATATAATGTATTCATTTAGATAAATTGTTGAAGCGTTTATTTTGAAACTACAATTGATAATTACAAACTCGTGCAAATGATTATCATGAAGCGTTTTGTTGGTTACGTAAGAATAGGATGAAATAATGATATGAGTTTACAAATCAAAGTATAGTGTTACTCCATGAAATCGCTGACAGTAGGTCTGAGCTCATTTGGTTGGTGTAAACTACCTGGTTAAAGATAATAATTGGAACGGCGCATGCGCATTCACTCTGTATCAAATAGATCTCAATTCCGAATATATATATATATATATATATATATATATATATAACACGAATTGATTGAATTAGAAATATCAACCTATTAGGAGCCGGCTCAGTGGTCCAATGGTAAAGCGCTCGTCGCGGAGCCAGAGGATCCTGGGTTCGATCCCCAACAGGGTCGTGGATGCGCACTGCTGAGGAGTCCCATACTAGGACGAAATAGTTGTCCAGTGCTTCCAGGTAATCAATGGTTGTCTGGTTCAGATCAATTCGTGATATCAGCATAATATATATATATATATATATATATATATATATATATATATATATATATATATTGGGAATTGAGATCTGTCAGATACAGAGTGAATGCGCGTGCGCCATTTCAATTATATAATATTTAAATGTGCAATGTTTGACCATGTCTGTCAAAAACGTACATTCTCTAATCATGATCGTATAAAAGGTGTAGGAAGTGGTTTATCATGCACATGATTACATAATATCAAGGGAATATATTTAATCCAAAATATTTCAGTTTACTTATTTTTGTGAAGTAAATCCCCCCTCACATAAATTTTATTCATTAATCTAAGGTAGGGTAAAAAATTAGTTTATTATTTTTAATTGGTCAAAACGAATTTTTATGCTGAAGTTATCCAAAACATTTTCAGTGTTCTCGGTGTCATATGGAGCACTTTCAGTCACTTTTACGCGTATTAAGTAAATGATCAGTTTATATTAGATTGTGGCTTTCAAACACTCCCTAGTCTTGTAAATTGCTGAGTTATATGTCTATGTCAGAGTAGTGCGTTTAGAATTTCCGATGAAAAATAAAAATATAGTTAACAACAGTGTCTGGAATATGATCTTTAGTATAAACAAACTGTATTGTACAAAATACACTAACTACATGAACAGGCAAATAACCATAGCGAGTGGATACAACATAAGAGTATGCTAGACTTAGAGGTTAACCTAAACAATTTTTGTTTACTTCATATCAATAAATTTAGCTGTATCAGCTTCACAGGATTATTATTAGTAAAAGCGAATATATTACGTAATTTATAAGTGCTATATCTATTTTTTTCTGTTCGGCTGACCTCTGAACATCAAAGTGTCAAACGTTTTGTGTTTGAATTGACATTTTTGATCCTTATCTATGCATGTACTAATTAAATCGAAAGCGTGTATTGAAATTTTCTGAATCTAGAATGTATCACAATTTCCTAATTAAGTTAGTGTACAATTATATTATTAGTGGTCAACTAATCTAAATAGTCACACGGAGGACTATAAAAGTAAAAGGTTACGCACAAAATCACCAAAACTATTGATTTTACACACGTAAAATAATTAGAACGCCTGCTTAAACTTTAAATCGGCGTCCATCATGCTAATTAGAATGAAAAACAGCTTAGCAACTAATGAACACATTCATGTCAGTTCGTGAACATTTATCATTTTTCAAATGAAGAACATAAATAACATCAATAGATTGTATGTTAATTCGTGGAAAATGTAATTCATGTCGAGAATAATTCAATTGGCATTTCAGTCTGTAACAGATGTTATTATTAATTTCTATAATAATGTAATACAAATAACATAATGTAGTGTCATACTTTTGGGACCTCAGTATACATTTAAATATATTGGAAAATTAACTGACAAGTATGTTTAAAATGAATAAACTAATTTCAAGTAATTTCCTAGACTTATTACATTGTTGCCTAATTTGTTTTGGCTTGTTTTGAATCTATTCAGACGCTGAAATTTTATTATGTTTGAATTGTTAATCAGAATCCTCAGCAGTGTGTATTGGAGTGGTTTCCTGAAATACAATAAACATTCACTTAATTGAGTCAAGGTAGTTTAGTGGAAATCAGTTATCGATTTGTTGCTTGTATTTGTCATATATTGATCTTGGACAGGTATCACTAAAACCCATGAGGCGCTAGATAGCTGCTTCTACCTGGTTTCTCAGTGACAGTGCATGCCATCAACCCCACCATAGATTCAAACCGAACGCCTTCACATCTCACAGACAACGTCTGACCATCATCACTACTAGGTTAGCGTCAAGAGTTAGAATTGCCACTTTGATCACTTTATGATATGGTGTAATCATTATACTACTCTTTACTTTAAGAAGTTGTCGAGTTTCTGGTGTGAAGTTTACACTGGTGCCGTCTTGATATGAAGGGACTGATATAATTATCACAAATGGCAATGTAATCATAGTAGTATATCACAGTGTGATGGAAGTGGGGGTCCCTCCATTGAAAGTCTACCTAGTAATACTGATGACTAGACGTTGGCTATGAGATATGAACACCTGCAAGTTTCCCTTGTGAGGTTGATGGTGCGCGCGACGAATCCTGTACTAGGACGAAACAGCTATCTAGTACTTCCTGGTTGCTAGTGATATCAATCCAATATCTAATTTGGTCAACAGAGGTAGTAAATTCACTTAACTGTTTAAACATTTAAATAATATGACCGAGTATCTTGTGAGTCACAATATCTCATTACTAATGCTGGAATTTCTTATGTTGTGCATATCCATCTTTAACAGCCTCTAAAACTTTCCATGTTTCGTTTTAAAGCTTTTGATACACTGATACTTAGTCAACATTTATGAATACTGTAAATGTATCTACATTGAGAAAATGATCACTTTAGTAAGTCACTTTCGATCTGTCTATTAATTCACTGAATAAGAATTGTCGTTAACATTAGTTGGGAATAAGTGGAGACTTAGATTCTGTACTTATTCTCAAGCAACTAGCTATCATTATGACCTTAATCAAAACTTAAACAATGTACAGACTATATTTATTGTTTTTTTTCTTATTGAAAATTATAAGCCATTCACCATGTAGGCTCCCTTTATTCTTAAATTTGAGCTATTTCTACACTTCTCCTGAATTTATTTAAACCAACAATGTTATCCACAGAGTTTTCAGTGTTCACTTGGTATGATTTATTCAGTGTTTTCAGTTATTTTTCCGTTCTGTTCGTTGATAGATAATAGACACTGAAGTTTAATTTTCATGAAGGATTTCACTATAAGCCCAAAAGTTGAGTGTATTTATACCTTTTTATTCTCCATGTTGAAATGTTTTGCACTGAATATTTCCATAATGAATTGACGAGGATGCCTCTAACCGATTTTGATAATAAAGCATTTATTTGTTTTAATGTATTTGTAAAGCTAAAGATATTTGTAATCAAAAAGGCATATCTATTTGTGAAGTATTCGTAAATGGTTTGAATTATATTATATAGTGCTATTTCAAAGGTTTTATTGTTAATATTAATGTAAAAGAGTTACGACGTGCTTAATCTTATAATCTATTAATGAGTCATTTATCTTTACACATCTGTCTTATTAAAGCAATTCTTATACATAAACAAATATTGAATAAATAATTAAGCAAATAAACTAACATGCTTTTTAAAATGTAGACAATTATAATCTTACTATCAAATAGTAAATATGACATGAATTGGTAAATAAAACTAAAATTTCGACAAGTCACGTGTTGCCAGGTCAGTGAATAGTATAGAAGAGATACACAGTAAAATGGTTATCAAAGTAACCTTTTGATTTTTTTAAGTTATTTTTCAACTAATAAGCCGATAAACTGCGTAGGTTATAATTATTACGCAACAGCCTGTTAGAGTCTAATGGTTTGTTTTATGAAATTAATTAGTTTTTCAAAATTTATATGTTCAACAGTTTTCACATAGATAAGTAAACCTAGTTATCTGCGTGCAGACAGATATATATTAAGAGGTCCATTTCTAAAATTTTCATAACCGTTCAAATGCTTTACGGAAAATTCTTAATTGATTGTAAATAATTCACTAGAACGATTCCATGAAAAATGTGAAGATGGGATTGAAAAATGATTATCGTTGTCTTTAAATTTAATATCATAAATTGTTCTAAGGTAGGCAACTATTAAAAACAGAAGGCGCTGAACACTATGAAACTCTTCAGAAGTATACACATACAACCGACACTAGGACATAGACAGCAGAATCTTCAGGTTTTTCGGCGAACGCTTAACAATTAAGTCATTGAGCTGGCTTTCAACGGTTGATATTCATAATTCAGTCAATTGGCTACATATTTTCGCTTCACCACACCCTAAATTGACAACACTCTTAATAACATCCGGGTACAGTCTTCACAGTTCCGTAGGTTGGTTTGAAGAAGCCGACCGTGGAAACTGTAATATGCTATAGCATTTCTACTCTAAAACCTTGATTATCATCCAATGAATTACAACTAAAGGTTTAACTTAAACAAAGTAAATGGTAAGACAAACGTCGTGGATTTACGTGATATGTGAAACTTAAATAGAAACACGGAGAAACTGGATACCTTTAATACTTTTAATTTTAGCCTAAATTGATAATCACTGAACTGTTTTGAATAGTTTTTAACATTTTGTGCTGCATCATAACAGTGATGTTTACCTTTTTCGACAGCAAATTTTTGAGACTGTTTAATCACATCACGTTTCCACGGATTATATCGAGTACCTTCAGGGTAGATAACCATCCAAGTCTGTATATTTAAAAAGAAAAAAGTTTAAAAACAATATAAATCTCCAGAATTATTCGATAATAATGTTGATAATATGTCTGAGCACATTTTTGATTTTATATTCATTTACACATTATTAAATTTTTGTTGATGCTGATCATCATGCCGTATCGTAGGCTGTGAAAAAAGTTATATCACTCCATAGATTAGAAAGTTTCATGTCTACTGATAAAATTAACAGAAGTAACCTTTATATATGTTATCTTCAGAGGATGTTATATTCTGAGTTAACTGATCAACAGCCCAGTGTTCTTATATTATCTAACATTTTAGGTGGTTAGAGGTAGTCGAAAGAAGACCCCGGATGCAGATTAAGTGTTAATTTAAACCTGGATGACTCTAAATCAAATTTAATGGAAACGTCGATTCCCCTAAGTTTACTAGCACACTTTGCTGATGACTACCAACTACTATGTAATTTAGATACAGAGTTTTAGCTGTATATTTCGAACTACACCGACTAAATTGCGTAAGTGATATCGAGTCACATGAATATACAGGTACAACATTCGTCACTACTCTGTGAATAACCAATGCTTCAAAGTATATTTAATGCAAATATTTGTAAGCTACAATGAATAAACACATAATTCACTTAACTAAGGAAGCTAAATATTTTCCCTCTATGAACCTATCTTACTATGAATAAATTCATATAAAATATTAGTACACTTGTCCGATAACTAGCCTTACACATTAATACATGCGGTTTTATTTTGATTTGTTTTAATCCAGTGCCTACACAATCAGGGGTGTACTTAGTGAATGAAATGGAAAACAAGCCATTAAGGCTTTACAGTTTCCAGGTCTATAGCACGATTATCAGTCAAAAACCTGGGTCTATGTCACAACCATCACAAACATTTATAACATCATATTGTGTAGTTTAATTCCTATAACATGGTTTTGATTATTAGTAATGTACACATTAAAAACAAGTTTATGATTTAGGCAATTCGCAAAATATTAAATGTCTAACATATTAAACTCAATGCATTTATTCGTTCCAGTTCATTTAGCAGATGAGTACTGAACGTAAGAGCATAATTTTTAATAGCGATTCTAATTGAATTGCTGGAACTATTCGTTGCTGTTAGCTTTGAACTTGTCAGTATACGGCGACAGAACAACTCAGATAAAAGTTATGTATGTATTAAAAGTTATGCCTTGTAAATAAATCGTTTGAAAAGATTACACTCAAAACTTCTGCTCTTACTGATTAAGTTAGAATTAGACAATAACCGAAAACATTGGATATACACGCATAGTGAATAATCAAAATGTTAATGTTAAATTCAGTAGTTATTAAAGTCATGGCGTTAAATTGTAAAACACTGTATACATAAACACTTTGGATTAGATCGAATCGATAAACGTTGACATTGGCTAATGTGTACTGGTTGCACAAAGCAGTTATATTATTGTTTAAGCACACAAACACACTAGAAACTAAATAATGTCTTATATTAGGTTTTATTGAAAATTAATTAATTGATCTAGTCAGCTGTTTGTTTCACTAAAATAGAAGTGAAGGTTACATAAGACAACAGAGCTAATTACAGCCTCATAATAGAATTTTCTGACAATATGGACAAATTAATTTTCAATATTCATAAAAACGTGATAGAAAAATGCATGCGCCAATAAGACTTTATAAAAATCCTCTTTTGTATGCATAAATTAATGGAAGATATTTTCTATTTTCTTGCTAGATTGTTATGAGGCATTTGTTAACCTGTTTTATAAAATATGTTTAATTGTAAATGAGTGTTGTTGGACGTTAATTTCATATCACGAATAAGTCTGAATTAGACAACTGTTAATCAATAAAAAACGATGAGTTGCTGTTTCTTCCAAGTATGGAACTTTTCAGCAGTGCTCATCTATGCCCCAATCAGGGATCAACCCAGGATCTCATGTCTTCGAGGTGAACATCTTACCATCAGATCACCGAGTTGCGTCCTGACGGTTGATATTTCTGATTCAGTCAATTCGCGACATGCTTTTGCCCGACCCCATTTATCGCTATCAATAAATAACTGCCTCCTGGTGATCAGTGGTTTTTTAATCCAGACCAACTCGTAATATCAAATTAATGTGTAAAAAACATGCATTACTGAGTATAAAATACTGCAATGTTCAGATAAGAAACATTCATAATAAAGTGTTAAATTAATGAACTAGAAAAGACAATTTACAGAGTTTTAATGTGAAGTCGTTAGTTTAACTATGTCAAGCTTAATCCAAACATGAATGGCAATATATAATGTTTGTAACACATGACCATTAATGGTTAACCAATTGATGTAGGTCTTAAAGCTCTTTGGGATGCAGGTACATCTAACCGACGAGTTCCAAATAGTACGAAACGCGACATGAATTCAATTTGCCAGTTACAATCCAACCTGAATAATACTTTCCAATGCTTCCTAATTTTCACTGATACCCAACAAAGATCAATCTATGATGAATAGAAACAATATGTAATGATATTACACATGATGGTATATGGTATGAATGACCGATTGACCTCAGATTAATACAGAGTTAAAAACAGACGAATGTGATGCCTTTTTTAATCAATCTATACTATTTAAGCAGAAATGAAGTGTTAATAAACAGAAATATTTTGTGACATACAGTTGATACAACTTTTTCTTGACTTCTATACAAATCTAAATAGTTTAATCACATTCCAGGCAATCACTTATTTCCATCGTGATCCAAGTATGCCTTCTATATTTTTAATATCATCTTCAACAATTTTCATCATTATTATTCATTTGTAATCAATATGTGACTTTTATTTATGTATTTTTCATACATATATCAAGGAGATCATTGTATTCATACACTTTTATGTCCATAAACTTTCCTTCATCCTATTGTTTTCGTCTTTTGCAACTTTCAAACAATTATAGAACCATTTTATGATAATTCACAATATGTCTTAATCTCTTATCATTTTTCAATAAATCACTGTTTGCTGAATCCTAACACACAATATTGTGGAACTTCAATTAATGATAACGTTGAATTAAGCGTTTTTATATTTTAGTTGGTTGAATATGTCATAGATTGATGTTGGCAAGTGAATACTGAACAGCTGTTTTGTTCTAGTATAGGACTCCTCAGAAGTGAGCACTCCAGAATCTGTACCAGGGACTTCAGGTTGGTGAACATCTAAGCCTCTGCACCACTTAGTCTGCATCCAATGGTAGAATCCCCACTTCCATCAATTTCTGATATATACCGCAACAAGAAATCATTATCATTGGTGATGACTATTTCACTCCCGACAAATATTTTCTTTTTTTTAAAACGTTTCTTTAGAATATGTATGTGTTAACATTTAACTTTAAAAGCCCACATTTTCGATAAAGTATCTCATATTAATCACAATTCTGACAAAACAAATTTCTTGTTTATTGGTAATCAATAAAATGAATTGGCTTTAACTAAATTCAATTAATCAAAATTCATTCTCATCAAAAGAAATGCAATCATATACTCATGGGGTAACAAACAATTCATTTGATCATTTATTATCAATATGTTCGACCTAGTGTGTATTTGTGGTAGAGCAGTTCATCATTTCGCTATGATGAGATAAAATTAACAAGATGATAAACCGGAGGAAGCGAATTAACACTCGCGGCTATGATAACTGAAATGACAACATAGTAAAATATAGTATAGTACAAAGAAATAAAAAATGACATGCATATAATTAATAGTGGAAGTTAAGATCTAGAAATAGATAGGTAGTAAATAAGTCGGAACTACTGTGATCAATTTATTTATTTATTGTCCTTTTTTCAATAAATTTATCATAAAGTTCTCTGTTTCTTTAACACAAATATACAAATTTTATAGCCATAATTCAGCATTTAAAAGTGAACAGTGTAACAATAAGAGTTGTGGAATTATTAATTTATTAATATTCCTTAATCACATTGAAACTTTTTGTGGTACAATTTGTATAGTACTCATTATTTATTTGATTGAATACCAATAAGAATAAAAATATCATGGGACTCCAATTACTTAGTTCTTTTTCTTCAATTGAAATTCAGTTTGAATTAAATCTATTTAGTAATCAACTATTCTATTGTGTATGTTTGAGTAAGGAACTCGTGAATTTTTATTCGATCACTTGAATTAACAACCTTTATTTGTATTCTGGCATTAAAAATGATTTATTCTATTCAATATTCATCTGAATACTGAAATAATACACTACATAAGTATGTACATACAAATAAACAAAATTATAACCGTACTTTAATACTAACATTCATTTGAATCCAATTAATTTGAAAAATCACTATGGAGATAAAATCTGAACTGTGAAATAACTTATTAACTCATTTACCTGGTGTTTATTTTTGGTGTACTCGGTTTTGACTGACACTATAATCGTGATTGCTAGTGATAAAATATTTGTTTAGTTAAGTCAAAATAGGCTAAAAGTCAAACAATTTAACCGCTAAACCATTCACTTATTATCTAAAACAATACTGGAAACGATGTTGCAATTATGTATATTAAACAAATTAGCGTTACAAAATGGATGTGCTTTTTTAACATAAATTTTACTTTACAGACATTGGTTTGTACGTATGAGGTCATAAGGTTAGATGATCAATGAAGGGTTTGATAGCCGTAAATTCTAGGGTGTTCAGAGATAAAGCGTACGATAATCAAAATTCAACAGTATCTAGTCTTTGTTAGTTTACTTCTTGTCAGCTAATCTCAGTCTGTGATGGTATCAGCATATAATCTTCAGTCGCCTATGCATTCGAAACTGCTTTCAGCTGAAAATATTAAATTTAGTAACTAATAAGCTATATTTAAAAATTTAATGTGTGATATATAATTATGTCAATTAAATATTCATTGTAAGTAATCGTCTAAATGTGAAGCAATTCAACTTAGATTGGTTGCAGCTTGATTCGTTAGTTTCACGTAATTTATTTCAAAGTTAATCACTAATTTGAAGTCATAAACCATAGCAAAATAACTGTTCAATCACCCATAATCCTAAAACGACATGTTAGCTACCGAATTTTCATGAAAATTGACTAAAACTTAAGCAAATATTTGACAATACCAACTTAGAGACAAATCATTAGCCTAAACGGTTGTTTCTTGAATTATGGTATTCACAATAACTGGAAATCAGAAGACATATCAGCCCAATCTATCGAAAAACACAGAGGCGATCAACCAGAAAAGATAGTCAACATAAATGCAAGAGTAAATACAAACAACAAAACCGATGACGGGCAATAAACAACATTGTCAAAAATAAGTGGAGGAACTGAACAACTCATTTTAACATGAAGCAGATACTAACGATGTCCTAAACTGTGATGAATGTTTGGTAAATAGGACTGTCTCTATCAAAGTATGTGTATGCATATACACGCAAACAGTTCATAGAGTGTGAAAAGTGATAAAAAGGGAAATATTGCGTACACGTTTTGCTATTTATCATAAAATTTATGTTTTGTTAAGTATAACGACATGGATGTCAACCATTTGATGCTGGTTCACTGGTCTAATGGTTAAGCGTTATCAGACAAACCTGAAGGTCTTGGGTTCCATTCTATGGGATGGCAGGGAATATTCACGACTGAGAGGCGAATGCATATTGACTTTTATTTCAATATTTAACAAATCCGGGGCCCCTTTTTGATCCACGAAAGGTTGAAAGATCTTTATTCATTAATAAACAATTGCTAATGAATAAGCTATGTTATACAATGTTCTTGATCATGTATACATATTGTAATTTTTTATTCTTAGTGTGGTTTGTTCTTGTTTTGTATGTTACGTGAGTTATAAGTCATACAGTAATATAAAGTAATCTGCAGGTTTATTTGATTAGTAAACTGGAAACTAATGCGAAGTATTTTGTGGGATGTTTATCTTTACTGTCTACGATAGCTTCGTTAATAGTGGACTCATGAGTAAATTAAAAGATTATAAAACTGTCTACGAAAATATCACAATACAGAAATAAACAAAATTATTCTGTATTAGTATACTATGAAGAATTTATAGTGTATATAAGGAAATAATGAATACCATCAGAAAATTTTACGATAAGGATCAAGAAGCTAAGGTTATGGTTAGTGATTTTAGTTCTTTTTAATTATGTTGTTTATATTATTTATGAAACTTTTTGCGTTCATTTAGGGGTTCAGTAGTAAACTATGCGAAGTAATTTGAAATAATAATTTTATCTCAAGTTCTAACGTTTACATTATAGGTGTTTTTCTTTTAACATATCATCTGTGCTGTACATAAAAATAAGTAGCGGATAACTCCAGATGCCTTCAGTGAAATTGTTAATTAAAACTGTATTTTAATATTCAACATTCGCTAAATAAATGAATCAGAAAACTAACAAGAACTGCTAGACAAAAACACAACGACATCACCGTCGGTAACAAAAACTAAGAATTTATGGATGACACAATGTTAGGAAAAGCCTGACCTTATCTGGTAAAATATAAGCAATTTTCAAAAATAAAAAATAAGAACGATCTACTATGCAAAGTAGTGGCAGTATTAGTTTGTAATTAATTGTTTTGGCTGAAAAATATGCTTCAATGATAATTTATAACTATTTCATAGTTATAATAAATAAATATTGATAAAGTATATGCATGATACATCAACAGTTGTTAATATAAGAGACTCGTTTGATTTTGAAAGAGTTCACATCATGGCTTAAGCTTAGTTAAACAACCAGTGAAGGCTGTTAAGCACTTGTCAATTGCTTCGTCGCAGTATGGGACTGCACAATGGTACGCTTTCATGACTTAATCCGGATTCGTAAATGAGCGTTTCAGTCTTTGAAGCCAGCACTTAACATTCATATTCACGGGTTCGCATCCTAATTGGTGATTTACTAAAGATTCAACCATTTCTTAATATTGTATGATCACGATACCCATCCAATAGCCGTATCTGTCCTATGCGCTATAACTTCTGACGAGATCATCAATACAAATTTTGCACAACATATTTCATACTAGGTGTATATCACTATCTAATACTTCTTGATTTTTAGCGAATATTTACGTAAAGTTATCTTCAGAGGTAATCTATTTCATAAATACCTGTTAATTTCATATTTTGATGTATCAGCAGATTTTATCAATGTAGTTGTAAATTTTAGCAACAATTCCAATTAAAGTACATTTATGACAATATTTTCTATAGTTCACCTATGATTCATTAATTTTTTTACATACATATGATAGGCTATATCATTCACATTTACAAAATTCCTAGTAAGCTTTAATAACTATGAATACAGCATGAATAATTTGTTTATTACTGTATTATAATTTTCATATTATTTAAGTTTTACTTTTATTAAATGCAACAGTTCATATGTATGTTGAATTAATTACTTTAAATTATGATAGTTAAACTTAGTAACTACCGAAAATATGTATCTGCTTAAATTATGTTCTCTTTATCAAATTATTTAAATAATAAGTAACATTTTCTCGAAGATGTAATTTAAAAATAATTTCTTATGTATATTTTAAAAAAGGGTATTGAAATAATGATTTGGTTAGAATAATAAATTTAATCGAATTTTCATTCTTCGTAGAATATTAATGAGAACTAAAACAACAATTAACAGTTACTTTATACTAGATTGTGATCGTTCAGTCAACCAGTCGATTATGATCAACATAGAATCCAGTACCAAAATATACAAGTGTGTTAAGAATAGATGAATGCCAAAGGAAACAAAATAGTGACCAGGAAAAAAGATAAAAACTGAGAGTACCGTTCTACAGTAGTAAATGATATAATATGCGTGAATGTATACTGAAACTCATGTGAATATTCGTGAGCACATACAAAATCGAAATTACGGTCCCCAATTCAGTAGTAAAAAAGATACCTATGAGCCAATGACTCAGGGTCTACTAGTTTACTTTTCTTATTGTAATTAGTTTACCATACTTATTTTTGATGACATTCCATTTATGACTAAAATCACTAACCACAGCTCCTCGTTTAAGCTTTAAAAAACTTCGCATGTTTGTCCCAAATACTCATAAGATTATTATGATAACGGATTTATGAAAGTTAAATGTTTAGAGTGAATTTTCTCCAACAACTGCTTGATTCACCAATCTACGAAGTATAGATTATTGATTTCAGGTCTGAGCTACACTGAAGGTATATGAGAGCTGGTGAACAAGCCGGATTTGAAGCTATGATTTGTCACTTGCAAGTCAAGTGCCTAAAACAATAAACCATCGATCCACTAATGTGATATTATTGGTTAATACAAAGTTAATATGCACGCGAATATTGGGTTGAAATATAAAAT
The DNA here is from genome assembly GCA_025215515.1 of Schistosoma japonicum. Taxonomy (NCBI): domain Eukaryota; kingdom Metazoa; phylum Platyhelminthes; class Trematoda; order Strigeidida; family Schistosomatidae; genus Schistosoma; species Schistosoma japonicum. The sequence goes on from CM046069.1 coordinate 72,502,218, forward strand.
CTGAGCAGGTAAAACCAAATGTATCCTACTTGAATGCTTAAGTTATCCAGATAATTAAATAACTTTCTGGCGCTCCTTTGTCTTGACTGGAAAGAAGGATACCTTATCAAGATACCAAAGAAAGGGGATTTCAGCAAATGCGAGAACTACAGAGGAATCACACTATTGTCAGTGCCAGGGAAAGTCTTCAACAGAGTGTTGTTGAACAGAATGAAAAACTCAGTGGATGCTCAACTTCGAGATCAACAGGCTGGTTTCCGTAAGGATCGGTCATGCACAGACCAAATTGCAACACTACGCATCATCGTTGAACAATCAATTGAATGGAACTCGTCATTGTACATCAACTTCATCGACTATGAGAAGGCGTTTGACAGCGTAGACAGGAGATCATTGTAGAAACTTCTTCGACACTACGGTATACCACAGAAACTCGTCAACATCATCCAGAATTCATACGACGGACTACAGTGCAAAATTGTGCATGGAGGACAGCTGACAAATGCATTCTCAGTAAGAACCGGTGTCAGACAAGGCTGTCTGCTCTCGCCCTTCCTCTTCCTCCTAGTGGTCGATTGGATCATGAAAACCTCTACATCTGAGGAGAAGCACGGGATTCAATGGACAAGTAGGATGCAACTTGATGATCTGGACTTCGCGGATGATCTAGCACTCCTATCCCATACACAACAGCAAATGCAAGTGAAGACAACCAAAGTAGCAGCAACCTCAGCATCAATAGGCCTGAACATACATAAGGGAAAGAGCAAGATCCTCAAATTCAACACCGAGAGCACGGACCTAATTGAACTTGATGGTGAAACTCTGGAAGAAGTGGATACCTTTACATACCTGGGGAGCATCATCGATGAACAAGGAGGATCCGATGCAGATGTAAGGGCAAGGATCGGCAAGGCAAGGGCAGCATTCCTACAGTTGAAAAATGTATGGGACTCCAAACAACTGTCTACCAATCTCAAAGTTAGACTCTTCAACTCGAACGTCAAGTCAGTTCTTCTGTATGGAGCTGAAACATGGAGAACTACTGCAAACATCCTCAGGAGAGTACAGGTATTTATCAACAACTGCCTACGTAGAATATTGAATGTCTGTTGGCCGAAAACCATCAACAACAGCCTACTTTGGAAAAGAACAAATCAGCTTCCAGCTGAAGAGGAAATCAGAAAACGACGTTGGAAATGGATAGGACATACACTGCGGAAATCATCAGACTGTATCACCAGACAAGCACTAACTTGGAATCCTGTTGGAAAACGGAAAAGAGGAAGGCCAAAGAACACCCTGCGTCGAGAACTGGAAGCAGACATTAGAAGGATGAACAGTAACTGGAGACAGCTGGAAAGGATTGCTCAGGACAGAGTTGAATGGAGAAGACTGGTGAGCGGCCTATGCTCCTCCGAGAGGGGTAACAGGCGTAAGTAAGTAAGTAAGCTCCTTTGTCTTGTCTTCAATAGTTTGCTGACATTTGATTTGACGTCACCAGCTAGCTTAGGTGTGACAATCATTAAAAACTAGGGAACGTTGTAAAGTTAATGCTTTCTAGTATGTGACTGCTTAGAAACACTAAATACTGTTTTCACCGAAAAACCAGTTTAGGACCTTCATGTTTCGCAGCAGTGGCTTAGCCTAAAAACCATTCAACCAACATTAAGTGCTTGATATTTTTATTTTAAATTAATTTACCATACTTTGTTAGACCCCTTCCGTTACCACTGGTGTTATTTATCCCACGGCTAACACAAATAAACTTAACTGGTTAGATCTCACTAGTTTCAGGAATCACCTCTTGAAGTCATTCATATGTCAGAAAACATAGGTTGTTATTCTTGAGCATTTTGTAGATTGTCGAATCTGAATTTAGTATTATGAATTGATGTAAAGTTTATTATGAATAATCTCAATCTGTGATAAAAATTTAAACTTTACAATCGAATTTATAGCTGTTTACTTTATATATTAGTCCGTGTTGAGATTCCCTGTATTATAAGGGGGTTACGTAAATGTTGAAAAAATATTCTAAGATAATGGCCACTGATAATTTTACTTGCTGTCGCAAAGTTATTTTCAATGATCCTGATATTGTTGCCCCATTAGAGTTGCGTTTTAATATTATCTATGGATTCAAACAAGTGAACTTTGTAGAACTTATAGGTATTTGACAGTTCCATACGTAATCTTCAGTGCCAAGCAATACATTCATCGTATCATTTTACCATAATTCTAATACTTTCTTGACTTGTTTGCTTTGTTTTTCATTCTTAATAATTATTTGTTACAAGCGTCTTTCGATTTGTCAGAATTTATATCATCATCAGTATGAATTTAATTTATTGTTCATGTCTGTCACTTGAACAAATACATAATAACCTAGTGAATTGTAGTTTGTTTCCATTATAGAGTATCAGCCTAACTTTTAAAGTGTTAGACAACTTTCTCGTGATATTCGAAAATTTCGGAACACTTATAATTTAGGGTTTTTCGGTTATCCAACAGACCGTTAGTGTTAAGAAGTGATTATAAATACGATTGTACACATTTGATGTTAATGAAATGAAACTTATCTTCATTGAATTGTTATTATTTGTAAATTTCTTCTGTCAAATGAATGGAATGCAAAACGTAAACACATTTATGTTACATTAATAAAGAAGGTAATGATATTGTAAATAAAATTATATTCTAACTGTAAAGTATAATTCTAATGAGACGACTTCTCAACAATGTTCTATATCTAGTGTCCGATATCTATGAACGATAAAAAATAACAAATTCATTTTCGGGGTGACGATTTATTAATCAAACGTATGATACTAAGCCATATTTACAAAAATGCTATACAGATAATAAGACATACAGCTGATTATCAAAAGAAATAATCAACTAAATAACAGATTTTTTTCAATGAGGCATTACTATCTTTCCCAAATAGATAAACGCTTATTTTAACATGTGGTTAGTAGGCCTGGAAAGTAGAATGTCAATAATTAATGTCTGTTCTGTATAACTGAAAACAGTTAAAAAGATATAATTTGAATGTATTTAGACCCTCCCAAATATGACAAAACGCAAGCCCTGGATACCATTTGCCGGTCACAATTCAACTCAAAGAAAACAACAAGGCAATCTATTTCCTATCGTGAAGTAAAAAGTCGATAATTCCGGTGTTTGCCAGTTAGAGTACTACTGAAAATCAGTGAACAATGATTACCTTCAGAATATGATTCTTCACTAATGTGTTCTTATGACCTATAATGAACAAAATTTGAGAATGTGGATTGATAAACGTCAATCCAGAGACCTAGATACAATAATGTCTCTGCAAGGTTAGAACACCCTAAGGTCTATACCAAGTAGGGTTACAGACGTGTCATTTTGAAGTTTCAAACAATGAAGCTGTGATCGACAAGTTTTCTGTGATTTTTCCTGTTGTTCAACCTGATTAAGCTAGGTGATGACAATCGTCTAAAAGTGGAATAGTTTACAATATTACCTATTTATATTTAAGGTCATTTCTGTACAACGCACTCAAATGACTAAATATGCTCTTGAAGCAAATTTCTTAGTAAAATGAGAACATATCTTAACCTTCACAAACGTTTATACTAAAAAACAACCATGTTCATATTCATTAATTTTGTAATTTTTTTAAGCTGAAACTTATCTCGATGGGTTTATAGTTACCAATGTTGTTAAATAGACAACAAATATTAAATATTTAGACAGATAAGATCCACTCAGTCAACATAGGATATGGCACACTTGTGGATTAACTCAGAATGCCATATTTTATGTCACCGTAATATGAAATTTCTAGAAAAAATATAGTAGCCTCAAAGATGTGACAAATCTTAGGCAGAAAAGCATATTTTGAAATGAAAAATTGAAACTATGATATAATTCTATAATCAACAATATGAGAGGAGTTAAAGAACAAATGCACTCACTGAAGGGATATAGATTTTTACATTTTTCAAGTACAATCTACAAGTACTGCTTAAAATTATTTCATATTCTTTAATGAGGTTGTTGATACCCTTTAACTCTAAACAAGCTAGTGACCACTGACTTACTGAAAAGAAATTATATCTTGGTTGGGATTCCTCATATTCTCTTTTCTGTTTATTTATACATCAACTCACAGTGAACTGAGGAATCAACGGGGTGATTCACGTCTTTAATAACTAGAAATTTAACCCAGAGATTTCTCATTTGATGATGCCGAATGTTATACGAAGTGGTTTAAATATAAGTAACCCATTAGTGTGTTCTTACTTTCAAAGTATATATTTTGCAGCTACGAAGTTAAATGGTACGATAATTGGTAGTAGCGCATTGACAAGATTTACTTTAATGCTTTTATAAAATGATTATTTTTATATACCTTAAGAAAACGTTGGTAAGGTCTGTTATTCAAAATATCCTAAAATTGAACGCTTGTTTTAAACTTTGCCAAAAAACAAGAACAATCATTAGTTATGAAAAGTTTTTATTTATTTTCCATATCATTTATGAAATTATCCGAAACATCTTCAAACTCGATGTGTATCAACTTTAATGTTTTAGACCATATTTTGTTTATTTAATAAACCAACATTGTACATAAAAGCATAATTTTAGTTAAAGACTGTATCTGAATCTATAACCTCTATATTTTTTGTCCTCATTTTGACACGTAAGGGTTCGCTACACTAACACTAAATACAGAAGACAATTGCAGATATATCTCATTTTTAATGACGCTTATACTATAATATTTAAGGCTCACACACGTTTAATGAACAGCAAAAACATTGTGGATAATGTTAAACTATACTGCTTATAGGGATGTCCGAAATAAAGTGTATGGCAACTAGAATATGTTTGTCTTCATGTAATAGAAGAGCCGAGTAGCTTTTACATTAGTCAATGAATAAATATGCTGGATAAGTGAGTAGTCTATCAAAAACAATAATGACACGGACAGTGACTAACTCTAAATATATCCAATCAGTTGGGTGTTGCGGAGATTGTTGAATGTTAATTTAATGTCCCGAAATGGTCTAAAATAAAAAACCGTTGACCATCAGGAAGCACTGAACAGCTATTTTGTCCTAGTATGCGACTCTTTCTACAATGTGCAACTACGACCACGTCAGGAATCAAACTCAGGGCCCACCGGCTCAGCGGCAAATGCTTAACCACTAGACCACTGAGTTGGTTCCCGACAGTTGATGCTTCTAATTCAGCAAATTCGTAATACGTTAACTTAAAGTCATCAGTGTTTGTCAGAGATTATCGAAGATCCGACTATGTATAAATCTATATTTTCATTAAGAAGAATAATTATCATGCCAGTGATAATAGTAATAATAGCAACAGTAATCGCTAAAACATTTTATAAGGAGTTAATTGTAAAAGAAAACATAAGGAACCATTCAGAACAATACTGTCTACTCATAAAACATACATACATTCTAAATAAATACAAGTTAAAACATGAAATAATAAGCTTGATGCATAGTTGGTTAATCATACTTTAAATAAACATGACTAAGTAGAATAGAAATTACTTGCATTTTATGTTAAGTGATTTGATATATTTAGATTTTACGAAAGCTAGTATATGCGGTTATTGAAATTTACTTTTAGTAGTCACAAGATATAAACCGACATTTCATCTTTTTGTCTATCTACTAAATATAAATAATATGAAATACCTTGTGATCAGGCTTTAAGTAATAATCGTAGTTTTTATTGACTTATTTATGTGTAATTAACTTATTCATAAGATTTCTGGTAGACTTATTTACCAGTTTGTGGCAAAATGATATGAAACATGCGTTGTTGTCTGTATGTTATTTAGTTTTCATATAATGGGAAGCGCCAAAATTAACTTTCACCACAGCGCTCTATTGAAAACTGTTTTTCATATAATATTTTATCAAACATCACATATTGGTTTTAATTTATTGTTTTTATTCGCCACAAATTAGTTTTGGTAGATATTAATAAAACTGATGTGGACAAGAGAGCTGTTTTTCCCTAGAATGCGATACCTGAAAGACGGGGGCCTCACTAGAAGATTACTCCTTAAAGCTTCAGATTCCACTGTGAACTTCTCACTATCAACACTGCAAGTCTGACTTCCAGTGATACGGTGCTCACAGTTGAAAAGACTTGTAATAAGGTAAAACAGCACAATAGTGTTCCAAGTTTTATATTAGTTCACAATCAGGAATAATCTGTGACAAATTTTCAACTTAAGTTTAATCAATAAAATAAGTAAATTACAAGTCAGTGTAGAACAATTGTACATCAGGTTACTAACCTAAGGTTAAGTTGTGAGAGCGCTTTAACACAGGAATTAAACCATAACACGCTAGTTCAAGTAGCTTACATTATCTATATTGTTTTCAATGTCCAATAGGTGTGTAACAAGAAACACATCTGGTCATTTTGCTATTCAGTTAGTGGGCAAATGTTACATAATAGTGCACAATGTTTATTAAAGTTCTTATTTCAATTGTCTTCAGTGATCCCCACTGTAGCTAGAAATAAAATTCTCATTATGCAGCACTCATTTACTAAGTGAAGAAAAAAATGACCGATATTACTGAGCCTGGCGTACATAATACAAATTAAAAACGTTTCGAATAATATTAATTTATTATGACGTATGATTGGTTGTTATTAAAGTTATGAAACAATTAAAGTTAATGTTACGACAATTTTGTTTTGAAAGTGAAAAACAATCCCAGCTGTTAACCATGGTGATTCTTTATTACAAAGATATACATATTTCGGAACAGACAATTATTGTCAAGTGCGTTTTGCATATATGTATATTTCAAATTTTTATTTGGCATTATAATCGAAATTCAACTGTTTTATAACATAACAGTAATCGCTAGACTACATATATTTAAATTATAATAAGTCATTTAAGAGATAATGAACAGTAATGCAAGCGCTTTAATGATTGGTTCCTTCAACACAGTCAACAATTAGAAATATTAAATCATGATTTTTCAAGTAAAAATATTTAATAAATTTACTTAACATTTGTTACTTCGTATTATATTGCACACTTAGCCCCACAAAAACGCTGCTAATACATTATGATGAAACTTGAGGGTTTTTATGGTAATATTTATTCAAATAAAGAATTGTTTCCAATTTGACTAAGTGAATTATTGTGTACTAAGGGCAATGAAAGAATGGTTCAGGGCCAGAGCAATAGTTTACTTCTAATGTTGATGGCCTCAAATTATAAATTCAACATCTTATGGCTTTTAACGGCCTAATTCTTTGTTTAGATGGCTTAACACATTTTTAGAGATAAACGTTTGTGCTTTCGAATGGTAAAACATGAACGACATGAATACTTAGCATGATAAAAACTTGGATAAAACAAACCATTCGCTACAAAGGTGAATCTTTTATAGAGATTAGGGCTAATTAACCCTGAAGTTCGTAAACCTAGGCTTCAATTTTTGAATCCTTCAGACAGACAATCTTCACTTTTTACTAGACGTACAAAAAATGTAACTATTCATAGTTGCCTCGTATTCAATGGTCAAGTGCCCTTATAATACAGGAATTTTGTGTTCACCACAATTTAATGAAATTGTGACAGATTTTTTCAATTAGTTAATGCCAATTTATAAAAGGATCAGTAGTTCTTCTAAGAATTAAAAACATTTCAAAACAGCTATCTTCTTGCTTCTACTTAGTTTCACTGCTTACTTCTTGAGTAATTTTAGTAGAGAGTAAGATAAATTATTGAAGGTTTTTTCACACATTTGTCGTTTATAGTTGTGATAAAAAAGTGCATATTTAAAATGTAATACTGAAAACAGATATGAAAAAATATGCCACAATATCAGTGATAACTTACATTAGATTGAAGTTTTTTAATGTCATTCAATATATTTATGGCAGATTTTGCATCAAAGTTTTGTCGGTCAACAAATAAACAGGAATCCTAATTGCATAGAAAAAATAAAATAAACAAACGATAAACTGTTTAACAATTAAGATATATTTTTAATACAAATTTAATAGTGATATTTGTAAGTAAACTTTTACAGTGCTACAAGAAGGTGGGAGTACACACTATTTTAACATTTGAGCAACGTTTTTGACATTTTAATAAGCTGAATGAAACGGACTTATAAACTTTAAACTAACTGTCACAATATTTTATGCTCAAGACAGAATTGATATTGCGAATTTCGAAAATCGATTATGATTTAAACCTGATCTTACATGGCATCAAATTATTTTGTACAAAGTATACGATAAGTGCGCACGTAGAAATGAAATTTCAAAGGCATTTGGTTGATATAATTTTATATAGAATATATTATTCTCAATATTTTGCGCTGCAGCATATCATTGTTGAATTGTTGCAAATATGGACAATAGATTTAGATCATTATATAACACATATATTTCTTTGTTACATTTGTGTATTCATTTGTGTAACGATTATATATTATTCTCTATGTTAACATTTAAACGTGTAATCGTTTGTATGTCAGCCAACACCCTTTTGTCATAGTGACCTTCAATTCGATACATGATATTGATCTACTCACCCTATATTTCACTGAATGACTCTTATGTTGGACACAGACTGACATATATATGTCACTTTGGATTATCTTAGAGCTCGTTTGTGATCCAATTTTTAGTTTGCGCAATACAATACTACTACTACCGAATTCTCACTCTGTTATTATGTGGCTGCGATTGACATAAAAAGTACGGAGGCCTTAGTACCGATTATTAAATATTACTAATAAGAACACAAAATAAATTCATTCAATTTCGTAATGGTATATATATTATGTTATACATTATTATTATTTGGAAAGATGAGTATATGAAGTACACTGATCAGTTTGTTAGCACCCTGACAGTAAATGATTGAATTATTATTTGCAATTTACCGTGTAGCAAAGTATTTAAAGATAAATATTTATGTTCCGCAGAGTGTTCATTAAGAGTTTATCTTAAACACGATGTTCAACTAATTCAGTGACAATTTATTGTCATTAGAACCTGACCATCGAAGGTCTCGAAGGGTAAAAGGACTGTTAAGAACTCATATGAAAGTAAACTGAATATAATAAGTGGCTCATATGTAATTTCAAAGCAAACTGAAGATTTAATGAAATCGAAAGTAGTCTCTATCAGTAGCAAAGTCATGTGATTCATGATTTACAAGCACTATTAAAGATTGGAAAATACTACATATTTTATATCACATTTATGTCAGAAGGATTTATCCGACAACATCATGTGTTGCTCGACATCTATACTGAAAACAACAAAATAAACGTTTAATGCGTATGCTATATAGTGGAAGATCCTTCGCCACAAGCTTAATAATATAAAGTGTCGGTAATGTATTTAAACATCTAAACTGCAAGTAGCTTTCCTGTACAGTTTAATGTGATTTAATTTGCTTCAAATTAGACTGATGAAGAAGAGCAGAGCGCTTACTAATGTCTGTTTATTTAAGCCTTTAAATATTTGATAGCATACGGCCTTCTTCAATTTATTGGATTTTCTTAAGAGTTAAATCCTTTTGGTAAGCAATGAATGATACTGTGTAATATTATGTTCGAAAATTATTCTCTAGTTCAAAAAACCTTTTAATGCCCATTGATAGCATTCTATCAATCCAACAATCCAACTTTTATTATTCAATTGCATTAACCGCTAGGTGGATGAGATAAAATAAACAGCTTTTTTAAGAAAATCAACCATTTTGAAACTTTATACCATCCAGTTAAGCTATAATCGAATCGCTTTATTTAAAAATTAACTCAAAAGGTATGTCAAACAACTGAAAGTAATTAAGATACACCATCACTGAAATAGTATCTATGACTGACTAAAAATAATATACAAGCATAAAGTTACTTGAAAAAAATTCTGTTGAAATTCAAAAACATCTCTAAACAAACTTTTTTTCTAAATAAAAGTTACAATTACAAAACCTCACCAAATTGAATAGTATGATAACGAACTGCATTTGTTTAAATGTCTACTGGTCAGAGAAATGTTCTGTATTGTTTCTCACATTATTTTACTAAAATGCTACCAAGTCTAGCCCATGTAAAGAAAGTGCTCAAAATGACAAATAATATCAAGAGCAGGTTAGGTAGTTGCACGATAGCAATGTAAACACAAAATGTATACAAATGTTGTACATTTGTTTCCTTTTACATGTGGCTATCACCAACTCGTAATTAAAACACAGTGGGCAAACGGTTAAAAATAATTCCTGACTTACTTAAATTTAGGTAATGACTGTAAGAGTTTGGTTATATCATCACTTAACACACGTAAAATTTTTTTAAAAATGCACCTCTGCTAGATCGTAAGCAAGACTTATCGTACTAAATAACAAATGTTAAGTAAGCAGCTCTGATCCACTTAGAAATAGATAGATGATATGGACTGTTTTATATCAGAAGAAAGTCGCAAGATATAGACTTTCCTGTTACCACCAATAAACTTTCATATGCAATCAATAAAGTCAAATGTCTAGAATTTCGGTCAATGTACCAAGACCTTGCAGTCAATGACTGGCTACTGATTTACTTGTCACAGTAAGTCATGTCAACCTGAAACACTCTTATTCCATTTGCATAACATGAACTAATGTATTATATACTTAAATCTATAGCATTTCTAAAGTTTCATGGTTTTAATTAAGTATGTATACAAGTGCTCACTAATTTTGAGATATTCTTTATAAACTTTTAATGTTATTTATTTATCTTTCTAATAAATTATAATCATTCTTAGTCTATCAAAAACACTTTGACAGTAAATATAGAAAGAAGTCTACAAACCATGTTCAGAACACAAATAAGACTGAAAACAATCCTAGCTCTATTACATAAGGTCTTTGTAGGTGGTTAAAAAAGCAGTGAAGTTAATGATGAATTTACCTGAGAAAGATAAAATCCGAAAATTGGTATATATTTCAGGTTTTTATGTAGCACAAATCTCGTCCTACCCAAGCCCCCTTGGTGTGAAATAAGTATAGAACAAATAAACCAGTCGACTTTACTAAACATCACAAAAAATCAAAAATATATATTTACCAGTAGACAAGTGGTTTGAAATGTAGACGGCCTTCTCGTCTTTTCTTTTGATAAAGTCAATATCACCAAAAATGCAAACCTTAAATATCAAGCTTTGAGCATAATATACCTTTTTGATGTTCAAATATCCGAATAAAAACAAAAATGTTCTCATAAAAAACGCAAATAAAAGTTCATTTAAATATTTATATGCCTGCTGAGAATGAAAAGTTAGTAACTTGATGGAAATCCATAAGATTAAAATTGTAGGAGTTAAAAAAACGACTGTGTATCCGAGGTAATATTTCAAGCGGCTAATCATGTAAACACAATCTTATATTTTGACAGAAATTCATAAATCATTCATGTTCGCACACTTCTCAAGGTCTACAATTTATGACCTTCTAAGATCAATACTTTTATTTGCATAAATCAGTTTTTCGTAACATTTTTTATTTTTAGCTGAAGATATGTGAATTTTTTTCCATTGATAACTGTTTTGATCTGTTCAGATTATTTTCAAATGGTTTCATCGGTTTCAGAAAATTGTAAGGAAGGGGTTGGAAAATCATTATTTTCACAGGCTTCCGTGTCCAGTCACGGTGCATCACTAATTTCCTTCAGGTACAGAACTAAACAGACAAAACTTTATTAGCTGTTTGGCATGAGGATTCATCCCTAAGGATAATTTGAGCTATTTTATTTGTCTGAGTAAACTTTGATGAATTATTTCGACCTGTCGGGAGTTTTAGGATCTGTCTGTCCCTAAGTAGACTCTTTGAATTTGGCTAAAGATCAGCTGTAAAGAAGATTTATTGAGAATTTGTTCCATATGGTTAGGTACTCAGTAGTAAAAATGTCTTGGCAGCGGGATAGTAGCTCTACTTGTTACATAGGTTGTACAGAGAGGAAATGTGATAAACCGACAAGGAAGTTGATGAATAATAAATGTCACTTGAAAGCTTGTAGATGCGAACAAGATTTGAAGACAAACGTCAAATTTAAAGAGGTTTTAGTTTTAATGTATTATATAGGTTAGTTTGATTTAACCTAGTAGGGTCTTAGTGAATCTACTCTGAACTCACTTCACTTTTCCAAAATCTGAGTGGCTGAAGATGCTGTAAAGTAGATTACCGCATCCTAGTATGGGACGAACAGGTTTTTATTAAGTAATAGTTTTGACTTTATGTAGCTGATATTTTTCTTATAAATCCTGACTAGTCTTTCTTTTTAGATTGTCATTGTCAGTGTATTTTTGTTAGCACAGAGTGGCAGTGAGTGGGAAGTCGTTAGTAAAAGGAAAGGTTGTACCTTGTGAAAATTGCAGGCATACATTTATGGCAAAAAGAGTAGTGATCCAATTACACTTTTTTGAACAACGTTTTTAACTATCTGAACTTTATAGTTTGGTGACTTACCACAACCCCATGTTTAAACGGACTGATCAGTCTTTTAAAAAAAATGATAAAAGTCGCATATTAGTAACCTTTTCTATGATTCTGGACAACACGGATATCGTGTTGACTAGTCTGTAATTGTTTATTACATTTCATGATCCACTTTTGAACCACAGTGTTTCCGTATGTATGGATAAGACCTATGGTCTGTTGGTGAATAGTTTTAGGCCTGATACTTAAGCAAGCTAACTGAACTGTAGACAAATGTATTGATGTCAGAATAAATGAGATTATCGAATTGACCCTGGTTTCTGGGGAATAGAATCTAGAGAAGTAGTTACTAAAGTGTTCGCTAATAGCAACTGTCATCCTCAATAGCATCATTTTTGGTGAAAAATATAGATTTATAACCTTTTGGAACGAAGCGAAGTTTAAATAGCTGATTATTGAGAAAGTTTGGTTTTGGTCTTCATAGTTAGGATGTATATTGAGTTGGTGGATTCGAGATTTACAAATATTTCTGTACATTATGTGTAGCAGAAAAATCATGGTGTTTTTGTATTATCAAACCCTTTTCTGACACATTCTTTTTCTAAGGCTCTCTAGAGTATTTAGACGTACGCTGTTGCCGTAAATAAGACATTCGATTTATGGAGATCGAAATACAATCAGCTTATCAAATTCCAATTAGGGTCTAAAGTGCCAGTATCAGTCTTTTTGGTGGTGAAATATACATCTTATCTTGAACATTGGACGATTGGTTCTATATACTACCGTGTTTCGTTCCTCGCACTTCTTGTATTTGTATTTTTGGTACCTTTAGATTAAGGTTAGTTTTTAGTTGATAATCATATGTTTTTATTACCATTTTGTGGTTGCTCGTATATAATTCATAGCTGACGTGCTGACGTTAGAGTTTGGTTATGTGGTGCCCATCCACTTGGTTCTATCACTCATACTGATTTATAGGATCATTATAATGTCGGTGGCGATTTTCAGTCGATGTTCGAGAAACTAAATTCTTTACTTGGAGAGGAGGTTAATATGTGGCTTAAGAAAACGTATAGCTTGAATTTTCGTTGTCGGTAATGTTTGCGCCGGAAGGCCTACATAGGCTTCCTACAAGCAGATACTATTGGTTACGCCAAGCAACGCTAATCCACTCCAAGTTCAATGTCTCATCCAAACATTCGTAATCAGATCTACATACCTGCGAGTTAGAATTAGTTTAAATTAAGTTGCCTCCTCCATTTGTCTTGTGTTTGTCTACTCAAACAAGAATATAATCGTCTACGTTCATTGAATTGTCTGATAAGGTTTGTTCACACGAGGTTTCTGCCATTAAAACAAAGATGGGATTCAAAGTGATCTAATGGTATTGAAGTGGTCACTTTTGTGTATGAGTGACCTAACATTTATTGGGATAACAAGTAACTGCGAATTGTTATGAAATGTAAGGTTCTGCAATAATGCGCCTGTTGTAAATAAATTAGGTGTCAAAGTGTTAACTGAGGTTTGTGATTGTGAGCTATTGACAGGAGTGATGTCAAAGGTTTCTACTGTTGTACTCAATAATATAATAATGAGTTAATTAGTGTTGGTATCTCAGATCAGTCCTGAGCAGAATTTATAATGCCTTGTCTAATACACTAGAGTCAGGGGTAATACAGTGGTTGTTAAAGGTGGTAATAAATATAATATCTGTCATAAATCCCAGTATAGCTGCTAGTTACCAGTCAAAAACTGTTGAGTGACATAAAGGGTTATTTCTGCTGTATTTTTTGGTCGGTCGAACAGACTTTAGATATATTTGGAACAGGCCCAAGAATGCTATCAGTTCTGCGAGAATACTTTTGAAGCGTTTTTGGTCTATCATATATGAATTCTTTTAAAGGAACACATTCTTTTTTTGTTCCTGCAGACATTGTGGGCGCTGTGGTACTATGTAGATTGCCTAAAGACTCCCAGTTAATGTGTTTTCTGCATGCTGAATAAACAGTCAGTAGTGCTCTCTTCGTCAGGTGTATGAGTGTGTGATTTATTACAACTGTTGCAACTTATTCAGCTAGTCATGTTAACGTCGGTTAGTGTATTGCATTTTGTCTCTAGTAATGTCTCTGTACATGCCTCATTATGGAAATTCTATTAACTGAAAATAAGAAACGCAATGCATACATTGATATGAACTTTTATTCGATTAAGTTTTAGCAGAATTAAAAGATTACTGACTGAAGTATACACGCGAATTATCTCCAAATATTTATTATGATACATAATATCACAAGTAAGCTATTTGGAAAAGCCTGATTGGTCACGTTTTTTACCTTTAGAATATTAGTCATTCTAACCCCAGAAGTCAAATCAATAGTAATAAAATTTGTAACTGTACGCGTATATTATCCAACCAACCAGAACACTTGATAATACAGCGTTTATAACAGCAGTACATGTTCTTTTGCTTTGATGAGATATGAACAAGTTTCTGAATCTATATTGGCTACTGTTTTATCCCACGAACGTCGCTATCGATTTTACGCGGTAAGTATGTAGGTCTGGCCAGGGACGCTAACTCGGCCAAACATCGTTCAACAATGTCAGTGTCCCAGCTACCATGACATAATACATGTTTAAAGGAACTAACTACTTGGTTAGTAAAGCTATCTCTTCACATACACCGGCAATTAAAGGCCTCTTGTCTAATGATAGCTTGCACTAAATGCGTGTGTTTTTCGTCCTGACAAAACTTTAAAGTAAAGGATCCTTATCACAGTCCATTTGTTAAAATCATTTAGAAACCAGATGGACCGAACTGTTACTATAACCTCACACTTTTTTGTTTCCGATAAAACTTTTGTGTGTACAAAAATATACCTACTACAGAAACAGGAAGCTGACCGCATAATTGTATGCAAATGCCTATTCAAAAAAAAAAATTGATAATCAGCTTTGGCGTCTTAGATTTCTATGAAATGGATTCACTTAATTATATTCTTTTAAAGCCTTTTCATGGAAAAGTTATCTACATAGTTAAAGTATATTCCACTTTACAATAAATAAAGATATCAACGGCATTTATGAAACATCTTTCATTATAAATGAGTATATAAGTTATCTGCTTATAATCTTAAAAATGTTTTTGGTTAAGTTGTCATTTTCATAGTCATGATCGAAATTTTGCTTACAAAGCACGAAACAAAATTAGTTACACAGAACACTTGATCACTTAAAGTATAGTTAGTAAATATACACATACTACCTACATTTAATTCAGTCTCGTTTCTAGGAGCTTAATGCAATAATTCCTTAGCCCCCAAACGCATTCTTATATAATGCAAGAGTGCTTTAATAAAAATATTCTGAAGTGTAATTCCAAACGTTGCGGCCTAAAAATGTAGCGGACATAGCAAACATTTTTGTGAACGTTAAAGTTTCGTGACTTATTACATACTTTATCTTTTAAATTAGCCAGATTATTGGATGTGGAAAATGAGATTTCTTAAGAAAGTTGTAATCAATTAAATTATTACGCACAAGTACATTAGAGAAGTGTCAAAATTAGTTGCATTCGCTATCGAAAGTGTTATCATATTGATGCACATTTAGTCTCAGCTACATTTCAGCCACGCACATGAACTTGTATCGCTGAAAGTTCACTGTCCGATAATTTTTTCAAGCTTTAATCATCGTACAATTCTGTTCTTTTAAATTAAATACATTTTTTACAAGATAATCACTTAAAGAAGCAATATAAGATGAGCGTACAGACTCTGTATAGTGAGGCTCCTTTGCCTAACTACTCCACTGAGCCTATCGACTATTCAGCACTAACTATTACACGCCTTGAGAAATTACAACAGATGACTTTGTGTTTATCGGTCAGTCTTCCGACCCTATGAAGCGTTTACTATAATCAGATAGCATTTATTGTCGCCACACTAACGACATTAGTAAACCCAAAAATTTACCGAGAGACGAGCATGAACGTACATACAACTTCGTCAACCAAAATTGGTAGATATGTGTACAGTATTGGCATTTGTTAGGTTTTAAAACGTGTACCCAGTGTTTTTCATAAGAGCAAACAAAGATGTTTTAAGAAAAAAAAATATTTCGGGATTCTAAAGTATTGATTTCATGTCCGTAAGTTCAAACTGAATATGTCAGATTAAAATAACATCGATGAAGGTATTGCTAAGGTACTAAAGTTGAACCGTATATTGATAATTATAAGGAAAATGGAGAAAACATTGCAGAGCATTGCTGCATTTAGTTTGCATCAGAATATGAAGTGAAATCAAATCAAGCTTTATTCTAATAAAAAGTCAAAGTTTTAGGGCGTGAAATCGCTATTTAATACTAAGAATAATTTTAACTACCGTTTATTATTTATTTTCAAACAATATAAATGTCGAAAACTAATAGTTTTAAAACTCTGGATTTATGACATTTGTGAAGTTCACACACAGCAGTCTGTTTAACTACATCGTCCTCAAAAATGTCATAGTGATATCTTTGAAGAATTTCGAAAATGAACTTTTAGGCGATAACACAATAACAAACACTGTGTACCTAATATTGAAGAAATATAAATGTCTGGGGAAGGACAGGGATTTTTCTCCGAAATAAAACAGAGAGGATATTACAGCGACCTTTATACATCAAATTCACCTAATCATTATGACGTATGATTTCAATAATCGAAATATCCAGTTATATATTTTTTTCTAGTTTCAGGATGCAGCTATCCCTTTAAGTCAACATATAATTAATTTAAGCAAAGAAACCTGCTACGTTTCTAATGGTATATTACAAGATTTAGCATTAAACATCTTACAGTCAAAGTCGGTATTTCTAAACCACTTGTCAATTATATTGAACATCATGGACCTACGAGCAAAAGCAATATGTTTGTGGTACCTTGGTTTCAGTTTTTTCTATAGATAAAGGATTTTTCTTCTAGGTCTTATGATCCGAAAGTTCAAATTCCGTTTCACACCCCACCCACACATTGTCCTAGAAAGTTGCATATTGAAAGGTAAAATCTAAAGTATAAGTTATCTAAAATATACTATAGAAAAAAAAGAAAATTCCTAAATTCATCTATTTCTGATATATTAGAATTTGAATATCACATTAAATCTAACGATCTTTTGCCGAGATTTCACCAGAACAGTAATAATGAGAAGGGTGAATGGTGTTCATATTTACCTCTTGAATACTTTGATGATGATCAGTTTGATTGCCGCACCCCACTGGATTGGCTGGCTCTAGGAGTTGATGATGGGGTGAGAAAACCGGTTCCAGCGTTCTGTTTATTACCTATAAATGACCATCAACATAGATGTATGTAGGATGGATCATAATCTTTATAATTTTTTAATATCACTATTTTTCAGTGTAATGAATATTTTAGTCTTTCTTATGAATTTACTTACTTTAGCTACTTTTACCTTTCGCACGTAACTTCATATTTCATGAATTATTTCTTAGAACACTATAAAGTTCTGCTTTTGGTAGTTGTTGCTCGCCTGTGGAAAAGTGTTTAATATACTAATAAGTACATTGCATCATGGTTTAATAACTAGTTGATTTCGAATAGTTTGCCATGAAAAAAGTAATCTCTTTCATGCGTTTTATTATATATATATATATATACATATATATATACGCCACGTATTCTAGTGCTTAGCAAGTAACTATCAGCTACATATGAGGAAAATTATTAGAAATTACAAGAAAAGTTTTCTTCATAATCATCTAACATTTATGCAAATTTATGAACAGCAAACGTTATTAATTTTTGAAAAAAGCCTATTTTCTGCGTCAAGTCGACCCGACTTAAACAAGCTCTCTATTTGTTGCCGGCTAAAGTATTAGTATGGAAAATAATCCAAGAACACAGAATGTGAGCTGGATGTGTGAATTAAATATACGATGCACATGACTGATAATATTTCGAAGATGCACGGCCTGGTTATACTATTTGTCTAATATACTCTGTAATATGAAGTCAAAAATTTCTAAACTAAGTTTGCTTCAATGAGTAGAAAGCACGCGATAATGTGTGAGCCTCAAAAACCGTTTGCATGCGGGATTTTAAGTATATTTATAGGATTAGTTTATACATATGTGAATGTAATATAATGAGGCTTATAAATGTTTGACTATGCCGATGTAACAGAGTATGCATTCGATGTGATTAAAATGTTATTTACCTCAATTACTTCAATAGTTTGAAGGTTAACTTACACGGTTCAGAAACGCAATCTTTCTGAAATACACTATATATCATTCAAAAACTAATAACTAACACTAAGATAAGCGTTGGTTTAATTTGTGTAAACTTAAGTATGATAAACATTATGAGAATTGCTTTGTATTACAATAAACACTGTTTGGTAAATTATTTTTAAGTCTTATAAAACCTGAAACTAAAGCAAAACGAATTTGCCAGTATGCGTCAGTTTTGAAAGCCAAAACTGATTTGCACAATTGATTTAGGTCCTCTCTGTTAAAAGCGAGTAGATTGAAGGTCATATATTTGTTAAATATTTAAGCTATCCATATCAAGGTTTGTTTCATTATATCCATGAAAAAAGAAGTGTTTTTGATAACAATCAGCATTATAAATGTTTAAGTGCCCTCACATTTTTAGTCATCACTTGTTGGATTGCTGCTTTAAAAATGTTGCCATTTTTTCTTGTTAAGTGGATATTCGAGATCCTGAAATTCAGTGGAAATGGCAATTATCTGGAGTACTGGACTATGATAGTCGTTCTAAGTTGTGGTTTGTTCAAAAAGTGGATTCCAACGGACGAATTCTAGATGAATACGGAAAACCTTTGGAAAATGGAAGTCTGCTGTCTACTGGGAGGGTTTCAGAGCTGGATACACAATACTGGGTACCCCGCATACAGGTTATGTTTCTTGCTGAAGATCCACACATATTTGCTAGACGCGTTGCAAATGCCTTCAAAAGTCGTCAACAACACGAATCAGCATTGAGATATAACATGTACCTCGACTGTATGCCTAATGAAGGTATTGGAGAACTAAGCAGTGCTGTTTTAAAAAGAATGACATTTCTTGCTAAAGGTTGTATTCATTCAATAAAAAGTAGCAAATGGTAAGCTGTAGTTTAAAGATAATCTTATTTTCACCTGATGTCATTATTAAAGGCTTGAAAATATGCTGCAAAATCTTGAAAAGGAAGTCACTTTTGATTACTGGAGAAGCATGAATGATATGATTTTACGGCAGTTAATTGAAAGGCAAAAAATGCAATATTGTTTTATTCAACTTCCAGAGGTAAAAAGGCGTAAGATTCCATGGAAAGGTAATTCGCTATACTTATTCTTATCATGATTTATAAAACTATTTGTCCTCATTTGTGTACGTTTCCGGTTGTCAATTTAATTCGTTTACTGGGTATAGCACTTCCGCAGTCATATCTAATCTATGTAGCACACAGCGTTTTATTACAGGCACGTATAAATAAGCGAGGGTTTAGATGAAGAATAATTTAATTTCTCCAAAAATATAGTGGAAATTAATAGGATGATTTTAAACTGTTAAATGAAAATGGTTGTCTAATTCTTTCTAATCATGTGTTAATCTATACTTAGTCAATTAATTGCAAACTTTTTAAGCAGCAATTTTAGTTTAAAGCTTTTTGGTATATGTAGCATGTATTGCACGTTAATTTTAAAAAAATGTTTCATCCCATATTACTACAAATGATAAATCAATATTTGCAAACTAGAATATAATCATTGTTTATTTGCAAGAGCTTATACTTTCCGGCTATTGATTATAAATACTGTAACTGGTCAGTTCCTCTTAGTTTGTCTAAAACACCTATTGTTGATATTTGTTAACAATGTATCATTAAGTATTGTCAGAGTTGAATTGTGACTAGCAAGCTGACGTGCGTTTAGTTGTGTCGGACTCGTCGGTTTGATGCACTTGCATCCGTTGTTTACACCGGGTCCCTAACTCACTTTTTTTCGTGTAAACGTCACTGCGTTCAACAATAGACTGTTGAATCCAGACAGCCACACCTGTGCGACCCAAACAATATTTGTAAACTATCGTTATATGAAGACAGTCCCCTCAGGATAGACTTATGGTGACATAGACTGATCAGTTTCAGTTCATGACAAATCAGCACAGAGATCCAGAAACATTTTAATGTATTAGTAAGGTTAAAATGCTGCTGGTAACTTAGACCAAAGCACCTGTTTCATCATGGTTTTGAATTCCTCTTCAAAATCTACATCGGTATTTTCTGTGTGGTTTTCAATACCTTGATATGTGTCCGGTAAACTGAGGATACTCACTCATCCTGGGTTCCGATGCAAGTTACAAACTGCTGTTACCAAATTTCCTGCATTTTTGTTTACAGACTGCAGATAACTCTGGGTACTTTAAAAATTATAATTCAACTCTATCCAATTCAGATGGTTATTTTTGTGGATATCGGAGTTCCACACTAGAACAAAACAGCTGTCCATTGCTCCATGGTTTTCAGTGGCACCCTGCCAACATCAATCAGGGATATATTCAATCAACTAAAACCTCTCTGGATTTATTTTTACTTATACACTTAATAAAAACTGGTGTTTATGTATCATCGCTCATTGTTATAAACTGCAAAATTACGTAATCACTACTGAAAAATCATTAGTCACTACGATTAAGAATCTAAAAACCAAATAGGAATATCCTCAAAATAAAGTTTAAACATTTAAATTTTTAGAAGTAAAGATGTAAAAATAATAACATTTCAGTATGATCTTCTCTAAGATAACACTTTAGTGCATACTGAGCTACAACATCACGGAGACAAGCTCCGAGAATGGTGAAGAGTGATGGCATTCAAAAAGTAGACTATCAAAACATCTGTCCGAGTATCGTGAGCAGTAGTAGGTAGTAACATTGAAATGGTGAAATCTCCGGCAGCAGTAGATAGTACTAGGCAACTTTTCCAACTCATCAAGAACACCGTTATTAGGAAATCGCTGCTAGTGTGATTGTT
The DNA here is from genome assembly GCA_025215515.1 of Schistosoma japonicum. Classification (NCBI taxonomy): domain Eukaryota; kingdom Metazoa; phylum Platyhelminthes; class Trematoda; order Strigeidida; family Schistosomatidae; genus Schistosoma; species Schistosoma japonicum. The sequence continues at coordinate 72,523,757 of CM046069.1, forward strand.
TCTAAAAATATAGATCTATGATCAACTCTTAGTCTAGAAGCTTTGATTGATGGGCACAATACTTTCGAAAACAATTCACCAAGCACCCAGATATTCTGCTTACCGGCTATCCCCAAAAAGCCTTAGAGTAAAATGGACATATATCTCCTCCTCTTGATACACTTAGTGAAGTGAAAAGGTTATAGATAATCTGAAGCAAAGTAAAGCAGCAGGACCTTATAGATTGGCTTTAGATATCTTTAAGGATGGTGGTCCAGTTTTATTAGACAGGTTGATTGATATATTAGCTAAAGTCTAAGACCTGTACGTAATCCAGTCTAACTAGTGTCAATCGCTGATTGTCTTGATTTTTGATAAACTACAGAAATATTGTATTAACTACAGAGGAATTAGTTTGACTAACATGGTGTCAAAACTTTTAACCTATGTAATTATTCGACACTTATCTGGTGTTAGGAGAGTACGGACTCGAGAAAACCAGGCTGGTGTCAGACCTGGACCAAGATGCGCTGAATAGAAATCCACTCTGCCTCAGCTTCTGAAACATAGTTGTACTTGCCAACGTCTGATAATAGTGGTATTCCTCGACTACAAAGCAGCTTTCGACTCCATGAATCGAATTCTTTGAAAGCATTTTCTATTAAAAGGCGTACATCTGTACACGTGGACTAGTCGAGTTGGATTTTATGGAGAACTGCCACGAGAACTACTAACCTTAAGTGAAGTTTGTCAAGGTTGCCTCTTATTTTCTTGTTTAATTGACTTCGTCATAGATGTTTGTTCAGAAGTCTCATTTTTTTCATGTAACTCCTCAGGAATTAATCTACTTCAGGGAAGTCCACTTGTAGTCTTAGTTTACTTAAACTATTATGACAAACTTGTATATTCACACTGATTTGTTATGGACTAAAGCCAGTCAATCTCTGTCAAATATTTATGAACATCAACATTGGAATGCAGATACATCCAGCCGACTTGTCCCAAACTGGACAAAACGCGCGTCCTGGATTACACTTGCCAGTCACAATTCAAATGAAATAATACTCAAACTATATACAGTTTTACGCAATGAAGAAGCTGACAGTATTTAGAGCCTTCTAAACAACTTGAGAAACAATGAACGCATATCTGGAATGCATTTCACCCTATTTAAATGCTAAATATCACTCCGAGACCGATCTATATAATTAACTAGAAGTAGTTGAGCGACCTGACCACTTCATTTATCTCGGAAAAATCATCAGCCCAGGTGGGTCAGTGTCTGATGAAATTTCAGCCAAGATTCGGGGTGCTTGTTCTAACTTTACTAACCCTACATCACAAATGAAGTAGAAGAGATATTTATTTTTCAACGAAAGGTTGAGTGTGCACTTCGGTAGTCTGCTCTGTTTTAACCTATGGATGCAAAGCGTAGTCCACGAAAACAGAAGATATACGTAGGTTCCGGTTCCTTTCTCATAGGAGTCTTGGAAGCATCACCTGTGTGCTATGAAATGAACGAAGAAATAATACTGATGTTAGACATCTGGTGTTAGGAAAACATGCCAAATCAGTCTAAGAAGCCGTAAACTTTCATCGACTGATGTCATGGAAACATGTGTTGTGTATACAAGACTATTGTGTACCTCACCGAGCAATGTTGACTAGCCAGTAATTAGGATAGAAGAAAGGCAAGCCTGAACATGGCATCAGTTGATAAAACCTTTGATTGTTAGTCTAAATCACTTTAATAGACGCAGACCACCTAGTTAGGGTCCTCATGGTAATTGCGATCAGTGACTGGAGACACTGTGAGACATGACCTAGAATCGGTCACAGTAGAGAAAATGAACTCACTTCTTATTTTCTACTAGATCGTAGGTTTTATTATTATGTATATACGGTTGTTACATTCTTTCCTGTCGAATGATATTGTCATGTTAAGCTTGTAAATTTGATCTTGTCGTGTTAGTGTGTTATGGCAACTTGAGCCTATGGGTATATATTTCAGGCTCTGCGTTATTAATGCTAAATTGACTGACTGAGCTAAGAAAGCTAGTTCTTGTAAGATCAGATCTAGTCATTTCCAGATGAAATGAGAAGGGATCCAACCACAGAACAAAATTGTATCAACATCTAAGACATTTTTTATCTTAAAATCTTACCACCACTTCAATCTTATCTTCAATATTGGTGGTTTTTGCATGCAAAAGATAAACTTATGCATCATTTTCTTTTGTGATATTTATAAAATTATCATTTCTTTCTTATTAATGTATTGTCTTAAGGTACATTAGATATACCACAGTATGATTTTGATAATATATTTCAAAGTTTTTCATCTAAATCTATGTTAACTAAACCTGAAGCAATCATGGCTATATGTAAATGTGAATATGAATGTTTAGAGGCACGGTCTAAATCATTATTTCATGTTTCATTATCAAAATACATGCGAATTGAAGAGTTTGAACAAACACAATCTATGGTTATTTCACAAGTATCAATATTTTTAAAAGTAAGTATTATAGAATTTTTATGATATCTGAAAGCATTTAAAATTTCATCAAACTACCAATCACTCATAAAAATATTGATATATCTTCTCATAGTTTTGTTTATTCCAAAGCCTATAAATCTCTCAGTGTCATACTTTCATTCTACTTCCAAGTCACTATCAGCTTTGGACTTTAAGCTTATCGCTACGTCACTCACATAAATTAATTATCTAAATTCTCGTTCGGGTAGATTTAAATTGTATTAACATTACTTGACAGTGTTTAACACATCCAAAGGTGTTCCATTCTGTTTGTCGTTTATTTTCTTAGATAGTTGTGACTTAATTATTAAAACATAGGAATTCAAACAGGTTTATCACATGAACAGACTCTAACTTTACCTATTAAGGTCTAATTAATCAGATATTATGAGCTTATAGATGAATCTATCTTATAGCCACATCTTAAACAACCGCACCTTTGTATGTTTGGAATACCTTTAGCATTTTGATTTATTCACCTAATTTTCAATTAATTATATATTTATGACATAATACAAGTTGATGTTATTCGTAACATATGTTGTGCTTAATAAATGTGGTGAAAGTGATCAAAATTTCCCGATACAATTGACTCAGGGTACATAGAAAACATAATAGATTAAATACGTTAGCTTTTTTTTATAAATTCATAATATGTAATGGAAAAGCAGGCATATAGGATGTACTTAAACCCTTTAATAGTTGCCATTCGTCACCGAAATCCAAAATGGAACAAGAATGCGATTCACAACGACAATTCCTAGAGGTTCTACTTACCAGAAGAAATGATGGATATCTGGGTAGATTAATGGACAGCTGACAAACTTTCACAGTCGAGTTTTGATAGTTAGAAAACGTAACATAATCCGCTTCTTATGCTCTCAATACCGCAGAATCTGTTCAACAGATTATATAGATAATGACCTAATCCTTCTGAGATCCATCTTCTTAGAAAACGGCTACCCCATTTACTTTATCTAGAAGAATATTAAGAAGAAGCAGCCCTTACAGACGAAACACACTGTCCTAAAGAAAGAATTATATATGTGCTTTGAGTTTACGGCAGATTAGAATGACTTTTCCTGCAGTAACTATTCCTACAATGTTCAGGAGCCGCTCGCTTATATGCATCCGACTAGAGAACAAGCTGCCATGACTGACCAATTTAGTGTGCGTTTACCAGTTTACCTGTTTTTGTGGTACTAGGTATGTAAGTGGTTCTTCTAAGCCACTCCGCCGTAACCGAGAGAACCTTTTGTCACGTCTACGCAAGGGATAGTGCAGATAATTTACCTTATCTTTCCTGGTACATATAGTAGATTCAGCGTATTCAACTTTGGCCTCATCATTTGACAAAATCTATAAAATCCAGGCATATAGACTAAAAGGCCTACGTCTGAATCTAATTTACACTGCAGAAACTCCAGCGATTCACAATTAGAAGTCTGAGTTATGCATTATAAAAACAAAATATGAGATCACTTTCTTCACCATGGCCTTATTTAAGAATTTTACATTATATGATTTATTTATGTATTTATTTGCAGTTTCTGTATCATCATGTTTCATTCCTATCACCACTCATGGTTGCAAATATGATGGTAATAATTATCGTCATTATTATTACTATTATTATTATTATTATTATTATTATTATTATTATTATTACAATTATTATTATCATCTTAGTATTATCACAAAGTCCGTCGCCAACCAAATTTTCTCGATTCTCATCCACAAATCTTCACCTTAATCTGATAACAATCACGATAATAATGTTTATTATGAAACTGAATGGAAAATGTCAAATTACATGGGAACAAAACAACCCAATCAGTTGTCTCTAACTAGTTTTGAAATAATAAAATGGAAAATATAAACATCAGTTTAGAAAAGAATTAGTTAATTAACATAGGAACTGAAGGGTAAGCTTGGGAACATATATATTCAATAGTCGAAAATGGAATAAGGACGAAAATAAAATAAAGATTGAGAATAAAGTGTAGAACGTGAATTTTGTTAGATGCCCAGGGCAAAGAATGTGGCAATACGAATGTTTTATGAATGCGTAAATTAGGCTTATTTAATTGGATAGCTAAGGCGTTTACTGTTCGTAGAAGGCAACTTCTGAATGTAATGGCCAAATTTATGTTAAACTAATGTTAACTTATTGGCCTATATCGACCAAATTATCAAGGATGGGGCTTCTTATGCCACTAACTTGTCAATTGCAGACGTCTACCACCTCGACTTTATACTTTACGGTTTAACTACTCATTTGAAGCCAGCTAAAATAGGCTTAGTAAAGTGATGAATTTGAACTAGCATTCTTAGCTAGCCAGTGTAGATGTTGGAACTTTGAGTATACAAACAATCCAATCAATCATATAAATTTATATCCGGTTTTATTCAATCAGAAGGTAGTAACTAAAGTAAACATCCCATCGCCAAGAAAGTATTGAGGAAAATATATAGATTTTCCATGATTACTATATTATTCAAGAGTTTCATATGCTTTTCTACCTGTAAATTAACTTATCGTGATTGTTAGGCCCGGGAAATCAGGATGAATGACTTACTTCTAGAACTGTTTCCAGAATGTTATTCCATATATTTTGGTTGTATTTAAACTGGACACTATTTGTATTCTTTATATCCCCCCCCCTAATCCCACAGTTAGATCCATTAACTGTTGCTTTACCGTTTTCTATTCATGAACTGTAAATAATAAATTGTGTACACTCTACCGCCCACTCCTCCCAGTTCCTTATAATTGTTGCTATTGTTCTGTATTGATGCTATTTTTCCAATTGGTTAAGTGTGCATATATATAAAGGAACGCTTGAAATATATCGTGATTCACCAAGTTTAGGACATATCACCTACAGCTTTATAACATTATCTTTCTAAAACCAATTTGTAGGGAGGTAATAACATTTTATTCACTCTTAAATTGCTTGTAGCTGATCACGATTGTGTTAGGGCTAAGAAGAGAGATAAGGCTGGTTAGTTTTTGTATATTTAGATTAGGTTTTGTTTTATGTATACGGTTGGTTTGTGTGTTATATATTGCCTGCTTAGAAAAGCTTGTTATGTGCTACGTTTAGCATCATCATTTTTGATCCATTATGCATAACATTAGTTACTCTTAATAACTTTAAACATTCTGAGGGCTAAACATATTTATTACATTAAGTGATATCTGCTTGATTCCGGGTGTTATAGTTCATCGTTGACTGGTTACAATGGTGACTGCTCACCAAAAGCTTAAGAGTAGCTCAAATTCGTTGTAGACTAAACTGTCACAATCCTAATTATTGACCTCTGACCCCAAACATAAAGGAAATTATTATAAATAACCTCATTAAATTACGCTTTCAGTGAAATTTTGAAAGTGTACAATGTTTATTTCGGATTACATATAATGTTCTTTTAACTGTTTAAAACCTTATTCGCTTACTCTATCTGGCCTTTGTTATAAAACTTACTAGTTTACATTATCTAAATTGACTACCTGCTTGAAAATAGAACCAAGTTGTATAGTTTCTGTTTGTTTAAATTAATTGAGGTTACTTGTTTTGTTTATTTATGAAGTAAATTTGTTGGTTTTTTAAACTATTTAATAATAACTAGTTAATTATTAAATAGTCAGTAAGGTAAATAATTGAATAAATTTGACTAATAAACAAAAAGAATAATTTCAATTGAATGCAAAAATAGTGATGGATTATATGGAATTGTAATGCACTGATGTAACTTCCTCTGTAGCAAGAAAAATTTTATACCACTTATTGCCTAGAGTAGTAGATAATCAATCATAAATAACGCAGAATCTGGCATACAAAAACATATCCGTCCAATTTATCACACTAAATTAATACAATAGAGATGAAATTATCAAGAAGATTGATAGATTAGCGGATGTGTTAGCGGTTGTATCAACGGTACTAATAAAGACTAGACATAAACAATACAAGTTAAAAGGTGCGGATGAATTTACAAAATAAGTGATAGAGGGTATTCTTTGACAGTGCCTTAGATAAAAAGTAGTTGAAAAAGAAAGTTAGATCAATTTTGAGCTATTTTTTCCGTTGCTAACCACTGATTAAAAATGTTTCTTACTTCAATGAAATGCTACAGTATGTATTTCATTAATATACGCGGGGATTATGTTTAACGTAAAAATAGTATTGGTTTAAGAGTACTTGCTCTTTTGTTAAGTTCTTCCATGCTGACTTTCAAATTTGTCACTATCAATATTCTCAGTTGGATGTGTTTTCATTCGTAATGGTTTGCTACATTACAAAGTACTTTACATTTTATGATTTTTTTGTCGTGATTTAGTGGTACAAATTGTTAAATACATTTGTATACATTATAACAAATTCTACCAAATATATATTCAGTTAGAGAAGTTGTTTCGAAGTGAGTGTATCTATTCACAAGGTTTAATGACAAAAAGGAAAACGAATCTTATAATCTTCATCCTATTTTTGGATAGATAAGATTTAATTTATTTGTTAATTATTCTGAAAATTGTTTTGCCGTATTCATCGGATTCAATATGATAAATAGGTGGGATCAAGTAAATGTTGATTAGGAAATGGATTTTATGCTTTACAGTTGTACAGTAATAGACTATATAAATATTAAAAGAATGTTAAGTGTACCTTAGTCAGATGTAAATGACATTTAGGTTACTTTATTTAACAAGCTTAGTTACTAGATAATTAATACATTTGTTTAACACTCCATTTGTGTTCTTCTAGATCTTAAAGTTTCGTTATTCTTTCTAACATACATTTTGTCCATTCTCTCCTGTTGAATTACATTGTTGTGTTAATCTTGTAAATTTGATCTCATCGTACTAATGCAACATGACAATTTTTGACGCATACGTGCATGTGCCAGCTTCTGCATTGTTCTTGAATGACTGACCAGTTAGTGGGTTAAATGTTTAATAGGATGTATAACTTATGATGACTCCTACAAAAATACAAAACACTTGTTTTAAGCTTTTGATTTTCAACATCTGTCTAACAAAGGCTGATCCGTGATACAAAATTATGAAATTATATAACTGTCTATCTTCTGGAGTGTCCATTAGTATAATAATATTGTGACTACCTATGATTCATTTTATAATTAATTCGATATAAAAACATGGAGAATTGAAACAATAATATTTTGACAATGGTTTTCTCAAAAGTAGACATCATAAAAGATTGAATATGAAGCTAGCTAGTGATTAATTCAAATTAGTACACAATCAGATCATTGATATGTTTCCTTTTTCAGTAATTATTGCAATTTTCGAAAAAAAAAATGAGATGAAAACAAAACAAAATAGTGAATTAATCAGTCCATGAACAAATTGAGATTAGTTACTATAAAGTATCTTGATTTCCACAGTAAGGAATCATTAAAATATGTGAAAATTCACGAATTACACAATGAAATTGTTTCAAATAAAAGAACTGAAATGAAGTTAATGTGATTTAAGGGAAATGTTTTGTGGAGATTGGTAATTTTAGTTGACTGAATACGTCAAAGATTGATGTTTTCAGAGTATCATTGAAAACCAGGGAGAACTGGATGTATTCCATAAACTAAAAGTACCTGTTTCTACGAAAATATCCATCACAGTTGAATTATAATAATGAGCTCACTAGTGACTATTTCAAGGATATCCATGAAGCTCTAGTGAGAAGTCGTGACTGGTAGAGTTTAAACTTGTTGGAAGCGAGACAGCTTCACCAATGACAATGGATGATCGTCGCACTTTATATCACAAAATGATGGAGGCGGGAATTCTACGAATGGATGCCGGCTCAGTGGTGCAGAAGGTTAGGCGTTCGTCATCAGCCTGAAGCTCCTGGTGCAGAATCTGGGGTATGCTCTGCTGAGGAGTCCCATACTAGAACGAAACAAATGTCCATCGCTCACTGGTTTTCAGTGGTACCTCGCTAACATCAATCTCTGATGGATTCAATCAACTAAAAAAAGAAAATCAATTATTTAGTCTCCTTGCAAATGTTAAGGCCAGTAATAAATTTAGCTGATATATTTTTCCTCTATGTCACCGTTTGCCAGATTTATTACTATGATGTCTAGTTAACGACCAATCTAATACGTAGGTCGGAAAACGTAATACAGGTAACGTATCCATCTAAGTCCAATTACGTTTAATTTTCTAATTAGTTTTATTATTCAATGACGTTGACTTGGATAATCTTTTAGTATTTAATAAATAGTTTGTATGAATAAAATATTTTCTCATCCACATCCTCACCAATTTTTCGAGTCTATTTCCTGTCTCAATTTGTTCAGTTAGAAGTTATTAGTATCCAGATTCAGTTCACTGATATTTAAAAGGTATATGAATTATTCATTGCCTCTTTTCTTAATTGCGATCATTTGGAATCATGAAGGCAATATTATGAAATTCGATTTATGTGTAGACACGTCTTCTGAGAACTTATTCCAAATCTTGTTAACATTGGTTGGATAATAATTGTAGTTATTGACTGCTAGTGATAATTAACCATAACTATGCTTATAGTCGAGTGATCTATGAATAAATAAAATGTCATATTGTTCTAAAATATCACAAAAGTATGCATTTCATCAGGAAAACTTTCTAGAGCCATAAATCACACTACGTCATCTAAACCAAGTAATTTGTTCTTACTGGAATCTAAAGTTAATATTGGACAGATGAAGAACCGTTAATCAAATGACAATACAAATCGCATTACTTTACATAATCTGAATGAAACTTATTGATTACATAAATTGTAATCCTGTAAGTCAGTTATTCAAGGAAATCCTGAACATTCTTTCCAACAAACTATAATCAAGCTATGCATTTAGAAATTGAAATTAGTTGTTAACCCTACTGAGTGGAATAGTATAAAACAGAGTACTTTTAAAGACCGACAGTTTATGACTTCAGGTTGGTTGAATTGATAAACGTAATTAGTCGAATAAATGAATCTAAGCTGAATACAAAACTAGATAAATGTTTAGTCGAAGATTATGTTATGTGTTAAAAAGCAATATTTTCAATTAGTCAGATTTTGAACTGAGATGATTATTTTTATGAAGATTGGTATTTTTGGTTAATCAAATACGTAGCAGATTGATGTTGATAGGGTACTATTAAAAACTAGGGTACACTGGACAGCTGTTTTGTTCTAGTGTGGAACTCTCCATCAGTTCACACTCCAGATTTCTAAGGAGTTCCACATTAAAGCGAAACAGCTGTCCGCTTCACTCTGGTTTTCAAATGTACCCGATCAACATCAATCTGTGACGTACCCAATCAATAATTAGTTTTCAATGATGAATTTGTGACGGCTAAGAAAATCTCTATCCGTCAAGGAAATTCATTTACACGTGCACCGATCACTAACTTTACAAAATTGATATGTCGTGCACTAAATGCCAGCCGTTGACTAGGAGGAAAGTATGAAAAAAATTTCATAAAAGGTAGAGTGGACATACTAGAATTAAACTGTAAAACCGATATCGTTTAAGTTAATTTCATCCAAACAGTGAATGTTATGCATCTTGAAACAAATCTCTGATGAAATTATTGAAGTATGAATAAAGTTGAATGACAGTATCATATAGAGTCAATTTTATTTTCATGTTGCAAAATAGTAATCGAACTAGCAATTCAGCGTTTTAATTAAATATATCAGACTGAAAGAAGTTACACAATACTTCTTTTTTTCTTTTTTCATTCTTGTAGGATACATGGATAGAAAATCTACGTAAACATATTCGTACATGTTTTCGTGACAGTGGTAAAGGATGGTTTAATATCTATGAAAGAGATTTTTATGTATATAGTCAATCCAAATTAAAGAAATTTATGGAAATGATTAAATTTTGTATGCAAGATGGATTAAGATTTTTAATCATGGAATCATTAACCAATTTTACAATTATGATACGTGATTCATGTACTGCTTGTTTAAATCTACCAAATGATTATACATGGACTAATGATCTAATGACAAGTAGTCTACTGTATGTATGATTCGTATTATTTCTGTACAATTTTAATATCGTCCATGTATAGTTGTGTGTATGTATGTATGTATGTATGTATATGTGTGTGGCAACTTGGAATGATATATATTTGTGCTAGGTTCTTTGTTGTACATGTACACTTATAAAGTGTATACTAGTTGAATAAGTGAAACATACTAATCAAATTATATCACATTATATCATTACCAAGTTATTATGCTGTTAGATAAAATAGGAAACGCAGTCACTTTATGAGTTAATGTTTCACATGATCTCAGTGAATCAGGGATTTGCATAAGAATAAAAGTATTAGGCACGTTATTGTTGTACTGCAATCAACATAGTGGGATCTACATGAATGATTGTGTACAATATAGATGAGTATCGATTATTGACATGTTATCCATAACTTTAGTATTTAAGTTTTAATAAATAAATTGGATACTTAAACACTACTCTGTATATTGCAACTCATGAAGATTGTTATTATAAAGGATACTTGCGTAATGTTAGGATTACAGTGGAGAAAAGAATTAATATGACAACATTGTAATGTGACTTTTAATTCTTCTTATTTTAATTATAGTAAATAATATTAATTAAATGCTTAACAGTAATTAACTATGAGAGCTGGTTTCAACCAGGAAACAATTCTTTGACATGATTAGATAATGAGATCGTTAATGATTGAATATCATACACTTTAATTTATTCCAGAACGAAAACTACTTCTTGATAAATTTTAAGATATGAATCCAGTAGGTTAAACAGGTTGAATGTTCAAATCATTCTTGTAAAGTTTTTGAATCAAAACTTTCTGAAAATAATGATTGTCAGATGATTCTCATACTTTATCGGCATTTCATTTATTATTTATTACTGAAATCAATTGCAGATTTTGTTTAATCAAAGTGTACCTAAATGTTGCTGATAGTCATTTGAAGTGATTGTTAGTACTGTTCCATGATGCATTATGTCAATGTATCTTTATTCTAATAGAGACTACTTACATTAATGTAAACTTTCAATTATCATCTTTCCTTTAATGAAATGGAACTTTTTGTCGCAACATCTACGTACACTTACACTGATCAGCATAAACAACTTGAAAGTTAGTATAGGATTATGTAAGGATTCCTAGATTTTATAATTAATACCAAAGATGGATATTGGTTATATTAATAATGATAAACAGATGACAATGTACAATGGTTTCATCATAGTATGGGGCTATTACGAAATTCATATCGAACACTACTGAGGGATTTCATTCTAGGACAATACAGCTGTTAAATATTTTCTTATGCCCAATAGTTGTCTAAAAATAAATCAGTCTGTAATGTAAGCACTTAGTTTTGGACAATTATTATCTTTTAAACAGGTAAATCTAACGAGTTCGTGACAGTTTTCAACATCTTAAAAAGAAAAAAAGGAGTAAACAAAGAAATTTATGATTAGAACGAAATTAAATTAAACGCTAATCTACGGAAAACCACCTTAAATCTGCAATAATAATCAGCTCATTAGCGACTACTTTAAAGATGTTCCTGAAATTTTGGGGAAAAGTAGTGACTGACGGAGTTTAGTTTTGTCGGGTTTAAGACGTTATCACTAATAGCAATCGATAACCGTCGCGCTACATTAAAAAATTGTCGGAGTGAGAATTCTGCCATTGAACCTCTTCTCAGTGGTGCTGATAGTTATTCGTTTACTGCAAAACCTGAAGGCCCTATTCCATGGCACAACTTATGGTTCATACTGATAAGAACTGCCATACTTGGATGAAACAGTCATCCAGTGCTCTCTAGTTTTAACTGGTACTCAGTCCAGATCAATCTGTGACAAATACAACCACAAATATTAAATCAAATGCTCATTACCATAAAACCACCTTAAATCAAATTTAATATAAGTTGGGATGATTTATATAAGTATGAAATTAGGCGAAAAAATGAATAAGATTCCTCAGCAGTGCTCACCTGAAATTCTTCCCCGGTGGCTTCAGGCTGGCGAAAACCTAACTCCCTGCACCAATTTAATACTATTAACAGTCATTGGCACTAATTCACTAGCAAGAAAGGTTAGAATGTACATTAACACCGTAATGACCATTATCTAGAGATATAAACTGAGCATTAGCACGATTTCAAACTCATTGCAATATTTTCCGATCGTACTTCCCTAATATCCCTCTAAACTATTAAGGAGAAATCAAAAGGTCAAGGTTTTGTTCTCCACTGATTCCAACTAGGATAAATGAAAAAAAGAAGTAAGTTTCTAAGAGTTAAAGGGTGTTCAACCATTAGACTCTATACTATTACTCACTAGCAACCCTCTGGAAACCGCATTAGGAATCTTCAATCAACATAGATAACATTTAATCAGTACACTATACAATACTCTCTTATGTTATGTTCTATCTTTGTCGGTTAATACTGTTAAAAAAGAGGTACAACTAAAACATTTGACAAAAACGACGTATAATTGAGTGAGGTCAAATGAATTAAAAAGAATAGTAAATAGCATAAGAAATAACAAAAGTGATACATTAAATAAAGTATAGGATTTATTGATCATCAGCTTCTGGAAATAAAATGGAAACATGATTTTCAAATCAAGTTTAAAATGTCAACAGATTATTTCTCCGTACATAAACCCTTATAGTACTCAAAGCTTTCAGTAAATTCAAATTGTATTCTTGGCTATAAAAATCTCTGTTTTTTCAAAATGAATAAGAAACTTTTTTTATTGCATACAAAGTACTATAAGACAGTACGGCAGAATTTACTTGTAGTACACTTGTTTGTTCAATCTTTTCTTTTTTTTACTTTTAACACTGATTAGCCCAAAACGCAATCCAATATTTCTAGTCGATTTGATATTGGATCTAGAGGGTCCACATTACAGTACACCGATTGCACAATTTCCTAGTAGTCTTGTTCAAGTATTTGATAAAGCTATTAATTCAGTACAAGATGTACCACAAATTGAACAGGTAAATTTGTTGGCTTGTTTTTGAAGTTAATTTATTTGATTTAAACACTGTTTACTAATTAAATGAGTAATGTTATTCGCGATGTATTTACTGTTCGATAAGTACTTTACATTCACTAATTTTGGCTATTTTCTCGCTTACTCAGCGATACACTTCTGTATTTTACCGCGAAATTTCGATTAAAGATTTGGTTTCTAGAGTCTAAATTTACTGTAATGTCTGTTATGAATGTGCCTAATGTAGTTCAACACGATATCTAGAATACAAAATAAAAGTTTTGTTAAGGTTGAGGAGCGAAGGTGAAATATCCAATGAAAATTATATTGTAACATACAGGAATCTCTAACTAGATGTCTAGGTGGTAACACTACCTCTTACATTTATTGTCACTCTGTATCCACTAAGTGAGTATAAATTTATTCTGGATACTTCTGTAATAAGAAAATTATGATAATTTGATTAACATTTATATATCGTGACAATGTCATCCTTTAAACATACTTTTCATGGATCGTTTACACAATGATATGATGAATCCCACTTACTATACACCTGTAACACAGTTAAGACGTTCATATATCTACCAACCAAAGTAAAAGAAAACTGGATACACGTTTTGTAGTTGATTGCTATGTGACTGAAATACAGCATATGATGGTAGAAAGAATGTGTAGATTTTCTGTATTCCATCATAGCTTCCATCTGAGCACTGCCTTCATATATTGAGTACAAGGAGTTTGTAATACTGAGGTTTAAATTTGAAGTAATATATAAGTAATATATATATAGAAGGCTAATTGTTTGATGGAGCATTATATATTTATGAATTGAAATTATTATATTGTGAATCACTCAATTGAATAGATCTAAGTAGTAGTAGATTGATAAATTAGATTCTAAATACTTGTCTACTGATTGAATTGTATTGTTTATCTAGAATATAAATTTTTAAATTAAGTCATTTAATTATATTTAGTTTGTCATTGAAGGTATAACATGTGTGGATAAACAACTTTTAGAATCAGTTGGTCTTCATGAACCATCAGTTGATAAACTTCGTGAACAATTTAAAGAATATATTAATTCAGCTTTAATACCAATGAAAGCATATGCTAAACAATATGAACGATTTATGGAACTTACAATTCTTGATATAAATGCATACTTAAAGTAAGTTATATTTTTGTAATATTTTATACTTAACTCAATTGTAAACAACATCATAGTGAATTAATTCATCATTTGTTATCTAACTAACGACTAGATATGTTTCTAAGTATGTATCTAAGCTTTCATTAAAGTACTCTATATGTTATCTTTTCTTATTAAAGACAGACATCGGTCACTAACTTTATGAAAAATTAATGTGTACGTTACCATAGTTTCTGTCCAACATGATTTTATGTGTTTTTATAAAATGTAACTGATGTAAACAAAAAGTATTGCAAACAGAAAACATCAAGATAGTAAACATACCACTAATATGAAATGAGTGCTGAGTAACATTTATAAGCATATGAAAATTTTGTATGGTGGAAGATGATACTAAAAGTGGTCAGTAGGAAACTCAGAATGTAGTTTTTGTGATAGTAGGCTCTCGTCAGCAAAGGTCACCTATAATCTTGAAGGAATTGATACTCCTTAGTGTATAGGAACCTGAAATTTATGCTTTGGAATAAGGCTAATACTTAAACAGACTGAACAAAAGACGCATTGGACATTATTCAGTAATTAAGATATATAGTTTGCATAATCCTAAGACTCGTTACTCTTTAATGAGTAATGTGTATCTCACTTACTCCTACCCCACATCACCATTTTCTGATAAGTAGATTAATCATACATTGACTTAAGAGTCTGTAACTAAGGCAGATCTAATCGATTAGGCAGCTAGGTTGTTAAATACAGAAAATAATAAGAACCGTGATATACTTAAAAGGCAAACACCAATTAACCTGTTGCATTTACAAACATATTTGTTTGTTTTTTTAAGAATAGACAGATATTAGGAACTGACCATAGGTGAATGTTTATATTTAGGAAAATACTATTCATGCAAAATTATGAATGTCAATTGTCTCAATATATTGTCTTGTGTTTAATTCTATACTGAGTCACAGGTAAGCACTACTGATTAGTTCCTAATTGCAACAGAACAGATTAAAGGTCCATGAACATTTAAGAACCAATATTAACTTAATATCTTCTTCGCACAGTTCAAGATATTCAAGACTATAGCTGATCGATTTCTGTTGTTATACGTGCTTCTTGTTAAGATTGCTTCGACATAGCTTTTAATCACAAGTTATAATGCATTTCATTTAGAAGTAAAAAGTACAGTATTCTATGCGATACCGATAGATCCATCGGAAAAATTTTAGGGCGAAAAACTCTTGTCCTGGATCTCACTACCAATTACATATTAAATATACCACAAGTTGACCACTTTAGTTTAGTTATTCGCTCATACTTACGATTTGTCTCGATGTTGTTTTCATATTTAGAGTTTATGAATCCCAAAATAAAACCCCCTTGGATATTAAACAACAAATCGAAAATCAACTACAGGAAAAAGAAAACATTGAACGAATTATACCAAGTTTTATTATAATTGGTCCATTTTATGTAAATGTTGAACCTGTACGACAAAATTTATCTAAAAAATATAAAGCATTAATCAATGCCTTATTAGAATTATTAGCAAAACAATTAAGAAAACAGGCTGATTCAGTAAGTTGTTTGCCTTTTCTTAGTTAAACACAGAACAGTTGATATTTACATTCTTTAGTTAACTAATAAATGACTGAAAACCATAGACTAGTGGACGTATGTTCAGTCTAACAGTTTTAGGTTTGTTAACAGTAAATCCTTACGATGTGTTCAAAGGACAAACGCGAAGCCTTTAGATTTCACAATTCGCTATTAATGTTTTAAGTCAGTACTATATGATCGACATTTTCATATTTATTTAATATCGACGATGATATTCATCCTATATACGCTAAGAATTAACTATGCTAGTTACAGCTTCCCATTATTCCTCAAAATTTCGACTTAAATCAGCAAAAATTGACGTTCTAGTATTCATCATCTTTAACTTTTTTATGGTGCACGTAATGTGGCGTTGGGGAAAGGCATCAAACTCTTACCCTAGGTAACTATTTCTGAAGAATACTCTTAAACATTTAAAAATACTGACGTTTTTACCCATGCGTCAGAAAGAACTGAGGGTGAATCTTTGGTTTTCTACTACTTTCTCAGTTGTTAAGTGTTAGGTCAGTTTTGTTGGTGGGGGGGATAGGGGGTTGCATTTGCAGTTCTATGGACAGATGTCTGCACTGGTTATTTTGTTGTGTTTATGTTTGTTTAGCTAGCGATGGGTCAAAATATAGATTGTATGCTTCACAAACCAAAATATCTCACACTAGACTAAAAGAGCTGTTTTGTGCTTCACGGTTTACATTGATTAACACGATAAAATCAGTTTGCAAAGAAGCATTCACAAAATTAAAATCATCTTCATCACAAAGTAAGTAGGAATAACAATCAAACCGATACATTGTATTCGGATTATAATATTAATTTGTTCTTGCACCAGCTGATTTCCGATTACTAAGCCTTCGTTAACCAATGGACGCGTGACCTTAGTATGTGATCAAAGAAGACACTACCTTTACCGACAACTTGGAATTCTTAAAGTATTGTTAATCTGCCTCGTTACTGATTCAGCCCCGAGCAGAAAAAGGAACACCTGGATGAGCCAGACAGTTCAGTGATAAGGATTATGTTCTGCATTTCATGTTGTCGCTTATATAAATAAATACGACAACAGACAGCAAAATAGATCAATTAGAATAACAACTTAATGCATGGCATGAATGCATGAATGACAGGAAACCGGGATGTCAGGTACATAATTAAAGACCAGAAAATGATGCTTGAACAGGAGGTTAGGAGGTTGGAAATACCAAAATTACACAAAAAACTTCCAATATGCACTCAAAATATCTAAAGAAATATTCTAAAGTTAGTTCTAAAGTTTCAGTCATTGCACTTTACTCGCCCTTTATAACGATTATGTTTCTGATGACGGCATTTTTATCATTTTTGAAAAAGCATGCTTACTTTATAAACAAGCAAAATAATAAAATCGTTTACAGCAAGAACAGTTCTAGAGATAATCAATCTTTTTTAGGTTCCCGTAATAACAGTTCTACATAGTTATAAATCTAGATTGATGAATAATCCAGAATAAACAGTCAAGTTTAAGGTAAAAAAATATCCTTGCAATTAGATTATAATCTATGAATGTGAAGTGGCAAGGGGAGGATATTGAGTTATAAATGTCAAACTGAATAACTTATGAATCGTTTGTGACTGTAACGATGATCATAATCATTATAATAATAAATGTATATTGGAATGGGTGAAATGTACATAAACAGTGTGAATATCAATTTATACAAAACTATTGTTTGAACGAAGGGTGATTAAGTGTATTGCATATTAAATAATTTGGTATAATAAAATGGTGTGATTATACGACGAATAATAGTAATAATAATGCAAATATGTGAGTAGTAGTAACAATAATATTTGAAAAAGGAGAACAATCGTTATAAAGATAAAAAGGGGAGAAAGTCAATATATGTATTAAATAAACTGAGTTTACTTACGGTCACTGATTTCGTTTGTGTGCTATTGGCTATGATAAAAGAAGTGGCTGAATATATTATTTTGCACTCCGAATAGCAACTACTTCTGCCATTTGAAAAACGTTTAGTCTTACCAACTACAGTAGGCTGTTATTAGCCGGGTATATTATTGAAAACAACTGGTCAACGTTTGTAGTATATCCCGTTTCCACTAAATGAGCCGAGCTATCAACTGTCTTAACTTTGTCTTTTGCTGACATTATTTAATATGCAATACACTTAATCTTCCTTCGTTCAAACAATAATTTTGTATAAATTGATATTCACATTGTTCATGTTCATTTCACCCGTTCCAATATACATTTATTATTATAATGATTATGATCATCATGACAGTCGCAAATGATTCATAAACTATTCACTTTGACAGTATTAACTCAATATCCTCCCCTTGCCACTTTACATTCATAGATTATAATCTAATTGCAAAGATATTTTTACCTTAAACTTGACTATTTATTCTGGATTATTCATTAATAAATAGAGTATTCTTTATTCATAATTACTTTGTTATAATTTTCTTATTTAACGGAACACCGGCATACAATGTACGCTATTCCATCACTTCGAAATTTAATTCACTTGCTAGAATTGATAAAAATCTTTGTTCATTGATAAATAGTTATCACGTTTCTCAGTAAGTGACCAACATCATAAAATGAGATTTTGTGTTATGTAACTGTCTTATGATATCTCCTTATTGCAAAGATTTCAGAAGAATTAAAACATATCGCTGTAAAATTATATGAAAAACCGAATTCAATTGAAGAATTGACGGATTTACGTGAATGGATTTCTACTGTACCAGATAAATTAGAAGAACGTCAAGAATATATTGATAAAGTTGTATCTGATTATGAATTAATTGATTTGTTCTTCTATAATTTATCAGCAGATGATTTCAATGCAAAGTAAGTAGAAGCCATCTTATCAGTGGTCGCTTTTTAGTCAACGGATTGTGACTACAAGGTCTCATGATTTAGTATTGTAGTGACTTTCGAAATAGATTAGGCATTGGTTTGAATAGTTTATAAAGGAAATATCTGTAAAATCCAAATGTGTAACAACTTTAAATTTATGATGTTTCAGGGATTTAATTTAAGTAACTTCTCCAGAGAATGAACAAACAACCGAACCAAGTTAACATAAGTTTGAATAGTACAGAGAAACAAGTCAAATCAAATATTAAGTTTAGTTACATGAATTCGTTACAGATTAATGCTGGCATGGGGGTTCACCCTAAACCACGATGCACTGGACGTGCGAACTCTATCATTCGATACCGGCCCAGTGGTGCAGAGGGTTAGGTGTTCGTCAACCTGAAGCTAATGTTGCGGAATCTCGGGTGCACACCATTAAGGAGTCTCATACCAAGACGAAAAGGTTCATTGCTCTCTGGTTTTCACTGGTGCCCTACCAACATCAATTTGTGACGAATTCATTTAACAAAACCTATTACTAATCTCCACAAATCATATCAATTCAAATGAAATATTAATTGCGAAACTAACCAATAAGACCAGTTCAGTCATGTAAATGTCATGTATATCAAAGCCCAAACCAATGTATGCGTATTTATGTGAACATGATTGTAGTGTAACACGAAGATGATAAGTATTTGTAGTATGGGGAAACAGAGTTAATTTTCGTGTTTTTAGTGTGAGATTTAAGGTAGAGGTTAGAAGTGTGATTATTTGTAATGACGAAATGTCAGAAATTTAAAGTATCTACACAGTGTGATGGTACAAAAATTTTATTTATTAAAGACACTGTTTTATGTAAGTGATTGAGATTTCGTGGACCGAGGTCAATTTCTCAATACGACATTACGTAATTTGAGTTCAAATCACACATGTAGCATCATTCTTGTTCTTCAGTTTTATATATGTTATGTTATTAATCAGCATGTATCAAAAGTTCATGTCAATTTGATTATCACTTCAAAATACCTGACACTATCTACTTATAACAATAAATATATTTTAAGGCATTTATTTAAACAAATGTGGCAGTTGCAAACCTCTATCAATATATGATGGAAGCTCATCGAATGATAATGTTTTAGTAAGTTACATCATGAATGAAACCAACATAATACAGACAGAGTTATTGGAACCCATAAATAATAATATTCTCTGATATTTAAAAACCTATACTAAAGTATAGTAACCAGAAACACTACATGAAGTTTCGGAAAAGAGATCGCTCCTATCTATGCTTAATCAATATATTTCTATCATAATGTGATGCGTAAAACTCAAGCAGTTTCTATTAAAGTATATCAGGTAGTGTATTTTCAAGCAGTTTATTTGTCATTAGATATATGTATCACTGTATAACACTTTCTGTATTGAATGTTTGATTATTTCAAAAATTGATATTCATAAAATTCATAATTCTGGGGTCTGACGAACAAGTTACTGAACACAGTATTTATTATGAGAAATTTCCTTTTTTATTTCACTTAATTTACTTCAAATTTATTCGATGGTATCTGTTTGTGTCTATGACATTGGATAATATTCGTCTACTGATTAGTTCCGATGGAATGTGGTTAACGAGGATTCAAATCCCATAAAGTGTAGCAATCGCCTCATGACTGTAGATTCGTATTCCGACAGAGACTGCTAACTAATATGAAGTGAATGGCATTTTGTAGGCTGCCTCCAAAAATATACATTAAATCTATCTTTGATATTTTTACTCAAGCTTCATCCCAATTGTCACAACAGTTACCAGGTACTAAGCGTTTGATTTCAAACAAAATTGAAAACATTTTTAGTTTTCGTTTTCAAAAAATTTATTATTATTTGTTATATCTAGATGGACTACAATTGGCTGGCCCCATAAAATACGTCAAATAATCATTCAGGTCGAAAAAAATCTTGAAGAAGATGAAGAACGTTTTAAAAAATTACAAGTTTCAGAATCTGCTGCATTCGGTGATAAGATTGATACATTAACGGTAAGATACTTTGGTGATAAAATTGTGAAACAAAACAAAATGGCTAGTCATTGGTCGAACTGCCTGAATTATTTTGATTAAGTTTCTAATTGAAAGGTGTTTCTTATCATCAGTAACTGAAAATTAGTGCAATGGTTTCACTAGTGTCATGCTGTCTCACTAGCCTATGGGAAGGGTTAGGGAAATCCTAGAACAATCCGAGAAAGATGTCCACTAACACTGAATGTTCATCCAGAATTCTCTTATGATAGGGATTACCTTTGGACCAGACAAATCTCCTCCAACTACCTAACAAACGCCCACAGTTCTAAGCTGAATGGCAGTTTATTTCCAATTTAACCGATATTTATTTATATTAATGATACAAACTTAAATTACATAAATTTGCAACCAGTCACTTTGCTATTGAGCTATTAAAATTTTAACGTGTTATATGTATGATGTAATTAAATGGAAAATAGGTTGCTGGCTGATAATTAATTTCATATTTCTCATCATAAACTGACTGTAGGCAAGGTACCAATGAAAACCGGGAAGCGCAGGGTAGATTTTTTCATTAGTATGGAACTGCTTAGTGGTTTAAATGCAAGTCAACGTCGGAGATAAAGCCAATAATCTTCGGCCCCCATAACGATCAGTTAGTCTTCAAATCATTATGTTGACTGTCAATAATTTATATGTATAACTTGAAATAGTTGAACTCCTCCTATGCCATGACTAACTAGCCGTTCATTTACAATCAGACCTCGAAATGACTTAGATGACTTTGAAATTTCAATAAACCTCATTTACTAATAAGCACTTTTATTTTCTGTAAAACCCTACGATAACCAATAACTGTCTTACAAATCATAGTGGTTATACAATAAACTAATGATCTACTCCATTAATTAAAACGTTCGTAGGGATTAGTTCAACAACTGACCAGATTGTTCAATGATGTACTTTTAACTGCGTTTAAGTACAAACCAAAACAGAATAGGAAATTCCCTAACGCATTGGTCAGTGTACTATTTCAACTGCTTTATGTTAGAAATTAAAATAAAACTTATTACTGATATCATTGAAAGCTCCTGTCAGACAGTCATGAGCGAAATGTTGTGGTAGTTGGCATTTGTCACGTCTAAATTAGAAATGAATACATTGAATTTGTAATACGTCATAAATTAATAGTATTAATTTCAATTCAGTTTCACCACGTGATTATGTTCTGAAATTATGAACGTACACCGTTATTTTTCATTGGAGTACTTTATTTTGTATTTCATTTATTAGATGATGGTTTCATCAATGGGATCCTATGCAGAGATTGGTAAAGCACAAGAGGTTGCCAATGAAGTTCGTCGTATTTATAAACAATTACTTGATGCACAAAATATGGCTGGTTTACTGAATAGTCGTGAACGTCTGTTTGGAATGCCAAATACAAATGTAAATTAATTATAACGATACCTTTAAAGTATTCAATGTGTTTTGTTTATAAATGTGATGTTGATCAGATTATTGGAATGAATTGTTTACTAAATAACTCTATTTTATCCTATAATTACAGAATAACTCAGTAGCTGATATGTTTGCAATTAGTAATGCACTTCTTGCAATGCCCTCTCAATATAATACACTTGCAACATTTGATGCCATGAATTTCAAACTATTCAACTTTAGTGGAGAGTATATTACCCTTAAACCAACAGATTCATACCCAAAGTTCTTAATTTGCAAAATGACTACTGACTCACGTCATAATGGATCCTAAGTGTCCTATGACTGGTTAGTAAAATGCTTACTAAGTGAATTTAAAGTCATACAGGAAACTATAAATCTTTCTTATGAACCATTTTACTCTTTACGATCAATCAACAAATTCAACATTTTAAGCAAATCATGCATTTCACACTACATGACATAGGAACTATGTAACACACATTTACTGAATTTGTAATTTCGGCTTCCCAAAAAAAATATATGCTATTAATATACGTTTTCCTCATGTCTGAGATCAGATGAATAAAGGCTGAGCCTCATAAACCATTGAAGAGCTAGTTTATTTTAATCCATAACTTTCCAGCATTGTGTAATTGACATCATACTACATGAAAATCAGTCTATTCATGTTTGGTAATCGCATTTCTAAGTTCCTGTTAGTTTTCGTATTGTTGTGACGAACACTAAATGTAATCGGTCGTGGTCTATTCTGTCTCAGTGATTAACCTGAACTATGATATTCGTTGAATATAATACAAATTACTCTGACTGAGAATGTTTCTTAGTATATGAATAATAATAAATCCAATATCAACGAGGTTAGACTGAACCATAATATCAACCACTGAATTTCTGAACTGGTGTTTTTAAACGTTTAAAATGCATTGGGGTTTTCAAACTCATGTAATCAAAATATTAGCAGTTAGTAAATGGCTAAGTCTTATATTCCTATACCTGCACTTTTATGTACAACATATGAATACTGAGAGCATTTTATCCACTCTGTCTGTTCCCCATTGAAAACTAAGGTTCTGTTTTACGAAACCAAATCTAGAAAAAATACAATTAAAAAATTAGCTTTATTTCCCTACGTGGTAAATCACCGACAGTGTGTTATGAATAATTCGGTCTTTCACACCTGACGAGTTTTGGAAAGTAACTTGAGGTTGTTTACGGAAATCGCCATTACGTTTAGTTGATTGAATTCGTTACAGATTGATTCAAATAGGGTACCAATGAAAACCACTTTGAAGCCCTTGAGGAGGAATCTAGGGTGTGCACTACTTAGGAGTTCCATTGTACGAAGAAACTCTTGTCCAGTGCTGCCCGGTTTTCAATGGTATCCAGTCAACATCAGTCTGTGACGGATTCAATCAACTGAATTTCAGAACTGTTTATAATAAAACATGTTAAAGTAGTAACAATATTTTTGTGAGTAGTAACTACTTGGAAGGATGTCTATTTGCTATTAATACACTATAAAGGTCACTACTTTAAATATGGTTTATAAATATCCAAAACAAAAATCAACTTTGTAATTTCAGCAAAATTGCATCAAATTTTATTTCTGTTAACACGCATACAACTTTATCTTCATTTCACACAGTATTTTTCATACCCTTTCACATCACACTAGCTTATACAAGTATGTCTCACTTTAAATTACTTACTTACTTACGCCTGTTACCACTGACAATGGAGCATAGGCCGCTCACCAGTATTCTCCACTGAACTTTGTCCTGAGCAATCTTTTCCAACTTTTTCCAGTTATTAATCATCCTTTTAATGTCTGCTTCCAGTTCTCGACTCAGTGTGTTCTTTGACCTTCCACTTTTCCGTTTCCCAACAGGATCCTAAGTTAATGCTTGTCTCGTGATGCAGTCTGATGATTTTCGTAATGTATGTCCTATCTGTTTCCAACGTCGTTTCTTGATTTCCTCTTTGACTGCAGGTTGGTTTATTTTCTCTCATAGTAAGCTATTGCTGATAGTTTCCGACCAACGGACATTCAGTATCTTACGTAGACAGTTGTTTATAAATACGTGTACCTTTCTGAAGATGCTCCACGTTTCAGCTTCATACGGTAGAACTGTCTTGACGTTCTACTTGAAGAGTCTGATTTTGAGGTTGGTTGACAGTTGTTTTGAGTCCCATATGTTTTTCAACTGTAAGAATGCTACCCTTGCCTTGCCAATCCATGCCTTTACATCTGTATCGGATCCTCCTTGTTCATCGATGATGTTTCCCAGGTAGGTGGTCTCCACTTCTTTCAGAGTTTCACAATTAAGTTCAATTGGGTTGGTGCTCCCTGTGTTGTATTTGAGAATTTTTCTCTTTTCCTCATATATGTTCATGCCTACTGATGCTGAGGTTGCTGGTAGGCTGATTGTTTTTACTTGCATTTGTTGGTGTGTATCGGATAGAAGAGCCAGATCATCCACCTCACTTTAAGTTATCTTGACCTAAATGACATGACATAATCAAACATGTATTTCGATTGTACTAACTTATCTTGATTTTCGTTCCATTGTATTATTTAATCTTGTGTTTATTCAATTCAACTAATTCACTATTCTTTGAAGAAGTAACTTTCACTAAGCCGCGAAACGTCAAAAATTTTAACTTCTTTTCATTAGAATATTACAAATATATGTCACTCATCTTTTTTAGATTACCTATTTAATGCTCAGTTTATTTTAAATTATTAAATCTGACCTTGGTAACGATAAATACGAATTGCATAGATGTTATTCATCAGTTTCAAATATATATTGATTATAAAAATTAGAACATTTTAGTATCATTTCAAGATAATGGAGCTAGTCTGTAGATTAATGAAGTTATTGTATTCCTTATGCCGGGTTAGTCAGATCACTAAGTGTGTATTGTCATCAACCTAAATTTCAAAAATAAGTAGGCTATAAGATCTTCTTCACTGTTACTAGTATCATTAACCGTCGGCCACTATTTTTATTAGTTGTTATAATCACTTATTATTGTCTGTATATGTACTGTGATTGTGTTCCTACTTGATCCTATTCCGGGTGTTATACTTTATAATCTTTCTGATTTTTTGGTGAATGCGATCTGTCAAAATATGTCTATTGTTTGATAACTAATTTGATTGGAAACTTGCTACAAGTCCCGTGGTCATCTTTATACTGCCTTTGTTTAAGAATTTTTAGCTTAATAAGTCCTGAAGTTGTCAATATATTCTTTTACCAATGAATATTTTTGATGTAAGTGTTTACTTGTCTTGGTAATTGACATCTAATTAGCATTTATATAGTCGAAGTGGAAGTTCACAGTTAGTTAAGTTTATTCTGTAAATGATGCTTGGTCTTTCTTTTTAATCACTTCACATTTCGATTTGTCACTTCAACTCGTCAAAGACTGATGTCGGTTAGATACTTTTAAAATCTAGGGAGCACCGAACAACATTGTTTTGTCATAGCATGTGATTTTGTAGAAGTACCCACCCTCTATTCTTTCAGGGCCTTCATATTTAGGCTTAGTGGAAGTACTACTAATGATTCGCCGACTGAAAGGCTTTCTTTCTGTAATGCCGATCTCAAAACACTAATACTGTAGTACTCTACAAATGTTATACAATTCATTTATCTCAAGTTTCCATGATCATTTATTGGTACTAATTAGTTTCAACTGCCTTTATGTTTTAATGTGAAAAACAATAACAGTATGAAAACATACCAAGATTATTGAAAGATTTTGAACCATTTAAAAATTTCTGGTTAAATGTTGCTGATTGGATAAAAGCGCATGATGCTGTCATGAATGATCCGTTAACATCAATAGACGCTGAATCAGTAGAAAAATTACTTCTTGAGTGTTATAAAACAATGCATAAATCTGTGAGAATATTTCATGAATTACCTAATATTCAAGAATTGGCTAATCAAGTTAAGTTATCAATCGAAGAATTTAAACCATACTTACCATTAATGCAAAGTCTACGTAATCCTGGAATGCGTCAAAGACACTGGGAACAATTAAGTGAAGAACTTGGCATGAATATTGTACCGAAGGCAACTTTAACCTTCTCGAAATGTTTAGAAATGCATCTTCAGGTAAATTACAAATTATATTTCAATTTTACGATGTAATTAATACATTTTGTTTAAGCCCCATTTAAACGTAATTTTACTAAATATTAATGTACAGTTTATAATTAAATGCTTTTAAACGACTGTCGCATCCCCCCCTTCAAGATACGTTACAATTTGATTTAGATGAGGTTACCTACAATGTTACCAATATTCAATAGTTTTGTTAAAACACGTTCTTTCTGTTAAAATTTTCCATTCATTTAGTCGGTGTACTGTACATTGAAGTCCAATCTCCAGTCAAGTATCCAGAGTTATTTTTAAATGACTTTTGTTAATGCATCAATACAGCGATGCATGTTAAGTCAAGGAAAATTAAGTAGGAAAATGAAATGTTTACTCAAAGCGAACTGAAAAATGCCCGATTTGAATATGTTTAACACTGAAAACATTACAAGTAACTTGAGGCATTAAATGACCATTAGAAACTTATGGAATCATTAGCATTCTCTATTCTTTTCTATATCTGAGGGTTATTGTATGTTTACGCGATTGTCTGTTTGATGTAATTTGAATGGATTACTTACAGAAATTATGTTATTGGTAGAATACCACCTCTCAATGATTGAATATTACAATGGTGAAACAACTGGTAATTTATTAACCAATCAACATGAGTCATGATCAACATTTAATAGTTACATAGAAAAGCTTTATTACTGGGACTTCTTACTTAGTATGATTGAAGTCTAGTCAATCACAAATATTCTATGGACAATGTTACGATTTAACTTCTTTGTTTTTATTGCATATCATGACTTCAGTAAGTTGAAATATTTAGAAAACACTTTGCTGTGTTGCACGTTACTAATAAACAGGAGAATTGTAATACTGCTTTTCTTGAGGTTTTCGAGCGTGTACATAAGACTAATAACATTGCCTATTGGTGTAAACTGCTCACATTTTAAAGTAGAAAGGCTTTGATGACAACAGAAATTTTATTGCTGCACTAAAATCAAATCAACAGGCGAAATAGATGTATATTTATTCCCTAACATCTGCAAATTATCAAGCCACCTCTAAAACAATACGCGACAAGCCTTAGTCAGTTACTTATACCAACATTTCATCTCATCTTCACTTTACCATAAACTTTAGTTTGGAGTACGTCTTACAGTTTGATTTATAAAGTATAGTGAAATGAATAAATGTTAACTGAGGATGACACAATGTATTGTCACGTTATAAAGTGATAGCTGTCTATGATCATTAGTTCATATAGTTATATATCCATTGGCACTTTAATAAAATTTAACAAGATCAATTACACAAATATGGCGCTAAAGACTATCTATCGCATTTTTAGTCGGTTTCTTTAGTATAGGTCAAATAAACATCAGACAGAGATATTAGACATACTGAATCACTGATATTAAATATTAAACAATAAAGTTTGTTCTCTAAATATGTTATAACGTCTTAGTTTTATCGTCTAGTGAAAAATCATAGCAATGCATAGTGCATATGAAATGTGTTTATTTATTATGTTCACTTGTATTAAAATTCTAAGACGATGAATTTTAGCAGCATCACTAGTCCTAGAATATACATCTCCAAGATGACCTTCGTATTGAGGAAATTATACATCAAATATCAGGAATGACATTGGTTCATAATTAAAATTACTAATAGAATTAACAATGTTTCACATTCGTCATATGACAATACTGTTGTAGACTGGACATAAAATTTTTGCGTCAATATATCGAAAAGTGATTAAAAATAATCCAAAGGAATATACAATTTAGAATAAATTAATCTATCAACAATGAGAGAACCTTCATGGTGAAATAAAAAGATAATCATCGTGTTAATGAAGGTTGATATGACATTACGTCGATAATGAACCCATAGGATTCGTATCTTCATAATGTGGCTGTATTACGCGAACGCTGACTCGTCGACAGATTAAACGGCTGCATCTTTGATGATAGAAAAAGAGAGAGAAGATATAATGTAAAGAACCACATAATTGATCACAATAGTAACTTTTATGAATTATATGACAGACAACCTTACAAGGAAAAAGTGCAAGTACAGTCAAGATAAAACTTGCGGAGTTGTGTACAGAAACATGACAATAGGCTTAGGGTGACCTAACAATAACTAGTGAACTCAGAGGGGTATAGTTACTATTAATGAGTTTATGATATGATTACAAATATTTTCACTAGATGTTTAGTAACTATACTTCGAGTCCTGATAACAAGAATGAAAACTTAGATTCTGGTTATAGATTATTTGTTCGCTTGTAACATAAAAATACAAATCACGGAAATTCTTCTAATTTATTTAACTGTAACATGCATACCATAACCTCGTATAGGTGTGTGTGGGAAGGGGTGAGGGTGAAGATTTCAACTATCAGTTTCCCAAATGTCCTGAATTACATTGAGGTGACGATCAAAATTTTACAGGTATTTGAATTACTTCAGCATATAACAGAAAAACTACTTTCAAACAACTGTTTGTTGAAAATTTGTTTCACGAAACTATGTAACATTAGAGCAATTAAAGTAATACAGTCTTTTGAAACATTGTAAAATTGTTCAATAGTGATTCCTATTTTATTCTCTTTCACTGAATCGTATACTTACACTCAGCATTCTACTTACTGAGCTTTAATTTTTTCTTAAACAGGATCATATCGACATTATATCAAAAATAGCTGATGTTGCTGGTAAAGAATATTCAATTGAAAGTGCTTTAAATAAAATGGTCAATGATTGGGAATCTGTGAAGTTTGATGTAATCCCATACAAGGATACAGGAACATGTATTATTAAAATAGCGGATGAAGTTAATCAATTATTAGATGATCATATTGTAATGACACAGTCGATGAATTTCTCACCATATAAAAAACCATTTGAAGAACGCATTTCACATTGGGAAAATAAATTACATTTAACACAAGATGTTCTAGATGAATGGGTTACATGTCAAAGACAGTGGTTATATTTAGAACCAATATTTAACTCCGAGGATATTAATCGTCAGTTACCAGTTGAGAGTAAACGTTATGCTACAATGGATCGTATATGGAGAAAAGTTATGAAATCAGCATTTGAGCAGCCACAAGTGATCATTTTATGTCCCGATGCACGTTTATTAAATAGTTTACGCGAATGTAATCGGTTATTGGAACAAGTTCAAAAAGGTTTAAGTGAATATCTAGAAACTAAACGTCAAGCGTTTCCAAGATTTTATTTCTTATCTGATGATGAATTACTGGAAATCTTATCACAGACAAAGGATCCTAAAGCTGTTCAACCACACTTAAGAAAATGCTTTGAAAATATTGCAAGAGTAAGCTAAGTTTCTTATTCTGACTGTTTATTGCTCTTCTCTTAGTTTCATATAAATCATTAGTACCCTACTCTAGCTACTTGAATAAAAATTATTTCAGAAGCATACTATATTTCACGTTATTGTTATATCAGTTAAGAGTAGATGAATTTCGACAAGCATTGAAACCCACGACAAGCGCCTTGAAATTTAAGTGTTTCTGGATCTAAGCGTTAGTGTTCACCCCATGACTTGAATATAGTCCATACTCTCTTTAGATTTTTTTCCACTATCATAAGTATTATTCAAATAATTTTGAATTATTCAAATGGTGAAAATGTTTATTGTCCTCATTATGATATTTTTTTGTGTAAAATCGGACTTCCAGTTGCAATTTGAAGAAGATTTGCAAATAACAGCTATGTATTCTGGTGAAGGTGAATGCGTAAGATTTGAAAAAACCACTTATCCAACATCAAATGTTGAAGAATGGATGTTAGAAATTGAAAATTTAATGAGATATTCTATGCGAACAATTATTGGTAAATCTATCTTGGCTTATGCAAATACACCACGTACTGAATGGGTATTACAATGGCCTGGACAAGTTGTTATAGCTGTATGTCAAACATATTGGACAAGTGAAGTAACTGAAGCAATTTATGCAAATAAAATGGATGAATTATATCCAAATTTATTAAAACAACTGGATGGACTACGTGAACTTGTTCGTGGGAATTTAAGTAAAATTGGTCGAATGACATTATCGGCATTAATTGTTATAGAAGTACATGCACGTGATGTTGTCGCAAAAATCATAGAAGAAGGTATACATAATGTAAATGATTTTGAATGGATTAGTCAGTTACGTTATTACTGGAATAATGAAGAGGAACAATTAAAACTTCGTGCTGTTAATGCTGAATTTAATTATGGTTATGAATATTTGGGCAATACAACACGTCTAGTGATTACACCACTAACTGATCGATGTTATCTTACACTGACTGGTGCATTACATTTGAAATTTGGTGGTGCACCTGCAGGACCAGCTGGTACAGGGAAAACAGAGACAACTAAAGATCTAGGTAAAGCATTTGCTGTACAGTGTGTTGTATTCAACTGTTCTGATCAATTAGATTTTATGGCTATGGGTAAATTTTTCAAAGGTCTCGCATCAGCTGGAGCATGGGCATGTTTTGATGAATTCAATCGTATTGATATTGAAGTTTTGTCTGTTGTAGCACAACAAATTACAACAATACAGAAAGCTCAACAGCAACGTTTAACACGTTTCCTATTTGAAGGTGATGAACTCGAATTGAAACCATCCTGTGCTGTATTCATTACAATGAATCCAGGTTACGCTGGGCGTACTGAATTGCCTGATAATTTAAAAGCATTATTTAGACCAGTTGCTATGATGGTACCAGATTATGCGCTCATTGCAGAAATTTCATTATTTTCATTTGGTTTCTCAAATGCACGACTATTAGCTAAGAAAATTGTCACAACATTTAAACTATCATCGGAACAATTAAGTACACAAGATCATTATGATTTTGGTATGCGTGCAGTGAAAAGTGTTATATCAGCTGCAGGTAACTTGAAACGACAAAATGCTAATATGGATGAAGTAAGTTACCAATAACATTTTTGGAAAACACTTTTATCTATTTTAATTACACTAAACAAGAATAGTATTTGTTCTTAATGCTATATCACATGTTGACAGTGGATAAAAGTAATAATCATGATAATATGATCCAGGATTATCCATGTCATTTTCAGGGATTATTGTATTTGTTTAACTTATCACTTTGGGTCAATTTTTTGTAAGTACTACAAATTAGAGTGTAATCTTCGTTAAATATATCACTTCAAAAGTTTAAGGTTGTTTATAACTGACCATTATGAATATTTCATTGGATCACAACTCGCTCTGCTGAATGAAATGAGCAAATATAGTCACAGTTAAAACTTGAGTCAATATTGAATATTAAACTCCAATATATATCATATTGCCACTAAACAAAGAGAAGAATGATGGCAAATGGTTGCTACAGCATACTTGTTGAACATTAAAATAATTAACGAATGTAGTTCGCTTACAATAGCTCGTAATAAATATAAATCTAACACTGAGAGTACCAATTAATTTTACACAGAATATTAGAAAAATAGATAAGCAGTTATCCAGTTATCCATTCAGATGAAGGAAACATGGTTCCATTCTTGTTCATGTATTGTCTACTTTATGCCTTATTTCTATATTTGCTATCCTTTTTAATACATTTCATTAGAACAGATTTCATTAAAACTGATTAGTTTCATTCATTCAGTATTCTTATTTCTATCATTACACTAATAATCAGACCTTATGCTTACTTACCTGATTAAATAAAATCACATTACAATCATTCGTTATGTAACTATGACTCTAGCCTTCATTCACTTATTTGTCCAACATTTTGAGAAAGTCTGAAGATTCATTTATTAACTTATTTCATCTTGTACAATGCAGTGAACTCTACAAATTTCATTTGTTGTACAGTATACACACAAACACGAAAATCTTCATCACACAACAGATTGTGAAATTAAAGGAAATAAACTTTCCGTTCCTGAACTTGGATGAAACAGCTGTCCAGTGCTTCCTGGTAATCAATGGTTATCCAATTTAGACCAATTCGTGATATGAAGCCCGAACTATTTGTTTGACTTTTTCATATGGATTATGAAGTTAATTAGAAGTTAGGGCTATTATTATTACTATTTTAGTTAGATATTATTGAATTTCGAGCTGCATTTGGTAAAATATTCAAATTTAATTTAATAGAAATCTTGATCATCGTTGATACTATATTGAATTGGTAATCGAGCTTTAATAACGTGAAAATTTAGTCTGGTTATACTATATGGAGAAGTCGTTTTTTTCGGTTCTACTATTTCAAGCAGATTGGTTAAATAGTGGCAAGACTGAAAGTGTAGAGCTTAAAGATCGGGAAAGAAGTCTTACAGATTACTGAAAAGAGGTGAGACGGCAGCAAGGTTTTTCCCTCAGACAACCGGGATAGCAATGATGCTGTCTCCCACAAATGTGAAATAGGGTTGGGAAAGGTTAGGCTGTAAAAATGCACTCCTCACTTTACTCCATGGATTTCCATCTTTAGTAGTGAGACCTTACCATGTACGGAGATAGCACAACAGAAACCACTTATTAAAGATGGTGTATGATCATAATCGAGTTGTATTTTTGGGCATTGTGGCAACATTCTTACGTGGTCAAGACAATCTATAATCCAGCTGCATCTTTAGATACGTCAAGGAAGAAAAAATTATGCGGCTTAAGAAACCGGGAAAGTGACAACTGTTCCCATACTTCTAACAAAATTCAAGGTCACCTTCCTCACGATCAGTTCACTTCTCCTTCTAACGTTTCTTCTATTTTCACTTTTAACCCTTATCTTTCTTCTACCTTCCCAATACGCACCACTAGTGTCAATGAATCATGTCCATAGAATGCAGTCCCAAGTTTTCTGGTTCTGCTCTTCAACCGTCATCTTGAGACTTTTGATATAAGTATAATGGTTCAAATCGGTCAACAAACATAGCTGGATTCTTATCAATACTTGTTTACATACTATCCGTTTGAATGGTATAGTAAGATCTCGGTAAAGCAAGAACATATATATCATTCCTTTTTATTGCTTCTGGCTATCCCTTCCACCAAGTGACTGCAGCTTGGAGGAAGGTGAATTCTACAGAAAGTTCTCTAGACTTCAGAAAGTTAGATGTCCAGACTTAGTATTCATAGTAAATGATTGTGAAGCCAAAACTAATAGTTTAATAAACCAACGCAACGAACGGAAAGTAAAGACGTTATCAACCTTGAGTGGTGTTTGTCGGGTTCTTCGTTATCCGCCCCACTTATCGTAGACATCGTCCTAAAAGTTAAAGTTTCCCTCTCCAACGTTTTAGAAATTGACCTTCCAAGAGATCCACTTATCATTTTTAAATATGTAGACTGTATATTCTTATTTGATGAAGGCTTTAGAAATAAGTAGTGTCCTGAACTTCTTGAATAACAATGCAGGCATATTCAACATTTATTTCTGTCCCTCTGGGCTTTTTCCAACTTTTGTAGGTTAAGGTTTAGGCATGATATCTGTCTCTTGACGAAAGGTCAAGTGCACTACGTGTCACTCCACTCACTATTAGCCTATGAATACGGAACATGGGTTATGAAAATAGAAGATATAAGTAGGTTTCATGTATTTGAGAACAGAAGTCTTCGAATTATATTTGGCATATCGTAGAATAACCGAGTGAACAATTTGATGACAGATATAGAGTTTTAAGGAGAAATGGAAAATGAGTGGAAGAGCTGCTACCAAGATATTTGGTACATGTAGTGCGTATCCCAAACCATCTAATGCTTAGCCCCAAGATGTTAGATGGCGTAGGAATGGGATGGATAAAAGGGTTGCACAAGCAAAAACATGGCACCAGTCAGAGCCACGTCGGAAAAATGATGACTACCTAGCGGGCGTTTATATGATATTCGAGATCACTTGCTGGAAACACTGGTTGACATAGTTTAAAATCAGTTTCAGTGCTGAGAATGTATTTATTCTTCATCTTTTACCATTATCTTTTTGCATATACCTTTGTTCTATTACTTCCTGCTGTATTCTTTTTTCGTGTCCCTCTCGCAAATTTGTTCTTGTGTTAATGCAATATGACAACTTGAACCTAAGAGCATATGTACTAGGTTCTGCGTTGTCCAGGACTGAATAAGTCATTTAAATCATCCGTATAAAGTTTCCGACCATCAGTTCTGTCAAGCTTCGACATATTCATGTGCATTTATTATAACCAATGTTAAAAGTGAAGTGAGCCAAGAACGAAATCTGTCAAAATCTCAATTACTTATAAGTAGTATAGCTAGTTAAAACAATTTTAACCAAGTAGACAGTATGGCATTGACCACTTACATTGCTACAACTTTGTTCCCAGTTTTAAACTTACTAAAACATGATCATTTTAATATAAAAGAGATACACATCTATCAACTACCATAAATCTTATATTTACCTTTCAATTTTTTTATGAATATAAAGAGCAAATGATTTGTACTTTAATAAATCAGCTGTCAATATTATTTTATTGTGTGAATTACTACTATTATTATTAATCATTATTCTTTGTACAGGAACTTATTTGTTTACGTGCCATTAGAGATGTGAATGTACCAAAATTCTTATCGGATGACTTGAAATTATTCAGTGGTATTGTATCTGATTTATTCCCTAATATAAAGTAAGTTTGAATTGTTGAGAAACGGTATTATTACTACGTGAATATGCTATTCAATGTTGTAAATCTATCTACATGCATTCTATTGAAAAAAAGGTTAATTACAATATTGATTCAAGCAGTGTGTAGTTCACTAGTTTATGTCACCTTTGTGTTGTCTCAATGTCACTTGGACTATATTCCATCATGTTGTATTATCAGATAACAAATGATTATAAATTTCAATCCTGAATAATAAATTAAATTTGTCGATTGATGCTAAAATAAATATACTCAGCTAATCGATATTGTGGTGGATAATAGTTTATTTACAGTTTGGTTTTGTGAGCGATGAACCGTAATTATTATCATAGTGATATGACTGAGTAATAAATAAGCCTCATAGATAGGCATCCGTTCCATTAGAGAGTAAGTGACTTGCAATTTGTGTCCTCTGTTCATTTATATTCAACATTTTGTATGTATGTCATTTTGTTAGGAAATACTTGCTTTTAGGTCAAAGTTATTGTCTTCCAATACCCGCTCATTGTGAAGTTTGGTTCAATAGTCCGGTATGCTGAGTAGTTGCTTTTACATTATCTCATTTCGTACTAGTGATATTATTTAGTTGTCACTACTAAAAGTTGAGTTTGTGATTCTAGAAGATGAACAAGAAAATAGTCTGTACGAAATTCATCTTGGTGATTATAAAACTTTAAAGTTGGGAGAAACATTTAGAGAGACGCGTGTAAGGATAACAATGTTCAAAAGATGCTCCTAAATCGTAGTAAGAGAACATATAATGAAAATAGTATAACATTCATGAAAAACTGAATATATGATCAACTTTGATAAATGCAGAATACTTTAGAAACACTTTGTCCGATCTTAAAGAAAAATTAAAACCACACCCTTTGTATTGGTGGGAATCTAGAAAATTTAAATAAAATGGATGAACTACAGTTAGCAACCACCAATTAACAAATAAAAATATCTTTATTTTATACCATTAATAATATTGACTTCATGAACAACAACAATAGCCGTTTATTTATTTAACATATGTAATTCAATGGAGAATTTTATCATCTCTACGATTTCATTTTCACTAGTTGTACAATCTTAATTTAGATGAAATAATGAATATGATAAACAGACTTCGTTTGTTAGTGCATATGCATATAATAAGTGGAAATCATAGAGTTCATAACGGTAATAATGGGTTGAATAAACAATACATATACAATTGATTAGAATGTATTTGGATCTTCCTGTTGATTTGTTACAGACTGAAATTGATCAGTCTCTGTTGCTATATGTACATCCTGAGTGGATTGCCTCAGTATAGCTATAGTTCACTAGTATTATTTGAGGTGAGATGTGGCTGAAAAGTGTAACCTAGGACGTGAGTTTTGTCCCATTTGCGACTCGTTAGTTCAGTGTACTTGCATCCCAATGTTGGTGTTCACAATGGGACTAGAACTTGGTCCGTTTAGTACCAAACTCCATACCCGTCGCTGGCTGACTGAACTCACTAGCCGAGACGTGAACGAGATGGCGTTCATCACGAAACGAACTGAGTTCGAGTCCCACTGTGAACATCAACATTTGGATGCAGGCACACTCAAAAGACAAATGCCCAAAAGGACGAAACGCGCGTCCTGGGTTACACTTGTCAACCACAATCAGACTCAAATAATTAAGTCAAAAAGCAAACTAAAAATTTGATGGGTGATTGAAGAGATACAACTAAAGAATGAGAGATTTTGTCGTTGGTTTTTTCTAAAGTCATTATAACTGAGGATTTAAGGTGATTTATACTATCCACCATATTAATAATAGTAATACACTGAATGGAATAAATACGTGCTAGTGGAATATATAATCGAATGTAGAAATTGTAATGGCGCGATATCGTGTAAAATAAAGACGTGATAAAAATTAATAAATAAAGTAAGAATACTATATGGAGAAAATTTGCTGAAGAAATCAGAGCCATGGCAACAGAAGTGATCTTACAAATATTTTATGTACACTGACTTTATATTACTTTTCGCCAAAGCTTCTACAATACAAAGGAAATATGTACGAACACCTCCAAATAGATAAGCTTTAATCTTGTATATAATTTCAAAACTTGATCCATTTACTACATGGTCATGGTCATTAGTATGCTGTAGAACTGGTGGCCTTATACAATTTCACTATGACGTAGAAAAATCATTTTAAAGGGAGTAGAAACAAATTATTTAGTTGAACGTTGGAAGCTAATTACATCGACTGTACTCAGATGCCTTTTTTCCGATTATGTGAGCATGTTTTCCATGATTGGGATAAGAAATAAAGGTCTACCAACAGTCCAAAACTTTCTCACTCTGTAAATAATGAATGTCAAATTAAAACAGATGTTTCATAACTTTACTCAACGTCCAGTAAATTGCTTCACGGGACCAACGTTAGAATGTGAATGAACAAGTATTATGTTTTCTTTTGATGATTACTGTGAGGAAGCTCCATCCAGATTGCTAGGTAAATGTGGAATTATTTAATTTTCAATCTCAGATACAAATATCAAATACAGGTTTACGTCGAATGTTTTGAGATTTGTTATGATGTTTCACAAATATTATACGGCGTCAACTAACAATGCTACCAAATACAATAATGGGAAAACAGTCACATAACTTTTCTGCAGGTTCCATAATATAATAATAAGAACTGTATAACGACAGGATAAGCGTTTCCAACTATTGTTTGTCAATATAAAACTTTAAAATATAGTATGGTTTTTAAAATGCAGCAAAGTTTCAGAGACCACCGAAAGGATTAACTATAATATATACGTAACCAGGGTCCTTTCCTTGCAATATCTGATTGGCAGACAAAGTAAAATTATTTGCATCTTCCCTTTGTTGTTGTTCTGTGGGGCTGGGGAAAGGTTGGCCAGTCTCTGTTTGCTATATGTGCATCCTGAGCGGATTGTTTCGATAAGAAGGTAGTTTGCGAATTTGATCAAAAGAATCAGTAACTTAACGTTAAATGTGGTGATGTTTGACATGACCGGACTGAGTTTCAGTCTCGACGCATACAACAACAATAGGACGCTAGAACATCTAGCTGACAAGTGCTAAATGGGATGATATTTTTTTGTTTTGGATTTCACTTGCCTGCCATATTCCAACTTTAATCAACTAATCAATTGCTTTAAAATTAGTGAACAGTAATTTCGAGATGTGAATGATATTGCAACAGTTAATAGGTGAATATTAGAAATCAACGTTCCCGAATTGATACTGTAAGCACAAAATTACCTTTTATTGTTATGTTCAAACTTCCGGTTAATTGACTAATATTCAATTCATTAATTTTACATTATCTATTGTTTTAGTGAGAAACCAATTGATTATGGTGATTTGATGGTTGCTTTAAAGGCATCATGTAATAAATTAGGCTTAATGGAAGTTGAAGGTAATTTTTGAAAACTAAAATGTTTTCTTTTTTCATTTATAGTTTATTTATTATTAATTTATTTTAAGGATATTTTCTTTATTTTTTCATGGGTTTCTAAGGTTACTCCTAAATCTTATACAATTTGATAAGTGTATTCTATCACATAGTTTCAGTCGATTTTCTTGTCCATTTACTAAGACTCTACTTCATGCTAATGGAGTTATCTGTAACTATTTGATATGAGAAAACAGTATAGTACTACTAGATATACTGGATGAGAAATGTTATAACTTTATATGAAACCATTGGTGAAAGTGAGTAGCACCTTAATATGTAGAGAGTAGGAAATGTTGTCGACAATCTCATTCCTGAATAAAGCAATTAATTTACAAATAAGCCCATTTGTACTTTATTTTTGATTGCTTAGTCAATTTAGCTAAACTTAAACTGATGTTCGATCATTTTGGTGTTTATATTGATTGGTCTATCTATACGCGTAGCATCGTAGTTAAAGAACTATATTTTCAATTTTACTCCCTACCCCACCTACTCCAGTTTTAATCAACAACCATCATGTATATAATGCCTGACTAAAATATGAATACACAGGATATTTAGAATTCTGCAGAGTCATGAAAATCTGTATTCATAGAAAAAAGCATCGACATTTATTCTGTACTGTGTGGAGCTCACCAGTATAGAATGTCATCTTTTCAGAGTTCATCACTTTTTATATTCATGAATTCATATTCAGTTGCATTATTTTATATATTTTTTAAAGGCTTCTTGCAAAAATGTATTCAACTCTATGAAACAACGGTTGTTAGACATGGACTAATGTTAGTTGGTCCAACTGGATCAGGTAAAACAAAGGTAAGTTATTGGTTTGAGTTTATCTACGTTAGCAGGAGATGATTGTTTAAAATTGACTACTAATTCTAAGTAAGAATAGGATAAACATTTCTCAATGCGACCCATAGTTGATATACTCCATGGTATATTCTTGACTTCATGCTAAAAGTTTTAAAAATGAAAACTTTTATGCCACATCGTATAAGACATCAAGTATCTTACATATAAGCACATACATGAAGTCATTAAATTTTGTTTCCAAATTGTTAAAGCTGTATGGTAGTGTAAAATGCTAGTTTGCGTTGGTCATTGTGAATCAACAAATTATTCGTCTAGTAATCGTCAACGTCTACGTATTTTCGTCTAGGTCACACTAGTATTCTGCATATGTACTCAGAATTAATGAAAATAAATATTTAGCTTTTCAAAAAAAAAGATGTTTGAACGAAGAATATTCTTTTCGATAAATGCTCATCTGGTTCTACATTTATTAGTTCAAAATTATTAGTCACAAGAATAGCCAGCTCTGAGGCAAGTAAAACATTATAAAGTTTTTCTCATCGAGTTATTTATAAAATATGAATGTTAATGTTGAAATAATAATCATTATGTAACTTGTGAAACGTAAATGACAATTGAGATAAACAAGATTATTAGTCAAATATGTATGCAGGTATCTCTGTATATGGGTGACATAGGAGATCGGGTGGTAGCAAAATACGATTAGATCAAGTGTTTGTTGACAAAGGTCAAATCCTATTTAAAATGAAACCGAATGGGTAAGAGTTTGTAAAATGGAGTGAACAATAATCAAAATTCGTCAGCTTTTGTTAGAAAGTTTCGTTAATAATCTCACTTCTGATTAGCTGGTCATACGGAATGTTAGGATTCGTATATACTAGAACAGATTAGAACAAGCAGATCATTCATGATCTCACAGGAGAACGATCACAGGAAAGTTTAATTCAATGTAATTTTTTATCTAACATCCCTTAATAATAGTGAAATTATTTTATAGAAATCTGATAAAATCTTAATAAACCTATTTCTATTATTCACATATTATTAAATTGTAGCATGAAAATATGCAACTTTTTCATTAATATTGCAAACAACTATTTAGTAATCCATATGTGACCTTTTTTTAATATCTGAGTTATAAATTCTGAGTTTAATGTCATCATGACATTTAATGAAACATGTAAACATATACTAGTTGTTAACAGCTTACTTTCTCTTTTTCAGTGTTATGAAGTACTAAAAAATACTTCAACTTCATTACGTCAAAAGTTAGCCCCTGATGGCACATTATTCCAAACTGTACATACATATATATTAAATCCTAAATCAATAACAATGGGACAGCTTT
Organism: Schistosoma japonicum; assembly: GCA_025215515.1. Classification (NCBI taxonomy): domain Eukaryota; kingdom Metazoa; phylum Platyhelminthes; class Trematoda; order Strigeidida; family Schistosomatidae; genus Schistosoma; species Schistosoma japonicum. The sequence continues at coordinate 72,564,856 of CM046069.1, forward strand.
ATGGTGAATTTAATTTATTAACACATGAATGGACTGATGGCATATTAAGTACATTAATACGTCGTGGTGTAAATTCATTAGACGAAGATAATCGTTGGTATATATTCGATGGGCCAGTTGACGCTGTTTGGATAGAAAATATGAATACTGTATTAGATGATAATAAAAAGTTATGTTTAAGTAGTGGTGAAATAATTAAATTAACTGAAACAATGACTATGATATTTGAAGTAGCTGATTTAGCTGTGGCATCACCAGCTACTGTTAGTCGTTGTGGTATGGTTTATTTAGAGCCAAGTATTCTAGGATTGAAACCATTTATATGTTGTTGGATAAAGCAATTACCTCATGCAATATATCATCATCATGAGAAAATTCAAGAGTTATTTGACATCTATATGGAAGTAAGCTGTGTAACTGTATTCTTTTTAATTTTTCTTACAGTAACATGAAATATTTCTACTATCTTTATGTTTATTTATTATATACGTAAAATAAAGTCGACTGATCCTATAAAACAAACTCAATAAATAGAATAATAAACCCTGAATTATCACTTCATCAAATTATACTATAAAGAACTCTTCATTTAAGCTCTTTTTATGATTTCTAGTCGAAATTAACATCTTCGTGTTATCTAAAATGCTTTCGTATTAATTCATTCAACTTTTGTTCTTCGCGCATACAGCTCAGCAACCACGGACTATTCAACCGCTTAAATAAATTTTACTAAATGTATTCATTTGTATTATTATGCATATAAATTTAAGTGAGACCATTTTGTAAGCGAAAATAAGTAAAACCGATAATTCTAATTCTTCTTTTGTTAGTTTGATATCACGAAATGGCCTGTATCAGACAACCATTGATCGCTGGAAAGCACTGGACAACCATTTTGTCTCAGTATTAAAAAAGCTCAACAATCTCCGCAACGGCCAAATGCAATCACTATCGGCTCACTAATGACTACCTTCTTGGGGTAATTCTCGGAGTTCTGGTGAGAAGACGTGACCAGTGGATTTCAACCGCATAGAGTATGAGCAGCTGCCCAGAGGTGACACTGAATGACGTTGCACAATAGTATCACAAATTGACTGAATTAGAAATATCAACCGTTGGGAATCGACTCTGTGGCTTAACGATAAGATACTAACCATGGAGTGAGAGGGACCTGAGTTCAATCTCCGATGGAGTTGTAGATGTGACCTTCTGAAGAGTCCACTACTAGGACGAAATGGCTGTGCGGTGCTTCCTGGTAATCAGTGGTTGTCTAGTTCAAACCAATTCGTGATATCGAACCGAAAAAATTCAACAATCTCCAAAACACTCAGTTACAAAACAAATATAATGCTTACCATCGGTTCTATCTTGAAAATATACATGAAGGAAATCAACAAAGAAAAATCTCCATTCACCCTAATATATTATATCAGCGATGCTAACAAAGACAATTGATTACAAACGATTATTTTATTTCTACCACTAAAAATTATAAAGTAACCTCTGGTATTATCACTTATTTGATGTAATGCTAACACTATTAAAGAAATAGATAAATATCACATCAATCAATGTAGATATTCATACAAACTAACTGCTGCACAAAAATCAAATATCCAATATATGATTGAAGTTAGGACAAATTAACCAATCAACAAAGAAGTTGACAAATGTTAACTGAATGCACCTGCATCCCATTGTTGATGTTCATACCTGCACTTGAACCCAGTTCGATTCGTATCAAACGCCACTGCATTCACCACTAGGATACCGAGTGCAGACATTCACACTTGTGCAACGGGCATATATATATATATATATATATATATATATATATATATATATATAATTAGGATGCATTTGGATCCAGCTAAAACAATATTAGTGGTCCATAGCTATATCAAGACAATCCGCTTAGGATGCACATTTAGTAATAGAGACTGAGATATTTCAGTTTATAACAAATCAACGGGAAGAGTCAAATCCATCCTAATTAGCGTTAGCACGAATAATAATACAGCTTTTTGACATTCGAATAGATATTCAGTTTATGAGACTTGAAACATGTTATTTTGTAACCAAAGTAGTTGCCCTTATTTAATCATCTTATATGTTTAATAATAATGGAATCGATTGTCTGTTTCTTTTGATCATGCATCTCTTGTATAAACATGCATCATATCAACATTTTAATTTGTTAAATTTTATTCGAACTGTAATCGAATCAATGAAACATGTTAAATGAATGAAAAACATTCATTGAATCATCAAAAACAAGAATTTCATTCAACAAAGACATTCATTCTCAAAAATTTCATTTTCATAGCTGTACGATGACTTGTAGATATGATAATAATGTATAATAACACTTAGTCAAACATAGCAACAAAGGGAAATGTAAGGTAAGTAAATTGACAACCACAAATAACTCAACACAGTAATTGTGTTCATTGAGACGAGATCTCTTCGTTGAATGAAATGCTTCTTCTTCACGGAAACATATGATATTTTATATATCATTACCAAGGTTAATTTTGATAATTTCAAATAAATTGAGCATTGGATAGGTTGTTTATAAAATGAGTTATATATATTTGTAAAATTCCAATGAGTAGAAATTAAAATTTCTGACGTTTCGCGGCTTAGTGTAAGTCGCTTCTTCAGAGAAATGAATAACCGAATTGAATTAGCACAAGATTAAATAATACAATGGAACAAATCAGAATCAAAATAAGTTCGTACAATCAAAATTGCGAGTTTCGATCATGTCATGTCAAGTCATTTGGGTCAAGGTAGTTTGATGTGAGACAAGTGTGCATGCATATGTTAGTGTGATGTGAACTGAGATTATGTGAAAATAAAATTGTATGTATGTTCATGTGAATAAAATGTGAACGTAATTTAATTGTGATCGGTTGGATAAAAAGTCCATGTTGGGTGGAAAATATTCGATGATTATACCAATTTAAATGCAATTGGTATTTAAATTGCATGTGAACGTAATTTAATTGTGATCGGTTGGATAAAAAGTCCATGTTGGGTGGAAAATATTCGATGATTATACCAATTTAAATGCAATTGGTATTTAAATTGCATGTGAACGTAATTTAATTGTGATCGGTTGGATAAAAAGTCCATGTTGGGTGGAAAATATTCGATGATTATACCAATTTAAATGCAATTGGTATTTAAATTGCATGTGAACGTAATTTAATTGTGATCGGTTGGATAAAAAGTCCATGTTGGGTGGAAAATATTCGATGATTATACCAATTTAAATGCAATTGGTATTTAAATTGCATGTGAACGTAATTTAATTGTGATCGGTTGGATAAAAAGTCCATGTTGGGTGGAAAATATTCGATGATTATACCAATTTAAATGCAATTGGTATTTAAATTGCATGTGAACGTAATTTAATTGTGATCGGTTGGATAAAAAGTCCATGTTGGGTGGAAAATATTCGATGATTATACCAATTTAAATGCAATTGGTATTTAAATTGCATGTGAACGTAATTTAATTGTGATCGGTTGGATAAAAAGTCCATGTTGGGTGGAAAATATTCGATGATTATACCAATTTAAATGCAATTGGTATTTAAATTGCATGTGAACGTAATTTAATTGTGATCGGTTGGATAAAAAGTCCATGTTGGGTGGAAAATATTCGATGATTATACCAATTTAAATGCAATTTAAATACCAATTGCATTTAAATTGGTATAATCATCGAATATTTTCCACCCAACATGGACTTTTTATCCAACCGATCACAATTAAATTACGTTCACATTTTATTCACATGAACATACATACAATTTTATTTTCACATAATCTCAGTTCACATCACACTAACATATGCATGCACACTTGTCTCACATCAAACTACCTTGACCCAAATGACTTGACATGACATGATCGAAACTCGCAATTTTGATTGTACGAACTTATTTTGATTCTGATTTGTTCCATTGTATTATTTAATCTTGTGCTAATTCAATTCGGTTATTCATTTCTCTGAAGAAGCGACTTACACTAAGCCGCGAAACGTCAGAAATTTTAATTTCTACTCATTGGAATTTTACAAATATATATAACTCATTTTATATGATATTTTACTTTAGATTATAACACTAAAATTATGCCTTACAAAACATCATATTCAATGTTTCTGTTTTAGTAAATAATACAACTAAGCATTAGTTTCTATTTATTTATTTTATAGGATTCTATTAACTTTATTAGAAATGAAACAAAAGAAGTTATTACAACTACTGACGGACAATTATGTTTCAGTTTAATGAAAATGATGGATTGTTTCTTTGCACCATTTCAACAGTCAAAAGAGGTCAGTAAGATAAATTAGTTAGTCAATTAATTATTTTTATATTTTTGTTTCAAATGAGTAACGACACAAAAATATAGTCTAATAGATCTTTTATCTGAGGTTAACGATATAACTTACTATAAACCTATTCGTTGTTTTCAGTGATATATCCGTTCGTTCAGTTAATAAGTGCTGCATATATCTTTGAAAACGATTTCATTTCCAACATCTTATGTTAACCGTTACTCTTTGTTATGAACATGTTAGTGAGAAGAAACCTGACTCTTATTCACAGAATAAATAAAAAAAATAACCGAAAGTTTTCAAACAGCATACTTATTGAACATTCCGAAAGCTAAACATAAAATCATCCTGATTCTTTACTCGACTTTTTCATGATTATACACTGAAACGATAAATATCAACTAACTTCAGAAGTTAGACAAGATTTCACTATTTAACGGTGTAAACACTTTTCTCGAAAGAATTAAGAATTTACTGAAGAGAGGTCTCATACTGGAACAAAACAGCTGACCACAGCTCCTCAGTTTTCAGTAGTACACAATTAACATCAATCTGTGATAAAAACAATCAACAAACTCTAGTAATTGCCTTCCTCAAAACCACCTTGATTCAACATTGTTCAACTGAAAATCATATATCAATGAAGTGCATGTAATGATAGATCTTTTTGAAAATGGCTAAGATATTATATTATTACAACCTTTCTCAGTCTGTAACCATGTTTGAAACGAAAAGTACCGGGTTCAAATCAGAGAATTAACGTAAATATCGGGTTACAATGTCATGTTTGCTAACTAGTCCCAAATATGGCGAAGCAAGTTCCTTGTATGCCATTGTATACTACCTTAGTCAATTGGAATTGCCAGTCACGTATTCATTTTGTATTTTTATTGTTAATAATTTTTGTTATTATTATAAAATTAGTCCAAACTACTTTTATTTGCAAATTTCTTTTTTCAATTAAGAAATCTCTGACAGAATCTAAAAAACAACAAGTGAGTTGAACAGTTTACATTGAATATTATGAATTACTGTTACTACATATCTATGCTATAAAAGGTTCAAGTATTCGAAATTATCGGGAAAACTTTCTACGTCCATCTTTAAGTGTGTTGAATCCAGCGTTTCTGATCATCTAGTGGGTTGGCGCTTTTATTATCAGCAATTGTATGCTATGATTGTATTAGTATAATACAAGTCGAACATGTTTAATAAAAAAAACATATAACGAAAGTTAGAGATTCGAATGAAGAATACACATTGAAAAACTAAAAAATAACTGAAAGTTACTTAAAAATCCTGGATGCAACATATTTACGGAATAATTAGAGCATTGCGGATAAACATAGTTTAATTTGGAGGAAAGATTTCATATTTATAAAACTCGATTTACGATTAAAGACTAGTTGTAAAATGATATCCAGCAGTGAATAAAAGTCACGTGAATTTGACGTTCACTATGGTTCCAAGCACTTACTACAATGAGTGAGGTGTATATTCACGTAATAAATCTATAAAAGTGTATTATACTGGCCAGAATAAGAATACTCAGTCAGACAATGGTATGTTGAATTGATTGTGATGATATTACTAATAAAATGATGATGACAAGTAATTTGTGATATTGGGAATAGTTGCCAGTATAATTATGATAACGAAGATAACAAATTAATGTGAATTGAGAGAGTTGTTTTTAAATTGATGATAATAATAATAATAATAATAATAATAATAAATTGGCATAAATTGATAATGATGAATGTGTAGTTGAGAAAGATACAGACTGGAGATAAATGAAGAAGACGAAAACAGTATAACATTCTTAGATATCCTCCTTCCTAGAAGAGTGGACGGGTCTATATTAAGACACGTGCTTAGAAAAACACTTCTACAATACTAATTTCTAAAGCTTCAAACCAACTGATTATAAAATTAGACTGGTCAAATGACTGAGAATCAGATTTCATTGATTATATAAAAAGATAGATGAAGAAATAAGATCACCGAAAAAAATATAACAGAACAACGTGTATCTAGTCAATTTATTAAAAATGTACATAACTGAGCCAAAAACAAAGAAAAGGCAGACACCATCAATAAGAAAGCACTTTATGTACGCCTGGATTATGAAGGAGATATCACTGGAGATATCCTAACACGTGAACTCCAAAAACCAGTCGAAAGAACATTCAACATAGTTAAAATGGAGGTTATCTTAACGAACAAGTCGGAGTTTACTCAGCAAGTTAAGAATAAGTTGCCTAATGTCATCTCTTCAATATGTATATCACTTCAACTGCTCTCTTGGAACTAATTATATTGACCGTACTCTTAGATGTCTGTCATTATGTGATCGTGAACATGTACTGGTGTACTGGGGGGAAGGGAGGAAATATATAACAATGTCCATCAACAGCACCACATCTGGTAGACAGACAGCACATAATCAAAATAGATGATATATTCTCAGTTCCTATACCACGTCCCAATAAACCTATTTAAAGGAAAGACGATTTCAGCAATTTTACATAGCCTAATCTATCAAATCGGCTCCAGAAAATCAAATTTGTATATCCGGAAGAGGTGTGTTCAGCTTCACCTTTTCCCATCGCTCACGACCGTGTCACCTGTTTCATAAGCTAAATATTGTAAACTCTCACTCACTCCATAAACCTCATTTTCTTTTAGTCTCTAGTCTGTATCAGTTTCAACTACACATTCATCATTCTCAATTCATGCCAAATTATTATCACCATCATCATCATCATCAATTTAACAACATCTCTCTCAATTCACATTAATTTGTTATCTTCGTTATCATAATTATACTGGCAACTATTCCCAATATCACAAATTACTTGTCATCATCATTTTATTAGTAATATCATCACAATCAATCCAACATACCCTCTCGCTTATTGAGTTATTGTATTCACATGATGTGATTTAATTTGATTTGATCATTTTGTTGTTTATTGAATGTAACTGAACACCTTTTACTTATGAATAATTATTTCTATCCCTGTTTCAAATGACCTCTCGACTTTACATGTGACAAATTTTGGATACATATTTAAATAGTATTCAATGTGGAAGTTCACCATTCTACCATGTATGATTGTGTGAGCGTGTAATCTCTTAAACATATTTATGCAGATACTGCTTATTTTGGCCACTGTAATACGCTTTTTATGGTTTTATAACTATAAGAACATGATGATGAAAGTATCGAAGACGGCTGTCCGCTCGACTGCTGCTCATTTCGGATATCATAGTCAGCCTGAAAATAATTTACATCGAAGCTATACATTGTATGCATATGCAATTAAATTTAAGGCAACTGGTTAATAAATCATATTTCGATATCAATCATCAAATATTCGCTTATGAACTATTTAGCTCATTCCTTATTTCTCTTACAAAAGTTTATCATGGTTTGTTATTATTATTATGAAACACTTTAACTCAGTTTATCTGTCCCTAACTGAATCTTAAATCTTCAAGCATAGCTTCTTTTCACTTTTGATATGATTCGATTAATGCATATCTTAAATTATTCACTTAAGGTATATTTTTAGTTTTCATTTTTCAACAACTAAATAGGTAGTTGTATGAGTACTCACATTTCGTAAAGTGAAATACCTCTGTAAATTATGCGAAAAATGTTTAGTTGCTATAATTCGCAGACTTTGTCTACGCATAAGGTATTCATTAACTTCACAGTTCACAATGCGTCATTTCCGTATACATTTGTAATTGAGCTACACAATAACAGCAGCAATTACCAATCTTCATCCCACAATTTAATCATGTAGACTTCTTCACGTTGTATTCTTAAGTCATATTTTTGATATATATTAGATCTCTCTTCATGATTATTCTTACATTGTTACGATTTACTTGTCATTCATTTTGTTGATTGAATTTCATTGTTCTGATGTAGTTAGGAAACTTGAGCAATTCATGTTCATGTCAAGCACTAAGTTGATTGTGGTTGACTAAATTGAGACCTGTCATTATTGCACTTTCAATTTAGTATTTCACGCCTATGTTAGTTTCATCAGTACAATACAGCCAAATAGATATTTTGAAAACGATATTAAGTAAGAAAATAATGAACATCAGGTGAAAATCATATTAAAGTAGACCTATTATTATTATTAGTATTATTATTATTATTATTATTATTATTATTGTCATTAGAAAGATATCAATGATGAAATGATTTCACGAATTGGTCAAGCAATTGAAAGTTGGTTTCTATTTTCATTGGTCTGGTCAATCGGTGCTACGTGTACAAATGAGGGACGCGTGAAATTCGACCAATATTTAAGACGGAAAATAAAGGAATCTAATGTACGTATATATATATATATATATATATATATATATATATATATATATATATATATAATTTCGCATGTCAACTAATAATTAAAACGAAACACGAATTTCGCCATTAGGATTAGATGTTTCTGAATATTATTTAGTAATATCTCGTAGCTAAACTGTAACTAGAAAATCATAGAGTATTTCAGTAAAAGACTAATTAGAATTGTTCATATACAATCCTACTTGAGATAAAGCCTAAAACTTTCTGGCAGTGTGATGATTATGTTATGTCTCGACTATTAATTTAGCATATAATGTTGTATATCGCGAATTTCAGTATGTACACGGTATTAAATAACTGTCATTCATAATTGATAATAATTAGATGCCACGTATGATTCCGATTTAATTGGTCACATGAGGATGTAAATTATAGTATTTCATTTTGGTAGCACAATCGTAATACATTCATCACAAGATTTGAAGGTTCTCTAACCGTGATTTTTGACAGCATCGCACGTGCTTACTGTTGAGGAATTAATCACATTAGGACGGCACAAGTGTCCAATGATCTCTGACTTTCAGTAACTGTCGTTACAAAGTTAGACAGTTATATATATAAGCTATTCGCAAAATATTTTTCAGAATTCGTTGAATAGTTTCTAAGTCTCAACGCTTGAAGAATGATCTCACATTTTCGGCTGCTTAAAAATACTACTTTGCAAAGTAAATGTCTCTTTTGTTAATTAAAATTCAAACAGTACAGACAAATTCAATATCTGGGGCTAAATTCGGTTTTATTCAGTCAGTTTCTTTGTGATATAATTTTACAAAATGTAAGAATTATACCTCTTTGTTTATGACATATCGGTTTGAGTTGACAGGTAATATGAAAAGTAGTAAAATTGAGTAGCCATAAACATTATCTGGGATAAAAAAGAGGATTTTCTGAATACAAGGTACAGAATAACTCTGAAACTGGGGATCCATGGAGAGGGAACAAGTAGTGAATATGTCTGTGCCATGTCACACAGGAATTACGATGACTGGTTATGATAATCACACGGACCCTGATGAAATAGCTGGCTAGGCGAGAAGTCAACGAATTCATAAACTTATTCTATGCTTCATTTTGACACCTTTCAGCTTCCTTTCAAACTACCAGCCAAGATTGTAGATCTAAGTAGACGGTGGCTGCTTATACAGATTGCATATCCTAATCAATTCAGTCGGTGGAAATTTGTCAATTTACCATTTTTGTATAGAGATTGTGTCTAACTATACCAGTGTTCACCTGAAAGTTTAAATATATACAAACACTGCTTTAGAAGCACCTGTGATTCAGTTTAACCAACAAATAAATGGTTTTTAGCGTTCACATTTTGTTACCATAAAGTCAACTGTAGCAAAATGCACACGTTCTTTTGTTTGATAGACAAGCATCTCACCTGTACTATATGTTGACAAGAGCCGAATGAGCATCCTTAAAGTGTTTATACAGCTTAATAGTTTTTGAGAGAGTAAACACGTTCAAACTACCTACTTTTTATATGACTGTATTCACTTTCATAATTGTATCTGAACTACTGACTGCTACTGTCGTTATAATGTTTCTATCTAAACTATGACACTATTGTTCATTATTTGTTTTTCACTTTATTGCCTTTGATACTCGCGATTTTACGAATAAAGGTTTGTTTACCGTTTCCTGAAGAAGGATTAATTTACGATTATCGTTTTGAAGATGATGGTTTACTATCATTGGACATCAAAGATGATGATGAGGAAGATAACACGGAAAGCAGAAAAGTAAGCAATAATACTGTTATTACACTTTGTATAAATGAAGTTCGAAGGAAGAAGTAAATAAGAATTAATTTTTTATTAACTTAGAAAATAACAACTCTAAGTAACTTTATAAGCATTTGACTCGAAGCAGATTCTCAACGATTTTTCTTTAAGTTATCATTAGATTCATCCGATAAGCTTATTAACTAGATTTTAATATTTAATTACCATTCCAGTGGGTTTCAAAGCAAACAACTGCCTTTTTTCAACTTGATGGTTACTTAACTCTAACCTCCTTATTATTTCATCTAACCGCAATATTTTACGCTAATTTGAAACCAAGCTTGTAATGATTGATTTAAAGCTACCATATTTATGAACATTTGTAACTAAAAGGCATATATTACTGTGTAACCATTAGAAGATGGAAAGGGGCAGCATCTTTTGTAGTATCTGAGACTTTCATTTAAATATGCCAAGATTCTATTGTTGATGTGTACTTTAAAACTCTAAAGTAGTAATCCAACAATAGCCCACTAAGCAATACACTTTCATTGCTCATTTTAATATTCGTCTTTTATGTCGACTTGTTCCTACCATCTTGTGAATACCATGGTACGACCGTAAATCACTCTATTTGAAAATCGCATAATCGTCAGTAGATAACTTTGACAAGAATCACAACTTGTTGATTACGCTTTACATAATGTTCAAAAATTTAGAAAATGACATTTGCTTAGAAATACTAGTGGAAAATAAACACCAAAGATTTGCAGCTCTGTAGGTGTTTTCTTGCGTCAGTTCTATCATCACAGTACGTTCAAATACAAAGCATGTCCTATAAACAGTTTACGCCTTATAAGTTTTACATCAGTACTGGAGCGTTCGTCAATAAACAAAATAAATTAAGCTTTATGCTTACAAATTAGGCATGCCTTCTGAAATAAGCAAAACCTCAGTAAATTGTAAAGTAGCAAAGGCTACACTATTAACAAACACAAATAAAATGTTACGAGTAGGATATAATCAACTTAAGATAAGGAAGTGAGAGTAGAAACATATGAAATAGTTGGTTTACTTTAAAATGAGTGTAAGCAAAACAAAAGTCATAGGGTTGATTTATGATTCATCAGCTACTGAGTAATTAATAATAAGTAGTTTGATGTTATTTAAAAAGAGGAATTTTGAAACGGGAAAACTTTATATTTGCTCAAAATTACTTAATCTAACTACCATGGTGATTCTTTTTATAATAATCATTTTTCTCATCTAAAAACATTTTTATAGATGCATTGGGTACATTGGATGATAAATATACCAGAATATAAAATCACTTCAGATATACGTTATTCTGATATTATTGTACCTACAATTGATAACATACGATCAAGTTATATTATTGAAATGTTGTTATTAGCTAAAAAACCTGTTTTATGCATTGGCCCTACTGGTACTGGAAAATCACTAACAATTCTACACAAATTAACACGTCATATGCCTAAAGAATATATACCAGAATTTATAATATTCAGTGCTAAAACTACAGCAAAACAAACACAAGATTTAATTGATAGTAAATTAGATAAACGACGTAAATATTTATATGGTCCACCGTTAGGACGTTTCATCATATTTTTCATTGATGATTTAAATATGCCTGCATTAGAAGTTTACGGTGCACAACCACCAATTGAATTGATACGTCAATGGATGGATTTTAATGGTTGGTATGATTTAAAAATAATCGGAGAATTTCGTAAATTAATTGATGTTAATTTTATTTGTTCGATGGGTCCACCTGGTGGCGGTCGTAATCCAATCACTGCTAGACTAATGCGTCATTTCAACTTTTTAGCTTATAATGAATTAGATGATTCAAGTATGCAATTAATATTTAGTGTTATTTTAAATTCATGGTTAAATCGTTCCGGTGGTGAAAATAAAACAGGGAAACTTTTACCATATGCTAATGATTTAGTCAAAGCTTCTATATTAGTTTATAAAACTATACAAAAGCAATTATTACCAACTCCAGCTAAAAGTCATTATACATTTAATTTAAGAGATTTATCTAAAGTATTCCAAGGTATGCTTATGATGGATACTGTCAATTTTACTGGAAATATTGAACAATTATTACGTTTATGGTATCATGAAGTCATGTAGAGTATTTCAAGATCGTTTAGTTGATGATGTTGATCGTAACTGGTTTGATCAATTAGTTGATAAAACATCAAAAGAAATATTTAATTTAAATATGAATGAATATGTAACAACTACACCATTACTATATGGCGATTTCTTATCAACATCTAACAATGATAGTTCAAAGTATGCAGAAATGACAGATCATACCAAGGTATGTCTTGTTATCTGTTTGTATAATGTGACAGATTAATAATATGATTACCGTTTGATTACAGATATGACTTAATATAAACTATTGATGTTGCCCACAGTGTTTCCAGTTGTTCAGTATGTTAGATTCAGCATTTCCGGTCATCTTGTCATAAATTTCAAAAAAGATTTCTGTATAATAATGTATATATTATTTAAAAATTTCGTTTTCAGCTAATTCCAATGAAAATTATCATTGTGCCTAAGATGGAAATACTAATTAAATTACAATAATTGTTGAATGGTTAGTAAGAAATCTTTACATGAAATCTAAAATGAAAAGTACACCTTAAGTTTCAAAACCTACTTACTAAGTCAATGGAGAATGATCAAAAGTTCAGAATACAATATACGTAGTTTGCACTAATAGTTTTGTAGATAACCTTCACTCCCATCGACTATAATCGTAAAATGAAACATTGGAGATCATTAATTGGTCAGTGAAATTACAGATAAGTTAATTTAAAACCTTTTTCTATAAGAGTGCTTCGACAGAAGTTCTATATAGTTAACGGTATGCTATTCAGATGGTTTACGGTGCAGAAATGTATTCATTTAACCTTAAAGAAAACTTTTCTAATAGACCAATTATCATGTCCTAGTTTTATGAACGATTAAATATAACCAAAATATCTCTAGAATGGGATTGTAGATAAAGGAATTTAGAATAATATCTACATATGCTTACTTTTACTACTTTAAAAAACAGTACTCCACACAAGTGTTGAGTATTAAGTTCACGCTTAAAGATATTATTTGCTTAAAGACTTGTTTCTAACAGTGACCATCTTTCATTAAACTGAGCCTTGAAAACGATATATATCGTAACATGTAAGCACTTTGTATGTTTCGTATTTAAGTCATATCATTTCCACTAATATATTAGACTTCATCTTATGAAGTTTGAGTTTCTAAGCAGTATATTAATTAATTTATCCTCTATTAAGTAACTCATTAGGTGAATTTCGAGCAGAAACGATTAATTGTTACCTTAATTCTAACTAGCTTGAGATTATAGTAACAGTTGACTGATATTTGTCATAAATTGCAAACGAATGAATCTAACTAATCTATGCTAGTGTACTATATGATCAAAGCGTATGTAAATACTGCAGTCTACATTTGAAATTATATTGATTCATTCCTTTAGGTTAGTGTTCATGTTCATAACACCCTGTGATATTCTCTGTGTCTGGTATTCAAATACTGATTCTTTTTTGAGTAGTATAATTAGCCATTTACTAACATATTTTTAGGTATTGCAAATTATAGAAGAAAATCTTGACGACTATAATCAAATAAATACAGCTAAAATGGATTTAATATTGTTTATTTATGCAATCCAACATATTTGTCGAATTTCACGTATTATACGACAACCACAAGGTAATGCATTACTTCTTGGCATGGGTGGCAGTGGTCGTCAATGTTTAACACGTCTTGCATCGCATATGTAAGTTGACTTCTTTAATCTAGCTGTCTATTATTTCTCATTTATTTTATGAGTGATTCCTTCTTAGACTTGTGAACACTAGTATATATTCTGTCTGAGTGAGACAACATTATTTAGTAGGCTGATAAATTTTATGCACCGAGATTTACATTCGGTGAATATAAAAATAACTATGGATAAGAATAATTAAATTCAGTATCACGAATAGACTTGGGTAAGGCAATCAATAAAAACTAGTAAGCACTGGATAAAAGTTTCGTCTTAATGTGCGACTCACCAGCAGTGTACCTTTACGACACCATCAGGGAATCGATCCCAGGATCTTCAGATTACGTAGTGAATGCTTAATCGTCGGACCATTGATCCGATATATAACGGTTAATATTACCAACTTTACTCAATTCGAGACATGTCTGCATAATCTCTACCGATGGCTGAATTCTATCTACCACGTCTTCTCACTAGAACTCCATGAATTTCTTCTTGATTAATTAAATTAGATTTTACGTAAATTTTAAGTTGGTAAATATTCATTGAACTGTTTTGGAAAAAACCACCGATAGATCAGAGGTTCGTAATTATATATGAATTTTGCATAATCGGACTATGTTTTGAAAAGCAAACTAAGGGATACACCTTTAAATAATCTGCGGAACCGAAGTTTAACTGGACATTTCACATGCAACAAATTTGTGACGTTCACAATGCTCATAGAATAAAGAAGTATAGAGCTGGGTGTTATTATACCTCACAGTGGAATAATTAAATGAATAAGCATTGCTGTACACACAACGCACAATAATTTGTAAAAATATGTGTGAATTACTTGACCTTGGCACTTCCGTAAGATCTCAGTAACACCACAATAATATTGATTTCAATCAACCGTAAAACTGGTTATAAACTCACGCTTAGTAAATTAACATTAAAATATTGAAGGTTTACTGATGACTGTCATTTTGATTGTATGATCGTAATTAAAAAAATCAGCATTCCTGACAATCCAGTCGTTCAGTGTCTACAATGGAACATATTAGCTATCTACAAAATCTTTCTTTGCTTCAATTTAATCATAAATTATTTGAGTTAGATAAGAGATAGATATTAGAATTCAAACATGAACACGCATAGTCATATTTAATGATCAATCTCAAATTGAGTAAAATAAATTATTAGAATTCTTCTACGAAATTATTGTCAGTTACTATCAATTTAAAATCAAGTAATACATTGATGCTATCAATAAGATGAAATCATTGACATTAACAGAATTAATGAAAATTTATTACTATCATCATTGTTTACTTGATGCACAGCCAGATGAAATCCTGTAAGTGTAGAGAATATGCTAATTAACTTTCATCAACCAGGCTTATAGACAGGCTTGTAATAATTAACATTTAATTTAAGATGCGAACTGGCATCACATAATGATGTCAAATGTATATCATAGTTTTATGATGAATAAGAGTTTAATTTCATATATATATATATATATATATATATATATATATATATATATATATATAAAGTGCAAGACACTTATCAGATAATACAAATGTAGATACCAGTGACTGTCATTTAAGCATCCTCCTCATGCATAAACATTTTTTTTATATTTCAAGGGCTGAATACGATTGTTTTCAAATTGAATTATCTAAAAATTATAGTATCAACGATTGGCGTGAAGATTTAAAAAAGATTATGATGAAAACTGGTATTGAAAATAAACCAGTTACATTTTTGTTCTCTGATACACAAGTAAGTAAAATATTTTGTTGTTTGAAACAATTCTATTTATCTTCAGTAGAAATTGAGTGAATGCATGTATTTTGAAAATTTAATAAAGAAGTATTCATTTATTAAGCCGAAGTTTATACTCCTATTCAATGTGTGTTATTTCACGTATTATGTAGGTCACAAGAATGAGCCATATATGTTAGTGTTTCTCATTGAATGATTGAAACAATTATGAAATGTTTGCTCTAGAAACTTATGGATTCTTCTTCAACTAGAATAAATAATTCAATTACAGTAGTTTTGCAGAGAATAATATTATGTTTATTTGTTTAGTCTTGATAGTCTATATCCACAATAAGAATCGAGTCAAGGACTTTAAGGCTTTCTGGCGACCTATTTACCTCTAGACAACTGATATGGTATCCAGTGTTGTATATTTCTAACAAGGTGGCCTTGAACTAAAAATCTATATGTGACGCTTCAAGGTTCTTAGTTTAATTTCAAACATATAAAACATTCAGTCAGTCTGTAAAGTTCACTATGAAATTCAGCTGTCCACAAAATACCGGTGCTTTAAATAATTATCTCTATTGAAATGCAACGGCATTTAATTTAAATGTTCATTTAGTTTCGTTAGTTATAAGTTGACTGCCTTACATGTTCTACCTGTTTGAGTCGTGAATTGGTCAGTTAAAGCCCAAATAGAAATATGGAACGTCACAGTTGAATGTATATTATATAGTAACCTATATAATACTCTGTTCTTTTATATATGATTAATTTCAGTGATTTCAATGTATTTACTTTGTAAGACTGCTGTGTATTTGTGTATACCTAGAAAATCTAACTTATACACTCAGAAGAGGTATGTTTAGTTTCTCTTCTTACCATCGCCCACGACCGTGTCACCTGTTTCATAAGCTAAATATTGTAAACTCTCACTCACTCCATAAACCTCATTTTCTTTTAGTCTCTAGTCTGTATCAGTTTCAACTACACATTCATCATTCTCAATTCATGCCAATTTATTATCACCATCATCATCATCATCATCAATTTAACAACATCTCTCTCAATTCACATTAATTTGTTATCTTCGTTATCATAATTATACTGGCAACTATTCCCAATATCACAAATTACTTGTCATCATCATTTTATTAGTAATATCATCACAATCAATCCAACATACCCTCTCGCTTATTGAGTTATTGTATTCACATGATGTGATTTAATTTGATTTGATCATTTGTTGTTTATTGAATGTAACTGAACACCTTTTACTTATGAATAATTATTTCTATCCCTGTTTCAAATGACCTCTCGACTTTACATGTGACAAATTTTGGATACATATTTAAATAGTATTCAATGTGGAAGTTTACCATTCTACCATGTATGATTGTGTGAGCGTGTAATCTTTTAAACATATTGATACAGACACTGATTATTTTGACCACTGTAAGAACATGGTGACAAATTTATCGAAAACGATTGTTCATTCAAATATTTCTTATTTCTAATTACTTGATGGTTATCTTTAAAAAATATACTTCCGCTAACTCCTTTTCTGGTTCTCATTAAGTAGTTGGAATATAATGTTGATATCATTTGTCTCAACGTGCTTCTTATTTTACCTATTTGGCACTGAGCCCTTAGTTTTCTCGATCTCATTCGTATCATGAAAAATCAATTTCCAGATAGTAAATTTCATATCATTCACATTTGTCTATACTTTGCCACACTATCTCGCTATTAACTTTCATTTTTTTTATTAATTATATACATTACTACTACTACTATTATTATTAGCATTCTCTGTTCTTCTTGTTAATTACAGATAAAATCAGAATCATTCCTAGAAGACATTAATAATATTTTAAATGCTGGTGATGTACCAAATATTTATCAATTAGATGAACTAGATAAAATTTATGATTCAATGAAAATAGTTGCTGCTGAATCTGGTTTACAACCAAGTAAAACAAATTTATTTTCTTGTTATACAAAACGTATACGTGCTAATCTACACACAGTAATTACAATGAGTCCAATTGGTGAAATATTTCGTGCTAGATTAAGACAATTTCCTGCATTAGTTAACTGTTGTACAATTGATTGGTTTAGTGAATGGCCAACTGAAGCATTAAAATCTGTAGCATTAAGAATGTTTCAAAATATGGCAGATTTAGAAGTTGATGATGTAACACTAAATTCATTAGTACAGTTATGCATAGATATGCATCAATCAGTTGTTTATAATACTGATTTATTTAAACAAGAATTGAATCGTCATAATTATGTGACACCAACAAGTTTTCTTGATTTATTAACTGTTTTCTCGAAAATTTATGGATTAAAAAAACATGAACTTATTACTTCACGTAATCGTACACAAACTGGTCTAGATAAATTATTGTATACAGAAGAGGTTGTTTCAAAATTACAAGAAGAATTAGAATTAATGAAACCGGAATTAATCAAAGCTGTTGAAGAATCTAAATCAACAATGGAGGAAATTTCACGTGATTCTAAAATCGCTGAAGAGACACAGATTGTTGTTTCACGAGAAGAGCAACAAGCATTGAAAAAAGCACGTGAATGTCAAACCATACGAGATGATGCCCAACGTGATTTAGATGAAGCATTACCAGCTTTATATGAATCATTGGAAGCATTAAAATCATTGAATAAAAATGATATCACTGAAGTTCGAGCAATGATGCGTCCACCAGAAGGTGTACGTCTAGTTATTGAGGCTGTATGCATTATGAAAGATGTAAAACCAAAGAAAGTTGCTGGTGAAAAACCTGGAGTTAAAATTGATGATTATTGGGAACCAGGTAAAACTCTCCTACAAGATCCTGGCAAATTTCTGGACAGTTTGATGAATTATGATAAAGAAAATATACCGGAGCATATAATTCATAAAATCAAACCGTACATTGAGTCAGAAAATTTCTTACCAGCAGCTATAGCTAAGGTTAGTAAAGCGTGTACAAGTATTTGTTTATGGGTCAGAGCAATGTATAAATATTTCAATGTAGCTAAAACCGTCGAACCGAAGCGAAAAACATTACAATCTTCTGAATTGGAATTGGCTGAAACTGAACGTTTACTCAATGAAGCCAGAAGTCGTTTGAAAGCATGTGAAGATCGGATTACTGCTCTGCAAGCCAAATATAATGAATGTATACGTAAACAGCATGAATTGGAGGAAAAAAGTCAGTTATGTGAAGCAAGATTAATTCGAGCAGATAAACTGATTGGTGGATTAGGTAGTGAGAAACTACGTTGGAATGAGTCTGTCAGTCAGTTGAATTACTTATTAGCCAATCTTGTCGGCAATGTACTATGTTCTTCAGGTTCAATAGCTTATCTTGGACCATTCTCTAGCAAATATCGTTCAGATATGATTAATGATTGGGTAGAAAAATTAAAGCATCATCGTGTACCCCATACAACTGAACCAGCACCAAATCTAGTTCATACTTACGGTGATCCAGTCAAATTACGTAACTGGCACATATTCGGTCTGCCAAAAGATGCCCTATCTATTGAAAATGCTGTTATTGTACAATTTTCAGGCAGATGGCCATTATTTATCGATCCGCAAGGTCAAGCGAATAAATGGATTAAAGCATTAGGACAAGATGATGGTATTATTATTATTAAGTTATCTGATAAAGATTTTATACGTAACCTGGAAAACGCTCTGCGTTTCGGTAAACCATGTTTATTAGAAAATGTTGGTGAAGAATTAGATCCTGTCCTTGAATCTGTTCTCCTAAAACAAACATTTAAACAACAAGGTGCTACAGTGATTAAACTTGGAGATGCCATAATACCATATCACAATGATTTTAAATTATACATCACAACAAAATTATCTAATCCACATTATAAACCAGAAGTTTCTACCAAAGTGACTGTAATCAATTTCACTTTATCACCAAGTGGTTTAGAAGATCAACTGTTAGGAATTGTCGTAGCTGAAGAACGTCCCGATTTAGAAGAGGCGAAAAATCAGTTAATTGTAAGTAATGCCAAAATGAAACAAGAATTAAAAGAAATTGAAGATAAGATTTTAGAACGTCTTAGTGCTACTGAAGGTTCGCCAGTAGATGATATTGATTTAATACAGACATTAGAAGCATCCAAATTGAAATCAAGTGAAATCAAATCAAGAGTGATTGCAGCTGAGCAAACAGAACGTGATATTGACGAAACTCGAAGTAAATATATTCCTGTAGCAGTGAGAACACAAATTTTATTCTTTTGTGTTGCCGATCTTGCAAATATTGATCCAATGTATCAGTATTCATTGGAATGGTTTGTGAATATCTTTCTACAAGGAATAATTAATGCTGAAAGATCAGGTATGTTAATATATATATATATATACATATATATATATATATATATATATATATTCGCTATAATTGTTCGCGTTTATATTTATGCCACTAATGACTGAAGGAGACAATTTTCAGAAAAACGTTATGAGTCTTATGGTTTACTCTAACTGACTACTTTGCACCCTAATTTTTATCCCTGTGGTATTGTACATTAGATCTATTCATCTTATGTATCTCTACACCGATCTGCCTCAGAAATAAATATAGCTTCTAACCTTGACTGATTCTAGTTAAATATCTAGAAGATATTTTGTCTTGATATGAAATTTCATACCAGTATATATCCATGACCTTTCCAGAGGTCGAAGCTGAGATGTCAGTTGAGGAATCCTGTAAATAATTATCGTTACTGTATAGATGTTTTGATTTTTATTTGTATCGGATTTCTCCCAAGAAAAGTGAATACGATTTAATTTTTCTCGTTAACTGACCACTACATAGTAACCGATATCTTCTTTTTCTTGTTTTTAGTACCAACCTAGCATCAATGACTGATTTTAGCATGGGCAACAGTACAAGTAATTTAGTGATACTTGACATTGTTTGAATGCTAGTTGATTGGAAGCTATGGATCCTATGTTTCCTTTTAGTTGTCATTAGTCAGGAAAGTACATTTACAATTATATTGAAATGGGTTAAAATGATTAGATTCCTTCAGCATGAAGAACTAAACAAACTGACTATTATCAGTCAATGTAAAAATCTTAGCTTAAAACTAAACCAGCCATGACTACACATCTAACACTTTCTGCAGTAACCGAAATCGCACCACTTAATTATCTAGTTCCGTCTACCGTAAATACGACTTCTTGATAAGGGCTAGATAGCAAAATACTCATGACCATAGCTTCTCATTGTTTGTCATCACCGAATAAGCATTCTAACTATTTTAGTTGATCGAATTCATGAATAATTGATATTGGCACAGTAACACTGAAAACCAGGGAGCAGTGGACAGCTGCTTCGTCCTAGTATGGCACTCAGCAGATGTGCACTCTAGATCCCGCCCCATAGACTTCGAGATGACAAAAACATAACCGTCTGCACCACAGGACTGGCATCCAACCGTAGAATCTCCATTTTCATCAATTCATGATATAAAGCGACAATCGTTCATTATCATTTATGGCAACTATCTCACTCTCAACGAATATAAACTCTACCAACACTGCCGTCATCAATCTGTGACGAATTCCATCGACTGAAATCTTATTACTAATCTCCTACTGACCACCTCGATTCAATTCTGATTTTTAGCAAATTCACATATACAATAAATTTCCTTATCTTATATGTTATGTTATATACTGTTGATTTCCAGATTTTGTTCCACAACGTGTAAAAAATATCAACGATTACTTTACATTCAGTTTATATTGTAATGTTTGTCAAAGTTTATTTGAAAAGCATAAACTAATGTTTGCATTCTTGTTGGCCATTAGAATATTACAAAATGAAGGTTTGATTGACTCTGTAAGTAAACTGGGATACAATTTTATTGTTAGTAAAAGTATCAAATTATTCGTATGATCATTCACTTCACCAAATGAGGTATACAGTAAAAAATTTCTAGCTAATACTTTTCAGCTTTTTTGTATTGAATCATGACTAGTAAACCTAAAACTCAAGATTTTTTGTGTAATTGGAGGTTGTGTTGATCAAATAAAAACAATAATATCAGCTCATGAATTCATTGATAGTTTAAAGAAACTACCATAGGTAAGTGTAAACAGAGGGGTTTGAATCCGTAGAATAATTACGACTCACTATCAGAAACATTAGTCCTTCTACATTGAAAATCGCTGTTTCACTTGACAAATTAACTCAAGTCTATAATAATATAGTCTAAGTAACTGTATATATATGGCTAACAACACTTTAAAATAGTCGTGAAGATCAACTCCACACTGTTATATCTCAAGCAGGATGGCCTATTCTGTTGATGTAATACCGTATCTTCACAGTTAATCCCAGCCTTACCTTACATTACTCATACAAGTTAATCCGACTAAACAATCAAGAAGCCGACGTGATATACACATTTCTATATTATTATAGTAAACCATTAAGATATAAAATATCTGTTGAACCATCATTGACCAACAACATGTCTTCCTTCATACATGTTACACACAAAAATGAATTTTGTAAAATAAAGTTCTGTTGTATTGGTTAGTTTTATAGTATTATTTGTAATATTATGGTAGATATTATTCATAGAACAGCTTCCTTAATCAGCTTTTCAGAATATTCTGATGGTCTACGATGTGGTATATGGTTTAGCTAGTAAATAAGTTGCTTGCTGTGTGATGCAGTCACTACTGCTACTCTTAACATTTACCAAAGTTTACTATACAGTGTGAAAATTTGAAGACTTTTTACCATCCATTGAAATTCATAGTTGTTCAGGCGGACCTATGCAGTGAATACGTAGGAGGTTATCTTGAATAGGCAAGTAATCCATTAACTTTCAATTAAGTACAGTTTTTTCTTTGTCGTGATGAAGAATTAAAATTTACCCTTACTACCTAGTGACCTTTCGTGTTAATACTAATCAACTAACGTAATATCTTTGTCCCAAGTCTCAGTTGAAAGACTGTGAAAGAGAAGCTAACTTCCTTTTATATTCTTCAACTATAACTCAGTTCAAGACTTTATAGACTGCATAGTGGATTATGACGTACGATAAATAACAATTATAGCTGTCGTACATGTTGTCAAGTAACTTATTTGTTGATAGAATTTAGTTGAACAGTAATTTAGACATTCTTGAGTCGATACATTCGAATTGCTTATCAACCTGTACAAGACTAGGCGATAAATAATATTAAAAATGAGTAACAAGTTTGTGAATAATGTATAACAAAGGAACAAAGAAAGATGTAACAACAGTTATAGACCAAATGGAGTCTTACAATTATAGGAATATAAAAATATGTAATCTAAGCGTTTAATAAGTACATCCTTAAACATGTTAAACATAATTTTACAATAGTAACTCTCAGATTGTGTTAATTCTACTTATCAGTCACTTCGTAACACCTACCCACACTTGCACACCAATATCACCTGATATCATGACATCCTAGAATCTTCTTTATTTCTCTTAGTATATCATATGCAGTTTGTTATCTACTGTTTATGATTATAGTTGTTTATCAATTTTCGCTAAATGAATTATCAATTAGTTCAATGTGAATACACTTCATTTCCATCGAGTGATTTGAAACTTTAAATCTTTCCTACAATTTATGAACTACCTATATTTTCATATTTTGTATTTACGTTAGCTATATAAATACAGACAGTAAATTTACCACTTACATATTTCCATGGCAATCGACATAAATAGACCAATCATTCAATTGATAATTATATGAATATGGTTGGTTCTTAAACATGTTTAGGTTTTCACAAAAAATATAAACTACTAAATAGTTTAGGACTCAGAATTTTAGATTCCTTCGTCTTCCAGTTTCTGTAATTTACCAACCAACTTGTTAAAGTTCTCAATGTGATGTAAAATCTTCTTACTGTTCTCAGTACTTTGTTTAATCTAGTATACTTTAATTACTAGAAACTACCTTTCGCCTATAAGCTGGTCAGTTCAGCAATGGAAAAGTTTCAAAATAATGTCCGTCTCTTATATCTAAATTCGTTAAAGTGATGGTAATGAGGATTTATAGCTCAGGAGGATGGTTTTGGTTTGATTATACTATTTGAGCTATGAGGGAGTTTGTGTGAATACTTCCGACTTTGCACCGAATTCCTTGTATATGTTTGTTCTATAGTGGACTAACATGTTATGTTCCGTTTTACTATTAGACAAGATTGGCTTTCAAATTATGCAGATAATTGAATCCATGTTATGTTTGACTTCGAGTTGTTCTATAGATAGGTTGACAGCATTAAGAACATATAATGACCGGGAGAAAAGTCAGATTGATTGTGCTTGCTGTGATGGAAATCGAACGGAAAAGTTTTAGGCTGTTATTCTTAAAATCATTCGGTTATAGACAGTCGATTTTTGACTTATATTGGTGAGATACCACAATATATTTATATTTACAAAATTTGTTTTCCGTTCAAGGATGAATATCGATTCCTCCTTGCTGGGAGTACACATAAAACTAAAGAATTACCAAATCCCGCACCAGAATGGATATCTGATAGAATTTGGGGTGATGTATTAAACCTTACTTCATTGCCTAAATTCACTGACCTACCGGAAAGCATGACAAGATCACTTGATGCATTTAAACAGATATTTGATTCATCGGAACCGCATAGAACTACATTCCCTGAACCATGGCAAACAAATTTAGATAATTTCCAACGTATTCTAATTCTACGCTGTCTTAGAGCCGATAAATTAACCAATGCTATGCAAGATTTTGTCAGTTGTCATTTAGGTCAGAAATTCGTTGAACCACAAACAGCGAATCTTCATCAAGTATATAAAGACAGTTCACCATCCACTCCATTAATCTTTATCTTATCACAGGTTAGTAATGTTTCCTTAAGGTTTAAATACTATGTTTATTATCTTCATTGAGCTGTTGCTAACAAAATGTTTGTTACAATTAACTATTGATTAAATAAGTCTCTATTACTTGTTATTCTAGAATTGATATAAAAGTAATTTTTCATATCATACTGGTTTAAAAATATAATCTATGGATGGATAAGTAACGCTTATTACGTTACTTAATACAGTAGTTTATCACTAGTATAAAGTGATAATTGTGTAACCACAATATCTATTGGACTAATCAGAACCAAAGTAGCAAATCTGAAAAGGAATAACGAATAGCATTACATAGAGTACATTAGTTTAAAAGCAAAATTGACTTTTCCTGCCAAGATTCAACACTCATGTTTTGCGCAAATTATCTATAGTTAACCAGAATTTCATTTTCATAGTATTTAGCTTATTACCTTATATTCTAATTTCGCTGAATTACTGGGAGTTCTGGTATTAACTTTTAAAAATTATCAATAACCTTATAAGGGACCAATTCATGTAATAATCTGACAATGGTTTGTGTACTTATTGCCTAATAGGAGAGCTTACTCTATCAAGGTCCTCAACAAAGTTCACCAGTATTGTACATGTTTGCTGAAATAAAAGATAGATTTTATTTTAACCTACATATTCAAAACTAAAGAAACTTATTGTCTACGTAAAGAGAAAAGTGAACATTGATAATAAACAAATTAACCATTGTTTTAATAAATGCATATAACAATTCAATAGTAAGCTGATTTCTTTAATCTTTTAATACAAAATAAATATCTGTAATATCTTGTTCAAAATCCATCCAAGACCAGTAATTTGTGAAGGCTAGTTTCAAAAGAATCATTCTTTATGATCTTACAGTCATTCATTCATACAAAGTATATTACAATGATCAAAATAAAAAATATGTGTATAAATATATTGAATAGGTTACACAGTCAGTCAATGATATATGGTAGAATGGTGAACTTTCACATTGAATACTATTTGAATATTCTGTCCAAAATTTGTTAGATGTAAAGTCGAAAGGTCATTTGAAACAGGGGTACAAATAATTATTCATAAGCATAAGGTGTTGATTTAAAGTCAATAATTGAATTTAGGTGGTTTATGGGGATTGGTATTAACTTTTTAGTTGGTTGAATTCCTTACAGATTGATGTTGGCAGGGTACCATTGAAAATTAGGGCAATCGAACAGCTGTTTCGTTCTAATTTGGGACTCCTGAGTAGTCGTGATATACCACAAAATGATGAAAGTAGGAATTCTACCATAGGATGTTGACCTATTGGTCCGGATGCCTAGGCTTTCGTCAACCCAAAGCTCCTGCGGTGGAATCTAGAATGAGTATTCTAACCTTTATCCGTGTTTATCAATTTCAGATTTTCTGTTAGCGATTTATTATATTCAGTTTGATTAATCTACCAAAGATGTATAGTTCTGTAGACTATTATTCTCAGATTCAACAACCGATGACAGTAAAACATCGTGTTTACATTAAATTTTGTAACTAACTTATTGGTAAGTAAACAATTCATTTCAATACAGCTGGTATAATAAAGGAATAAGAATAATGTCATAAGTATTTAAGTTAACATTATCAGTTACTATCAATTTAGTAATATAACCTGTTTTCGAACTCAGTGAAAAGTATAAATTGTCACTTGACCTGATAACAAAACTCAAATTTATTACAGTTATATACAAATTGAATTGTAAGTCACTTCTGAACGATTGTTTGCTATCACATTTATCTGACTACTTCAGTTTAGACATTTCTGTAATCAATATACAGAATTTGAACTGAACAACAACCAACGCCGTTAAATATTTTTGGTCTATATTTTTACTACTGACAAGTAGTGTAAAATAATGTTGTTAATTAGTTGTTGCCTGGGTTGAATTGTTTAGAACATAAACGAAAATTCATTTACAGGGTACAGATCCAGCTTCAGATTTATATAAATTTGCTGATGAAATGAATTTTGGCGGTAAGAAGTTATCAGCTATTTCACTTGGTCAAGGACAAGGTCCTCGAGCTGAAGAACTTATGCGTATGGCAATGGAACGTGGTGTTTGGGTATTTTTCCAAAATTGCCATTTAGCACCATCATGGATGCCAACGTTAGAAAGACTTGTTGAACAAATCGATAAAGATAAAGTAAGTATAAAAAATCTTGTTTTTGCGATGAAATAATTTCAAATCGGTCAGTACTAACACTTAATTTAGCACGAAGGACTGATTCTATTGTGTCAATTTGCCACTTCACATATCTTCAGAGTAGCGTAATAATCTCTGGTTCATCAAATTCTTACATTGATACACACCAATCATCTAACTTCCATCATGGTATTTTTCACTTTATATAAGAGTTTGTTTAACATTTACCAAGACAAAGTTCACAAATGTATACGGTCGACTGGTTTAGGATTGGGAAACAGGTTAATTGTAGCGATGATCCCCTGCTCTAACAAAAGTCAAGAAGTTATTCAGTATACTAATGTTAACAAGCGCAAGTAAAATAGTACGCCTATTGAATTATGATCTACTCTATTCCTATTTGATGGTAACTAAAATGTGCAATTGTAATTTAAAAGTAATATAATCAGCGAAATGTAACTATTTGAATGATACTGTATGTTTATTTATGCTAGGTACATCGTGATTTTCGATTGTGGTTAACAAGTATGCCAAGTCCAGATTTTCCAGTTTATATTTTACAAAATGGATCAAAAATGACAGTCGAACCGCCTAAGGGTTTAAAAGCTAATTTGTTGAGAACGTATCAATCAATAAATGATGCATATTTAGCTAGTGTACCTGAAAAGGTTTGTTATTACGAATATGCTGAATAATATTATTATCATAACCGTAAATTGCTTTTTTAATCAAGTAGTTTGTTAAGGCTAGCTCGATTGGGAATTATCATAACGAAATACTATCATTTGAAGAACCGCCCAAGATTAAGGAGCGATGAACAGCCCTACAACACTGGGCACGAAAATATTCACTCTAGAGTAAGCCTAACATGCAATGAGCGCGATATCTGTAAACAGTTAAGTTAAAATCTGGAGGGCCATGTTTCAAACCTTGATCAGTCCAAGAAATAATATTACAAATAAATGATGCAATCTGTGGGTAACTGCTTTACTTCCTGTTCCATTTAGCTGTTACAGAAAAAACTCCTTTTGGACTTCTAAACCAAAGTTGAGCGGTTAGGCTAAGCGAGACAGAGCTTGGGATAAATAAGGGTGTCTAAGATTTCGTATGCACAAAGAAATTCCGCATCGCTTACATGCCTACAGCGCCACTTAAGTGCATACGACCTAAAATTCAGATTTAGTAGATTGTGTTAATGTATCGAGGCCATCCGCTCAGGATACACATATGGCAACAGAGGCTAACCAGTTTCAGTCCATTACAAAACAACGGGAAGATACAAGCTTATTCTAATTAGGTGTTGGTTGACAAAGCAGATAAAGTTAACATCATGTTGATCGTGACAAACTCATATAAAGATCCAACATTGTTTTGTGAAGGAGTGACAATCACATACATACAATGGGTAGAAAGAATGACTCAGATATGATATGAATATACTGATTAATATATGAATGTCTTCACATCTGTTAGAGTTAATAGTAGAATGGAATCTTACCAAAATTTTGGGAGGAAGGTGATATATCTGACCGCTTATTGTGATTGGCTAATGAAAGCGTGGGCGGACCAATCACAATAAAATGGATAGATAGCTGTAATTTATAAATTTACCTTTACATTTTATGTGTGTGTGATTTATCCCTTGGTTTTGCTGTAATATATGCTTTGTGGTTGACCAATCTAAGGTATTGAACGGTCAATCGGATTAGTCTGTTTAAGTAAACAGGTTGGGTTAATAATAGTTATCGTATCGCGTATTGTGCAGCACTCATAAGAAGAATCCATCAATCCTGTAAATACATAACAAGTAGTTAGTTGATTTTGCTATTCATCTTCAAAATGAATAAATAAACAACAATGTAGTTGGAATAAATTTAGTGTTAATAATAGTGATAATGATCAAACATTAAGAATGTTCGAGAAAAACAGAAAAAAGAAAAGAAATACTTGATTCTCAATAAAAAAAATATCTTCAAGCTTGAAGAAACATGTGAAATTTTTTACAGCAAAAGTATTTTTTTAATGAGGTTCAAAGCAAGTACATAGAAAGAAACATCTGAATTTATTTCAATTTCTTAGAAAAGATCTAGTAGTCGACATGCGAATATCAATAAGTGAAATTGTCATCAGAAAGGTATGCATGGAACTTATTTATTTTAAACTACTAAGATTATAATCAGTATTAGGATGAATTTGTATATTCCAATCGATTTGTTATAGATTGAGGCTGGTCAGTCTCTGTTGCTATATGTGCATCCTCAGCGGATTGTCTCGATATAGCGATTATTCATATGTATTATTTAAGTTGGATTGTGACTGGCAAACGGAATCCAATCTCTAACAAATCAATTGAAACATACAAATTCATCCTAATACCAATGTGCCCATTGCACAAATGTTACTGTCTGGACTCAGTAGTCTAGTGGTGAACGTGGTGGCGTTTGACATGAAACGGACTGAGTTCGAATCCCACGGTGAACATCAACATTTAGCTGCAAGTACATCCAGCCGACAAGTCCCAATTAAAACAAAACGCTCGCCAATGATTCCACTTGCCAGTCATAATCCAACTTAAATAATGATTTTCAGTAGTTCACATTCCCAACCTTTTATGATTATTATTATTATTGTTCTTCAATTATTTTCTTTATCATCTCTCTCTTTTAGAATGATGTCTTTAGGCACTTATTCTTATCATTAGCATTTTTCCATGGTGTATTAGTTGAACGTAAAAAATTTGGTCCACTTGGATTTAATATACCGTATGAATTTACGACTGGTGATTTGAAAATATGTATGGATCAATTAATGATGTTTTTAACTGAATATGATGTTACACCATATAAGGTAAACAATCTGTTGCTTGTATAAAATAAAATGATTTAAATATTAGACAGCTCTGAGTTTAGTTGACTAATTATTATAACAAGCTGTCGATTAAGCAGTTTACTTTAAAGTTAAGTACATAAACTTGTAATCTGTGAGTGAATTTCACCATGATCATCCAAACCATCATAATGATTATCAACTGTTCAAAACTTTCATAATGCATTTTATTTCACTATTAAAAATAATTATAAATATATTGCCGGTACCATTGCAAGTTCCATTTATTGATAAATTGATTAAAGTACAGGAAAAGATCATATCCTAATCAAGTACAGCAAATATTTGAAAGCTGTTTGAATTTAGTTACATGAAATAATGTTAAACTTTCCTACTGAATGGTACAATTCGCTGCAAATTGGAAATAAAAATATGACTTAAATTTTTAATGATAGTGTTCTTGTGTGAAAGT
The DNA here is from genome assembly GCA_025215515.1 of Schistosoma japonicum. Taxonomy (NCBI): domain Eukaryota; kingdom Metazoa; phylum Platyhelminthes; class Trematoda; order Strigeidida; family Schistosomatidae; genus Schistosoma; species Schistosoma japonicum. The sequence goes on from CM046069.1 coordinate 72,595,314, forward strand.
AAAACTTGGTAAGATGAATGGGAAACATCCCTAAAGGTTACAGATCAAACAAAGAAACGAAATATTTTAGGCTCAACTAACTGAATAAGCCATTAAGCGAGATTATAATATTATAAATTATTCATTGCATATATAATTTTTAGTGACTTATAAAACCATAATTTTGTCTTATCATAATCTATCATTCAAACATTGATCCTAACAATTCAGTTGGATAATAATAACAATGTGATTTGGGTGTTGTGAGTATTGTTAAATTGGATTCGATATCACAAACTGATCTAGGTTCGACAACCACTAAATACTAAGGTGCAGTAAACGAATATTTTGTTTAAGCATGGGTGTCCTCACTAATGGGCATTCATGTTTAACCTGGGGGTCGTACTTAGGACCATCAGGCGTGTGGCAGTTCTCTACCGACAGCACTGAATGAGGTTACTCAAAGCGTCGTGAGTTATTATTTTCACCTATAGGATGACAACTCAGTAGGATAGTGGTTAAGCATTTACAGCAGAACCAAAACGTTCCGGAATCGATCCTCAGTGGAGACGTGTACATTGTTGGGGAATCCCATATGGAGACGAATCAGTTGTCCAGCAAGTTACCGTTTTTCAGTGGCCAACTCACGTAAATCATTTCATGATGTCAAATTCAAATTAGATTTATATTTACATGAAAATTCGAGGCATTATGCAAATAAGACGTATATTTTCCTGAAATAACATAACACAATCGTCATAAACATAAATAGCCATAAGTATTATTTCGAAATACTTTGGTTTTTCAGGATACTACTGAATGAAAATTTTCAGGTGTCTTACAATTTTTAAAGTTGACATTCAAGTAAAGCATCACATTCACTTTCACTTTCAAAACGTTCCTTAATTCAAGGTGTTATGTAAGTACTTAAAGAAATTACTTATGTCAGAGAAAGGTAAATTACATTTATAAAAAGAAGATAATAACCTAGGAGCATAAGAAAATACCTTTCAGGATATATGTAACTGATGCTGACTAATGATTAAAAAATATTTTTCTCAACTTTAGGACCGATCGAATCCCATCAATCAATCTGGGGCCAATATATTTCGTTTACTAAATAAGACACAAACATTAGTTAATTGTCTACTTTGTATCATTAAGTAACTAAGTAAATTTCACGCAATAAGTTTGTGTTATCCTTGGTGCTTGTGTGAAAGAAAGCGGTGCTAGTAATATACCTTAGTTAAAATAACCAAAATAAGATTCAAAACTGAGATCAATTGGTGCGAAAATGGTTTGATTATTCGTTGAGAAATGTCTCTATAAAGGTTCTTCTTCATTAGTCTGATGATTTGTTTCGCAAAATAATCATTTGGTCAAAAAAGAAACCTAACTTGATCAAAATTAATTCCTATTTATTTTTAAAGTGAAAATATTTTTAATGTAATAAAAATCACAGCCTTGTATTCTTTATACAAACAGGTTCTATGTTATACAGCTGGACAAATTAACTATGGAGGACGTATAACAGATGACTGGGATAGACGATGTGCAATGAGCATATTAGATGAATATTACTTTCCTAGTGTTTTAGAAGATAATTACAGTTATTCACCATCTGGTATATATCATCAATTACCAGGAAATACAGATCATGCAGTAAGTTTGCATACGTTGAAGTTATCATACAAAATTATGTACTTGAAGTTATTATATCACAAAGATGATATGATTTACTTTTTCGCTTACTTGGAGTATTTATGGCGTATACTATTTTGTTGAATAAGAATTCTATCTTCTTAATTAAAATATAACATTCCACTACATTTACTAATAATAACTTAAAATAATTATAGTATTTCGATAACCATCCTTATTAATTATAGGATCATGAAGTTCTTTGCTTTGAATAACTTGAATGATCTGTAGCTTTATTAATCATTGAGAAACTAAGATTGAAAGTTAAATCACTTTTTATTATGTTCTGACTTTCTACGCTACATTTGAAAGTAAAAGCTTCAGTTTTGCATTTAAAATAGACTGATACATAGATTTATAAGCCTAAAAATGACTAGTGTCTTCACTTTACCAAGTACACTCTGTATTCATGAGGTCATACAATCTTCCTTCATAAAATACTGATCGATAAGTTCGGTTACTCAGGATTGAAAAAGTATCAAAAAAAACTTCAGTTCAAAATGCTAAATAAGTTTACAAATCTGCATTAAAAGTAGTGATTTAGTGTTTCAAGTGACTAGATTGAAGGGGTATTATGGAGATAGGTATTAAATATAGTGGTTTGTATTCATTACAAATTAATTTTGGTTGGGTACCACTGAAAATCAAGAATATAAATAAGAATTTTGTTATTGAAGGCCGAGAGGCCCAGTGGTATATTGAGTTAGGTGTTCATAAACCTGAATACCTTGGGTTCGATGCCCTGGCGAAATCGAGGGTAAGTGATTATGAGTCATACTAGGACGAAACAGCTGTTCATTGCTCCTTGATTTTCAGTAGTCTCCAGCCAATGTCAGTCTGTAACGAATGTAAACAACTACACTTTCAAGTGATTTGTTATCAATTTTCAAATCACATATACAAATATCTGTTTGTTTGAATAAACGATTCATATTCGTATCTTAGGCCAATTTTGTCGGGTTTGAATACATTATTTTACCTGACATCTTGTGCTACTAAAAATAGAACAACTTTTAAATCAATTGTAGGTGCTCCTTTAGTACAGTGAAAATTTCACAATGATAGGGTTTAACGGGATCTATTTGAATATTGTTCAACAATTACGAGGATTACATTTATTTTCATTTACCACTAAGGTGGCATAGACATCAAAAGCAAATATATCGTTTGAACTACAAAGCAACCTGGATTTATACTTAAGGCAGTAACGCCATTGTTTTGACTGATACACTGACTTTTTTATTATTTGTATGTCCTGCAATACAATCTGTAAAATCCACCATAGCAAATAATGAGCTGTTAGTGTGCTCCTGATACTCATGTATCAACACTTGAATTGCCGCATTTACATTAACGATACTATTTCTTCAAAAGAAAGTTACTTGCAGCTTTTTGTTGAAAATTCGCTCATTCGTATTATCTTTTAACTGAATAGTTTTATCTTATTCCAAGTATAGATGTATCTAGACTATATTCGAAGTTTACCAATCAATGATCCTCCAGAAATATTTGGATTACATGAAAATGCTAATATTACATTTGCACAAAATGAAACATTTGCATTATTAGGTTATTTATTGCTATTACAACCAAAAACATCCAATACTTCAGGACATGGTAAACAGCATGAAGAAATTGTTGAAGAGATTAGTCGTTCATTATTAACGAAATGTCCACAACCATTTGATTTATCAGGTGTAGTTCATAAATATCCAGTTATGTATGAGCAATCTATGAACACAGTATTAACTCAAGAAGTAATTAGGTAAGAATAAACGTATAGATGAAGAATATATTTATTTATTCATTATCTAATAATGATAGGGTAACTGGGAGTACTTACCAGGATCTCTGTTAAGACAAACGTTCCTTGCCAATTATCATTAGATAGAAATGAATATCAGCGATTGTGAAGAATCTGATGATCCTTGTGAGTCTGAAACCACTATCACTCGGCTTAAAATTCAGTGACTTTGCCACTGAATTATCTGGATCTCCATTGACCTCTTATAGAACTAGGATATTGCCATTATTTAATCATTGAATATTGGCGAATGTGATAGTTGTCTAATACTTGGAGTTGAATTAATAGGTTAAGCTTGTGAGTAAAATTGGATGTTCTGGAACACTGGATATTGCTGAAACATCGTAAGGCAATATTATTGAATGATAATGCAGGTTATTTATATGAAAAAATAGCTTCATTCTGGACTAATGTTGTTCGACAAAACGTTGAACAAAGAAATAGAAAATGATAACTCCTATAAACCATAATAATTGTCTTCTGCAAAGTCCCACCTACGAAATGAACTTTTAAGCCAAAATTATAAAGATTGCGAAAAATGCTTAGTTAAAAAAGTCGCTTAGTTAATGCTAGAATTTGTTGTTGATTTCAGTGGGACTGTAGTTTGTGAGAGCATATTCCGAAATGAAATTACAAAATCCTTTCTAATATCAATTACCATTCACTTTAAATGAATTGTGCAACTTGTACAAATAAGCGGAACCAAGAGTCATGGTTGTCTAAGTTCCTTTGAAATATGATTTAAGTGTAAAATTTCTACACTAACTTTTTGATTATTTTTAGGCAAGAAACTAACTTGACAATAAGAATTAATGGAACGTACCTGTAGATATCTACAAACACAGTATTATATGAGATCAGAAGTAGAAATTATTTTCTTTCACGAAATGTCATGGGAGTCTTTTACAATAATTATGATTATTTATCATACAAACAGATATAAAGATATAGACGTTTACAATTAAATGAGGCTATACGAAAGTGTTCAGTATTTGTGATTTTTGCTATGGACTGTAATCGGGACTATCGGTTCTCGACTTCTTAGTTGTTTGTATATTTGTTTTATAATCTAATAATCTCCAACAAACCTACTGTATCAGTTAGAATTAAACTTTGAAAATGACAGTAGTTGATTATTGAAAAAACATGGTCATCATACACTCTAAGTGTAAGGGTTAATGTGATACTACTCATGTGACTATGCAGGATTTGGACAAAGGACAATTGATTTTGAAAATCGAGTCACTTTGTGCTTGTGTGATACTGATTAACTGTCTGAGAGTTTTGTTGATTTAGATAAGCTATCACTTAATTCAATGAACTATTCTCTCTTGCTCTCATCGAATCATCTAAATTATATGCCTGATATTCAAAATAGTTTTATATAAATACAAACATTTGAACATTGAAAATTATGCTTACGATTTTAACTAACTTTAACTTTATTCTAATTTAATTAGTTTAATAATAAAATATAGATCATACGATTTCACAATGTCCTAATGTTGATATAATACCAGTACTTTAACAAAAAAATACTGACATCTAAAAGTAAATAATAGTAGTATAAAAAGATTGATTAAGTAGATTAGTTACAATGTCATTTATGGAATTGATCAAAGTTCGGCTGATTTCAACACTCTCCCAGTACTAAAACGAAACAGCTGTTCAATACCACTTGGTTTTAAGTGGTACCCAACCAACAGCAATTCATGATGAACATAAACAACTCAATATCTTTTTATTTTTGAGATTAAGATTAGCTTTTTAGTATTAAATGCCATTCACGAACCTAGGTATTCATGGTATAAGAATGTGTTATTTTGATGAAATTACACTTTTGCCTAATTAGACTCAGTTCATGATGTAAAACTTAGGATTCCACAATGATATGTAGATTAATCAATGTTGTTTTTTATTCATACATCCTCTTCTGTTTACTAATCCTTTTCCATTCATTTATTTATACACAGATATAACAATTTACTAACAGCTATTCATACTACATTGAATGATTTGATAAGAGCATTGAAAGGTTTTGTTGTAATGTCAGCGAATCTAGAAGAAATGGCTAGATCATTATTTGACAATCGTGTACCGACCATGTGGGCAAATAAAGCTTATCCCAGTTTAAAGCCATTAGCTGCATGGATAGAAGATTTAATAATGCGAGTGAAATTTATTCAAGAATGGATTGATCATGGTGTACCATGTGTATTTTGGATAAGTGGTTTCTTTTTTCCACAAGCATTTTTAACTGGGACATTACAAAATTATGCAAGAAAGAAGATCATTTCTGTAGATACTATTTCATTTGATTTTAAAGTAAGTAGTTTTTTTTTCATTTTTCAATTAAATAGTGTAACTTTATTGGTAAAAGGCAATGAGATGTACTTCCAAAATAGTTTTCATTCATTTAGTAAATAAAGGACACTACTATTGTCATGTTTTGTCCACCGAAATTAGAACGTGAGATTCGATGTATCCGGCGTTCAATTAAAGATGCACTGATGAACAATGAAGTAACATCTCAAGATGTCACGCATTTACAATTTAACTTCATGTTTGCCACACCCTAAATGAAATCATAAACTTCTTTGATAGTCCATTGAACAACCACGTTGCTTAAAAACTTCAAGATTAAAACAAAACGTTTCACAGTTTTATGGAATGAAGAATTATACATATCTAAAACTGAATGGAGATTAAGTCCTAATGCACTAGATTCCATAAGTTTAAGGAAATCACGAATCATTAGTGCAGTTACTCACTTATATTTCAGTTCCGTAGGCGATTTAGTTAATTATCTCACTAAAGTTTTCAAATTTCCTTTAATCTATCAGCATAAAGGTCATTTTATTAGTGTAATCCTTTTCTATTCATCAAAATTAGTCAAAAATCTTCATCTAGTTTGTTTACAGAGTGCCATCTGTTCTCAGCTTTTTGTAAAGCACCCTGATACTATTTAGTTAAAAGGCTTTACGTTGCATATTTACTATTTTTGTACTGTATGCAACTATCAAACCTGGCTAGTTCTTCATTTTAGGTCGTAGTAAATTTGTTTGTAAAAGTAAGTATTTAGACCGTATGTCACTATCTAGTTATTCTTAATTCGTAGTCACATAATTTATTGTATTGAGGCCTGGACAACATACAAAGAAATTTCAGTAGCTTAAGCTTACTTTTAGGTTTAATTGGTGATGTTGTCTTCTTTGATAGTGAGGGACTCCACTACTAAGCGTCTCTAAATACATGTGGATGGCTTCGACTAGAATGGAAAAGCGTATATTAACGTTCCACCGATAAGTTTAACATGATTAGTGACAATGACAATGTAATCATCCTGAAAATTATGCAATAATCATATAGTAACACTGTTTATAATGTGAAAAGCTTATTTATAAACTCCATAAACTCATACTAAAGACTTTAATTACTTTATGGTGAAGGACTTAACTTTTTCGTAAGGTTTATTTATTTCACGATGTTGATGTGATCTCTTAAGTAATAATAAACGATTATTTCTTCATTATTTTCTGCATTCAGATAATGAAAGAGAGCTATGAGAAATTAAATAAACCACCTGTAGATGGAAGTTATATTCGTGGCTTGTTTTTAGAAGGTGCTGGATGGGATTCTACGCTTAATTTACTATGTGAATCCCGACCAAAAGAATTATTTGTCAATATGCCAATTATATGGCTTGTACCAACAGAAAATCGTAAACCACCAAGTCAAGGAATTTATGAATGTCCAGTATATAAGACTTTAACTCGTGCTGGTAATGTCGACTTAGTTATGGTTAAAGATTTCTGATAAAAATTTGTTATGAGGTTAATTTTGATTATGAACCGATGAACTAATGGGCTTCTTAAATAGTACACACTTACAACTATGTACTGTAAATCACAGCATGAAGCGTGGGATTATATCAGTAAGGGATAATGAAGTGAGAGAGTTTGGATAGCTGTTCACCGTTTCCTCGTTTTAAGTTATCTTCTAACTGGCGTGAAAAATAAACATAAATTACAACAAAACTGCCTCATACAATGAAAACTAATTGGAAAAATATCAAGTTCTATGAAAAGACAGTTTGTCAATTAACGTTTTTAGAATATTCTATGCAGTAATAGAAAAAAAGGATGTAATTAACATTATATTAATGGATCATATTAGGATTTAGCACTATTTAAACCTTCCACTAGAAAATATCCATCGTTCTTTTCAACTAACAACTATGTACGAGAGAAGTAGCTGGTTATTTCTTTCGCGTGGGGGTTTATAATAATATTACTTGTACTTTATAAGTGGATAGGGATGAGATGTTTTCGTCTGGGAGAATATTTCCTAGTACGTACGAAAACTAGGGAAGGGGAGATCTACGCAAATTAGGTAGACCAATAAGTATAAATAAGTACGTTGATACTCGTGATGATACAATATTCTGACTATTGATTGAGAACCAAATAAGGAACATATAGAAGTATATTTACACCAATGCACAGTAGTCTCACACAAGAGATAGCGAAATCAGTCACGCGTAAAAATGACAAAGAAATCTATGCTATAATTTTGTTTTCACTCGACTGTGAAACACGATCTTTATGTCTTTGCTCTAATTGACTAATCAAAGCTCAACTCTACCAGATATAACACAACGCGGCTTTTCAAACTGAATTAAATATGACGAGATTCAAACCGAGTCATTGAAATTCCAACGCCTTAACCACTAAGTCAGTGGTTTATTAAAGATACATTTTTCAGCATCAAAATACACTGATTACCTGTTATTATTTTTAATGCTATTTTACACTTTTAGGCACTTTATCTACTACTGGTCATTCTACAAACTTTGTGTTTTCTATTGAAATTCCAACGGATCAACAACAAAAACATTGGGTACAACGTGGTGTAGCTTTGTTATGTGCACTGAATTATTGAAACAATATAACTCTTAGTTGTTTAACAGAAAAACCCAATCAGATATTCTTCACAAAATAAATAAAATTTTAGTATTATACAAGAATCGTTTCTTTTCATTTGATGTATTGTTACTGATTAAGTGATCTTTTAAAAAAAGATAATATACATAATAATGAAACCATATCTCATCAATGTGAGGAATATCATTGGTTTCTACAAGTATATACGGATGCCTGTCAAACATATACATATAAATCAAAAGAATTTTATTTATTCTTAGTTAATAGAAATGAACAGAATTAATGAAAATATATTCTGGGTGGTTGGAAGTAGTCAACAGGAAATCCTGACCCTAGACTCCATATTAATTGACACGTACTATTTTAGGTAGCTAGTGCTACATGTTAGATTTGAACCAACATCGCGCAGTTTGAGACGCTATCACAGAGCTATTCAGATCGCATAAGAGCCCTTAGAGGACTGATATTTCTACATTGATTGATTACTGATCTGTAAGCAATACCACAACCGGTTAAGAAGCAAATGTGATAACTAGTGTAAAGATGGGGAGTGGAAACCCTTGTAATCAGATTACAATAACTGTAAATCATAATGATAATTGCTGCAAATTGACGATTGATTAAAACCATGGGATATTTGAAGGCAAGTTTTTAATTCTGTTCTATGTCATTCTTTAGAAATACTGAGCGTCATATTTCTCAATACTTTATTTATCATTTGTATTATTCTAATTTAATCATATGTATATGTGCCATGCAAATATGATAATTATAACTGTTGTACAAAGTTGAGAGCATGCCACCATATCATATGTAGAAAAAATAAGTGTTAGTTATGTTAATTTTTAAAAGATCCAACCAATTGGATTACACTTCAAACACTTATTAATATGCTTGTGATGCTACTTTGCTGTATGTGAAAACTAGTAAAACGATAAAGATTGGAACCAATGTCATCTCTATTCAACTTCTCAGTGTCATACCATCCGACTTAATAATTCCAGCCTAAAGAATGTTAACTGATATAAACCATCATAATATGTCATTATATTCGTTACTATTGTTTAAGTAAAGCACACATGTAGCTTAGGGGTGGGATAAACTACACACAATAAAGCCGAGTGTGTATAACAACACAAGGAATACAGAATAGGTAGATATAGAATCAACTATACTAACAGATTAGTCCCTCATGTTTGATATATCCAAATATACATGTCATCATTCAGTGATCAATCACTGGATAGATGTATGCTACAACCATCACCAAATTTCTAGACTGCTTAAAACAGCGATATGTTTTTGTATTATCATTTATTCTTCAAGAGCCGAAATGGAGATATGATTTTAAATGTCTGAGGAACTACCATAAATATTCTTACATTATTGATCTCAAATGTTTTCTCATAATCATACTACTATGACACATAAATTTTAGTGTATTCATGTTCACATAAAATTTGAAGCGACCTCTTATTTACATGCATGAAAAATCTGAAATATATAGTCTCATTTACCTCTTCGTACTAAAAAAGGTATAGAACAATTTTAGTGATTATATGTAACGATTATTGCCGGACGTCGGTTACAATCCCTAAATTCCAGAAACCGACGCAGAGTGAATATATGATCGATGCATCTTCTCCCAGGTCTGAAACCAGCCTAGTTTTTCCGAGTTTGTAGTTTGTTAACGTTAAATAAACATCATATGATTACAGATATACTTTGTTGGTCAGGTTGATTCCACTGTGGCTGTCAAACGATTTCTTCCCATTTTTGTAAACTAGAACGAACGGCTTTAGAGACCAGTTAAATAGACTGACGTTCAGTTCCCAAACTTTGGACAGCATACCTAAAAAGGCTGGAGCACCACCCCTAAATACATCTAGAGTCAACATGTAAGGATCTGCTGCATTACCTCACTTCAAATTACCTACAACATTTTAAACTTCACTGAGAGTCTAGGGACAGGTGTCAACTTTCCAGTCAGGTAATTTGGGAATGGTCGATAAGTAGACAGAAACTATAGTTCAATTGAGTCAGTCAGTAAGTTACAACGTAGAACTTGGTACATGCGTACATTAGTTCAAGTTACCATGCCTCTATTTGCAGATAGAGATTAAATTGTCGGACAAAATCCCAGAGTAGGGAAGGTAGTAACAGAGTTAGTATTAATGAAAAGGAATAAAGATCGGAGATAAGATTTAAGAAAATACGGTTCAGCAAAAACAAATCATGATAAGCTCAAAAACTTAGAATTTGGAGGAAGACAAAGAGTGGATGCACCTGCGCCATTGCCAACGATTTTGAGCCATATCGCCTAAAGTCTCTAACCATTTGTTACGATCATCGCGTGGGCCCCAAGCAGGTAGTCTGCATCTATTAACATGGTTCAGCCCAATGGTCAATGACTTTATGGAGTGGTGCCACGTTTTCGTTTGGCCCCCCTCTTAGCTTACTTCCAGCCTACTCCCACAACAGACAACATTGCTCGTCGAGGTAGACGGTGGTCAGGCATACGTAACACATGTCCCAACCACCTCAGCTGGTAAAGATTCACTACTTCATCAATAGACTTACCGTATTTACCTAGTACTCTATTTCTAACCCACGCATTGCTTACTCGGTGGTCCCAGCAAACACGAGCAATGCTTCGGAGACATCTATGATTAAATACTAGTAGCCTACGAATAAAATCCATCCTTAATGACCATGTTTCACATCCATATAGTAAGACGGATCAAACTGCTGCGCAGTAAACGCATCCTTTCGTCTGTAGATGGATGTCTCACCTACGCCACAAGTGACACAAATTGACAAAAGCCAATCGGGTCTTATGTATACGAGCCGAGATTTCAGCAGACACCAGACTATCGGGACTGATGAGGCTCCCAACATAAGTGAACCGGTCAACACATTCATTTGCTTCGCTTCCCAATACTAACTTCGGTGCCAAATCAAGCCAGTCCTGAAGCAGCATTTTGCATTTGGATGAAGAGAATCGCATCCCGAATATGCTGACATTCATGTTTAAGGCATTCAAAATATTCTGCATTTTATCAGCATCTTCACCTAATAGAACTATATCATCCGAATATTCTAAATCAGTAAGTTTGTCCCCTGGAAGGAGGTCAACCCCTCAGCAGTCAGACGATGACAATGTTAACTCTAAAAGTATGTCAATGATAAAATTAAATAAAAATGAAGAAAGCGGACAACCTTGACGAGCACCAATTGAGGTGATCAATTTCGACGACAATCTGCCATAAGCTCTAACACGACATGTGGTGTTCGAGTAGAGAACTTTTATATGACTAATGTACTTTTCCGATACGCCTTTCAGTGATAGACATTGCCACATAACCTTACGAATAACGTTTCGTGAAATAAAATCATTGGCATTAGAGGCGCATAGTGATAAAATTATGTTAGAAGGATTAGGCATGGTGATAAGAGTTATTAGGAGTTGATGGTGGGATTCAACCTCGAACAAGATGATCATGTGTGCTGTTAGAAGTATGAGGGAAATTGTCACTTATTGGCTGCTCTTACCATGGAAGGATATTACTTCTTGAGGTACCTAAAAGGGAAACTGGGTTAGTATTGGTCATAGTGACCTGGGAGTGCGATCGCAGAGCCCAAGGGACAACTGCTTGATGCAGATTACGCACGGCCTTGTTATGGAGAGTTTCTGAAGTGTTAGCTCCGTTCTTTAGAAGGCCTCACTGCCGGAGACGGAAATCCGTGGAGTGGGCTGAGGTGTGATATTTTTAGGGTCAACCTTTACTAATCCCTTCCTTCCGTTAAGAATGCAACATCGCTGCAGATGCTGGTTATCCGAGGGAAACACCTTACTGCTGTCACACCTCGCTGCAGTCAGCAGTACGACTTCGCCCTCAGATCTTAGGTTGCTGCCTTTAGTCTTTTCGTTCTCTAGCGAGCTTATTTGGCATGGTAGGACCTTGAGGAACATGCGTTCCAGCCAATATAGCTCAAATGCATCATCACGATAGGCAAGCCCGACCATCACGTCAAGGTAGCAGCTACGGTCAGGGGGTTCAGTTGAACTGTTCATGTGTCCGTTCATCGACCTGATATCGATTGACCAGAGATCATGGACTCATCTTTTTTGGAAATAATCTCACTAACAGGCGATTTCCTAATACTGGTGTACTTGATGAGTAGGAGCTGTCTAATACTGTCTACTGCTGCCGCCGCTTCTATCGCTTTTGATTTTGTTGCCCATCATCGCTCATGGCCCTTGCGTAGACATTTTGTCAGTTTACGTTTCAGCTATCGTCGTTCTTCATCACTCTCAGAGCCTGCTGGAGCGAGTCTTCGAGCTTCCATTAGTTCACTACAAGTTTCAAAAATCCAATAGTCTTTAATAACCTTTGAGTTTAGATTGGATGCAGATGTCACCGGTGCATTTAGATATGCTTTAAAATTCAGTAGTGTGATTGATAATGCACTTTTGCTTTCTCTATATCAGTTATGTTAGTATACATACTTGTAATTGTTGATATCGTGCTCTCAGTTGGAAATATGAACTGCGCGTGTAAGGTGATATGAATTATTCTCAACTCAGTAACAAGAAGAAGAAGAACTAAGGATGTTGAAATAAGTTTACTATTAGTTTTCTTCCAAAGTTACACAACAATCATTGTACAGTTCAACAAATAGTGAAATAGAAGCAGACAGAAAAATATAAAATAATTTTCAGTTGCTGATTTTAAAACGAAAAGAGAAAATATCTACAGAAATAAAACGAAATTTATGAACTTTCATTTAATGATTTTAATTGTATGTCCTTTAAATGATCAATAAATTGAATACGTTGTTCCAAAGACCATTGAGGATACCAAAGATGAAATAAACGTATCTGACACTGAAATATATCAGATGAATGCAATTTCTCAACTAACTGACTATTAATATGTAAATTAGTATTCATTAAATGTGCTAAGAATGTGTCAGTCATCTGGTGATTAGTATTGTCCAACATAGAATTAACACCATGTTCATTCGAGTCCATATCTTCACTGATCGTTGATAATGATTCATTAATAGTTAAATGATGATGATTTGCTGTTTCAAGACAACTTAATGTCGAAAGGAATAAGTCTCGTTCAGTGTTATTCCATTCAGAAAACCAGTGAAGAACTAAACGTACAGTTTGAGTAGGAGGTATTTGCATATTATTCATTGAAGCAAATGTTAATTAAAATAAATTTCGGCAAACTGTATCTGTTATCAGAAATAATAAACAAGATAAACTTCTATTAAACTACCATTTTATACACAATAATTTACTCAAGTAACAATTTAGTTGAGTGAAATCAAACCATACTACTCAGATGTTTGAAGCTGGGACCTACACGTTGGAAACCAAGTGCGTTAGCCACCAAACCACCACTCCATTTAGATAATAATAAGAAACACTAGATGAATTCACTATATATTTCAAAGCTTATCATCAGTTGGCAACAGCCTAAATTTAAGACAAATAATATAATTGTAGAAAGAAACTAGCTAATGGGTGTTGAGGCGGAAAGTCGTTTAGATAACTAAACACTTGATAAACATGAAGTAACTCTACTGGATTCAAAATATTAAAAAACCAACCAACACTGTATTAACCTTGCTTTATAAAGGTTATTGCAATCAAAGTGTTTCAAGAAGATCTATATGCGCAAAAGGATAATGAGGCTAAACTCTTCATTCTGATCAAAAATAACTTTTGCGGAACAGTTTGGCCCTTAGATGATTTCAGTCTTTCGATAACCCACTAACCTTAGTTCACTAAGTCAAATTTGTCCTAATTACGTCATGTGAATGTACAGTCACTTGTCTCGTCATCAATGTTATTTGTGACCTTACAGCATACTTCCACGTTTTCGGCTTAAAAATACTTAGCAACTGAAACGACAATATTTACGACCGATTTTATTACATTACTTTCTTGATTTTATATCCTGTTGATTAAATTTCACTTTAAAATTACTCACCAAGAAGCGTATCAATTTTTAAAATATCTAACCAGATAACTTCTTGTCATATAAACTTATTTGAGGTTGATTTAAAGTCATGAGATAAGACGTCATTTACCCTATAAATCTTATTGTACTAGTACATGTTCGAAATTCTCAAAGGAATCAGGTATAGGAAATTATTTTCACAGCTTCACGTCATGGACTGACTTTAGTTAAATAACCAATGAAGCTGAGAAAAGACAACTGTTTTTTCTTGGTATAGGATTTCTCAAAAGTGTGCACCAACAAAACATAATAAAAGATTGAACCAAGAAATTTCAAAGCTTGCAGTAAATGCCTAACTATCAAACTACCAAATCGGCATCGCCAATAGCTTACACTCCTAAAACTAGCTGATTAGAATTGATAAGTACCGACAACATTTCCGACAAGCTTGAAGGCTACTGATAACGACTCTTTACAAGAACCTTATAAATTACCTCAAAACATAAATCACTATTGAGAACATGATTATTGGGGGGTAAATCTTTAAGTAAAGCTATGAACGCATTCAAAAAATATACTGAATTGCTTTGAATACTACCTACTTAAAAAGAAATATTTCGTTGTCAGGATAATTTCTAAGCTTCAATGTGGACTTCATATTCTGTTAACTTCTTGTTTGTAGATTTTTAATAATTTACATTTTTTTCTTTTCAATCACTTATACTGAGATTTCCAGTTTACCACCCCTTCCCCCCCCAATTTCAAATAGCATGCACAGCTATTTGTTAATATTCACACAACCGAGTGAAATATCACAAAAGGTATGATAAACATTTATGAAAGTACAAAGAATAATACTGTCAGGGTATTCAACAATAAACAACATAATACCCAATCCTTTGTCGAGCTAAGACTCAGTGGCTAAGGCGTTAGAGGGCTACAGGTCCGAACTCCACTTCACCTACCGTAATTTGAGTGTTTACATTTAAAATATGGCTTAAAGCCAATTACACGAAGCTGTACACCATGAGTTAATATGTAAAGTGATAAATATTTAAATATCTCACCCGTATTTCCTTTCTTTATAGTTTTCATATCGGAAAATAAAGTCAGTCATTGAAGGCAGTTGGACTGAAGAGAAAAAGTATGCAAAAGTAGCAAATGAGTAAAACGTAAAAATGATAGTATCAACCAAAAAGAATCTTTAAAATATGATTTATGCATTCTACCGCATAGTATACATAGGCACGTTATTTCAAGTGGATTGTTCACCACTCATATATCTCCAACTGTGACAATCCGGAGCCTTATAACATAAGCTGTACACAGAATTATTCAGCGTTTGGTAATGAAGCCTCTATGCCAACCTTCTTCCTCACCATAATATCAGACAGTCATAAAATAGAACCTGGAGTATGTATGTATGGTATGATAGCAAATAATATCATCACGAGATCAAATTATAAAGATGAACACCACAGAAGTAATATCAGTGGTGATTCAGAAAGATTAGATCTAGAGAATATTCAGAAAAACTGGATAGAGTTGAGGGAAAAACAGATGGTTTGGAAACCCAGAATCT
Source organism: Schistosoma japonicum (assembly GCA_025215515.1). NCBI lineage: Eukaryota > Metazoa > Platyhelminthes > Trematoda > Strigeidida > Schistosomatidae > Schistosoma > Schistosoma japonicum. The sequence goes on from CM046069.1 coordinate 72,611,301, forward strand.
ACGGGTATGCGTCAATTACATAGAGACCGATCTGATTCATTGATGTTGGCTGACGTAAGAACAAAAGTGGGGAGGGAAAAACAGTACCATTTCATGAAGTCACTGACTCGTAGTCTAAACCATGTAACAAGGTGAAAACAACTATTTGGTTGGGGTTTTCTTTCTATTACTTTTTGAAATTTGTTCCAGTATTAAACTTGTTAATATGATCTTGTCGTACTGATGTAATATTATTACTTGACTTAAGGCACAGGTATCCCAGGCTCTACGTTGTTTGTGACTAACTTCTGAGTTATGTCGTACGTCTCTAACCACTGAGCATAGTGTTCACAACAACCTTAATAAGATAGTGTATCTACCATAGCAGATCAAGCCAACAGTTAGTGAATGCATGGACAAATATCACACTCCTTCCAATTCCAATTAATAGTGGTCATCAGGGTGAGGGGTCAATAGTATACTTACAAACGTACATTAATGACTATATCAAACCGTGAAACACAGAATCTGCTTATTTTTATATTGATTAATATATTTATGACTATTCTATATTTATAAATAGTAAAAACAACAAGTCTAATCGTTAATAAGAATATAGATATATTATATTAACACTAGAGATAATTAAATTGTACTTCAGTACATATTCCAATCTAGTACATTAAAGTATAATTACAAGATAAACAGAAAAAAAATGCAGATTAATAGTACACCGAAAGAAGAAATCATACCGTAGATAATACTACAAGTAATAATAGTAATCATAATCTCATCTGTCCAAGAATAACAATATGTAGAATGATAGAACATAAGAATGTAACAGTAATGAATAAAAAAATTAGTAGTAATTAATATTATGATTAAAAAAATAATGTTACATTCTTCAGTATAATCAAATTAGTGTATTATATTAAGTTATACGACATGATGAAAAATCAGTATATAAGTAGTATAATTTTTATTGCGAAAAAAATCAAGTCAGTTTAGCGAACGGTAGTATAAAAAGACTATAAAAATAGTTCGAAAATATATTTGCCATTAAAATCACACAAAAAATAGATCTCTGTTTAAGAATTCGCAAAAATGGATTGATGCACATTAGAAATATACATGATTTAGAAATTAATTAGGTATTATATGATATAACCTTCACGTAGTATCTGATCGTAACACGCTTGTAATGTAGTCATTAAATAAGGCAATAATCCATGTAGTGATAAGCGCTCTGGTGCTAATTGTTCGATAAAAGCCAATTCAGCGCCCAAATACATAATCTCCGAACGTATCACAACAAATTGCATAATTGGTAATAACTGGTCTAATCCAGGCAAATGTGGTAATGTATCTGTAGAACAAATTGATGGACTTTTACATTCATTATTAAAAGACATTGTTTGTGGATGAGGAGTAGACTGTTTACTCTTACTGATTATCTATAAAATTGAGTGTTACGACGATGTATAGATGTGCCCAGATGCCGTTGCGACATATATATATATATATATATATATATATATATATATATATATATATATATATATATATATATATAGAGAGAGAGAGAGAGAGAGAGAAAAAAAAGTTAAAACCAATGCTTGAACTTAATCCAATACAATATGGTGTACAACAATATGCATAAATAATATATCAAGCATAACAATAATTACATAATAAGATGCTATGTTAACAGCGATATCACTAGTCGATGATTAGAGTAAACAATGTCATATTGAATGTATGAATGAAAAAAATATTGTCAGTACTAAATTTATTAGCCACATGTTTATTTACGTGTTTAACAACAGTTGACAAGCTGATTTGTTTTCCATCTATCACTTTGTCCTACATTGCTAAATACTAATTCCAAAGAATACCTTTCGTCTCTACATTGACCAAACGCTTGAAGAACAATGAATAAGCAAAAAAAAGGATGTATTCTTAGTCAGATTAGGTCATAAATGACAATACTAGTAAGACATTACTATTAGAGACAGTTAACATTGAATTTCATAAGTAGAGTCCACGTCAGAAGCGAAACAATCGTCGAAAATCGGGTTAAATCACCGTCACACAAACCCAGTAACTAAACAAAGATGAAAACCTGCAACACTTGGCGCTGACTTAGTGGCCCAAATGTTAGGCTATGACACTAAAACCTAAAAGTCATGGGTTCGGATACTAGTGTGGTCGTAGTTGCACTACACTAAAGAGAACAACAATAGGACGAAATAGTAGCTTATAAGTGGCATCCCAAATAAGATCAATTCTCGATATTATTTATAACTTAGAATAATTTCCACAAAAAGCTCTTTATTTAAAAACATTATTACCTCTACTTTTGGTTTTAAATAAGCATAGTTGTCTAGTCCCTAGTCGTTTCTAGTAGCGATGTGGGTTCACTTTACAATTAATAGGGATCCTAATTGGGTTACTATATTAACCTATAAACAGACGCGACCAAAGTCATGTATCAACTTGTGACCAACTGGGTCACCAGTTCCGTTGACGAAAGCCATGATGGATCAGTAGGTCAAGTTACCCTAAACCCCTTTATTAGACGAAGAAAGATCGATCCTATATAAAAAGGAGCTTAAACGTACATATTAGCCATAGGGGTCGATTTCACGAACCCGATAAAGCTCGTATGCATAGTGTTCGGCTTAGTAACTTCATATTATGAGAATACACACTAACACTAACGATAAGTAAGATAAATTAATCGCTACAGTCTTTTATTTGTTTAATGAACATGGTCAACCGTTAAGATAATATACTGCTAATGAATCGGATTCAAGTACACAGTAGTGTGTCTATATGACAGTTAGTGATATTACATCTAAGTTGCCTGAGTTAAAGTGATGTAGCGAAGGATGTGAAGTTGCAACCAAAGCAATGCTTGGAAATGTCAGTGTATCTTTTCTCGCTCTATAATTCTTTTCTGAAAAAAAAAAGAATTGTCAAGACGTAAATTTAACTTACATGATCTACACTGGCAAATGTTTGGTAAATAATTAACAGTTTTTCAGCTGGAGTTCTTCTATGACTGTAAATAAAATGCAGCATACTAAGGAATTCGGTCTTAGAAAACAATAAAGGCAAATCATCCAACTAAATAAGTTTGACTTACACGTAATAAATCTTCATTTCGAATTTCGCGCTGTGTAGTTCAATTTAACAAACTGCACCGTATAACTAGCCCGCATGAATACAGTGTGACTCAAAGATAATTACATACATCTGTACTGAGTAAGTGACTTAATAATAATAACTCAGCTTTGATGTATACTCGATGTTTGAAGGTTAGTGGTATTTCCAATCATGATTACGAAATAATAGTCCGCACCTAGAGACATGGCTAAGGGTACGAGCCAATGACTTCAAGGGGGTGATGCGATGTTTTTGTTTAGGGGCCCCTAGTTTTCTCTCATCCCATTCCTACACCAACGAAAATCGTCAATCGAGGCAGGCGATAGTTGATCATACATAATACTTGATCCAGACACTTTAGTCGATGAACATTTATAACCTCACTAACCGACTTTTCATCTCTGCATTGGACACTGTGAATACTATGAACACTGTTTACTCGGTCATTCAAGAATACGTGAGCCACGTAAGGAATATTAAACGATATATAAGCATCGAGTAGAAATTCAAACTTAAACTTCATATGATGTGAAAAATGTGATTAATCGTGAATCGGTTAAAATTATATCTTCCTGACTAGCAGCAGTGAATAAAAAAGCTGTTGATCAACAAAATTATTGTATAAGCATTACTAATAGTACTAAACAATATTTTCTCAAAACAGTTAGGAATACAATTCGATTGCTGATCACTCGAGTAGTCGTAACCTAATTATAACATTATGTAGTCAATTTAGATAAGATTAGGTTATTAGGTTTCAAATGCAATGCCGTACTTAGTAACAGGAATTGGAGTAATACCATGAACTTACCACAACTCGCGGAGAAAATTCACAGCTGGATTAAAGGCAGAACAATGTTCCGATACAGATGACTACAAATGAAATAAATTCAAATATCTTAATAGTAAATGCATGTAATTATTTAGTAAAGTTGTTTTGAGAAGATTAACTGAAGTTTATTGTCTGTATTCATCATAGATTAATTTTAATTAAGAACCAATAAGAACTAGAGGCGCAGGACTTCAATGAAGTGCACAACCCTTGATTTCACAACCTTCAGGTCTCAAAGGGTTTAACCATCGGGACTATAGAGTTAGTTTAACAAGCAACCATTTCTGCCGTAAACTTAACAGAATGATTCGTTTCAACTATTTAAAGGTGGTGGAGGAAAGGATGTTATGCACAAAGCACACCTTTAAGCAAAATACGTAAAACATAACAGTAATAAACGATTACGTTACTTACTACTGAGTTCCTACTAGAAGCTGATGTATCCCATAACCACAAATTTCTACAAAAAATACAACAAAAAACACAACAGGCATCAGAAAAAAACGTTTGTTAAGGTAACAAAGTAACTTTATACCAAAAACCCACATAGTCAAATAGCTCAATACACTTTATCAGAAATCTATCGTCAGATACCGAACACAAAAACCATATGACTAGAGATATGAATGATACTTTACTTCTAAAACTATTCTATGTACATACAACTAAAGGTTTAGTAGGTTTATATGTCATTGTGAAGTTCTGAAAGTTCCCAGAGAGCATGTTACACTTGCTAACAATATCGGTCACTTTTCAGTCAAACTAATGAAAATATAATTCTTTCAGAAATTATTGAAAAGTAATGATTAGTCAAAGTATTTTGTTATATCATAGTATAAGAACGAGTTTGAGAGACTGTTAAGCTATGTGAGAAGGATAAGCAGTAATGCTAATCTGCACACTCTAGAAAACCCTGAATTAAATAAATCAAAAAATCAGGTGTTGTAAAACATATAATGATGATTATTCACTGTCGATATTCTAAAAATAGCTTAAGAATGTTCCCATACTATGTTTCAGATATTTAGATAGAGATGATATAAACATAAAGTTATAGTCAAGTGATTTACGATAACGTTTAATGAATTATATTGTTATATCAAAAGAAACCACGTACAAGTAGATCACATTGAATAGCAAGATAACTGCTCATCAAATGTTAAATTAATACGAGCAATCGAAAATAAGATAATTTATTGTATTGTTGAATAAAATGTTGATTTAAAATTTCGGAATCAGCAAAACCGAGAAATCGAGATGTTACAATATAAGATATTGGAATCACAATCTGCTGAGTCTATTTTTCGTGATATCAGAACCCCTACCGTTAAACTACATTCGTTGAACATATGATAACTGTTATTTGGATTGCGTAAATTGCAAGCTATTTAGAGACTCATTAACCCTTGTCATATCTGTTTTTCTCCCTTAAAGTTATTGTAACCACATTATGACCTGATTGTCCCGATTTCTATACACAACACACCTAGTTCAATCTTTAATGTATTTTGTATTTCCTGTTACTGTTTGGTTCAGCATATGATATATAATAACCATTGTTTCTATCCAATAAACGATTCGTCTTAGCTCTCATTCGTTGACGCTTGTTCTCTATCCATATCTCTAAGGTAGGCTTTGGTTGCTCAGGCATAGTGCTAACCAATTACCGTTTCCCAAGTCTGTCAGATCATAGTCATAACGCAAGTCCTAATGGTTAGCTTCCTTCAGGCAATTTACTAGCATGGTCAATACAGTATGTATGCATGTATGTAAAACATAGCACTTTCAACGTATGTGTATCGGTCCCAGAAACAAAAAAAGAACACCAAAATAGTAGAAGTATGAGTCACCTCAATGGTAGTATTAAAAAAACCGCGGACATATACAATATGATCCAGGAAAAAATAAATTAGTTCGCGGAAAGTTATAATTCTAAGCTAACAATTTAAAGGAATACAAAGGGTGAATACATCTGCGCTACTGTGACCGGATATGAGCCATGCCACTCAAAGTATTCAATCATTGGTTACGACAATAAGGCGGACCCCAACCAAGTAGTCACTATATTAGTCAAGCTAATTCCTGTATGGATATTGTCAGACGACTTTGGTCTTTTCTTTATATACTGAAACGATACAAAATCGACACCAATCAGATGGAATCATGTCCATCTCCCAGACTCTAGCTAAAATACCAGTCAACCCTATTGCTAAAGCCGGACCACCATCCTTAAAGAGCTCTGAGGTCAATCCATTGATACCTGATGCCATAGCTTTTTCAACTTCTATAACAATCAGGAGGCCTAAGCCAACTTTCGATTCGGGCAGCTTGGAAATAGTGGGTAGTTAAAAAGTGGCTGAAGGTCAACTAAATCGCACTATGAAGTGTTAGTCAATTGTTCTAAACACTTTTACCAAGAGCAAACAAACGTTCCAACTTTGAAGGAGATTTTCTCACCAATACATGAGTTTTAGTCCTGTTTTTTTTTAATTAATTTGGAAGATTGACTAGTATTACCTATCGACTCTGTCTTTACTATCTCTTCTGCTTTAGTTATCTACCACCATTCACGATTGTTCAAAAAATCTTTTACCATCCTTTGTCTAATGTATTTGCTCCTCTTCGTGTTTGGAGTCCAGTAGGATAAGTTTGCGGAAGTCCGTAAGAGATGTCACTGAAATCCTTTGATCTTTCCTAACCTTTTGATGTAAGTCACCAATAGATGTCAATGATGTTTCCACAACTGTTTAGAAATCTTACCCAGATACATTTGAATGAATCTCGATCTCCGTGATTGCCGAAATGAGCCTTCAGTTATTTCGAGAATTTACTCTTGACTTTCTCAGATTCTTATGGGATTTCTAGTTGCTGATTTTAAGCGTTCAGAAAGACTCAAGTAAAACTGTGGTTGTACTAAAGCATGATCAGAGTCTAAACAAGTACTGCAGAAAGAGCGCCAATCTTCTACTAAGCCTCTCCAACAATGACTCGTCGCGATATGGTCTACTTCAGTCGATCGTTGGGTAGGTAATAGAGGGTCGCCATTTTCAACGATTTCTCACCTTATGCTTAAAATTGTTGCTTGCTAGAAATAAATGATTGTTTGAGTATAACTGGATTAGATGGTCACCTTATTCAAAAAGTGCTTGATGTGCCTTCGCACTAAGGGCTATAACTAAACTGGCAAGCCCAATAAAAGTTGCTGATGGGTCGCCAAATAAACGAAGGGGTAAGTGAGGTCAAATGGATGATCAAGCTAGGATCCTGTACGGATGTTTCAGAAAAACAACATACATCTATGGTGCAAAATTCTAATCGTTTAGCCAGAGAAGCCTGCTACCCGATTTGACATAGAGTTCATATATTGAAGGCTTCCGTGTGTAGTTTGGAAAGTGGTTTTAAAAGACCTGGGATAGTATTTCGTAAAGTAGAATCGATGGCATTGGTGGCATATGAGGAGGAAGTTGAAGACAAAAATTTAGGGTTGATAGTAGAAGTACTTAAAATATTATAAATTAAAAGAATTTTATTATGAAGACGATGATCTAGAGTGCTGTTAGAGATATGAAGGCGGTTATAGATTCCTGGTCGCCCACATCATGGAAGCGTTCTTCATCTTAAGGTACCTAAGAAAGAAGCTGAAATAGGGGTGGTATTAACGACCCGAGAGTGTGACCAAAGTGTTCAAGAAACAACTGATTCATGCCGGTGACACATGACCTCATATCAAGTGGTTTTGCATGTGTTGATTCCAGTGAAACTAAATTGTCTTGGGACAATCAGGAAAATAACTTTTTATACCATTTGGATTCTCTGGAAAACTGGAAATAAACGACATTATTATCCATTTGCAGTGGTCAATATCATAATGATTTGTAGAGCTTAGAAATATAAATATACAAAGTGATGTCATGAATTAAAAACTGATAATTCAAGGATACATATATATATATATATATATATATATATATATATATATATATATATATATATAACAAATTCAGAATCTTTGTTTTCAAAAACAACCAACAATACAATAGTCAAAAAAATAATAGCTTATAGATTAGATTATCCGAAACGTTTGCTATATCAAGCATTTTTAGTCACTTTACGTTCGTTTAATGGGTGAATGGGAATTTGATTGCAATTGTCCTTACAGATGTTGCAGCCGGATGAATGAAAAGGAATCATAATCTGAGAGATGTGTTTCGATATTATCGGGACCTGGATCGTTAAGTTGAATTTACTAAACATTTAGTAAATAAGGTGTTTGTATTTCTCTGTAAGCTTCTCATGCACTCAACGGATTTCATATCATTTTTCGTCTCAAAGTTATTATAATTTGACTCAAAAACAAGTCTAGCAGCTTTGTCTTTGCTGTCTTATACTTTCTTGACGAAATGTGATCTATCAAGTCATTTGCAAAAGCCGTCGTCCCCAATTATGCCTTAAACGACCTGCAACTTCAATTTTTTTTTACCCCAGTGAACACTGTAAAGTTATTTCTTGAGCCAGACTCTCAGCTTCGTGGAATTCAATCATAGTTCGTAGGTGTCATATATGTTATAAGTGGCAAGGTCACACTTCCCCGGCTTTAGTTATCTGGCACGCTGTTAAGCTATTCGGATCTAACAAGTTCAAGTGAATCGTAACTGTAGCTCAATCACATTACAACATGCCGGATAACCAATTTTTTATTCCTCGCATACTAGCAAAATCACTTTAATGGATCTAAGTGGAACCGGTGGGCGTTATGCAAAACTTAATTTTATGAACTTGTCAGTTTATCGCACCAATCTTGAATGAAAAACACAAAAATGGTCAGATTTAGAGACTGATATTAAAGCTACATCCAAATATGTACCATTCACCAACTAAATGAATGGCAAATTGATCAAGCATGATGGATACAACAAACTTTTTGAACTTTGGGCAAAACCTCAGTTAGTTTTATAACAAAAATGTATTTACTTATCCAATTCAAGGTAAGAATAGAGAATGGAATCTGATTTGTCGTGCAATGTTTGACGGAATGTCCAATAACATCGATCCAAATTAGCGTACTGTGCTTTGAAAAATTCAAATAAAGTAGAATAGATACTCGGTAAAAGGCAATCACAAGCCAATTCGAATAAACTGATACACCTATATGGAGGATAAATAAATTAAATAGGCAGAATAAGAGCATTTTGTAAGAATCCATAGTCACGCAGATAATGAGATACAACATAGAGATACTACATATTTATAACTAGTTGACCAAGTAAAAAGTACTCCAAGGATAAAAGAACATGTTATTGTGTCCTTTGCCCCAATCAATTATGAATAATTATTTCCTTATCCGAATATGCTGCTACCTTGACGTGGTGATCGGGCTAGTCTATGGTGATGACTCATTCAGACAATACTGGTTGGCCAGGAAGGTCGGCTGAATATCAGTGGGACCAAAAGTATCAAATAAATATAAGGTCCGATGACGAAATCGTACTGTTGGCTGTACAAAGATATGACGGTAGTAAGATGCTTTCTTCAGACAACCAGCATAACAGCGATGTTGCCTTCTCACAAAGGAAGGGTGGGGTTGAAAAAGGTCGATCCTAAAAATGCACACCTCACCTTACCACATGGATTCCCTTCTCGAGCGGTAAGGCCTCAACAAGTACGGAGCTACAACAACGTAAACCTTTCTCAAAAAGGCCGTGCGTGATCCTAGGTCTTTAAGACCAACCCTAACCCAATTCGCTTTTTAGGTACACAAAGAAGAACCTTTCCACAATGTGGGCAACAGTGAAGAGATAAACGCCCTCATACCACTAACAACACACAAGATCACCCCCATTTTAATCAGATTTCTTTTCTATTCCTAATATTTATCCTGCCCCTACCTTCAAGCCTAAATCCCTATCTTCAGCTTCCTCCTGTCATCAGTGTCAACGATTCTGGCCCACGAAATCCCGTCCCAAGTATACTAAGACCAAGCTCCAAAATTTGCATTGGTGCATTCAATGTACGAACCCTGTGTCAAATATGGCAGGAAGCCTCCCTAGTTAAGTCATTAGAATCCCGTGCCACTGATATATGTTGTGTCTCCGAAACACGCATAAAGGAACCTAGCATGGTTATTCACTTGAACTCACCAATTCAGAGTAAACAAACTTCGCGATACACTCTTCGTTTATCTGGCAACTGAACAGTGAATTCTCGTCAGGTAGCTAATGTAAGTATTGCGTTAAGTATGAGAGCGAAACAGGTACTTCTCGAATGGATTCCTGTCAACAGTTGCATATGTGCCGTCCGACTAAATGGTTCAGTAAGAACTCACGCCTTTGTCTTTTCGTTGTTTCTGCCTACGCTCCCACTGACTGCAGCCTGGATGAAGTAAAAGACTAATTTTACAAAAAACTTGCTGAACTTCTTCATAGGGCCAAACACTCAGATTTGGTACTCATGGCTGGTAATTTTAACACCCAAATAGGTAGCTTATATCAGTCTGAAAGACATTTAGGTGGATGCTTCAGTGTTCCAGCTCAGAGAACGGATAACATCAACCGTCAGCTACAACTTTGCTCAGGTAATCGTTTATTTCTAGCAAACACGAATTTTAAGCATAAGGAGTGACATCGTCTAACATGGCGACCTCTTGGCCCTACTCAACGGTGGACTCAAATAGACCATATCGTCATTAATCACCGTTGGAGGAGCTCGATAGATTGCCGATCTTTCTGGAGTACGTATTTAGATTCTGATCCTGCTCTAGTACGAGCACGCATTTTCTTGCATCTTACTGGGCGAAGAAAAACTACAACAGGAAAACCCATTAGAATTCAGCTGAGCAACGAAACAGCCAATAATTAATTCCAGGAACAACTGAAGAATAACTTAGGTAATTATAAAAATGCTATTCAACTAGATAGTGCATGGCAAAATGTTCAAATAGCTGTGACATCTACAGTGATATCTATCAAGGATTTCAATCAACATGTCAAGAGAAATCAGTGGATCTCGATGGCTTCTGTTGAATTGATGGACTCCCGAAAACTTATCCCGTCAAGCTCCGAACAGAATGAGGAATGAAGAGTAATCAGGTACAAACTGACAAAAAGTTTGCGAAATGACCGTGAGCAGTGGTGGGTAACGAAAATAGAGGAAACAGAAAAGACAGTGGCGACAGGTAACACCAGACGACTTTCAAGTAAGTAGAAGAAACCAGGGTTAAAAAATCAAATGTTAGTGAGAAAATCTCCATAAGAGATGGAACGTTTCTTAGCTCTCACTACAGACGTTTAGAACGATGAACTGAACACTTCAAGAAGCAGTTAAGTTGGCCTTCACCTGCTCTAGAACTTCCCATTCTTTTAAGACAGCCAGAATGGAAAGTTGACTTAGGTCCTCCCAATTCCAGTCGAAGTCGGAAAAGCTATAGCCAACCTAAAGCGAGGCAAAGTAGCAGGTCATGATGGATCATCCCCAGAGGTCTTTAAGGATAGTGATCCCATTTTGACGATTAGGCTAACTGATATTTTGATTAAAGTTTGGGAAGGTGACATAATTCTGTCTGACTAGTGTCGATCGTTAATCGTCCCAATATATAAGGGTAAAGTCGGCCTGCGATAACCATAGAGGAATTAGTTTGACTAATATAGAGTCCAAAATACTAGCTTCTATAATTATCAGACGTTTAACTACAATTCTTGATCTGCAAATGCAAGTAAACCAGGCTGGTTTCAGACCTGGTCGCGGTTATACAGACCAGATATTCACTATTCGTTAGGTTTTAGAACACAGATATACTTTTCGGCGCCCGACAATGGTAGTTTTTCTTGACTTAAAAGCAGCATTGAAAGGCGTACCACAGAAGTACATAGATCTTGTTAAGGCTCTTTACTCAAACACTATTATTCCTGTCAGAGCTTAAGGAGAACTATCATGCGAACTTGCAACCTCAAGTGGTGTTCGTTAAGGCTGCCCAATGTCATCATTTCTATTTAATATCATAGTCGATTCATCATTTGAAATTACACTCTCATCGTCTGACTTCTCAGGATTTGATCCTCTACCAGGAGATTCACCTATTGACTTACAATATGCTGATGAGATAGTCCTGTTTGGCAAAGACGCTGATAAGATGCAGAATCTGCTAACAGTAATAAACATCAATCCAACCATGTTCGGAATGCGTTTCTCCCTCTCCCCTCAAAATGCAAACTATTGCTCAAGGACTGGTCTTTATCAACACCTGAGCTAAAGATAGGGAGTGAGGTAGTTGAGCGCGTCGACCATTTCACTTATCTTGGAAGTCTGATTAGCCCTATTCGGTTGGTCTCTGACGAAATCTCAGGATGAATTCAAAAAGCTCGTTTGGCTTTTGCCAATTTACATCATTTATGGCGTAGACGAGATATTCGTCTCTCAATGAAAGGAAGAGTGTACTGTGCAACAGTTCACTCTATCTTACTGTATAGGTGTGAGGCGTGGTCATTAAGGGTAGATGACACTCAAAGGTAATTAGTTTATGGCTATCGATATCTTCGAAACATCGCTCGCAACCGAGTAACTAATAACGAGGTTAGACGGCGAGTGTCAGGAAAGGTGGTAAATCAGTCGACGATGTTGTGAATCTTAATCGACTGAAGTGGTTGGAACACGTGTTGCTTATGTCCAACCACCGTCTGCCTCGACGCGCAATGATGGCTGATATAGGAGCAGGATGGAAGAGAATTAGAGGCGGTCAAACTAAAATATGGCATCAGTTCATGAAGTCACTAAGGGTTTGAGTCGTATCGGTAGATGCAGACTGCCTTGTTGGGGTCGTTGCGAATACCGTAACAAGTGGCTAGAAACAATGAGTGACATGGCCCAGAATCAGTCACAATGGCGCAGATATATTCACTCATTATCGTCCCTTAAATCGTGAGCTTTAAATTATTTTATAACTTTCTTTTCACACACCCTGAATCATATTCCATATGTTCACACTTCATGTTATTATTATTATCACTGAAGTAACTTCTACTATTGTGGTGTTAATCTTACAGTGCCATAGAGGTATGGCAACTTGGACAATGAACACGTGCCAGGTTCTATATTGATTTGATGATTTCCTTAAGATTAATGCAATGACCGAGAAAACTGAGATTTAATATTCTATTGATGAATCAGTCAGTCCAAATTTCAGAATCATATTTTTATACATTCGTTTAAATACATGTATGCAAATTCAGAACATGTAACAGCCCAATTAGTATAATAATGTTAGTATAAAACAGCGACATTAATGATAAAACAAACATGGCACACAAATAAATCGTTTCATTATGTGAATCAAGAATGATATAATAAATTAGTTAAATGTATCCATTTAGTCAGAAAAAAAATTTATTTAGTGAAGGGATTTCTTCAATGAATTCATTATCAAGGTGTGCAATCGTATGGACACATATGATAAATCTTAGGTCTATGAGTAATTGTAAGAATTTTGATTGGTTATTATGTTAAACTTTTTGACTACCTAATGTTTTAAATAATCAATTAGTAACGGATGTCTTGTGAAACAAAAATTGTGTAATTACTAGGGTGGAGACAAAGTGATTGTGATTATTATTAGAGTAAAGAAAACGAGAAGATTTGGATGCAGACAGTATTTGTAATAATAATAATGATAAACGTGAATGGAGGTTTTAAATAGTACTCTACCAACATCAATGTGTGACGTATTCAATCAATTAGTAATACCAATCTCCACAAAAATAATCATTTCAATTCCATTATAAATGTTTTAGTTCTATATCTTTCAGACCTTAACGTCGGTAACGAAAATCTGTGAGGCAAACTGTGACGTGTTACTACTGAGGTCAATTTTTTCTATTTTTCTCCCAGTTATCCGAAGATAGTAACGCTATAGATGCTAAGTTAATCAAAGAAAACATTTATACAATCGGGAGTACATATACCTCATCATCACTTAATCCTACTGCTTTAAGCATCGCGGCTCTCTAATAGACGTCTCTGGAATAGTAAGACTTAAAGTAATAAGTGTTCTAGCCAGTCTAGCTTGATTGATCTATAGTAACATGACAATCTGATCAGAACGCTAAGACAGCAACCACGATTAGGCCGAAGAACTGTTGAAAACAAAGTAACACTGGACAAATATTTTATTTTAGTGTGCAGCTTCAACTGATGCTACAGTTTGTGACGCTAAATTAATTCCTAAAAATAAAAAGCTAAACGAACGAATACTCTAGCTAACAATAATTATTATAGTCTGTTCACTGATAGCTGATTTTAGGAGAAAAAACCCAACAAATGCCAGATGTAACGAGTGACTAAATCTTTATAGGAACAGTAACATACGGACAACGCCGAATAAAAATTGCACAATGTAACAAATGATTAATTATTTGAAAACGTGTGCATGTAAAATTCAATTCAAGAATCGAGTGCGGTTGTGATTAACGTTATGGGTGTTTTATGGATAAACGCAACGAAACTACTTATTTGGCTGTAACTGACAGAAAGGAATAAACAATATGGCCATAATTATTCCATCTATTTGAGTAGTGACTAGTTAATAAGTTTAGACAGATAAGTAGAAAATTGCAATTACGTAAATGAAGAACCGTAAGGCATGTACTCTCTCTTTCCTTTTGTACGTGTGATTTTCTAATAGTACAGACTTACAATTATCCTTATATAATAATAATACTAGTGTTGTGGATTATTCATCTGATTCTTGATAGTTTGGTCACACGAGTATAATTATTAAGACAAAGATGTGAAGATAAATATATGCATGTTTAATCTGAAACATGTAGAATAGCTACGCAACATATGATCAACGGCTGATTACTTGAATCACATAATTAAATAAGTAAATACATTTATTTCAAATGTTATAACGTAAATTTTGAATGAACGTAAGAATTATCTGCTTACAACGTTAAAACAATCACTTAGTCATGTTATTAGGAGAATCCTTGTAAAAGATGAGAATATATGTTAATAAAACTCTTCTAATTTATTTATGCACTTGTTTTTGAGATACAAATCAAGTGCGAACGAAGTAATAATACCAGGCAATTGACCAAACCAAAGTAGATGGAGCAAAATTCGAAACTACGACTTATGAGCTGGAAAATGAATACCATAATTAATTATCAAACGCTTCACCACTACTCATTAAAGAAGAGGTATATACTAGAAATATACACACATACCCAGTTAACTGGACTTCCGCTAAGTTATAGAGAATTAGTCGTTCGGTATTAACTGAAATATGTTCTTTAACTATTCTCCTTTCTGTTTCATCTACAATATCGTTTTCACCAGTGGGACAATGGTGATCAATAGTTGAAACTGCAACTTCCTCATCAATTTTTCCCATATTAGTGGAAGTTTCATTTGACGTAGTAAAGAAATCATTATAGTTTATACTTGGATCACAAATCTAATGAAATATAAGATATTTACAAACCAATAAAAATAACAATGTATACAAATGTAATTTATAGTGGAATTTTTAACAAATCTATAAAGTATACGATGCAAGCAAAGTGAAATACTGGCATATGTTTGTTCTTAATTCATCTGAAAATGAACATCGTATACATTTAATCAGTAGCTTCATTTATTTATTGAACACATTATCGTAAAACAGATTTTATTATTTCGACATTCTTGATTATTGTGTTGTAGTGGTAGTCAGTAATATAATCTAGGTTTTATGATAGCTGACAGTCGTCAGTCAACAAGGTGTACCTATTATCTTAAGCGGGTTGATGCATCATGTAAGATTCGAATTTACATCATCTAGCTTCACAAATTATGATTTACTCCACAACAGTTCTTATTTACCAGTAATCCCTATCAACTCCAATAATTAAACATTTTTGTCAACATTCCGTACATTGAATGCTGGATCCAAACAATAATGTATGTACTAACGGAAAGTAACCAGAAATTTACAAGAACAAATGACATCCCCCTCATATCAGTTGTTGAAGCGTGAAATTCGTTTGGTCAGTTTACAGGATAACGGGTCATACAACCTTACTGACAATTTCATTCAGCGAAACCGCTTATTCGCGTTGGAATACGGTTTACCATGTAATTCATTAGCTTACTTTCAGGAGGAAAATGGTAAAATTTTAGTGGAAACTAGTAATGACCAGTGGTTAGTGTATGACATCCACCTGCACATTGCTGTGATTGAAAACTAGGGTTTGGGCATTATCACAAAACATGAGTCTTAATAGCATCTGAAAAGTTACTACTGAGCTACTATTGATGCAACTACTTCGTGGGACTGAGGTATCTAACAACTGTTTGCCTTAAATGAACAGTACATAATAATCACTATGAGACATAGTAATTAAGTACAAATACCCGGATACTAGACTTTGGGCTGAACATTTTTGTGCATAGGTTACGGTGATATCATTTTGGTTAATAAATTGAAATCAGTGGAGTAAAATCTGAATTAAAATCGAATATTCTAACCAATAAGCCACTGTCATACGATCTGAGTAACAAGGTTAAGACATTGAATCAGATTTTCGTTGATGCAAGCACTAGCTTACTCAAATTCAATCACATCAACAAATTAAATCGTTCGAATAACTGTTACCAGTCACTCAAGACAAAATCCGAACACAGTGGTGGTGCCTGCTAATCGAACTATATTCGCTGGAACCCTTAATTCTTTGCGGTTGGGGAGGTCAATTAGAGAATGATTAGACTAAAAGCAGCGACAGCGAGGTTGTAACAACTGAACTTTGGTGTTACAGTAATAGTGTTTCACTAAGATAATCGGCACCACTAGAGATACCGTCACGCCATAATGGAAAAAGAGAGTTAGAAATGAAGAGGCGTAAAATAATCAAACTTCACCTTATCCTATGGATTCTTAGAAGAATAGGGTCAACAGTAAAATTACAACTTTAAACAACTACCCCTTGGGTTCTACGGTTACATTGTAAGGTCGTCAAGGACACCGTTAGCCCAATTTTCTACTAATATCTTTTAAAATAAAGCATCCCTCAAGAATACAGGGAAATTATATTCACTCACACTCTTATAACAGCACTGGAAAACCTTGTTATGGACTAAATTCCGTTTTCACGTACTAGTGAAAGGGACAAGGAATTATGTTCGGGTTATTATTTCGCGGGAAGGAAAATAATACACAAAACTACATTTACAAAAAAATAATCAAGTAAGCTAACCTGAAATAAATAATTTACATCATTAGATTGTACAGGCATAAAAATCGACTCGGTACTCAATCTATGTTGTATGGCTAAACTGAATGTTTGCGCTAACTGAATAACAAGATGAGCATATTCAGTTAGAACAATAACAATATTCAGATGTGTTGAATAGTTAATTTGAGAATATGAATAATTCATTTGTAAATGGGCAAGTTGTGACGATTTACTGAATAATAAATTTTCAACATTATTATTACTATTACTGATGCAGATCGTCGTATGAAAGCATTCAGTTAACAGGCAATTTATAATACGTAAATATTTCAACCATAATGGTGGTGGTGTAGAATCCTTGTAAGTAGACGACACTGGTGAATTATGCATTTTGTGTATATGTAATTCACTTAGCAAATGACACAATAATTCATCGATTGAATTCGATGCCATTCCACCTAGATAGGATGGAAGACACCAGTAGGCTAATTCGGCAATCAACTCAATATGTTTGTTAACGGCATTAGGGGAATTTTCTACGGATGTTATCTACATAAGATTGAAATAAATACGTCAAATTTGTAATAACTTCTTATTGTGAGTAACAATATGAAAATATGAATGTCTTTCAACAAACAGGATCTCTATCAAATCATATGTTCCCGAAAGGTGATTTATATTGGTCATTTAATGAACAGATTTTCCAAGAGTCAAGGAACATTACTACACGTGGTTAAGGAAGGGTTGTATTAGAAATGCAACTACTGAAAGTTTATTTCATATGTAGCTAAGGTGAATAGAAATTTAGCAAAAAACAGTGAGTTTCCGTCGACAACGTGTTTCTGAAGTCCTTGATAAACAGTGAAACCAGGTGTATGTACATAAAAGAAACGTGCTCAACCTCTTAAATCATGATTACACAATTTTACAAATCAGCCACCTCTCTATAACACTTTTAAACTCATTAATTAAATGTGTCTTACTACTACCATAATCTCCCCAAAAACAAGTGACCATCGACACTTATGCAACCCAACTTCATGAAAATTCTCCGAAGTCAGATAGTCTCATTATTCCCCATTGAGAACGAAAACATATCATTCTACATATTTTAATACGGTCATGCTCAAAGAGATTCATAAATTTAGAGGACCGGCTATCAAATGGACAAGAAATCGGCGCGGAAGTTCGATATTTTCATCAAACGAAGTTGACTTTCATCCTATGTTTCGGTCCAGTCTATATTGATTGACGCTAACACGAAAATTGCGTCTGCGCGAACGAGACAAAATGATACATAACTCAGTATATCGAAGAGCGTGACATCGGACACGACGTCTGGGTTATCAAATGAGAACCGGATAAAGATACAAAATAGTTTCGACACCAATAAAACAGGAACATCTCTACACAGACACTGATATCATTGAATCAGTCACACATTAAAAAGGATAGGGAATTATATAAGTTAAACTGCCCTATTTACCTAATGGTGATGTGCCACTTGTTTGTATAAGTTCGCGTTGACTAATCACAGCTCACGTAGGCCGGATGTATCATTCTAACACTAAAATAGTCATTACTGTATTTACGATACTCTAATGCTAAATTCAACTAAAAAAAAACTGTCTTCTTCAAAGCGTCATACAAAACATATCATGTATTATTAGTGGATTTTTCTTAAGTATCACAAAAAACCTAATATTGAGTCGTAGCATACTAATCATGTGAAATAGTTTATTAAAAAGAATAATTGCGTTTACTATACTCTAACAGCCAGTGACTTTATGGGGCGATGTTGTCATAATTTAGACGTTCATAGCTTTCTTTCAAAGTATTCATACGCCAACCAACATCGTGCGGCAAAGTAGGCAGTGGCTGGGCATATGCAATAGATATCCCAGTAATCTCATCAAATGATCAGCTAATTTAATAACCTAATTAGCATCCTTATCTAATATCTTGGATCAATCCGAATTCCTCACTGCGTGTTCCCAACAGGTTTTTTAACTATACTTCAGTAACTAAGTAATTGCATAATTTAAACAACTAAAAATACGCCAATAATAGTCTATAAACTTACTGACGGCAAACTCACAATGCAATCTGTTAAGCAAGACGATGATATAGATTGTGATAAAACAGTAGCATTAATTATACAATTTCGAAACAAACTGTTCCAACGTAAATGAAATGGCACAGTATGAGAAAGAATAAACCTGAAAAAAATATCAGAAAAAGTAATAATCATACAGATAAGGAATACTACACTTAGAAACATTTAAATTCATGCGTAAGACTCATTTTAGGTAGCTACAATGATTGCAACTCGTGAGCATTAGCCCCATATTCATTTGATAAAACATCTAAATAGATTTTTTTTCAAACAGATAAAACATTAGCAGCAGACAAAACCACACTTTATTTAGGTAGAATGGAATCAGTATATAAAATGATTAACTGCCAACTTAAATTTTGTTGATAATTTTATTTAGTAACTGGAGATGTTGAGTGATACGGTCCAAAACCGACCATAGTGATTCAAGTGACCTGATTACTTATCTTCCTCTAGATCGTGAGTCCCAGTGTTCCTTCACATACATTTCAACTTCTCTTTCTAGAACCATATTCTGAATGTTCACTCTTTCGTATTATCATGATTTTCGAGTCCTATGCTATTTCTTATAGAAACTTCACTGCACAAAGCTTATGTGGTATTGTAACTTGAGATAATGTATATTTGTACATGCAGAAGTGTAGATGACTTCCTTGATAGTTTATCTAGTAAATAACTGTTTTATTTACTTACGAGATAAAGACGTAGCACATTTGAGCTTGACAGTTGATAGGACCACTGTATAAAACTGGAGAATGAGCTACAGACCTTATTACTGTTACACATTGTATATGGAAACTTGAACATCGATACCTTAAGCACTTTTTAGTTGCCGGAAGTTGTCTTTGAAGCATGGATGAAGCATTTTTCGAAAGTTCTCATTTTATGCATGATAATTATAGAAGCTTCTGAGCTACATCAATAAAATTAGTAATTGTGTAACTGTACACAACTAACGATTTGCTTGATTTGTCCTGAAAGACCGTTGAGACAGCTGATTGATTGAGGTATTTTCTTAAGCATTTTTCTAGCCTTTAAAGGCTTTTTCGAGAAACTAGTAAGGACTCCTAGCAATTACTATAACTAAGGAATATCAATTAAATCAAAAAAGAATATAATGACATGATTTATTCTAAAGGAATATTGCAGTTTTCGTTAAACTTACATAGCTAATTCCACAAAATCCTGACGTGATAAAGTTCTAATCTCTACTGTCTGGTTTAAATGAGTTAAATTCAGTGACGATCCAAAAATCTGATGTAATAATAATACTTCATTTAATACAGCTTCAATTCGATCACATATTTTCCAATTTCCGTTCGTACTACCACTATCCATAACTAAAAATGGTACACGTAAACGTTGACAATAACTACCACCTGATATTATCCTGGTACTATTACTTCCCAATACTCTGTCAGAATAAATTATATCACCCTTAAAATACAAGCTATTATTAGTATTGTTATTTTGAGGTGCAGAGTTAGGACAGTTCTTTCTATGGATAATACTGCTACCAAATATACCACTGAAATTACCGACCAGTAGAAGATTAGACGACAAAATGTTTAATATGCCCTAGGATAAAAGTGAGGGTAATAAGAAATTGTTGGAAACAGCAATGCTACGTGACTGCAAACATATATAAAAAGTAATAAATAGAAATATAAAATGTAATAATGTAACTTTCCAAATCTCCTACACCAGAGAAACAAGTAGTACTAAATGTCATTTAACTGCACTTTGAAAAAAACTACCATCTGACCTTTCAGTAGATAATGGTAAGATTGCATTGTCTTTTGTAATTATTAATACCATATAGCAACCGTTTGTAAGGAAAACGTAATCAGTTGTTAAAGCGTCAAATTTTTGTTAACTGCAAAGAGCGTTACTGGATGCTACAAAGTTGTAGATAGTCCACTACAATTTACATATGACGGTTTACCACGTAGTCTCATAGTAACATACTTTCGCACAGCAATGATACAGTTCCATTAAAAACAATTGGCGAATAGTGACTAATGCGTGGTATACACCTGAAGTTAAATCCTTTAGTCTTCACTGTAGCTGATACAATTAAATGAGTAATTTAAATTTATAGTATACATCCTGTATGAAATAGCTTCTATATAAATGGGTCAAGGACTACTACTAGCTTATTTGTTATCACCTTCACATAGAATTAAATCTTTATGGAAACCCATGTTGTTAAATTTAACCTCATTCGTTTATTTCCAATACTATCTTTAAAATTGTGTGGCTCATACATTTTGGTGCTCAATGTACCAAGTGTCATGTGTGAGTTGAATATAAACAGACCACTATTGGGTAGCATTTCCAGGTAGACAGTAATACATGGCTAGTTAAGATTCACAAGTCTTACAAAATGCCACAATGGAATGTAGAACTATTTCGTCATCAGCAGAAAGGGAAATACTGACAGCTAGGTCCTGTATTCATAATGCACATACAGATGGAACAAAAACAATTGAAGCATACACAATACAAACATACTTTTCCCTTAGGTTGACTTTTAGAAAGCATTCCACTGTAAATATTTCCTTCAGGTGTCACACATATACCTTGTCCCTGAAGCAAACAAATAAAGATTAGAAAAGATGACATTGTTTAGATATTTCTCATATAGAATGATCTAAATGATAGAATGCTAGGTGTTCACAAAATTAGTAAAATTCAGACTAGCACAAGGATATAAATTTAGTTCACTCCACACTGGCACTCGAAATTGTATTCAAGTTGATGATAATAAACAAAGACAGTCACTCAAACAAGGTGCAAAGTGGGCAATAAACAAAAAAAGTACATATTCATTAACGATTAAGTGGTAAGCGGGGTCAAAATTATCCAGTCCTTAATTGACAGAATCCAATAAGTGCAAAGGACCAGATAAATATGAAGCCAGTCACTACTCAGTGGTCAATCATCGTCTTATAGAAAGTCGATTGAGGTCTGAATAGCTAAATGGTACAAACTCAGACCGTAAAAGAGAGTGTTTATATTTTATAACTTTTACAGTCCTGAAAATTTTTGGAGTGCACAGTATGTTAAAATTTAGAAATATACATACGATTTCTATCATGTTATCGAAATAATATGATATACATCGGGAAATAAAAGTAGCGGGTCAGACAGTTATGAATACCCTTTGTTATGTCAGTTGAAAGCCACGTAGTTATAAATTAACAAACCACAGATCCCAGAAATTAAAGTCCGTAACTGCTTGAGTGAGACTGAAACACTAACCTTTTGGCTGACCGATAAACGCATTAACCAATGAATCACGGACATGAAAGAAGATGGTTAACAGCAAGAAATATACAGGTTGGAAAATCGGAAGTTCAAACATTTGATAAAGAAAGCTAACGGTAAATTCATTTAACAAGTACACACATTAATACCATTGGCTTCGAATTCTCCAGCAACATAGACACCAGATAACTGATATAGTATTCCACGACCACATGTTGCATTTTTAACCCATTGACCGGCGTATAAATTACCTGTGTTTAAAACAAACGGGATAACGCTAGTAAATAGAAGAAACAAAATAAAAATTAAGAAGAGAGTTCTCCGTAAAACAGCGTATCTCGAAGACTCAAAATCGGGTTAGAACTAACAGTAAAGGTACGTAACAAGCAACAATATGCAACTGACTTCCAAGAGCTTTTCAACACATGCATACGAATACGCAGTTTACTAACGAGTGCTTAAAATGCCAAAAAAGTGAGTATCAACAGAAAGTCAAAAAATATTTGTTTAAATATATATCGCACGGCATACCGTTTGTTGCATACTTTAGTATGCCATATCCATCTTGTTTGTTGCCTTTCCAATCGCCCAAATAAGTTGTATTACAATCATTTGGTCTACGAGTTCGCTTTGTACATTTTGCGATGTTTTGTGCATTATTCAGTGGAAATAACTCTTGAGAACCATGACCTTCTCGACTACCGTTTACAAACCAACCAGTGTAAATATCACCATTCACAGACCTATAAAATCAAAGATACATACATATGTGACAGTTATCATAAACATATTTATACATGAGCTGGTTTAATTAGGGGACCCCATGCCTAACCCTTGATGTAGGGAATAATTTATAGGGCGATGGAGTGACGTCATAATATACAGTTTCATTGTAACCTGTGACCAATATCGGTTGATACGCCATTCGTTCCTGAAGACTATGAATACCACTGGTTCGAACTCATCCTACTTCCGGCTGTGTCAAGGTATCTAAGGACCACCCCTCTCTACTTTAAATTTTTACGACATTAAGTTTTTATTTTTGTGGCTTATTTTTTAATAGACCTATTTTGCCAGAATTTATCATACAAAATATATCTGACCAAAGCATGAGAAATTAAATCATACCTTAATGACCCTATACCATGTGGTCGACCATTCTCCCACTCGGCGCGAATATTGATTGAACCTTGAGTAGTTTGTATACACAATTCGCCTAAACTATTAAACAAATGACGAAAAAAACAGCAATCAGCTAACAGGAGAATTACCAACTAAAAGGCACAGCTTGTTAATAAACACCTGATAAAATTAAGTTATATGATCTCTATACTGGGAAATTTTATAAAAACCAATATATATATTCGCAAATATATGTAAATTTGCATATTTTTGGGTGACTTATCTACAAAGTACAGATCTATGGATCCAACTTTGATAGACACTGTGTGAAGGATGACAGAGACATTACTCTGCTACACAAACCAAGGTAGGCAAAACAGTATTTGAACCTAGAACTTATTAATTAGGAGCAACGTACTTTAATAACTAAAATACCAATACGTAGAAGGGTTAAGAAAGTAGGTAAATATAGTTGCATTCATCTAAATGATTCACTGACATAACTGTATATTTAGTTAATGCTATGAGAAACAAATCGCGTAGACAGTCAATCAACAGAACACAACAATCATATGAACTGTGAAATAGTGTGAAACAACTGTTTAGTATAAGGCGGATGTCGGCAGTTGGTAAACAAATTTATTTAGACTTAGTTTTCGTGTCACTTGACGGGCCCTGACAAACTGATAATCTGCGTCACCATGCTCCACTGTCAGAGATAATACGATTGGGCTACTAGCACTGCGAGTGAACTCCTGTAGGACAGAGAATCCTACCCTAATTGATCACTGAGTAGTAACCAATGTCACATTCGTTCAGTCAATGACAAATAATCGGATTCTACTGATCATGTATTTAATACTGTTGATTTTGATTAGCTTTTCCTAATAATTAAAACAGAATATCAGTCGAAAGAAAACTTGACAAAAATTTACCCGGTAAGTTGATTTGATTGAAATTCACCAACACAAAAGACTGAAACAACTTCATTTTCAATATACTTCATATTAACATCTAAGGGGCCAGTAAATGCAAGGAATAAACGTAGTGAATCAGATATCATCCTATTTGATGAAAACTCTTCACTATCATTATGCTGCAAGTGATAGGTATCAAGCAATGTTTCTGAGCTATTAGGCTTCGTGGAGTTAGTATATTTTGATGCATGTAAAGAGTTGAATTTTTTCCCCGGCCAACATAATTTACCACTACCGTGTAGTTCCCCATTCATCCATGAACCGTAGTAAGCGAAATCTTCAAGTGGACCAGATCTAAACACATGATATATACCTGTAGGAAATTAAGAATAATTTTCTATACTAAGTTATTGACATTAGAACAGTAAATGTGAGCTCAAAGTAGAAAATAACGTTGCAATGAATGTGACAATTAGAAATATTTTATACTCAATCTAATGCATCTACGAGTTGAGTTTATTTTACAACCCACAAAGTATATTGATCCCGTTTCCTTTAAACTAATCCATTTATGGTTTTATACCGTTGTTATAAACAACTCAAGAAGCCTTAAAAATCGACTGTCTTAGTGTTAAAAAAATTTCATTTAAGCATTATTCTAGCGCCATCGCCTGTTAATCAATCTGTATTTCAGGTAACTATATCAACCAGGAGTGTAGTTTGTACCAAACTATACACTGCAATAGGCCAGTTTAAAACTAATCACTAATGTTAAGCTAAAAATACCATTCCTAAGACAATTGTATTTTTAATATCTGAGTAGAAGCCAGATACATCCATACTAATGAATTGTGTTTAATTTAAGAATGGTTGGAATTTTTCAACAAATGACTACACAACATCAAGCGATAGACAACTGTGAATATTCTTTCCTGAACAAACACTTTATTATTCGGTCACTGATATATAAGGTTATATGCAAGTCATTAATGAACGGATAAGAAGTTCAAAAGAAATAGGTGTATATGTAGCATAAAATGTTTCAAATAAACAAGTAGCGTTTTTAACATTGAACAATCTAACAAAACAGGATGATTTTGTAACGAAACAGAAAAATTAGAAAACACGTAAGTTTGGATAGCCTTATTTCTTAAGAAAAATAATTGTAATAAGCGAACCCAATGACCGTTTAATTTCTAGCAAATATTCAACATTCTATGGTCGATATCACTAACTGCAAAACTCTGTTGTATGAAACATACAATCTGTTTGACAGAAACTGACAACTTTACTGAAATTAGTAAACTATGGGGTTTTCAAGCTAAAATTGTTGAACTGTAAATACATTGTTCAGCCAAATTAAATAGACATCAAATAATTTAGTCAGTCAGTAAGTCACAGTAAACGTAGAACTTGGTAAGAATATGTATCGGTTTAAATTATCACGTTTCACCTGAACACAGGGACAGAGAGATAAACAGTTAAAAGAAATAAATGAGACTGAAAATTAGAAGTGTGGGATGATACCTAATTCAAGATAGCGAAGAAAACAGAAAAATGAAGTAACTGCACTACTGTCACTGATTTTAGGCTGCCATAAAAAGTCGCTACTCATAGATTATGACTATTGTGCGGGTCTCAACCAGGAAGTCAGCATCAACCAACAAGGTTCACAAAAACAATAAGTGACTTCATTAATAGGTATATTTATGTCTAAGTAAATAAACGATAAGTGTTGTGGTCAACTTACCACTAGGTTTTCTGTCTACCTACTCCCACTCTAATCAAAACTGAGTGTCAGAACAGACGATGACTAGGTAAGTGCAGCACAAAATTCAGTCACTTAAGTTGATGAAGGTTTATAACCTTGCCGACTTACATACACTACACTTAATCCTATCATTGCTCAATCGATGATTCTATTAGACACGATTATTGGTTAAAAGTCAAATACTTGAAGCCTATACATTACTTCTACCTTTATTAATCATAATTTGCAAACTCAAAATACAGAATAAACTGTTACGCAGGACACTATCCTCTTAACTTGAAGACGTTTATCCCAACTGACTTACAGATGATACAAACTGGCAAAATTCAACACATGTTGTTTACATAACGACCGAGATTTTTAATACATGGATAAACTTGCTAACTAATACACTGGATACTCTCATTTGAACATATTTACAAAGTACAGACTTTAGTAAGCCGCTTCAAGCCAACTCTTAGGTATGAGTATCCAGTGACGTTGCTCCTTGGTCAAAGACCGAAGTACATAATACGAGTATCGAAGCCAAGGCCTAGCGGCTGGAAGCAAAACACTTTATTACTGAGGCACTGCTTCACTGCCTTTGATGCTGAAGACATCTCACTAGATGCTCTGGTAGATCTAAATCCATCGACTAGAGCTATCTATCAGTAAAGCAATAAATGAACTGTATATGCATTCTAATGACGTTAGGCAATTCTACATCAACTCAGTAAAACTTAAACATGTAAATTGAACTTACAGCAACGTTGTTCTAGGAGAGAATTGGATTCTCTAATAATATCATCATGATTTCTAGGGCTACTAGGATTCACACATAATTCTCCATAATTAGTACATACATGTCGAATCGTTTTCAATAAAACAGCATGCCATAAAGACTATGGGAAAGTGTAAAACAAAAGATAAAGTAATCTTAATTTGTGAATACACAGTGATTACATGCTAATATAATTTAGTTACGTGGTAATAATGTGAATAACGACTTGTTTATTTTTAAGAAATATGAAAATAGGAAGTTGGTGAAATATTTAGTAAGTCAGGAAACACTGAATGTTCGTAAAAACATTTTTCAAACTCACAATTCCCCTCAGCTTTATGAAGAAGCTGTGCTTTATTAGACCAAACACAATTATAAATATTACTTAACAGGTTGATACAATTAGTCGAGTTTATTTAATTCTAGCATAAAAATGATGTGATGCATCAGTTCGTGAATTAAATTTAATAAAACTCAGTAGCGCAGTACATACAAAAGCATACTTCTTTACTAAACAGTCAGCTAAATGTGGAGAATGTGGATTAATGATACAGAAATTTTTGCTAATTATACAAAGTAGTAAGATAGACCTTGAAGAGGAAAAGAGGTGGGAGAAAATATCTCCCCTAGTTGAATCTTATTTGTCAACAAAAATATGTACTCAACTACCGCCTACCTCAAAGAGTGATGCTGGATAACGTAGGAGGTCGGGAAAAACCTAGAAGCAGTCAAACGAAAGTGTGACATCAGTCCATGAAGTCACTGATTGCTAAGTGTAGACTATCTGACTCAGGGTAAACGCAATAATCGTGATCAATAGTTGGAGACGCTGCAGTGAAGTAACCTAGAACTAGCTGGAATTCAGCAGATGTGTTGACGTTCCTGGATTCTGATATTCAGAATCATTTTATACACTCTGTTAAGCAAATTTATTTTTTATTCTCAAATCCTCTTTCTGATTTATTTTTAACTATCGCTTACACTACCACTCTGGTACTCATTTTGATACTTTCAACTCATTGAGCTGTGAAGTGGCATCGTGAATAGATGCATGTATATTCCAAGCAATATATTGCCAACGGCTTAATTTTATAAGTGCTATTACCGTGATGCATCCCAGTTAAGCATATGTACAAGCTAATATACCAACAGTAAAATTAATACTCAGGTCATTTAACCGTTTAGGTAAAGCGGTGTTCAAACTAGACACGAAAGTAGAAAATGAATGGTTCAAACAGAATAGACTGTAAATCTATCATCAATGACACCGCTTTGTTTTTGTTCCCATTAAATAAACTTTAGTAACTTACGAGAAAAACTGGAATCAAACTCATGACTAGAAAGTTTGTATTAGAATACCCACATTACTGAACTATATCTCATATATTACCAGTGAATGAAAATGTTTTGAAAGTCCTGTCTATTATTGTAATGTTTAGTTGTACTATATATTGATATTTGGCTTAGATTACACTAAATGAATAAGTATTAAATACAGGTATTCAAAGGCAATATGTAGTACTTACAGAGTCAAGTTTGTAAACACCTTCTGGAGTTCGGAGTTCGAATTCTGAACTGAATAATAAAAATTTAGGAAAAGATGTATTTTGAATGTTGATAATTTTCGACTACTATTATTCACCAATCAATGATAAAATTTATATTGTTATAGTATACATATATATATGAGGTTCACCAAACTATATCAGCGTTAAGACGCACTTAAAAACCTAATCACATGATGTATATGCATACCATTTTCGATCAATAAACTGTGAGCTTGAATACTGCTTTGACAGTTTTGGTGTGGTGTCTCAAGTCGTCGCACAAAATTATAAACCTAAGCTGACTACACCAACCTAGACTTAATTTTTTCACTGAGTTAAATTAATATTTTTCATTTGAAGTATCGAATCATGAATCGATTATCACTAGGCAACCACTGAAAGCAAGGAAGTACTTGGCAGCTCGTATGGAGACGGTTGTGCGATTATGCGGGAAATAAGCATTGCAACAACTTTATTAAATAATATCACATTAGGCCTACAAAATACCTCTGTTCGTTTACAATAGATTATATATTTCTCTAATCCTAATGTTTAGAAACTTTGATTTTCTGACATTTCACTGCATTCATTTAAGTCGCTTCTTAGAAAAATGAACAAACAACTAAATCAAATTAACATGAGTTTAGATAGTACAGATGAATAAATCAAATGTTAATTGCAAAACTAACAACAAAGATCGGTCTGATCACGTAAACGCTAAGTATATCAATAGTGAAATCGACGTGTGTGCATTTATGTGAACAGGATTGGAAATAGAGGTGACAGACAGGTACAACGCAGAACTTCGTACGTACGTACATCAGTTCAGGGCGCCATACCACATCAGCACAGAGACGCAACTGTCAGTTCAAATCCAAGAGTGATAGCGATAGTAGAAGTATTAGCAGTAATGCAGAAAATTAGGGAGCGAAGATATGATTCGAAAAGTATAATTCAGTGAGATAAATTTGAAAGGAGAAAGATAGAGAATTCAGAAGGTTAGATTTTGAGAGAACACAAAGAGTGGATGCACCTGCCTCATTGCAAACGATTCTGAGCCATGTCGTTCAAGGTCTCTAACCATTGGTGACTTTCGTCTCGCGGACCCCAACTACACAGCCTACATCTACCAACATGACTTAGTCCACTTGTCAGTGACTTCATCGATTTCTGCCATGTTTTGGTTTGGCGGCCTCTAGCTTTCTTCCAACCTATTCCTACACCGCAAAACATAGCTCGTCGAGGCAGTCGGTAGTTAGACATGCGTAACACATGTCCCAACCACCTCAACTGATGAAGTTTCAATACCTCATCTATTGATTTGCCCTCCTTTCCTAGAACCCGTTTCCTAACGACAGCATTGCTTACTCGGTTGTCCCACGATACTCGAGCAATGCTTCGGAGACACCTATGGTCGAAGACCAGTAGCCTACGAATGTCCTCTACTCTTAACGGCCATGTTTCGCTCCCGTATAGTAGGACAGAGCGAACTGCTGCACGGTACACTCGTCCTTTGGTTAGCAAGCGGATATCTCGCTTGCGCCATAAGTGACGCAACTTGGCAAAAGCCAATCGAGCTCATTCCAGTGAGCTTGGCGAATAATGAAGAGCGACGACAATTGAAGGGTAGACTAACAAAGAGTCTGCATAAGGATCGTGAACAGTGGCAGGCAACAAAAGCGATAGAAGCGGCGGCAGGACAATAGTAAACAATCAGTTCGTTACAACGTAGAACTTGGTACATGCGTACATTAGTTCAAGTTACCATGCCTCTATTAGCAGATAGAGACTAAATTTTCGGACCGAATCCCAGAGTAGGGAAGGTAGTATTAGAGTAATTACTAATGGTAAGATATAGAGATCAGAGAAAGAATTTGAAATAAAAAAAGTGACTCAGTATAGAGAAAGTTATGAAAAGCTCAAAAACTAGAATTTAAGGAAGACAAAGAGTGGATGCACCTGCGCCATTGCCAACGATTTTGAGCCATATCGCCTAAAGTCTCTAACCATTTGTTACGATCATCGCGTGGGCCCCAAGCAGGTAGTCTGCATCTATTAACATGGTTCAGCCCAATGGTCAATGACTTTATAGAGTGGTGCCACGTTTTCGTTTGGCCCCCTCCCCTAGCTTACTTCCAGCCTACTCCCACAAC
This sequence comes from Schistosoma japonicum, assembly GCA_025215515.1. NCBI lineage: Eukaryota > Metazoa > Platyhelminthes > Trematoda > Strigeidida > Schistosomatidae > Schistosoma > Schistosoma japonicum. The sequence goes on from CM046069.1 coordinate 72,642,138, forward strand.
AGACAACATTGCTCGTCGAGGTAGACGGTGGTCAGGCATACGTAACACATGTCCCAACCACCTCAGCTGGTAAAGATTCACTACTTCATCAATAGACTTACCGTATTTACCTAGTACTCTATTTCTAACCCACACATTGCTTACTCGGTGGTCCCAGCAAACACGAGCAATGCTTCGGAGACATCTATGATTAAATACTAGTAGCCTACGAATAAAATCCATCCTTAATGACCATGTTTCACATCCATAAAGTAAGACGGATCGAACTGCTGCGCAGTAAACGCATCCTTTCGTCTGTAAATGGTCTTATGTATACGAGCCGAGATTTTAGCAGACACCAGACTATCGGGACTGATGAGGCTCCCAACATAAGTGAACCGGTCAACACATTCATTTGCTTCGCTTCCTAATACTAACTTCGGTGCCAAATCAAGCCAGTCCTGAAGCAGCATTTTGCATTTGGATGGAGAGAATCGCATCCCGAATATGCTGACATTCATGTTTAAGGCATTCAAAATATTCTGCATTTTATCAGCATCTTCACCCAATAGAACTATATCATCCGAATATTCTAAATCAGTAAGTTTGTCCCCTGGAAGGAGGTCAACCCCTCAGCAGTCAGACGATGACAATGTTAACTCTAAAAGTATGTCAATGATAAAATTAAATAAAAATGAAGAAAGCGGACAACCTTGACGAGCACCAATTGAGGTGATCAATTCCGACGACAATCCGTCATAAGCTCTAACACGACATGTGATGTTCGAGTAGAGAGCTTGCATAAGGTTAATGTACTTCTCTGGTATATCTTTCAGTGGCAGACATTGCCACATAATCCTACGACAAATATAGTCTAACGCTGCCTTAAGGTCAAGGAATACAACTATCGTAGGGCGTCTAAAAGTGTGCTAAAGCGAGGCGAATCAGCAGGACCTGATAAATTGACTACAGATATGTTTAAGGACGGTAGTCCGTATTTAGTTGGCAGGTTGACTGATATATTAGCCGACGTCTGGGAACTGAACATTATCTCATCTGACCGGTCTCGCTCACTGTTCGTTCCAAGTTACAAAAAGGGACAGAAATCCTCTTGTGACAACCGCAGGGGAATCAGTTTGACTAATATAGTATCTAAAATATTATCCTCTATAATCATTCGGCGTTTACCCAACACTAGGGAGCAGCAGACTCGAGATAACCAGATTGGTTTCAGACATGGATGTGGTTGCATTTATCAAATATTCACCCTGCCTCCAGATGCTCGAACATATGTACCAACGTCCGACTATAGTTGTATTTCTTGACTTAAAAGTAGCTTTCGATTTGGTAGACCGTGAAGTCTTGTGGGAATGTTTGTCACTAAAAGGCGTACCTAAAAGTACATAAACCTTATAAAGGCCCTCTACTCGGTCACTACCGGTCTAGTCAGAGCCTATGGCGAACGGTCACGAGAAATTTCATCCTGAAGCGGGGTTCTTCAGGGTTGCCCCTTATCCCCATTTTTATTTAATTTCGTCATAGATATACTCTCATTCACTTCTAACTCCTCAGGAATCAATCTCCTTCTAGGAGATCCTCTCGTCGACTTAGAATTAGCAGACGATATAGTCCTATTTGGTGAAGATGCTGACAATATGCAGTCTCCTGATCACCTTGAGTAACACTACAAGCATATTCGGGATGTGCTTCTCGCCTTCTAAATGCAAAATGTTGCTCCAGGACTGGCCTGCTTCTCCACTTAGATTAATTATAGGGAGTAAAGTAATTGAATGCGTTGACCACTCCACTTATATCGGAAGTCTCATCAACCCTGGTGGGTCGGTGTCGGACGAAATCTCAGCACGGATTCAGAAAGCCCGACTGGCATTCGCCAATTTACACCACTTGTGGCGCAGGTGAGATATCCGTCTCTCAACGAAAATCCGGAAGTACTGCGCAGCAGTCCGTGTTGTCCTAACATATAGCTGCGAGACGAGGGCCATGAAAGCACAAGATATGCGTCGACTTAAGGTGTTTGACCATAGAAGTCTTCGTAGCTTCTCTCGTACACCATAGAACAGTAAAATAAGTAATATGGAGGTTAGACAAAAGGTTCTTGGGAAATATGGTAAACCAATCGAAGAGGTCATGAACCTTCATCGACTGATGGCTAGGACATGTGTTGCGCATGCCTGTCTGCCGTTTGCCTCGTCGCGCAATATTAGCTAGGGTTGAAGTAGGATGGAAGGGTAGAGGCGGCCAAACCAAAAAATGACATCAGTCTATGAAGTCTTCGTCTGTTGGTTTAAGCCATGTTGGTGGATAGGGGTTCGCATGATAGTCACAATAAATGGCTGGAGACACTGGGCGACATGGCTCAGAATCGGTTACAGTGGCGCAAGTGCATTCACTCTTTACCTTCATCTAGATCTTAAATTCTATTATTCTTTTCTGCACACTTTTACTTTACTCTACCCTTTTGTATTATGTTGTTATGTAACCTCTGTAAATTTAATCTCGTAGTGTTAATGTGGTATGGCAACTTGAACCTATAGGTGTATGTGCCCAGTTCTAAGTGGCTGATGAATGAATTAAAGATGAATAATAATAATAATAATAATAATAATAATAATAATAATAATAATAATAATAATAATAAACTTACTCACTTATTTTCTCATCCATTTTAATCCAAATTAATTCAGTTGGCCAGAAACGGAAGCACATTTGTTTTGTCAGGCGAATAAATAAACCATCATTGAATAAAATAAAATGTGGTGGGTTAGCTTCTGACTGCAAACACTTAAGTGAGGATGTCTGATCTTGTTCACTAAATCCATCAAGATTAAATGGGTTATCTAAATTTTGCAACACCATCAATGATGGATTTAACACGCTCGTACCCGTGAAGGTAACAGGTGTACGAGAAAAAGTCACTGTTTGTGAATTAACAGATATGTTATTATTAATAATATTATCATGATCAGTGTGTGATGAATATTCAACTTCCAGGGGCATTTCAGAATAAATGAAAGGATATAGTTTGTTAGTGGTATTACTGAAAGTTCGCTTATTGGGAGAATAAAACTTATTAGTATTTTTAATGCATATCGAGTGAACACGGCTGTCGAGAAGAACATGTCGATCCGGATGAAACAATTGCAACTGATTTTAATAAAGTAAAATAAAAGAGATAGTAGAATTATGAACTTCTTAGCAAGTTATAGATGTATGAACGTAGATATACCAAATTAATTACCTACCTCATGTACTACTGACTGTGCAGATTTAATACTCTATATTGTGCCGTTTAAGAGTTCCATAAAAGCAGTAGCGGTAACAGCACCAAGTTCAACTGTGAATTAAGTATCACAAAGAATTACTCTTAAATCCCAAAACACAACTTTTTAAGCTATTAAATCTAAATATATGTATCGTGATTTTTATTCATCTGACTTTCGCATAAGTTCGCTGTAATGTTTATTCGTACAAATTAATTAATTGTGATTTTTCGTTCGTTTGAGAATAATGTTCAACTGTATTAATTCTGTGATATTCATTCAGTAAAATAATCCTTTGAACTAACAATCTCTGTATGTATTTAACATATAAATAAATAGATCCCAATGATTATATGGTTTGGAAACTACCAATAACTCTATCACAAGATTTAGAATTTGAGGTAGTCGTGTTTACAAGTGAAAAGAGTGATTGTATCCAAGTATTGAAGCGTAGTTAGTTAATTATTGCCATTATATAAAAACATAAATGTGGATGGTCATGTTATAAAACCATCATCTACAGTATGTCGTTAGTTACAAGGACTGGTACTAACAACAGCCGTAGCGATTCGTCTTAGTAATTGCGAAGAATATGACCAAAACTTCACAAGAGACGTGTGAATACTTTCTCCATTAAAACGGATGGCTTCTAAGTACGCAAGCTGGTTTTATAGATACCATACTAATTTCAACCATTTACTTTCGGTTTAAGCTTACCTGTCTCTGCTAATTATAACATTCCGAACCTATCTGCTTAGTTCCCACTACGCACGATTAAGACAGACAATTACTAAATCACATATTTCCTTAAATTTTAAAGAGAAATCATCATGAGACAGATTGACAACGCTAATGTTATAATTTGAGATTTTAATAAATCAGACAAATTTTTAGATAGTTCAACGAGAAATGTAATACTGAGCAACAGATCGCGATTGTGAGATGGGATTACCGATTTAGATACCCCCAAAAACTCAAAATCGAAACAGATATTAGGCACGAAATAGTATGATCTAACGTTACGAAGGCTCGGTACGGGATTTTTCAGGTCACTCTATCTCAAATAAGTAAGGATTCAACTGTATAGTCCATCATAAAAGTTAATATCAAAAATCTGGTTCTCTAAAATATAATATGGGTAATTCGAGGTTAAAATGAATACCCATTTCTTAGTGAACAGAATATCAGATTTATGATATATTAAATTTAAAAAAACTGTGTTTAGTCCATTGTAACACTAACCCTGATTTCTGAAGGTAGTGTTTTCCAAACACTGGCAGTTAACAAGTCTTCACACATATCCTTGCTCCTCCCAGTGAATCCGTCACAGAGAACAGAGCGTTTTATGTTTGTTACTTTCAGTTCACTGAATCTAAATACAGGACAAAACAAAACCGTATTATAAATCCACCGGATGCATGGATTAGTGTAGAAGCTATACACAATTATCACCCACGCAGATTTAGTGGAAGTAATAACTAACTTCATTAACAAAATACGACGCCTGATAAAGTGTTATGGGCATTCATTAGTCGTAAGCAAAGTGTAATATGATGTGATCGAAGTCTATGGTGCATTTGAACTACATTTATCGTCATCATATTTTAATGAAGTGTCGGCTCTGTATTTTTTTTCGGTATAAGTAATTATCTGTTATGATAATTATTATCTACGTAAGTAGATGAAATACTCCTGTTTAACAAAGACCCTGATAAGATGTTATTTGTCGCTCAATGATCAGTTTGAAAGTTGCATTCGGTGTGATGAAAAACATAGTTACTTTCTAGTAGGATAAAATTTCTATAATCTGATATCTCATATCTTTGTGATCAGCTCATGAAAAGTGGCTGACTTTTGTATCCGTGCCTGTATGATAAGGTGTACCAGTATTGAAAAAACTAACCAGTTACAAAATCACCATGGAACTACATATGAAGTGTATACCTCAGGCGGAGTTTATCTACCAACAGATAACTGCCCTTATTAATGTTTGGTTGAGGTACAAGTAGGATGCTCATCGAGGTATGCACACATGTATGGCTAGCACAATAATGGGCAAATACAGTATCCACATAAGTACAGGCTCAAAACTAGCCCAATACGATGGCACTGCGGGTAGAAAACTACAGTGGCACTCAAAGCGGCCTTGAGCTAACTTTAGCCGATGAAAAGAAAAAGATAAATGCTAAAGGTGAGTTTATTTCATTGAGAACCGACAAATAACAAACATTATAGTAGATGTAATAAATGTGCATGACTAATAAACATTATAAGGTTGCCTAGTTGATCTATCGTTGAATGAGGAACTAGAATATAAAGTTCAATTTATATGAAGATACAGCATTTGTTTAATTGACAGACAATGTGTTGTCAACTATCTGACCAATACAACCCATCGACAATCTATTTCTTAGCACTATTTAAGTGTGTGCAGTATTTGCACCACTGACAACTATTACTTCACTAACACTACACAGTGCTTCTGTGACTGTTACTAGAACTCCTGTCAACCAACCAACCAACAACTAAACATATAATTTGCATAAAAGCAACTTTACAGATGCATCGAATCCTTATAACTGAAAATGGTCCGACTCAAATTGGTTTTTTTCTAACACAACGCACATGACAGCATATATACGTTTGTGTATTTTACTTACGCAACCACAAAAACATTGTCTTTCTTTGCAACTTCTTACCTCAAAGATAAAATATTACCAGCACCTCATCCACCACAACGATCACTTCAATTATGCACCGCGCCCTTGAAAATTGTCTTTCAAATCTCATTAGTCTGTCAGGATATTTTAGTTCTACTGGAAAAGTTGTTATGTTTATAAAAACGGTCAAAAGGCTATGGCTTGCAAATAATCTAACTAGTATTTAAACCGTCAGAAGCGATTATTTTGCATCAAAAATTGTTAAAGATGACTTCGTACTTGAAGGTTAAATGGCGGTAAAATCACTGATGCATCCTGTAACGGAGTCAAAATCACCATGTATGATGTTGCTAACCCGTTTTGTTTTCTTTCTCTTTCAGGGCGATCAAGCATAAACGCTTTAGAAGCTGAAGAACAAGCCCTGAGCGCTCTGAGCTTACATGATGATTCATAAGACCTTGACACGCCAGCCACCCTTTTTTCTGTACGACCCCGCGAATTTTAATTTCTTAAATAAAGAGTGCCGTGACAACCACTTCGTGTTCTCTCTTGGTGCGAGGTGTTGAACTAACCCTGTGTGTTGTGATTTTAGATCCTTCCCGCCTTTCAGTGATTGCTGGAAACACGTGTTACAATCCATCTCTTCAACGTACGTAGTCTGTAGAAACGGTAGATTTAAATCATTTTTGGACTTACGTGCCTGAGATGATAAATGACTTTGGTGAAAAAGAAACAATAAAAGCTGTTTAGTACTACGAATTTGATAATATTATAAAACGTAAATTGTCTCAACGTTACTAATAAACTACTGTGAGTTGTTAATGCGAATTTTAAACTCTGCCTTATGACTATGAGGTCAATGATACACTTTAGTCTACGGCATCACACACATTTTCAGAAAGAAAATGCGAAATTGTTGGTGAATGAATCAAAATAGACCGAGGTAAGTAAACTATCTGGGAGCGGTGCCACTGACTGTAATGGATATTAGGTGTGAAGGGTACTGATAAAACCTAGTCATCTGCCACTTCAAACAAAAGATTGAAATCCAAGGGTATTTAAATAGTAGCCTAACCCTTACCTAAAAGTGTCTAGTGAGGTAGCTGAAATTTTAACAGCTGACAGATCAATGCAGGTGAAAAGATCCCTGTCCTCCCTCAATAAAGTTGAATTCTACTCCACACTAGTGTCCATCCTGTGGTGTGCGATTCTGTCAAGGTTACCTGACTCCAAACAGCTGTAAAACCCAGGTAACATCTTCCTAAACTGGTCATAATCTTGTAAGTATCAGGAAATAGACTAAAGGGAAATTGTCTGGCTGAGTCACGTTATGTACTTCGTCGATCCGATATTTATATGACATCAACGTAAGCCTGTGGTGATGGTGGTGGGGAGGGAAGTTGAGACTATTTTGTGTATCTTAATGCAGAGCCTCATAGGTAATGAGGAACAAAGTGAGGTGTGGAATAGACTTTAACTTCATTTTCATTTTATCACGTTTTACCTTATCATTTTGTCTATTTCGTAGTGCCATGTGTGAGCATTGATCTGATTCTTAAATGGAAACTTTCTATTTTTGCAGTGGATTTTTCCTTATGCTTTTTCAAGAAGTAAGAACCTATGTCCGATGGTCTCATCGATACAACAAAGTTGTCTTATATAATCTCTAAATGAATCCTTTTAGTGACTCCTCAGTGTTCGTCTTTGAATAGGTGCTACCATTCATGCCCCCAGGGAGCATGTTATAGTCGTTCCCACATGGTCTCGTAGTTCTCCTCGCTACAGTGCCGTAATGGGAGAGTCACTCCACGAAGTAGCAACTCAGTGAGGATAATACTATCAGTGCCTATCTAGTGAGCACTATTCTCTAGTAGGCTTGAACCTGTGTGTTCTCAACTGGCAACTCGTCGCTCGACAGAAGGTAGTTCAACCTTGATTGTGCTCCGTCGTGACCCAATCTTGTATTTATTTCCAGACGCCTGAATGTGCCCCTTCTTTTATGACGATTACCAGCTGTTTATTAATCCACCCCTTTAATGACATAAAGGAGATCGCCTTTAATAAGCACTTGGTTACAATGAATATGCGAAACTATTGACCATTCGCCTATTATTTTTGGACTCGCTCCTGAGTAGGTAGTATATTTCTCCATCCATATATTTCATTGTATTCACGCTAAAACGTCATTAAATGGACTCTGGAAGATGATGGGATGCGAACAAATGGTGGCAGTAAACTGATGAGTGGTGTATATCGCCACACCGTGTTCTTTGGTATTTATTCTGACACATCTAAATTGCGTCATAATCTCTATGAAGACCCGCTTGCCTCCAGAGTCTAGTGGTACACATGTTTTAATCAGAATCAGAATTTATGGTCCCATGTGGGCAAGTATGTGATGGAGTTTCACGAGTTTACAAGTTAGTCCCATCCATTCCTGAAAAGAAAACATTTGAACATTCATCTTCCTACGTATAGTTACTGTGAGGTGGTCTCAGGTTGTGTGGCTGGTGATGTTGTGGACAGTTTTATTGAGACATGCTCACCCATGCATTCCATTTAAGTATGGTGGCTGCTGTTCATGTCGAGTTTGGGGCTTTCTTGGTCTCCTTCGGATAGCTATATTAAGGTGGCTTCAATATTACATGGAGTAGAGTGTTTATTGTTTGTATAAGTCAAACAGTTCTGGCTGTCCAAATAAATGATTGCCTAATTCCAGCAACTTTACACACTTAGTATTTACAATTGATTCGGTGACTATATTCTCATAGGTCTACTGCAAGATCTGGTATAGTATGATAGCAGTCACGAATTAGACGAAGACGCAGTTGATGTAATCTGCAGTACACTCCGAAACATAAAGATGTACGATAGGAACAGGTGGTTTCAGTTGCTGGGAACAAGTAGCTGAGTGACATCACTATTCGAGCATTGGGTCATGGAAAGCAAACTAAATATAGTAATAAACGTCATACCATAAACGGTAGAAAAGTAAGCCTTATGTTGCTTGAGATCTGAACTCCCGGTCATAAGAGGTCATTCTCGATTACAGAGATCCACAGCTAGCTTAGTGTCTTTCCTCGATTTGAATGACAGAACGCTGACGATTGACACAAGTGGCTGAGTAAAGGCAACTGAAGTAAATATAAGTACATTTTTAAAAGAGTTCTGGGAAGTAAGACGATTAAAACTTCAGGCATAAGGGCTACGCAACTTACGAATTTTGATCTTAATAGATTTTGAGTTAATTTCACTGTGAGCTTGTTCGTGCTCTATACAAAAAGCGTACTTTTAAAGGTTTACATTTGTACCAAAAATGTGTTTTGTTTTGATGAAGAGGATTATAAGCAATAATATACATTGTAAATACACACCCAAATTAACCCTCTGAAGTGTTACTGCTGCAATTCAGTGCTAGCAGACTACATGAGTAAGACGTTGTCCTAGTTCATTGACCAGTATAGTTTCCTTCCTTTGCACTTGTACAGAGTAGTTGATATTTCTTTGAAGTCAGGTGAATATAATATGTAATATTTTTAAGAAACGTGATCCTAAGTACTGGACAGAGTTTTGCATAATTCTGGAGCCAGTCATAATAAAATGCTCAAGCCGTATCAAATGTTGCTTTATTTAGATAGCTCTAGCTGGACCAGATTCCTTTAATGATCGGATGTAGTATTTTTCAGGCTATTTTTTACAATATAAAGGACAATATTAAAGCGTCAAGTCAATTCAAATTTGATATAATATAACTATTTATTATTAGTGTACCATATTACTGATGTTAGTAAAAATAGCAATATATTCTCTTGGTGAAGCTGGTACATTGATTGTGTTGAACGTTGTTTGTCCAGCATAATAATCAAACCAGAGAAACCATTCGCGACCTGATCTTGTGTCGATGTCATTAGGAAGCAAGTTCCTATTCATCGCGTTCCTGTTTATTCGTGCTAATTTAAACTCTACTTATTCTCGCTAATACAAGTGAATTAAACAATCCTCCTAAGACAACTTAGTTACTTGGTTTTGAATATTTAGACTTAATTGGTTTCAGTCACTTGTTCGTCAAGTTATTGTATATATAGTTTTTCAAAGATGGACAAAGCATTTAGTTACGATAAGTTAGCTTGGCTGATTTGACATATACCTTATTCACTATCGTATGTTAATACACCACAGTATTTTAACAATTTACTATTTTTAATTAGCCTTTCAAAGTTTATTGCTGTTATCCACCAACAGTGTTGTGAAAAACTTATTCCATCACAGAAGCATTTATTTAAAATGGTTTCAACGAATCGCCCATAATATATATACCACGAACACATAAACAGAAAATAGGATCATGCAAACGATGGCATGTTTAAAGAAAGTGATGATTTCATCTATGTGAATCTTAACCTAAATATTGAGAATAATGTTGAAGTCGGAGACAAGAAATTCGAAGTAGAGTATGCGCAGATACTATTTATTATTTAGAACGAACACATAAAGCTAGTTTATTCGACAGAGGTAGCTCTTTTCAGTGAACTCACTGTGAAGCTACACAGGACGATGTACAAAGACTTTGATACCAAGAGTTCGACTATGATTACTTATTTAGGATTTTTCAGCAAATCTTTTGGTATTGTTCATGGTTATTCGCACATTACACTGTAGCATAGTGACACATGCTAGGCTATAGTCTGTATTTTCAAGGGTATTGATCTCTATCAAGATCATTCCATACACCTATTTTCATCTGGATTAGATACGAAATTGAAGAGCTTTCATAAATTTCCTGCGGTGGATGGACTCTATCATCACTACATTTCGTCCTTGCAGAAGGTGACATTGTTTGTCACACATTGGTTCCACTAATCATTTGTACTGTTTAGCCTGATATTGTTAAGTCAGTTTCAGCGGCCATAATAATTGTTGTTGACATCATCTACAACATTTTGTTGGAAACAACACGATAGGATAGGCAGCCCTGATACAACAATGCATACAAGTTTTCCAAAGTTATGCTCAAAACTGTTTGTAGACACAAGATTCAGGCTCTATCATTCAAAAGATGTTCAGAGTGATAGACGAAAACATTGAAAAAAATCATGTCCCATCCACCATACGAAATTAGTGTAATACCTAGCCACCCGACCATTATGAAACACAGTGCAAAAATTTCACAAAGACTGTATCACAAATTTTATTAAAATAGACAATGAAGTAACTCCATAACAGCCCTCACTTCATTTCAAAGCGCGGACGCAAACAATACTTCATCTCACTCCACATAGATTAAGTCGATATATGGACCCTAAGAAATATCAGCGCGTAACTGTTTACTATTATCTATCAATCAATCAATGCCTATTACCCCATGCAGAGCATAGGCCGCCTATAAGCATTCTCCAAACAACTCTGTCCTAGGCTTTCCTTTCCAGCCCATCACAGTACTAATCATTCCCTTAATGTCCGTCTCAAACTCCCAGCGTAATGTGTTCTTGAGTCTTTCTCTTTTCCTTTGGCCTCAAAATTCCAAGTTAGTGCTTGTCTTGCGACAGTCTGATGATTTCCTCAATGTGTATCCTATCCACCTCCAACATCTCTTCCAATTTTTTCCCAGACTGAAAGATGAATTGTTCTCTGCCACAAAAGGTTGTTGTTGATGGTATCTGGTATTTTACACAGATATTTGTTCATAAATACTTTTATCTTTTAAATAATGCTTCACATAATCTCCCAAGTTTCGGATCCATACAACAAAACTGTTTTCAATTTCGTATTGAAAATTTTAACTTCAATTTTGACTGACAGTTGGTTTGAGTCCCAGATGTTTTTCAATCGTAGAATTGCTGCCCTTGCCTTGCCGATCCGCGCCTTAACATTCGCATCAGACCCTCCTTGTTTATCGATTATGGTGCCCAAGTATGTAAAGGTATCAACATCTTCTGAAATTTCTCCATCAAGTAAAATTGAGTTAGTGTTGGTTGTTTTGCACCAAAGGATATTGCTTTTTCTTTGTTTATGTTGCTGCTACTAAATTGTCCGTCTTCATCTGCATTTGATTCTGTGTATGAGATAGAACAGCTAGGTCAATTGCAAAGTCTAAGTCATTTGTGTCAATCATGTTGTCACCTGTATTCCGAAATTGCCTTGAGATGTTGTAGTCTTTATGATATAGTCAACCACCAGCAGGAAGAGGAAGGGCGACAGCAAGTAACCTTGTCTAATACTGGCCTTCACTTCGAATAAATCTGTGAGCTAACCTCCGTGAACGATTTTACAATGCATTCGGTCATAAGAGTTCTGTATGATATTGACTATCTTTTTTTTCGAATACGCCATAATATCGAAGAAAATTCCATATTATTCTCTTGCCCACGCTATTGAATGTTTTTTCGTAGTCAAAGAAGTTGATGTAAAGTGATGAATTCCATTCAATTGATTGTTTAACAATGAACCACAGAGTCGCGATTCGGTTGGTACATGATCGGTCTTTACGGAATCTAGCATGCTGATTACGAAGTTGCACGTCTTTCGTTTGGTTCAATAAAATTCTGTTGAAGACTTTTCCTGGTATTGAAAGTTGGGTAATGCCTCTGTTGTCCTCGTGATTGCTAAGATCATTTTCCTTTGGTATATTGATAAGGTATCCTTCTTTCCATTCTGCTGACACTTGTACTTCCTCCCAAATCCTTCTGAAAAAAATACGGAGTATCTTTGAAACTGCTTTAATATCTGTCTTCATTGCCTCGGCTGGTATGTTGTCTGGTCGTGTCGTCCCATGATATCTTCATATCCAGTGTCATCCATTCCAACCTTGGGATTTGGGTCTCTCATCAAAATGATGAGGTCCTTGGCTGGGGATTTCTCACTAATGGACTGCAGCCTCGCATAGAACTGGTCTATATCGTCTTTGTGTCTGTCATTAGTGGGCATATAACACTAGAAGACATTCATTGTGATCCTCTCTCTCCTTCTTTGTGATGAGGGGTGGTTTGATAATCCTAGGTTCATGTGGACCCAATCCAATAAGCCATTTCCGTGATTCTTTGAAAAACATTAGTGTTATTTCTTGTGTGTGAGGCATTTTCTTCATCGTGGCCGGAGTACAAAGCATTTCTGAAGATAATCTTTACTGTAATGTTTGAACCTAATAGGTTTCGTTTACTCCAATATCTTCAGGTTGTATGTTTCCATTTCTTCAGCTATTTGAACACCTCTTTCTATTTTCCACATCGTGTGAACATGTACTCATATTAATTGTTGCTCTGGTTGTCAGAAGGAGCATTGGCCTCGCGACTTTCGAATAAACTCAGCTTTTACCATGAATTGCCATAACTCTTCCAAATTAAAACCTTCCAGCTCTAAGGGCAGAGTTAAAATGGTTATAAAAGATATTACTTGTAAGAGTTTTTTAGCAAGGTATTTTTATGGAAAGGGGTTAATAATTTCATGCCCAATCTTCCTTTTTTATCCAGGCTTGGGACCAACATCGACCCTACATTGGTTCCAGGCGAAGCTGACTCTTTTCTATCCTGTTAAAAATCATGAAATCCTTAATCAGCGAAAACGAAATTGAGTAATTGGAATCCATCAATTTTTAGCAACCGAACAGCACAGTTTTATGAAAGATCAACCCTGCATCACAAACTTGCTGTCGATAGTGGACAACTTGACTAGCATCCTTGACTGAAACGGTATCGTCGATGTAGTATATATGGATTTCTCAAAATCTTTTTGACCAAGGTAACCATGTTCACCTCACCCATACACTGACCTTGATAGGCTTCAAATCCCCACTACTGAACTATTTTAAATCTCATTCCGATGAATGTCACTTTAGGGTGGGGGCAAGTTACCCATTTTTTAGGCAGTAGAATGCAACACCGGCATTTCCAGGGTTCAGTCCAAGGGCGACTGCTCTTTCAAATTCATATAAACGATTCACCTCGACAAGTATCTTCCAAACTACTACCGTTTGCTAACAACGTTAAAACTTAGAGTGAGGTCAGCAACTAGAAGGATAGACTACAGGATGGTATGATTCGAATTTTAAAGTTGAACAGATAAAAGTGAACCAACATTCAACTCGACAAAGTGAAAAGTTATTCATCTACCTGTACCTAGTGGAATTGGTGATTCATTGCTACTAAACACGTAAACCTGTGAAGTGGAAGCTTTTTCTATTCTGTCCACACCTACTGGAACTATCCATCTCGTGTTCCTTTATCTTGAAAAGTTGTCATTTCCTTTTAGCATTAACAATTCAGTGTTTTTTAGTACTTCCACAGTTCTCAAACGATATGCAAGGTTTCTGTTAATAATTTGATTGAAGAAAACGCTCTATCGTCAGTATAATGATTTTAGGTGTTCGCTGTGACCTTAAAATATAACTACCATTATATGACTATTCATTCCTAACAAGCTCGGTTGTAAGTTGAGTTCATCTATGTGCTTCGCATTTTGACATTATAACTTGATTAATACTTTAATTAACCATAAGCTCCTCAAACTCACAGTCCAGACATGATAGCAGATTAAGATAACGAATAATGCGCCTTCATCGACAGCCATGTATAAATCTTGCGCATGTAACAGTGTTGAAATCACTATGTATAACGTTGGTAATAGATTCTGTTTTCTTTCTATTTCATGGTGACCAAAAATAAACGTTTTGGATGGAAAAGAGCAAGCCGTGCTTGCACTAAACTTGTAAGGTAACTCATAAGACAATTTTGTAAACAAGCAATTTCTTCTGTACACAACCCGCGAATTTTAATTTTTCATAAAAACGGCCGTGGCTACCACTCCGTGTTCTCTCTCGGTGAGAAGTTCTTGGTTAACATTGTGTGTTGTCATTTCAGGTCTCCTCCGCCCTTCAGTGACTGCTGATTACACGTGTTACACGCCACTATGTTCACGTATCCTTAGAATCTTAGGCAGCAGACATTACAAATTTTAGGTCCCACTAATATCTACTTTATTTATTATAAACGTATTCTTCTAAACGATAAATTACACTTAATACACTAAATGTTTTATTAATGTGTATATTTATTTGTTCAGTTAATCCGAATTTTGTTAACCACTCTGCATGTTGTATTTTAACTAAGAAGTTATCAAACGTGTGTTCAGGTTCGCCTAATTTGTCATTTGACGCTTGTTTATTTAATCTTTGGTCTGATCAGGAAACAGGTGATTAGCGTCATTCATTATACTTTCGTATTTAGTGTTATAAAACATGTCTGAAGGCTTTTTGATTTAATTACAACTCGTCCTGTAGGTTGATTTATTGCTCGGCTGTATTTTTTCATATTTTTTACGTGTATCCTGATTGTCGACGTTGGAATCTTGTAGCTTCGAAAAACTCGGAGTGAAACACGTTTCAAGCTCTGAGGTGTTTGTATTGTTAACAGTTTGATTTTTACCAGTTATAGTTGTACACCTGAGAAATAAAAACGTCTTGACGTTAGATGTATCATGCCGCTGCTTTTTGCTCTTTAAGTACCTAATTATTCGGGATAATCTGTATAACATACCGTGAAGTCTCGTGGAGAACAAGATTACACGAGAAACTTTATAAGCTTATTTCTAGGTAAGAGTATTATTTCCGTTAGGTCTTAGTGATTCACAAATTTTTTTAATCCGTTGTCTGATAATAATTAAGTACCGGTGGTATCTGAATATGCTTTTGTCTTAAACAACTAAATCTGATAAAAGTCATTAACCAGAGACAAGATCTAAGTGTTTGATTGGTTTTGTGTTGTATTCCGGTGTATGGTGTTGACAAGTAATATTATTGTTTCGGGTGAATTTGGGTCAGAATATTGCTGGGGATTGTAAGAATTCATATAATTCTGCTGACTTACTATTACTCCCGTTTATTAGTTGAATTCATTTAGCATCACTTTCTAACTTCCAGACAATTGTTTCTTTCCGTACACTCATCTATTTGAAGTAATTACCCGAGCAAACTCTGAATTTCCGCTTTAATTATGCAGAAACCTCCGTTCAAAGTTGGTAAGCTTCCCGACTTTTAGCTTAACACATCACTTCTAGCTGACATTAATTTAGCGGATTGGGGTAGGAAAGAAATTAACTTAGCAGAAAATGAAATGCCAGGGCTTATGATGATGAGACGAATGTATAGCAAGGAAAAACCACTTACAGGGGCTAGAATTGCTGGATGTCTTCACATGACTGTTCAAACAGCTGTTTTAATTGAAACTTTAATCGAGCTTGGAGCTTCGGTTCAATGGTCATCCTGCAACATTTTCAGCACACAGGATCATGCTGCTGCAGCCATTGCAAAGGCAGGTGTTCCAGTTTATGCATGGAAAGGTGAAACTGACGAGGAGTACATCTGGTGCATCGAACAAGTATTTGAAGTGTTGTTAACTAAATTTTAGACTTTAATATTTCCCGATGGTTTTCCTCTAAACATGGTGCTTGACGATGGTGGAGATCTAACAACTCTTATCCATGATAAACATCCTGAATATCTTGAAGGCATAAAGGGAATAACAGAGGAAACGACAACTGGTGTTCGAAATCTATATAAGATGTTTTCTAATGGTCAGCTAAAATGTCCAGCTATCAATGTGAACGATTCTGTCACTAAGGTAAAGTGTTGCTTATCGTTAATGGAGCCTCTCAAAAGAGCAAATTTGATAATCTTTATGGTTGTCGCGAATCGTTGGTTGATGGAATAAAGAGAGCTACTGACATTATGCTTGCTGGAAAAGTAGCGGTAGTTGCAGGTTATGGCGACGTTGGTAAAGGCTGTTCTCATGCTCTCCGTTCTTGTGGTGCTCGTGTACTCGTTACGGAAGCTGATCCAATCAATGCTTTGCAAGTAAGTGTTTTAGAATACTCATATTACGCCAGTGTATATTTGTATCATGATCGTCAAAATATTGTAAATTAGTCAGCAACGATTAATGTCTGTATCCTTTTATTTTTACGTTTTGTGCTACTGGATACAGAATGGAATTTAGAAATTATATTGTATAGTCGAAGATGAAATTAAACTAGTTTGATTAATTGCATAAATAAGACCTAATCTCACCGAATAGTTTAGTGTGTAAAACTAAATAAAAGGTTTTTTTCACCTTTATTCCAAATTGCAAGTATGATTTGTCACCACACGTTTATTTAACGGTAAACAGGACTGTTGTTTCCAATATTAAATATCAATGTAAAGCTTATCTTGCGCAATTTTTTGCAAACAGGTTAGCGGCTAATGATCATCTGTTATGAAACTACCCAATTTACTACAACAAATAAATTTGTGCAGCCAGCAGTTCGGGCAAGAAACAGAATTTTATGTAATTAATTGTAAATCAGACGATCAGTACGCGTAACTTAGAGTAAGGTGACTAGTGAAAACCTAAAGTTTAGTTCATTTTCTATTGTCGACCGCTATACCATTCAGTTGTTTCTAAGTATTCCAGTGGGGTGTTAAATTTAAAGTACAAATAGAGTTGAGTAAAGCAACAATTATATTTTAGTGAATGAACCGTCTGTCCAGGACAGTACCACCCGACTAAACATCCACTGTTCTATATTGATGACGAACTGAGGAAACATTTTCATTTGTTCCTGTTTCATTACCACTTAGTACTGAAGGTACTTACAAAAAATGTTGCTCCAGGAATGGCTTAATGTAGCACCGCAGTTAATGATAGGAAGCGAAGTAGTTGAATGTGTTTACCTCTTTACTTATCTTGGGACCCTCATTAGTCCCGATAGTCTGGTGTCTGCTGAAATCTTGGCTCGTATACATAAGACCCGATTGGCTTTTACTAATTTGCGTCACTTGTGGCGTAGGTGAGACATTCGTTTACAGACGAAAGGACGCGTTTACTGCGCAGCAGTCAGATCCGTTTTACTTTATGGATGTGAAACATGGCCTTTAAGGATAAAGGATATTCGTAGGCTACTAGTATTTAGACATAGATGTCTCCGTAACATTGCTGGGACCACCGAGTAAGCAATGCGTGGGTTAGAAATAGAGTACTAGGTAAATACGGTAAGTCTATTGATGAAGTAGTGAATCTTTACCAGCTGAGGTGGTTGGGACATGTGTTACGTATGCCTGACCACCGTCTACTTCGACGAGCAATGTTGTCTGTTGTGGGAGTAGGCTGGAAGTAAGCTAGGGGAGGGGGCCAAACGAAAACGTGGCACCACTCCATAAAGTCATTGACCATTGGGCTGAACCATGTTAATAGATGCAGACTACCTGCTTGGGGCCCACGCGATGATCGTAACAAATGGTTAGAGACTTTAGGCGATATGGCTCAAAATCGTTGGCAATGGCGCAGGTGCATCCACTCTTTGTCTTCCTCCAAATTCTAAGTTTTTGAGCTTATCATAATTTGTTTTTGCTGAACCGTATTTTCTTAAATCTTATCTCCGATCTTTATTCCTTTTCATTAATACTAACTCTGTTACTACCTTCCCTACTCTGGGATTCGGTCCGACAATTTAATCTCTATTTGCAAATAGAGGCATGGTAACTTGAACTAATGTACGCATGTACCAAGTTCTACGTTGTAACTGACTGACTTACAAGAAACAATGCAATAAAATATTTTGTACCTCTTATTGGCAAATGTTCATATTTAGATTGATGAAGCTATTTATATGCATGGGAAACATTTTGGGAAGTTGAACTATACAATCTGTAACAAACGCTTTCACTGAACAAGTTTATTCTCTAGTGAGAAAATGTATCTAAAAATAGCTTCTCTCACTGTTTCGTATATTTTTTATCCAAACGACCTAACCGAAAGTCAGTATTACTGTTATTGAATAGTGTAAGCGGGATTTAGGTAAATTCGGAGACTTATGGGTTTCTATTTATCGCTTTTTGACGCTTCACTACAGTTTTATTTAACTCATTGTATTCATAGGCTGTTATGGAGGGTTATGAAGTAACAACAATGGAAGATGCTGCGAGGAGAGCAAAGATATTTGTTACAGCTACTGGTTGTGTTGACATTATCTGTGGTGAACATTTTTCAGAAATGGTAGACGATGCAATTGTTTGTAACATTGGCCACTTTGATACTGAAATCGATGTTAAATGGCTCAACCAGAATTGTGTCAGCAAGGAATCAATCAAACATCAAGTCGATCGTTACACATTGAAAAATGGAAGACATATTATTTTACTTGCAGAAGGTCGTTTGGTAAATCTAGGCTGTGCTCATGGTCACCCTAGTTTCGTAATGTCAAACTCTTTTACAAATCAAGTATTAGCACAGATTGAATTATGGACAAAGCCTGACAAGTATCCAGTTGGAGTTCATTTCCTTCCTAAGAAGGTCAGCTTATTATTTTCTAGTACTTAATTTACAGACATGTTTATGTTTGTTACAATTTAAGTGTTGTCAATTTGATTTTACAGTCATGGTAATTGTCTACCTTAGCCTATTAGTTAAATGAACAGTTAAATCTACTTAATACTGCATGGGGTCAAAGTTTTGACTAGACAGTTTTCATGATTTTTCAGAGGGAAACTTGCAGCTTATTTGTAGTTAAAACAAAGTATTATTGATGAGTTAAATTCAACTCAGTCACTTGCCATCCCATGTTTGAATCATTTTCGCGTATATTTTATAAGACGACGTATATCTGTTCATATTCCCAAGTCATTGGAAACTACTGTTTTCTGCACACAGTCTTTATTTTTGATGGGATAATGTGAATTTCTTCATAATCTAGACTACTATTTATCCAAATTTCTTTTTTATTTAGTGAACTGTTGTCATTTTTCACCCATTTCCGTTCATCGTGTATCAATATTTCTAATTGCAATACATTTCTTATAGCTGGACGAAGCTGTTGCTGCTGCTCACTTGGGACAATTGGGTGTTAAATTAACGAAACTGACTAAGAAGCAAGCTGATTATCTAGGTGTACCAATTGACGGGCCATTCAAGGCAGAACATTATAGATACTAACCTACTTTTTTGGAGGACAATATACCGGTTTGTACTTATCACATTGATTTGATAAACCATCGTTTATTGGCTATTTCCACCTAATAAAATGTAAATGCGTTGAAAACGGATGTCTTTTAAATAAAGTGAATTTGCAGAATATATCAAGATCTTTATTACTTTTTTCGTGATGCATATACAGTTTAATTTCGTTTTCGGAATTATGTTTCAATGGTTTCATTATCTAACGTTTATTCCAAGAAAAAGATTACCTAGACTACCTGGATGTGAGGTTCAACATATTCTATAGATTGATTTAAAATTGGGATGTGAACCGATGGAGTGTCACTGTAAACAGTCTAACCATAGGTTGTAACGAAGATATTGTTTCCTGTGGTTACCCGAAAGTCTTTTACCCGTACTATCAGTTCCTGGCGTGCATCAACCTACCAATGAATATAGTGATGAGTTAACGAGACTTTTTGACTTATAGTGCAACATTAGATGCCTGTCTTCACTGATCTAACTTCTCATAAAACAGTTTAGTTGTATGTATCCAACATGAGTCCTCAAAGGCGGTTATGCATTTTAGCTATAAATTGTCTCTTCAATGTGCACAACTTCTAAACTACACTGATGTTTTACGAGTTCCCTTGTCAAGTATTTTAGTTTTATGCCCACTTTATGTAAGCTAACTCTACCTTATAGAAATCACGAATCTTGATTTGACGAATGTTATAGATGTGTTCATTATTCTTTCTCTTCACTGTTTCATTTTATTGCGATTGTCAGAGTGACGTTATTCTGCCTTGTGAAGTCATCACGGTGTGTCTTCTTGACATTTTATTGCGAATAATTTCCTAAAACTATAAACACTAGTAAAAATTGGCGGGAGAATTTATTTACTATGCTACAAACAAATTGGCGTATCACATAGTTTTACAACATGGCATAGTTCCAGAAATCGCCGTGTCAAAGTACGTATTTTGTCATTCGGACGGTATTTAGGAGTGGCTAAGTTGATTTAGAATTGTAGTTAAAGCTCGTAAATACTTGTTTAGTGGTTGTCTGTAATAAGCTTTACGAGACAGTTACTGATGACCCAACCCATTGAGCTACGGCTTATTTGTTAATTGATATTGAATTAGTCTCACCGTTTAATGTGGCTGTTTTTACGTCTTAAGAGTGTTGGGGATTCAAAATCCCCTAAAATACAATTGTTGATTAAATCAAGTAAAGGAAGTTGTATTGATTTTTTGTAAGCATAATTGTCAACTTTACATTAATTTCAATGTGAGTTCTACTCCTGAGTACACTTTGATACCACATAATTGTATTAATAAAATGTTGATGATTTCACTTGATGAAAAATTACTGTAAATTAATTGATATAGAAATCAGTGCATTCATGTAAATGTTGTTCGCTAGTTTTGTCTCACTTTTTGGCCCCACAACACAACCTTTCTACAAGTCTAGCCTTTTGGAGTGGCTGGGGGTCGGGAAGGAACAAGTCGAGGTATCCGATTAAAGTACAAAGGGATTCAGATATATAATCCGGCTACTCTAGATCCCTTAGCTGTACCGTATCGCGGACCGTTCAAAAATCAATAAAAACCCACGCGTTCGACCCCATACCGAAAAGCATCAGTGGCGACGGGGTAAAACAAACAGATTTCATTACAACCAAAGACATCCGTGGCAACGGCTTGCCAAAAAAGAAATGGATTCGACCGAATTGGAGGCGCTGTTCGAACAACAGCTGAAATTAATGCAATTATTCACCGACTGGAAGACGGTATTCAACTCAACATCATCTGCCCCTACCTTCGGGGCTGTACATTCAGCAGACACCATTCGCTAATAGCATCGTGGAATTCATGATCCCGACGCAAACATTACTTTTGACACCTGGTTCCGTAGATATGAAGATCTTTTTAACTTTGATTTCGCTGCTCAGGGCGATGCTTAAAAAGTTCGTTTGTTACTTCAAAAGTTTACCCAAGCAGAATTGGACAACCTCATATTACCTCAAAATCCAAGGGACAGGACATTCAACGAGACATGTATGTCGCTAATTCAACAATTTAGTGATAAATCGTCATTGTTTATTACTCAGTACTGTTGGCGTAAGTTAACTATAAATGAAACGGATGATTTTCTAACTCATGTCGGCATTGTGAATAGGGAATGTGAGCAATTCAAATTAAAATCAACGACGGAAGAATTATTTAAATAATTGATATTCATTTACAGTCTCCAATCATTTGAATTCACAGACATTAGAATAAGTTTGTTGAATTGTCTGGAGCAATACCCAAAACTAACACAACGACATCACAAGGGAATATCAACGACTAGTGAATTTACAACAGAATATCACACTCGTTCAATCTGGCGGACACAGCGGCTGAGTTCATGAAAATAACACCCAACCGCCCCTATACATCCATCACAGTCAACAAAGAAACGCAGCTTTTCTTCCCGATGAACGGAAATCTCTTCCTCTCCATGTTGGCAATACGGAATATCGCATTTCGTCAAGTCTTGCCCATTTAAACACCTGTGCCGCCATTGTAAAGCAGTTGGGTATAAAGACTTCTTGCTAACCAGCAGTTGATTGAGTTAAGATTAGAGCGGACTGGTATTCAAGTCAGTAGCGTCAGCCAGCCGATAGTCAATGAAGGGATACCAATATTTACGTGTGAAATCGATTCCCAAATTCAACCGGAATGTCCGACAGAAGTGTATCTGTCCCACGTACCTAATAACAGTGCTCCAGAGAAACAAGGCGATTCGCTGGAGACATATACCCAGATCATTCTAAATGTGGAACAACCGCTGGGTTATAAGCCGGCGTTGGTCTCGACGTCGGCGCAGCATAGGCGCCAGTCCGAGTCAGAAAGTCATTTTGAGAGACGTACCTAGGCCGTTTGTTGAGCCATAAGAGCCACAGTATTCATCAAAGAGAAGCGATAGGCCGAGTCCAATGTTACAGCTGTCAAGAGACATTCCATTTGTGATCGCATAGTTGACTCTTCCATTTATGGGTGCAGCAAGTCAAGACATCAACTGGTTGCATTAGAAACAGCATATGTCCAATGCAACGAAACGTTCCTGTTACTAGATAAAGATCCCACTACATTCCACGGAGAAGGTGCCTAGTGGTAGATTGCTATCAGCCATCGTTGGAGAGGCTCGACAGAAGACTGCCGCTCATTTTGGAGTACATGTTTAGACTCAGATCATGCCTTAGTACGAGTGCGTAATAGTCTGCGTCTCACTGGACGCAAAAGACCCACGACAAGGATTTCTCTCACAGTTCAATTTACTGATGAAAAAGCCAAGAATAAGTTTCAACAACAACTAGAAAACCAATTAGTCAACTGCGTAAACTGTAACCATCCCGAATTAGCTTGGAATGATATCCAAAAAGCTGTTGAAAAAGCAGTAATATCTACTAGTAAACTAGACCAAAAGGTTAAGAAAACTCAGTGGATTTCAGCTGTTTCTATATAACTGATAGACGCTCGACAATACATCCCGTCTGGTTCTGAACATGATGAGGAACGAAGACAACTTAAACACAAGCTGGTTAAAAGCTTATGTAATGATCGTGAGCAGTGGTGGGTGGCGAAAGCTAAAGAGATGGAAAAGGCATCGGCAGTAGGTAACAGTAGGCAACTGTTCAGACTTATCAAGGAAATGGGTATCAGAAACACGACTGTAAGTGAAACTATCTCCGAAAAAGAGGTTCCATTATTAGATTAGACTGATGGGCAAATTTTTAGGGAACAGTTCAACTGGCTCTCGGCGTCATCCCAGTTGCACACCATACCCAAACAATCTGAATAGCAAATTAACATTGATTCCCCAAGTCTCAGTGAGGTTGAGAAGGCTATAGGAAACTTAAATCGAGAGAGAGCAGCAGGACCTGATGGATTAACCCCTGAGATATTTAAGGACGGTGGGCCAGCTGTAGCAGTGAGATTAACTGAAATCTTGGCTAGACTTTGCGAACTGAACGTAATCCCATCTAACTGTTCTCGAACACTAATTATCCCCATCTGTAGGAAAGGACAGGAAGTCCTCATGTGACAATTACCGAGGAATCAGTTTAACGAATATAGTGTCTAAAATATTAGCTTCAATAATACTCCGACGTCTAACTAAAGCTCGTGAAGAGCGAACTCGAGAAAACCAAGGTGGTTTCAGACCCGGACGTGGTTGTATAAACTAAACATTTAAACTTAGGCAGGTTCTGGAACATAGGCACACTTTCAGACACCGAACAATAGCTGTATTTATTGACCTGAAAGCAGCGTTTGATTCTATCGATCGTAAGGTTATGAGGCAATGTCTGTCATTTAAAGGCGTACCAGAGAAGTTCATTAACCTTATACAAGCTCTCTACTCGGAACATCACATGTCATGTTAGAGCTTATGGCAGATTGTCTTCGGAATCGATCACTTCTAGTGGTGTTCGTCAAGGTTGTCCGCAAAATGCTACTTCAGGACTGGCTTGATTCGGCACCAAAGTTAGTGATAGGGAGCGAAACTATTTAATATGTTAACTGTTTTACTTATCTCGGGAGCCTCATCAGTCCTGACGGTTTGGTGTCTGATGAAATCTCGGCTCGTATATATAAGGCCCGATTGGCTTTTGCCAATTTGCGTCACTTGTGGCTTAGGCGAGACATTCGTTTACAGACGAAAGGACGCGTTTACTGCGCAGCAGTCAGATCCGTTTTACTTTATGGATGTGAAACATGGCCTTTAAGGATAAAGGATATTCGTAGGCTACTAGTATTTAGACATAGATGTCTCCGTAACATTGCTGGGACCACCGAGTAAGCAATGCGTGGGTTAGAAATAGAGTACTAGGTAAATACGGTAAGTCTATTGATGAAGTAGTGAATCTTTACCAGCTGAGGTGGTTGGGACATGTGTTACGTATGCCTGACCACCGTCTACTTCGACGAGCAATGTTGTCTGTTGTGGGAGTAGGCTGGAAGTAAGCTAGGGGAGGGGGCCAAACGAAAACGTGGCACCACTCTATAAAGTCATTGACCATTGGGCTGAACCATGTTAATAGATGCAGACTACCT
This sequence comes from Schistosoma japonicum, assembly GCA_025215515.1. Lineage (NCBI taxonomy): Eukaryota > Metazoa > Platyhelminthes > Trematoda > Strigeidida > Schistosomatidae > Schistosoma > Schistosoma japonicum. Next base: position 72,667,100 of record CM046069.1, read on the forward strand.
GCTTGGGGCCCACGCGATGATCGTAACAAATGGTTAGAGACTTTAGGCGATATGGCTCAAAATCGTTGGCAATGGCGCAGGTGCATCCACTCTTTGTCTTCCTCCAAATTCTAAGTTTTTGAGCTTATCATAATTTGTTTTTGCTGAACCGTATTTTCTTAAATCTTATCTCCGATCTTTATTCCTTTTCATTAATACTAACTCTGTTACTACCTTCCCTACTCTGGGATTCGGTCCGACAATTTAATCTCTATTTGCAAATAGAGGCATGGTAACTTGAACTAATGTACGCATGTACCAAGTTCTACGATGTAACTGACTGATATATGAAGGAATATATGAAATATAGTATGATTCTATCCAGTCGGTCTACTGTCTTGTGTTTCATCTCTGCTTGGGACTGAGTAGGCATAGCGCAGACACGCAGTGATCGACTAGGCACGTTCAATCGGGGTTTGATATTACGTCATAACAAAAGTCGTCAGATGTTTTGTTTGTTTTGCAATTGTTTGTTCACGCAAAACTCACTAAAATAAATCTTGACGAAGTAATAAATATTTCATTGTTGAAATTTAGTCACCAGTTAGTTATTATAAATTACGCTTTTCTTGCATAACATAGGAAATTATTTAAATTACAGGTTAGCTGGTGTTTTCAAAGAATACTTGTTGTGGGATAATTGTACATCATTGGCACAAAGTTTTGTACAGTTGATGGCAGACATTAATTATTATGACTCCGTCTTTTTCAGTTATTTTAAATGACATAATTAATTTACTTTCGATTACTGGGTAAAGTTTAGTGATAATTTGGATTTTTTCAGTATGTTGGCTTTTAGTTGTGTCAAGATAAAAAGATGATGTGTTTTGTTGAATGCTATTCTTTTATAGTTTTTTTTGGTTTTAATAAGTTATTGTGACTGCGTCGATTCTGTAACAAACCTCATTGTTTTGCTTACGATACAAGTCTACTGTTACCAAAACCTTTACCAATCCCATAATGTATAGCTTTTATACCAGTATGCACACGACCAGGTTTATTTGTAAGTTTTTGTTCTCCACTGAGAGGTTGTAGTGGTGGATTTTCATTTGATGATAAATCACAGACACTTAACGCAGCAAAACTATTTGGCTTCCCCCATCTGTCGTATGCCGATTGTTCGCAGTACTTTTTATCAGCATTGCGAATATCACACTGTCGTCTAGTGTGCCAGTCAGGTTCTACTGCTGCTGATGACTTTGCCAACATATCTGGATGCCCGGCAGAATTCCATTTGTTCCATCCCCCCTAATAATGGTAGGAGTTATAATAAGCATGTGGGGATTACCTGCAATAATTCTGCTCCTGTATAGTAGTAAACTGACACTTTTGCCAAGTTTGGTTGCCTATTAGTGAAAATTCATTTTGATTAAATCAATATATTACCATTCCTTCTTTATTTCATGCAAAGGGGGGAAACATCTCATAGATATCCAGCTTGTATTACCATATAGGTTGTTGATAACTGAGTGTTTAAACCATACGACGGAAAGTAAACTTACCTTTATGATTCGGCATATTCCGTGATGCAGCCGGAATTGACCAGTTGTAACTATCCTTTAAGTATGAAAACAAATAAATAATTTCGAAGCTTGGTTTAGTTCTTATTGAACATTACTTGTATCACACATGTATTCAAATACTTATCATACTCCATTGTAATAGCTCGAAAATCCTTAAACGTATTCAATAACCATAAGTGTCATCGAGTCTCATTCATTATATAATAGAGGCAGAAAAAGGAAATTAATAGTGAGTTTATTTCAGAAAATTGAAAGGAGCTAATATAGTTTGATTTTTCTCAAATTAACGTCATGCCAGGCTGTCAAAAACATCGCTCAAAAAGGTAGCTTCAAAAATTATAAAATGGCTGAAAACTCAAATATGTTGCAGCCTTAAAGTGATTTTCTTTGCATACTCTGATTTCACAATAGGGCACTAAGGAAATGCATTATTCAGATGATTAGGAATAATTACACTAATTATCGAATGACTACGTATAGTTTCGGCAACTTCGGTATTTTCGCAGCGAGAGCTAACGTCACTCGGTTACTCGAGAAGACTTTAGTCATCAGATCCTTATATTCACTGCGTACTTCCAGACCTGCTTCCACCATGATTTGCGAATTTATAAATTAAGCGACGTTTTAGAATTTTTAAATTGAAGAATACAGTGTAAATTAGTAGACGAAATGTAAGTAACCGACTGGTAACTGCCTACGAGTAACACAAGGCAGTAGGGTTTCTTTCGAATGAATTAACACGCTTATATATAAAAGTTAGAATAAATTTCAAGCGACTAGAGGTCACTTATTCTCCAGTTATGACTTGAGTTTTAGTCAATTATATCAACTCACAGGGTGTCACCAATTGTAAAAGTGAAGATGGATGGTGAGAATGAGTAACCATCTCAGTCACTGTTGGATCTTGAAAACGGAGATTTCTGATTACTTCACTCGTGTCACGTTAAGTTACCTGTATAATGATCCTTTAAAGAACCAATAAATCTGTTATACACACCAATCAGCATAAAATTCTAGAACACAATCCTACTCAATGAACTAAAGAAATGCTTGATACTAAGTAACCGAATAAAGTGGCTATATTATAACATCTAAAGATGATTGATGCACATTCAATATGCCCGGAAACTTAACGTATACTTCCAGGGTTGACTTATACTAGCGAACTGGGGATTTTGCGTCTCTTAGGTGCTTTAATCTATGTACACCAAACAGAAGACAAAGACCGTTTCTCCGGTGATTCGGGTCAATTCTTAGAGAGTCGTTCTATTAAGGCCCTCCATATAGTCTTAGTGAAAAGTATGGTTGCATTTTCAGAAGCATGCACAACCTAGTGATTCCAAACCCAGATCGAATATAGTTCTCGCAGTAAATCGTTTTGTTAAAGGCTTTAGTAGATGAGATAATACGGGAAATCTCACTAACTAAACAAGGGCGTATACCTTAACCTAGTTCAAAATTCACTACTATCTTACATAGGTTTTGTTCTTCACGACTTGGTTTATAGTCGTAGTTCTAGGTCGGAATATTAACCTTCCAAACTGTATCACTTACGCTATGTTTGAGTTCTAGTACGAATTTTAGACAGGTAACGCATAGTTTAGAAGTAACCTCTGCATAAACTGGGCGAAATTTCTCCTAAGTAGCCAAATACTACTACAAAAACATGGCAATGTTGAAAACGTAGAATTAAACATTGTATCAAAACAAACATAAGGAAGTACGTCGGGAGGTACTGCGTGTGGCCCAGTATTTTACGTGCTGCTTGGCCCAATGTTTTGTTTACTGGATAAGGTGTAAATGATAAGTGCTTCATTTTGTACAGGGCATGATTCGCGTGTCATATCGTTTTACGCGGCCACGCAAACTCCTCGAGCATTAACATGTTTTATATTTATATAGCAACAAACCGTAGTTCAATGTTTTTAGTTTCAATTAATTGAACATATATGTTTAAACCGTCATGTATACTATAATTACAAGTAAATCTTGCTCGCAATGCCTGAGTCTCAGATATGGAATGTTTGAAGATGAATGCCAATTACATTTAAAGAACACTTGGGAAAAGACTTATTTTGAAAATTCAAAAAATTTTAAACAGTATTTCAGTCAAAATGAATGTATAAATATCTATATATAGGCGTGCTAGCTTGTAGATTTAGGCTTTATTTAGCAAAAATTTAAACATGATAAGGATGTTTCAAATGTGCTTCATACATTAAGTTTGTTTGCAGCAGAATCACCTTTATTTGATTAATTTTTCAAACTATCCTAAAGTGCGGGGCGGTGTTCACTATGACGCCCATTCAGATATCCAATATCGTTTCGATGAACTAGTTCAAACTAATTAATTTTCATGAACCAATGTTTAAATGTTAAGGTAAGACTACTGGTCTTTGGTAGTATGCACTTCTGAAATTAGGGTCTCTCTACTGTCCAATACTCTTGTGGCGGTTGTTATGTGTCAGGGAATAGTGACATTAAACCATTTATTAATATGTATTGTCATCCTGTATTCTCTGGTGAACATGCTGTCCTATCTGAGTAAAAACATGCTTTCAATGTAGATTACTATGTCTACAACATCTGATTGAGACCATTTATTTGTCATGATTAAGATTTGTAGTCCGAAGTAAGCACCCATTAGGTGAATTACGATAATTTTACCCTTAGCAGTCCCTATAACAATTTGCGGAGATATTCAGACGTATATCTTGATAAGTTTAGTTGCGAAATGTTGATCACCAGTCCTAAACTCCGAATTTATCCGACGTTATGGTTGCCAGTTCCAAAGCAACTGACGCTGTGACTATTTTTCCCCACGGCTGCAGCAGTCTGTAGTTCCTGATGGTTTGAGTTTATCGGGCTTTAGTCAAATTAATTCGCACCGTTCTCATAAGGCAATAATATTGTCTTTTGAACTCATTGGTGGGGGGATCAAATATATGCGAAGTGTGTCGTGTGATGTTGTTTAAACTACACTAGTAGCAGTTAGGTTGCTCAGGCCTAATTTTCTTAATGACCACTTGAATATCACGAGTGTGAGGATTATTCCAAGTCTTATGTTTTGACTTTGGAGTTTCTTGAAGAACTATGGAGTAAGTTTCGGTTTTGCACATTGTTTCTGACCAAGCTGCCACTTGTGGTGATCAGCGTTCGTCAATTTTTACTCTGACGTCTGAGTGCCTTCTGATCGTGTAAAGTTTCGAGCTGAATAGCATACTCAGTGCAATACTTGGCAAGTGTTAAACACCGGTAGGTAAAAATAAGTGTTTCATCAGAGTTCCTATCTGTAAAGTCTCTGCACAAATTCGCCGGCAGGGAGCTTATTCTAAGTGCAGTGAAAAAGACATTCCACCTGATTTCAGGTAGAATATACTTGGTGATCTTAAACAGAATCATGGGGCTTAGTTTACTTTTAATTCATGTTACTACACGGGTTTTTAGTGGAGTGTGTTGCCTGTTGTTTGATTTCTTGCTAGGTTTATTCATGCATATTGATATTGAATAACTGACAGAGTTTCACACTACGAAATGGTTTGTGAACGAAAAATCTACCATAATACCAATTATTAGGAAGTTTGTCGAACGAGGAACAATAATTTACACAGATGATTTAAAGCCATACCAACGCCTATCAACACTTGGAAACAGTCAAAGAATCATCGTTCACAGCCGGCAGTTAATGAATTCCTGAACAGAAACTTACACAAATAAAACTGAAGCCACATGGTCTACATTGAAATAATATCTTCATAAATATAGAGGAACTGGTGAAAAATACTTCATAGCTACATGAACGAGTATTTGTGCAGAAGTTACTTTGATTTCAAAGGTTAACAACTCTTCAATAATAATTTCATTCCATTCTAAGCCATAGTACGTAGCCGTCAACATAAAATAGATTTTGCCCAACAGATATGAAGATTTTGAAATTATTGTCTACACTGTCATGTCTGGTGTCCAAACCCCTCAGTTAATAATAAGGCGAGAAGTGAACATTAAAATATTCAGTCAATATTTAAGCAACTCAAAAGAGTAATTTGTCGAATTTCGTTCCGACACTGTTTTGTGTCTGAGACTACGTACTACGGTAGTGACATGAACAAACACTCAGAAATTATGTTCTAAATGCTTTAAAATATGCTACTTAAACTTACGCATAAAGTCTAATTGTCACTACCTATCTATTGGGAAATTCTACCGGTTTGTTAAACACGAAGTCTACTCTACAGACTATGATGCTGATACCTAATATGTTTAGAATTATAAAGATTACCCACATACATAAATATTTATAAAATGTCATACTGTGAATTAACTTGATAACTCATAAAATCCCTTCGCAACTACTGTGACCCTTCAAAACATACACACTTCTAAACCTCACTATTGTAACTTTTCATAATAACAAACCTATCTAAAATAACAAATCAGCACTTACATAAACGATTTTGATACCCAAGTCTTCACTACTTAAATAATTATACTTTTCTTTTATCATAATGTTAAACCAAAATATGGTGACTTTAACCGACAATGCAATTTTACTATCACCAAGTCGTTCCAACATTTAGTTCGTAATGGACGCTACAGGTATAACCAATTATAAAACAACGCTTATTATTTAATTATCTCTACATAATACAGTATAAACAAACTGTGCAACAATTGAACACTATTGATGTCAAATGTTTTCGTTATTCTTATGTGGAAAAATGGTCTCTTATGATATAATGAAAGAAATGATTATTATTACTATTACTACTTTATAATGGTATGTATTTCGTGGTAAAATCGCTTTAGGTGTATATAGTGTACGAAGCCTTTTGATTTAACCCATTTTTCAGTAAGAATGACTTCATCGTTCAGGAATGCTTTCATAGCATGAAAGGCGAATTGTACATGCGTCGAAAGCGAAATCTGTTATCACTAAGTGGTTCATACTCGTAGTTCTTACAGAAGGATGGTTATCCTTTCAGAAACTAGAATAGAAACTCTGCTTCCTCACATACACATATTTAAGGAGGATAAAGGGTTTTGTGAATTCAGTTAAACACTATTGATGTCCAGTTTATTTTCTTCTTTTATGCATAAGTACCTAATACACAGATTATTTGCATTTCAGGATGTCATGTAAGGTTGTCAATGCTTATAGTTGTAAACACAGACATTAATGTCATCTGATTGCTTTTTTATTCGTGTTCACTTTTATCTAAATTACGGCAAAAATGTATTCTGTTTAATCTTTATTTTTTTATTTCTACCTACTGCGTTTAAGAAGTTGACCTAAACATTCTTTCTGAGAGAGGAGGTAACTATGTGTGCCAAGGTGCACTTGGGTTTACGATGGAGTTATTTTATTGTTTATTTCGGATTAGCAGTTGCGCGATTCACAGTATGTACTTTGACTGCTCAGTTCCACATACTTACAATTAATGTACAGAAAGTTAAAGGAAGCTGGAGTGTAACTGTTTTTAGATATAGGGTACCATGGGTGTAACGGGACAAAATACTACGATCTCTAGGTTTTTATTCTTACGACTGTTTCAATACCAAGATTGTTTTTTACTACTCTATGACGTACCTAGGGTTATTAATTGGCGAGTTTTGTGCCATGTACAGTTGATATATGATTATAGATAGTGTCTAAAACGCAGCAGTGACTCGTTAACTAGTTTTCGCTTCGTGAATGATATGCATTCATCAACACCAGTTTCGTTTATTGCAAAATCAAAGATCTCATAAATTTTATTTACTCACAGTTCAACAGTGGGTAGTAATTCATTAAAGTTTAATTCATTCCAGCTGTAGAAAAAAACATGTGCCGTTGCAAAGCGACTATAATCTAACTTTTTACTCTTACAAACTGTACTATTAGATTCTACAATGTTTAAACATACATATCCTACGCGTATAATTGACAAATTCATAAATTACAGACTGGTTATTCACACAGTAAACCCGTGGGCGCTTACATGACATGAAAAGCAGGCATGGTGTGAATAAATAGCGTAATTGGTTGACGTATTAGTGCTAATATGGTAGTCATGAATATATTTATGCCCCACGTCCAGGCAACAAGATTTGTGGCAATTCTTTCATTACTTGTCGAAATGGGAAATAAAAATATTATTTATTTACATCAAGGTAAGATTAACTTCGTTGGTAAAGTAAATTAGCTTATTTACTGTTAGCCACACACTCCAAGATTAAACAACCCATCAAGAAAGTCTTTATTTTAATTGTGTGGCCTATGACCAATTAAACTTTGTCTTATTTCCATGCTGAATCATTCTTCTGTTTATTTAAGACTGGGCAAACATTACTAGACATTCACTATCGCAGATATTCGTCACCAATAAATAGAACACTCCTAAATAAAGTTGATCATTTAATTTCGTTTATCAGTATCATATGTCGGGTCAATATGCTCTTCTGTAAACGTTTATGCATTTGTAATTAACTTTGAATGGTAAACGCTGCGTAGATTATTTGATATCATACTTAACTATAGTCTTCATATATTCATCCATAGCCTCCTAAGTGGTCTAATATACCATTCGGATTACCACATTCTAATCGTAAGTTTATATACGAACAACTTATCCCTAAAATACTTGACGTCGCAAATTTTTTGTTGTAGTTTAAAGTGACCTTTACTTAAATTTATCATAGGCGTGATTTTAACCGGGTCTGAGCTGACGTGAGTCTTAGAGACAGTAATTTTTAAGAGGTTCCCACCTGCTACCTATATCAAAGATCACTGGTTAAATATTTTGTGTTACACGGGTGGCTATTTAGAATCTTGCATGCAGTTATCACAGATCATATCGATTTCAGAACAGAGCTTTGCAACCAGTGAAAATAAATCTACAAGATTTATGTCAATGGTAGCAGTAAGTTGCCTTTTTGTCACTTGACCACGTTCTTAACCTTCATATTCCAACCGATGCAGAAAAGTATGCAACAAAATGGTAAGAAGGTCCGAGTCTTTTATATTTTCCGTGCTTTTATTAACAACACAGTGAGTATACATCAACTATACATAGATTCAGGGAAGCAATACTTAAATGCAACTGACTTTTTATAATAAACTTGTAGCTTTGCTAACTTCATCTTCTGTTGTGAAATGTCGATTCTGCACAATCCTTTGGAAAGCATCCTCAATATCAGCTTATAATATGGGAGGGGGGAAGTAGACCCTTCATGATGCTGTAGATAACAATGAAGAAAATATATTTTATGTCTTTTAGAGAATCCATCAGCAGTTTACTTCAGAGCAACTTTCTTCACACGTAGAGGTTTTTAGACTGAAGCAAGCAGCGAAATTTACGCTTCGAATCGTGAGGAGTCTTAACTGACTTCAAAAAACATCCTAACATTAATGATTAGCAGCACTTTGAAAAAAGGCGAAATGTCCAAAGCCTTACGTTAAGAAAACTATGAAATACATATTATTCCCTTGTAGAAAATACCATTAGCATGTAAAACGTGAAACAAATAACGGAAGTTTCAAACATTAAAGAGTGAGCGGATATAGTTCACAGTATAGCAACAGTGGTAGGGCCTACTGTCATCACATGCTCCTGATTGGTTACCAAGATGACTCAACGAGATTTGAAAGACAGTTGAATAAAACCACAGAGTCGATTTTGTAATGTTTGCATAATTGTTGCTTTTCTTAATAACTCACTGTAACTATGCAATGTATAATTATGAATTGTACGGAATTTGTTTGTCTACCGAGCTGTTTGTTATTTACGCTTGTCCTGCTCAAGCTGGGTCAGTACTCTAGTAAGCTGGTCAGGATAAAGAGAATAGCTTGTCTGCGTTCAGTGTGATTGTGTCGTCTCTCGTTTTGTTCGTATTACTTTATCTTAATTTCGGTAATCCTATCACACTTTAAGATATATCCCACAGGACTTTAATGATTCTACTAACTTATGTTATCTCTTTCAATCGTTGGTGAATTCCTCCTGTTTGATGAACTTGTGACAATCTTGATAGTCTCAAACAGCAGCACCTCAACTACTGAATCCAGGATGACCAGGAATAAACCGATTGGATGCATCAGCGCGGGTCTACATATACTTGTTACACTTCAATACCGAACTGCAGCTCCTGAACTAAATAATTATTAGCCACGAAAGTAGCCAATATTACAATCACCATGAAAGCCCACACAATTGGACTTCTCCAACTCACCCCACGGTTAAACTTGTCTTCTGTTAACTAAGGCGTAGCCAGAAACCTTTATGATGTAACATTTGATGGCATATTCTACAGTTAGAGAGCTGCAATCAATATTCAGCCGTTTCAGGTTCCCAAGAACAATATCTACTGATCGTATAACACAATCTACATTACCCTTGTTTGCTGGATTTTTCTCAACAAGACGAAATCAACCGCTACCAAAACTACCTTTCATTTCCAATCAAATATTAAAGGCGTACGTTCGTTTAGTACATATTAAACTGCCCCACAAAATGCTAACGAGAAAAGGATAGCATAGGATTCTCTCTTGTTTATCTGTCGGAAAAATTAAACTTACAAACTCCCAGTATCATCTCTCCAGCAAAAGTACTTCTTAGCAACAACATGTGCACAGTATCCAACAGTATTTGTCCGGTAGAATGGCATAAGCCTCTATGAATGACCTATGGGAAAAGTCTGGTCTACATCGTAGGAAACACAGTTTACTCTCCGTCAGAAGGCACTTACGACGGACTACCGTGGATATCATCATGGATGGGCAACCAGTTAAATTCGAAGGAGAGTTAAAATTATTTACGAGGTATCTTTCGGTTCGTCAATTTGGGTAGAACATACGAACCAGTGGTAAACAACTTTTGTCCTGCATCAAGACCACCACGGATTGCAACAGCATATTCTACTAGATACCTTTAAGATAGTCGATCTGAAGTAGTCTCAAAGCTAGAAACAAAGAGAGAGAAGGCGTTATTGAAGTTTGATGCGAGTTTACCGTAATAACAAATCCCGCTGATCTGTTTAAAGGGAGGCAGGATACAACTCTGATTACAGTAAGATCACGTCTATTTCCAGATAATCAGAACTAACGAATAATCGACAGAAATAGAACGCTCCCATATGAATTTTAAATACTCTGATGTATTTATTTACTTTATATTTCTGTTATTCTTATTTCCGAGAATAATGTGCAGCTTAAAAGTCTTGTTCTGATTTGTGGTCAAGTAAATGAAGTTGTCTTATGGTAAAATGCTAGACACCGCTTGCAGAAATAATCCATGTAAGTTGTACCAGTTTACAATTGTAAAGAAACGAAAGTGAAAGATAGCATTGCACTCCAAATTCAGTAAACAGACTAGGTTTGCCAATTAGTACATTCAAACCAATGTCCGGGAAAGCTGAAAATCCAGCAACTAATTTAAACTTAAAAGATGTATGCACAGTTTCTTATGGATGCTAGTTCATAATAAGTATTTTAATAAAACTAAACAAATAATATAAATCGATCAAAAGATAGTCAACTAAGAATTTTTGTAACATATTAATAAGGGGGCGGAAAATTTTATTATATATCTGCGACTGAATTATCTAAGGAAATACAATGATACTTAGTGGAACGCAATCAGCCGTACATATAATGTCGCTTGGATTAAGCAGCAAGAACGAAATCTGCTTGATTTAATTGTGACTGTGAATGTATCATATAAAAAGCTCTCTTATCGAGAATGAGATTATAATGAAACAAAAATATTCAGTTTATTTGTATGACACAATGATAAGTACGTGCAAAACAATAGTGAGGTATCACTCAACATAACGACACAATCACTAAGAATTACTCAAGTTATCTTTTCAAATATAAAAGACAACAAGGTTGTAATTTAGAAGTCAGACACTTCTAACAAACAGGCAAAATATTCTATTCTTAAATAAACTAAAATTGACATTATTGAGTAAAAAGTAAAAAAATTGATAAAATGAAAATCTATTCTCTGAACCGCCAGTCTTGTCTACATAAAGGACAATGTTGTGCCATTTGTTGGCTATTCAACCATTTTATGATACAATGCATATGAAAACAATGGTTACACTGACCCCAAACTAGTGGGCAATCATCACCTGGAAGCTTACAATCTGCGCAACATGTTTCAAAGGCATTTCGACAAATACCACAGTCGTCATCATTAGTACACCATTTCCATGATGAAACTGCAAACCAATGGTTAATCTGAAAGTGATGGAGAAATATATAATATATATATTGCTGGTTTTAAGTAATTCATTGACTAAAGATTCAAAAATTGATGCATTTCCCTAAAACATAGGCAAATAATATTATGAATCTCATTCCAGCTACTTTTCCAATTGTACGATGAAGTTTCTAAAGTATCTAAATATATATCAAATCGTTGAAAATATATTAACAGAAAAACAAACTCTGCTGTATTCAGGTAATCGAATCAGGTCTAAAATAGTCTAAACTAATCTCATCTTTCTGAAGTCAATTATTTCCTTTAAACAATTGAAGTCTATTATCAAAATGTAATCATAATTACATTTTCAAGAAAAAAATATCAGTAACATACTGGAGTTTACAAAGCCATCGGCAAACAGTATAAGCAAGGTGGAAAAAAGTGCTCAGGGATTATAGGTAAACAAGGAACAATGTGTAATCAAATTTTGTAGGTCAACAATAACTCATTGGTTTGCCTTTTATTGAAATTCACGAGAAAATAGTATTTACTACAGAGTAATCATGCATAACATAGAACCTGGCACATGTGCGTCGGTCTAAGTTCCAACATTAAAAACAGAAAATAATGCCGAATACCAAAGTTGTAAATGTAGTAGTAACATCATAAGTAGCATAAAGAATGAATATAGAGAATACGGTTACAAAATTAGGTATTAATTAGTGATAAACATAGTACAAAGTGATATGAAGCTTAGGATTTTTGTGAAGTTAAAGAGCTAATTCACTTGTCCAATTTCGACCGATTTTAAGCAATCCAAGATTAAACACAATTGGCTAAGAAAATCCTAGGTAGTTTGAACCCACCAATATTTAACGACGTTATAAACCGATACCCCTACGGAGCAAAGGATAAGCATTATACATTTGTGCCATAAAATGTAGTGATTATTATTTTGTAAACATGTTCTTTAGTAGACATTCTAAGACATGATATTCCTTCTATATCTTCGTTGGGTTAAAGAGTGAGTTTCTCACCTTCTAAATCCATTATTTCTCCCTAAATTACCAATAAGTTTAATCCCGTCATTATCTCAACACTTACTATGACTACTCAGGCACTCATCTTAATAATTTCATCTCACTATGTTGATGTAGTGTGGTAACCTGAACAGACGCACATTAGCACCAGTATTAAAACTGTATGGAATAGCTGTTTTCTTAAAGTTGGCATCCACAAGAGCCCGCTAGGTTGCATTTTTTTAAACGGTATTATTATTCTGAAATTGAACTCATACTATGCATGACTACGATGACATATCAGTATATGAAGAATGAGAGGTTTAAAATCAAACGAGAAATAAATCCTGGAATAATATAAGTGGTACTTATAGCGACAATTTAAGTATGTGAATATGCACTTTAATATTTAGTAAAAGAAGCTAAGCAAATATTTTTAATGATACCATTAGAAAAAGGCTGGATAAACAAGAGACTGATAATATCAGCTTGATCTAGACAAATTTACATACAAAGATAGTTAATTCAACATAAAGCAGTTTAAGCGACTAGGAGATTCTGACTACAGATGTATACCTTCCAATAAGAAGAAATTAGGCAAAGAATTTCGCAAGACACCACAAAATACTGGGATATGAAATCGTTTCACCTCGCAACTTGACATCATCACCATGTACATATTACCAAGATTAAATACCGTAAAGAATATTTTATTTCATGATTCACTAAGTGCTTTATCAGTTAACTGCTTACTTTATTAATATTACTTTTGATGCATCAGCCGTATAGTGATTAGCGTAACATAGTAACATAACAACTAACTTAGATTGTATATGTATGTTTAGTTTATTCTTTGAAAATAATGCTTTATTATGATAATTAAATTTACTACGAATTATGTTAACTAACCTTTAGTTTAAGAGGTGACGGAGAGTCGACTGGATTTTTCAAAACTTCTATCTGGAGATCAGTCATACGTTCTACAGACAAAAATCCCATGAAAAACATAAAGGTTATATATATATATATATATTCACTAAAAGCTCCGAAGTCCAAGATACTGAGAAAATGCAGAGTCATAGGTGATAGCATAAATGTTACGGAACCACTTTTGTCCATCATAAGTAGTGTGAGGATGTTGACAATACCACAGAGACTAAATGAGATACAACGTCGCAAAAATTTTCCAGTGGTTTGTGTCGCATGAGAACTAAGGCCCAATGTGTAGACAGTGTTGAACAAGGGGATTCTATACACGCTTTTTTAAACATTTACAATTAGACGGAAAACGAGAACAGCACAGATCAAGAACAAAAATATCTTAGATATAATGGAGCCAGTAGAAAGAGTTAGAGGTTACTCTGGCATTGCACAAGACGATTTACCACATAAGCTTATAATACGATCAAGAGGACAGAAAATTAGCATAAAACCATGTTATTTTGGTGAAGCGAGTGTTCAGAAATTTAGAGTCCCTATTATTTCACAAGTGAATTAGGAAATAATTGATAGTGCGAACACAGTGCACTATGGAAAAAGAGGAAATGAATAATGTCGTATAAATAAGGAAAGTGAATCTGTTTCATGAATAGTCTGCAGGAAACTGTCCCAGAACCGCGAAAACTTATTTGTAAGGTAATTAGTACAAAGGGTGGATTTAAAATGAGACATTTTAGCTTTCAAAGCCAAGGTACGGAGGCTATAACAAGAAAGATCTCCAAAGTGAATTGCGTTAGAGATTATAAAAGCCAATTTGGTCAGTATCGTGTTAAAAAATTTAGATTTAATTTGAACCATTGACTTCATAAGTAATTTACTCCCAACTTTGTGCACCTAGTTTTGCAGTCTAGGGACAACCACTTCCAGCACTAAGTATAAAGCGATGTTGGACAAGCACCAATCTAAGTTTAGCCTTAATGCAAACGTTGTCGAGAATGAAAGTGTTTACATAAGAAGCTTCTAGAGTGTTCTCCAATAATGCGCTAGAGCGGAATGGTTTAGAAATAGCCAATCAGCGTGTGCCATCACGATCATGCACAGAACATACTCTAATTCAGTCTATACCTCACTAACAGAAAGTGTATTTGTAATGGTAAGAAATATACTTTGTACAATACAATACGAGAATAATTGTCATAAAAGCAACGCAGTATACAACACAAGAGTTGGTGTGACTTAGATGGCTACACAGTAACCTCGGCTGTGGATGATATATTGAAAAAATACTTTAGTCCTAAGTTAACCACTGAATGAAAAAAAAAACTTTATAACTTATCATACAAGAGTAAGCCTCAAATGGTCGAATCTACAATGTAATAAAGATAATTCCGTTGATAAATCTAAACTGATTAAACACACAAGGGTCGATTTATGTACTGTAACAAAAAAAATCAGATATATTTGTTGCAATGCTAATAAAGCAGAACGTTCATAATCAGTCATAATAAATGATAAACTTAGGATTGGAAAGTGTTCATTTAATTTAAAAAAAGGATGCCCACATACGAATTTATACAAGTGTCACTAATTAGGCTGCTAACGTATAGAATAATTATATTACATTGTGTGGATATAAAAATAAATAAAGGCAGCGGAATTTCGGGTGCTAAATTGGTATATCAATGAAGCAACGAAATTGATTTTCTGTTTAGTTTTCTAAAGGTTTGTTCGTGATTTGGAATGCTTAGTCAATGAATATATTAATTGGATTACTTTCATTACATAGTAAAATCAACATTTAGTGCTTGCTAATGAGTGGGTTGCCTTCCAATAATTCTCACCCTAGAATTGTTGCAATTTTGTGGAGATTCTTACTAAGCTTAGCTATTTGTATTCATCATGGATTGGTGTTGGTTGGATACTATTAGAAACCAGGGTGCACTAGACGATTGTTTGGTCCTAATACGGGACTTGTCGGCAGTGCTTATCCTCGATTCCGACGGGAAATCCAACCTACGGCCTTCATGTTGGGGAACGCCTAACCCTCTGTATTACTGGGCCGTCGTCTAATGGTAGATTTCTCACTTCCATCAATTAATGATAAAGAGTGATGATAATCGATTATCATTAGTGATAATTGTCTTACTCCCGGCAAGCCTCAACTCCATCAGTCACGACCTATGATTAGAACTTCGAGAATATCCTGAAGTTAGATACTAGTGAGCTATTTATTGTAACTGAATTGTGGTGGCTTTTTGGAGATTTGAACTAAGTTTAGTTTAGTTCCTTGGTGAAATCAAGGGTGATCTGCTGAGGAGTCCCATACTAGGACGGAATAGCTATCCAGTGTTCCATGGTTTTCACTGGCACCAAACCACCATCAATCTGTGACGGATACAAACAACCAAAGTCTCACCTCTATTAATATGCACTTTTGATGCGCGGTCTTTTGAAATGAGCCCATACTATAAGACAAAATATTACTTATATCAATAAATTAATAGTAACATACATTTAGTGATGAATGTTTTTCACTATACACTATTATGATATTGAGGACAACTACATTTGTGAACTGTGAGTGTTAAAATAAAATATCCTACTTTTTAAAAAGAGTAGTAAACTCACAGTAAATTATTACTATATGAGGTTTCCAAAAATAAACTCCATACATAAGTAATTCACATATTTACTTACTATATGTTAATGCTGTCCGAATCGTATGCACACAAAGATGTTATAGAATCGTGACTTTTAAAGACGTATTCCAATTTTAAACAGTTCACTCTTGAGTCGAAACTGAAAGTTGGCAATAATAAAATGGCATAAAAAAAAAGCTGTTCGCTTTAAAATGGACAAAGGGAAAAACCAATATACAGAGACATTTAAAAAGCGACAGTATTTTACATTTTATCATAACATGAAGTCGTGTATAATGCTCATATGAACAGTAAGTATAGTCCATCAAACTTTGATAAATTAAATCATATCACCGATAACATTTGGATGTTATTAGTGTTTTAACACGTAGCAGAATAATGAAAGATACTGTTTTATTATAAAATTGGATAATCTTAGGACTGTGATTCGAAACATGAGTGTGATATTCATGATCTGAGATATTTCACCAATCTAAACAACTAATTCCTGCAAGGAATGAATACCAGAAACTTTATGAAGAAGCACTATGTCGCGATATGACCGCTGTTCGTCCAACTTATTATTAAACTATTCAGCACCATGTTTCAGAAAAGTGAATACAGACATCTAGCTGATAACTCGACCACCTCGATTGATGCAGCGATTCTGAATAATTAAACCTTCATACATAAAATACGACAAACGAGAATATTTACAGTACAAATCTCTCTTACATTCGATGATTCAGATACTAATAATTAAAACTGGATAAACTTTTTCATGTTGCTTACTCTATACACAACCGAGAGAAATGTCTTTCGATAAGATATTAATCAAAGAGTAACATTATAAGTTGACAGAATGTTTTAATCTGGCAATCAAAAACAGCCAGATTGGTAATTTTGTAAAAATTCAAGCCAAATACATATACACACTAAGGTTATGAATGCTCGTAATAACAGCCTACATCTCTTTGAAGGTACTTTTCAAATAACTAACAATTAGGTCACTAAATTTTTAAAGACAGTCACCCTGTTGCATCAAAAATTTAAGCGTACAGTTTTCATATATCCAATAAATTTAGCGACAACTAAATTCTATTCATCAAGGAACGTAATGTCGGATGGTAACACTGTAAAGTAATTAGTGTTAAATGTCTAGAGACAAAATATGGAAAAATTTAGTGTCACAGTAATAAAACTGGAACCACTCAGTAAATCTAGGATTCGAGGACATAACCATAAAATATACAGGGATCTGAAGGCAGTAAGAGGTTTCCTGCAAATAACTAGCGTCCCCATAAACGTTGCCGTCGAAAACGCAAGGGATTTAGAAAGTTCTAGCCTTTAGGATGATATACATCACGTTGTCTTATATATTTACCGTAGTAACAGTAAGCCCGTGTAAGTATGGAGCTAGCACCTAAAAAACTACCCAGGAAAAGAGTTCCGTGCAATTGGCAACACGCAGTGTCTCCTTAGGTTCACAAGTCAACAAGACCAATACCGACCAGTCCCAATTTCAAGTAACTCTGAAAATGTTCCCACCATATATGGATATGAAAAATGACAACCACCAAAGCACCTTTAGCTGACTGATATAAGTATATATAGACTGAGCATCGATAACTTTCCAGAAAAATGATGATAAGTCGCATCAGGAAATAATTTAGTAACCTAAGACACAAATGCATGTAAAAGGCACAGGCACAACTAATTCAGTTAGTTTGATTATAAATTCTTCCTAGTTTTCCAAACCAGCTGAAATGATAAAAGTTGACCCAGTCCTTACAAAATCCGCCGGTTTAGAGCAGTGAACCATAGTTCTGCTGAATGATACAATACAATAAACAACAACAAACAGATAAATAAGAAGTTTACACAGAATCAATCTAATCAATTTCTATTTGATAATACAGGGAGCTGAACTTTACAAAATTATTACGAAAGTAGAAGTACAAAAAAACAATGTCGTTTCCTCCATTCATTTCTTATTTAAATGCTGGAAATTATGTGTACACAAATAAACAATCAATGGTTACTACTTATCAGAAGGTTTAGTATCTACGACAGAATCAGATGCCGAGTTATCAATATTAACAGTCATATTACTTTCATTAGATTCTTCTAATTGTAATTTCTTCTTTTTCATATACTCTTGTAAATGCGCATAATCTTCAGCGATTTCACCATAAACATCAAACTGACTAGCTAACTCGCGTAGATTACTTTTTGGCTTTTCTAAACTGTTCTCCGTGGAACCATCAAGATCAATGATAAGTTTCTGAGATAATAAATTACGAGCTACATTGAGACGACTAGGAGCTGGATATTCCTTATCTGTATAAATTTCATCAGGCATATTCCATAGTAAGATGCCAACAAGTCTTTTCTCTTTCGGTGTAAGGTAGAAAACAACACCTTTGGTAAGTCTACCCACATTAGAATCAGGAATAGTTGAAAAAGATCGACTTGTCAATGTTTTATCATCTGACAAGTTACTATGATCATCACCGGTATGTGCAAAGAAAGCACGGGTTAAGAGTAAACGTGAATCAATCATTCCTACTGCATCCCACGAGATTTCTGGACCAAGTGTAGACCATATAGATGATTGATGTTGATAGTGTGATGGCGTGCTAGAAGCAGGAGTATTACTTCCGGATAATAATGAAGCCACCATATTTTTTCCAGCTAATAACCCAGCTTCCTCGGCGAAATTTAAATGCTCAACACGTCGTCGACAACCAACAACTGGGTCCCAATACGATGCAGCATCACCTGCAACATAAACACCTTGTCTTGCTTCCAGTTCAGCATTCACTAAAAATCCACCATTATTAGGATCTATTTCAAGAGATGCATCAATAGAAAGCTTCGTGTTCGGTTCTATACCAATCTACCGAAAACAAGGATGTACAAATAAAGAGATGTTTCAAGAATGAAATATGGCTAAAATACACTAAAAGTAAATGGGATTCTGTCAAATAGAGATTCTCAGGGTGAAAATCATACTAGTTTAGCCAACATTTACCTCTTTCAAAGTAGTAGACGACCTATATAAATTTTGTAAATAAAATTTACATAACTTACTAGGGCTAGATTAGTGTACATGGGAAGACTGAATTTACATAATGTAACGTAATCTGAACCTTAAAATAACGCGAAGTGGTGTGCTTAGTTTTCCGATTACAATATGATCAAAAGACTATTGACAAGCTTACGAAATTTAATTACTTTGACGTCATTCGAGAATAAAGTGTCTGTATATACAAGATGATAAAATAAAATAACAGCAAAAGTAGGAAAACCGTAAGAAATATTATTCCCGAAACATATAAAATAACTATCTGAAAATAAACTAACGGGTTTAGCAATACCAGAAATATGGAGGGGTAGTATGTTAGTAGGTCGAATCACAAATCCTTACACAAATAGTGTAGCACAAAAGTGTAACACAATAAAACACCACCATAATTTAAGTTGGATCGTGGCTGGCAAGTGGAATCTAAGACGCACGTTTCATTCGATTTGAGTCCCGTCAATTGGACGTAACTGCACCCCAGTGTTGATGTTCACACGGGGACACAAACTTAAATCCTTTTGTGTCAAACACCTCTGCGTTCAACACTAGGCTACTGAGTTCGAACAGTCACACTTGTGCAACGAGTATGTATACACAATCTAAAGGTAAGACGAAACGCGAGTCCTGGATTCAACATGTCAGCCACAATACGACTTAAATCATACTAATGAACTTCAGCTATATAGAAGCAATCCCGTCAGGAAGCACATATGACAACAGAGACTGATCAATTTTGCTTCATATCAAATCAATGGGAAGTCAGATACCTTCAAATTATAAGCACCGCTATAGATTACCCGTACAGATTTCAATAAGAATAAATTATATAAATATTTTACTTCCTGAATTAATTTGATTTTTAGTGCCGATCGATAGGAATCAGCAGCTTAGATAGCCTAGTGGCAAAGGCTGCAGATTACAATTGCGAATACGAGCATCAACTAACACGACATTAAAGTCTAAAGTTTCTTAAAAATTAACACTAATTTGGGTTAATTGTCAACTACATGAAATACTAAGAGATGATCAACAAATGTCGTCCGTAAATGTGACTACAATGATGCATATTATCCGTGTCGTACAGTTGATGTCCGTTAAATTGTAACATACACATACATATTAAGCTATGCAACAGTAATTTTAATGAATGTTCACAAGTATGCTACTGATATAAGAAAACTATGACAATTAATAGATCCCATTAGTCCTACCAATCACTATCAGACAGTAATTCATGTCTTTTGAATCTACTCACTCACATGATAATGTAGATTCTAATAGAAGGTTTTGAGCAGTAGTAAAAACAACACCTCTTAAAAATAACAGTGACGAAGATCTAATTCAAATATCTTTCAATCTTATCATGTGATAGCCAATGATTTAACCTGATTATATAAGTACCTTTAGAAATTTTGGGGATTCGAAATACCCCAAAATACAGTCATTCATTAAAGCAAGCGAAAGGCGTTGCATTGATTATTTTGTAAGATTGATTTGTAGGCTTCTATCAATTAATTCAATTGTAAATGTGATATATATAAACGTTGTTCACTATTCTCGTCTCGTTCCACAAGAGCTGTGGGCTGGGAAGGAACAAATCGTGGTGTCCGATTGAAACCATCAAGGGAATGAGACATAGAATCCGGCTACCCTAGATAATTTAGCTGTATTGTATCGCGGACCGTACTAAGCCAATAAGAACCCACACGTTTGTCTCATTTAAGAGAAAACATAACAGTGGCGACGGGGATCGGAGCCTAAAACTTAACAATAAATTAAGATTCCGGTGCTCGACTGATTGAATACTTGGACTAATAAGCTACAGTTTCATACCATTGTTAACCATTAGTTATTTTCATTAGTAAGTTTATCTACCAACCTTATATGAATTTGTATGGGGAATCTTCAAAACGTATTATCATCTAGTTACCTGATATGTGCTATGATAATCTAATTTTAAACAGGAAACACAGGACACTAAGTAGAAGCAAATCACTATGATAAGATTTGACCATAATGAGATCGACTGAAGTGATTAGGACAGGTCTAACTACTGTCGAAATTCGACATGTAAAGTCGGTTAGTATAAGACCAAATTAGAAAAAAGCTCTGAACAGCCAGGACAAGTTACAGGGAATCAGAATAAGATATGATATTAGTCCATGAATCTGAATTACGTTAATAGGTGGATTACCTGATTAAAATCAGTGCAAAGACTGTGATAAGTAGTTGAATACTCAAGGTGGCATGGTTAAGAATCTGCCACATTGGTGTAAAGGCATTTACTCATGTATGTGCAGATCATGAGTTTTATTGTCCCTTCCTATATGTATGTTCATTTCTTATCTAACAATGTCCACGATGATTAATCTTTATTACATTATAGTAACTCCATTTCCATTCATTTTGTTATTTATAGCTCGTCGTGCTAATAAGGTATGGTAACTGAGCAAACGCACATTTGTCTCAAGCTGTAAATTGATTATAATCGGTTGAAATACATCGATCCAATATTGTGAACAGTTATTATAAGGTCTCCCGTTTTCAAGCAAATTTTCAAATGATTCAGTTATGTGACTAAAAATATCAAGGAATATATATTACACATTATACACTCAATAATAAACATGAACTTACAGCAAAAACAACGTGATCAACGTCTACTTCTTCCACTCTTTCAATTCCAGATATATTACGCCTTACACGCAAACGTACACGATCAGAATTGCTACTAGCCATTACATTTTCCAATGGTAAAATTTTTTGCTGTTCTTTAACGGTATTATTCACATATTTTGTATTAGGGACAAGTGACAGACTGACGACATCTGACGAACTCCATAAGTCAACGCCTTTACTTGATTCAAAACGTCCAACAGCAGAAGCTAGACATGGTGGAAGCACACTACCCATTGGAACTGATTCACGGAATGCATGAATTACAGATAACTTTGATTGACCCTGATCCTTTGAATCGGAAGTAACATTAGCGTCCGTAAGTTTTGGTTGTTTTAGTAAGCTAACAGATAATTCACTTCCGAGGAAACCACCGCCAATCACGGCTATCCTACCCCCACCAGTTCGACGAAGTTTATCAGCTAAGTCTCGAAGATGTCTAAAATTATGTAGTAAAACAAGCTATATTAGACATAAGTAGTATTTTTATGAAGTACCTATGATTCTTTTAATTTTTTTCTCTATAAAACTAATGAAGTAGAAATTACTGGATTTTGTGGAGATATGAAATTTCACATAACAAACTGGTCTTCATTAGACAACTATGGAGAACCAAGAAGCATTGAACAGATATTTTGTCTTAGTAAGGGATACCTCCGGCAGTGCACAATGACAATTCTACGACGGATAGAAACAAAGGCATTTAGGCTTAACGACCAACAATTAAATTTTGAACGGTTGAGTCGAAATTCATTTGTTTACATTCCTAGGTCAAGCTGTTTAATGCTTGTGCAAGGACTCATCCAATACAAGTGGTGAGTAACTGACTTGATTTACGGCTTAGATGAACGCCACTGATCACTACTACTCATTAGAACTCTA
Organism: Schistosoma japonicum; assembly: GCA_025215515.1. Lineage (NCBI taxonomy): Eukaryota > Metazoa > Platyhelminthes > Trematoda > Strigeidida > Schistosomatidae > Schistosoma > Schistosoma japonicum. Next base: position 72,690,086 of record CM046069.1, read on the forward strand.
GGAATCACCTCTCCAAATTAGTAACTGATAATTAAATGATAGTCGTTAATTAAATTTTAAGATTATGAATGAAAGTTCCTTTAGCGCGCCATCTTTTACGCAGATTTGAAAAAAAGAATGATATTCCTTTTTTCTGTCAGTAAGACAAAAGTTATTGGGAAAAATGAGAAGGATTTATATCTGTACATAAATCTTCATATGGTTCCCTGTGAAATCTTTATACTGATTTTGCTAATTATTCTATAACTGGTATGCATTTATTCAATTGAGACAGTATCACATATATTAAATAAAATTAAGTTACTTAACTCAATCATTCATCCATTCATGTACAACGTAGAACCCGATAAATATACGCGTAAGTCCAAGTTGCTACACTACATTAACACGACGAGATCGAATTCACAAGATTAACGGAACAGTATAATTCAATAGGAAGGAATGAAACAGATAAAAGAACGAAAGAAACACAGAACTTAGGATCTAGTAGAACATAAAAAGTGAACACATTTACGCCACTGTGACCGATCCTGAGCAATGTGACTACGCAGCATCTTTAATCATTTATCATGACTGACATATGGAGCCCAACCAAGTAGTCCGCATCTACCAACATGACTTAGACCAACAATCAGAGACTTCATAAACTGATGCCGTGTTCTGGTTTGGCCACCACTAACTTTCTCCTATCCAAATGCTGCGCCCAGCAAGCATAGTGCAACGAGGCACGCAGTGGTCAAGTATACGGGTCATAAATCCCAACCATCTCAGTCGATGGTTTACGGCCTCTTCGACCGATTTGCCATGTTTTTAGCAAGACAAGTGAAGTGATTAGTGTGCTCAACTACTTTTCTTCCTATGACCAACCTAGGTGATAAAGCAAACCAGCCCTGGAGTAACATTTCGCATTTGCTTCGAAAGAAATGCATCCAGAATATGCTTTCATCGTTTCTCAAGGTGTTCAGAAAGATATGCACACTGTCAGCTTCTTCACTAAGTATGACTACATATAGTTTGAATATACTGAGTCGACAAGTGGACTTCCTGGAATCAGATTAATGCTTAAAGAGTTAAATGAAGAAAGTGAAACCTCTAAGAGAACATCTATGACGAAAATGAATAAAAAGGGAGATAAGAGGTAACGCTGACAATTCTCGTAACATAGCTTATCATAAGCTCTAGCTCAACCTGTCGTGTTCGAGCAGAGCCATCATGAGGTTTATGTACTTTTGAGGTACGCCTTTTAACGAAACAGTCCCACACTACTTCGTGATATACAGAATCAAACGCAGCTTTAAAGTCAAAGAATACACCTTTTGTCAGTCATGTCTACGCTCCAGGATCTGACGACGAGTAAAAGACGTACACCCGTCCAGGTTTAGGACCAGTCTGGTGTTCCCGAGTTCGCTGTTCCCTGGCTTCAGACAAACGTCAGATGATTACAGAGGTTAGTATCTTAGGTATTATTTTACTCAAACTGATGCCTCTATGGTTGACACAGGAGGATCCCTGTCCTTTTTTGTAGACTGGGACGATCAGTGATCAGGACCAGTTAGATAGGATTAAGTCTAAATCCCAGACTTTAGGTAAGATATCAGTCAGCCTGTCTACGAAAACTGGACCACTATCCCTAAACACATCTGAAGTCAGCCAAAGGATTTTCCAGCTGCGACCTTTCTGTATCCAGTAGGACGCATGAAAATGTGTGTTCTAACTAGGGCATGGTCGGAGTCAAATAAATGTACCAAAATTAACGGTATTCCTCTACGGAGCCCCTCTAACAATGATTAATGTCGATATGGTATATTTTGTCCATCACTGACTTGATGTTAGAGGTCGCCATGTTACACAATGTCTCTCCTTATGCTTGAAGTTTGTGCTTACTAAGAATAAGTGATAATCTGAACGTAATTGAAAACATTTTCTATTATTCGTTCGTAGGGCTGGTACGTTAGAAAACCCGCCTAATTACTTTCAGAAGAAGGTAAGAGAACTTCCTTCAGAATTCATTTTTTACTGCATCTGAACTACCGAAGTGATAAAGAAATCATCGACGTGTCACTGCCTTTTCGAATTCTTACTGTGCCATTTCGACGAACAGCTTACAGACGGCTGTTGACAGGAATTCATTCAAGGAGTGCCTTTTCTGGTCACAAACTCAATGCCATACCTACACCAGCAAGGCCACGAAACTTGCTTCTGGGTACCTGGATAATTCATTTACAAACGCTTTTAATGCGTCATCGTCATTTAGAGACATCTAAACATAATAAAAATGTATATATTTTCCGACAAGTTCCGACCAGATTAAAACTTAGGTCTATGGTTTCTTCCCGGCTACTTTCAATCAGGTAACACCAACATATGGTTCAAGTGAAACTGAGTCACTAAGACTAATAATTAAATTTTAATCGAATCGATAGAATTCGATCGCCACTAACGACTAGATAAATATAACATCAGTCATCCCTCTGTGATCAATCAATAGTACACAGGCAAATAAACTTATTTGTAAAACCGAAAATAGGACAAATGTCAGTATTTGATTAACGAAATTCCAATATTTTTAAAGTTTATGGTTGGTCTATTTTGAAACGTATTATCGTATATAATAATGGAGAACCTTATTTATATCACTTTTCGTTTTAAACGCAATCACCACAATTTTCTATCTAGAAGAAGTTCAGAAATCTCACATGGGAATTTCCAGTTTAAGTAGCTATTAGATTAAAGACTCTCATGTACCAACCAGAGAAAGAGTTTACTGTGTAAATGTTATCTTTCTTCTTTAATCATATTATTTATGGTTAAACATTTTACTAACAGTGGATTGACTACTATTTCTTTTACTGCGATATACACTTTGCAGGGATGATATAGTGCAGCAAGTAGGAACAATGAGTAATACTGTCAAGTTTTACATTGTTCATAACCGACTGACTTTAAGAGAATGATGCATGTCTTTACCTTAGAGAATATATCGAATCATGAAGAGATAATTTATACAAAGCTTTATATAAATAAAATCTTATAAATAAACTACAGTGCGTGTCATATCTCATTAAGAAAAGTATCTGTGACAAGAAAGTAATATAAATGGACACCAATATGATCAATAGATTATATGATATAACTTGGTTGATTCAAAAAAGGTATTAAAATACTACGGAGTATACTGACCTGTAATCTGCTATATTACGAAAATAAGAAACATGTCCAGTATTGGTTAAATTCACTCCTGTTTGCCTACAAGTTTCTAGTTGTTCGCAACGTCTAGGAGAACCACCTGTGGCTAAAAGGCAACGATCATAGGATATTTGTCGACCAGATGCAAGAAAGAGAGTATGTTTATCAGGATCCAGGCGAACTACAGGATCACCTCTCATAAACGCCACACCGCCATATTGCACAGAACTTAAACTAAACATAGACAATAACGAACGGTGATAATAACGTTGATTAATCAGTTGATAAAAGTTAAAAAATTAATAACTGGACTAAGAACTAAGACATGACACTGTAGAAGTAATAAGGACGTCTTAAACTAGAGACAAACAATGTATGACTTTATGAAAGATATGTATTATGAAAAACATCAATAAGCCAGATACCGAATACATCACGATTTTTGAAAAGTCTTACAGTCGTCTCAAACATCGGAATGTTACTTAAGTGCACGGCTTATGCCACCTTAGCCTACATGTCATTTTGTAGGTCAGAACGACGGAACATGAATAACTAGTATGGATCTTGTGTAGGTCGCAATTCGATCCGCGATATTAAACCTTCCTACTCATACGTAGTTATCTGTTTTGCATAAAAGTCTTTTCAACAGTATGAAGTACGTACTGTAAGTGTACCGGATTGAAAATCATAACACAACTGGCTAAACGATCTGTTTTCCCGAAAACAACATATAACATAACAAGAACTTACTCTTCTGGTCTTAAAAAGAAGCTATCAGGTTCGTAGTATAACCATGAATGTTTACGAATATCTCCATCACTTCTAAGTAACTTTTTCTCTTTATCTGAATTTCGGTTCCATAATTCTTTACTCAAAGGTGGTCTTAAGTAAGGCGGTGGTTCAACAAATGATGTTTCTTCAATACCCGGTTCAGAGATTGCGCTTGATCCACTACCACCGGAAATTAACAGAATTTTAGATGTAGGATCTGAAGCGCGGATTGAACGGGCAGCTGACATTCCTGCAGCTCCAGCACCAACAATAATATAAGTTACATGTGTAGGGAAAATCCTGTCCTCTGGTTTAACGTACACAAGTGACTCAGGTACTATAGGTGGGTAGTAAAAAAAGAAAACTATGATAAACAACAGACACATTAGAGGGAAATTGAGCTAATTCACTACAGAAGATAGCAAGACAATGATTTCTAGGATACATTTTATTCACTGCTTGAGGCCTGTCAAGCACGGCCTTTTATGAAGGGTTTTTTGAGCATTAGCTCCGCACTTAAAAGCCCTTAATGGGCACCCTTACAGCCGGAGACGGAAATCCGCGAGGTAGGGTAAGGTGTGACATTTTTAGGGTCGACCTTTTCTAACCCCTCCTTCCTTGTGAGAAGGCAGCATCACTGCAGATGCTGGTTGTCCGAGGGAAACACCTTACTACTGTCACACCCCTCTGCAGTCAGCAGTACGACTTCGTAGTCGAGCGTGTAGACCGCTTCACGTATCTGGGGAGTCTCATCAGTGCTGACGGCCTGGTGACTGACAAAATCTCAGCACGGATACAGAAAGCTCGATTGGCTTTTGCCAAGTTGCGTCACTTATGGCGCAGGCGAGATATCCGCTTGCTAACCAAAGGACGAGTGTACCGTGCAGCAGTTCGCTCTGTCCTACTATACAGGAGCGAAACATGGCCGTTAAGAGTAGAGGACATTCGTAGGTTACTGGTCTTCGACCATAGGTGTCTCCGAAGCATTGCTCGAGTATCGTGGGACAACCGAGTAAGCAATGCTGTCGTTAGGAAACGGGTTCTAGGAAAGGAGGGCAAATCAATAGATGAGGTATTGAAACTTCATCAGTTGAGGTTGTTGGGACATGTGTTACGCATGTCTAACTACCGACTGCCTCGACGAGCTATGTTTTGCGGTGTAGGAATAGGTTGGAAGAAAGCTAGAGGCCGCCAAACCAAAACATGGCAGAAATCGATGAAGTCACTGACAAGTGGACTAAGTCATGCTGGTAGATGTAGGCTGTGTAGTTGGGGTCCGCGAGACGAAAGTCACCAATGGTTAGAGACCTTGAACGACATGGCTCAGAATCGTTTGCAATGACGCAGGTGCATCCACTCTTTGTGTTCTCTCAAAATCTAACCTTCTGAATTCTCTATCTTTCTCCTTTCAAATTTATCTCACTGAATTATACTTTTCGAATCATATCTTCGCTCCCTAATTTTCTGCATTACTGCTAATACTTCTACTATCGCTATCACTCTTGGATTTGAACTGACAGTTGCGTCTCTGTGCTGATGTGGTATGGCAACCTGAACTGATGTACGTACGTACGAAGTTCTGCGTTGTATCTATCTATCTATCTACTGACGACTATAAAGGAATGTGACGAAAGGTTAGTGAGGATTTCTTTTTCGACAGCCCGCACGCGTAGCAATGCTCTGTTCATGTGATAGATGGAGTGGTTTAAAAAGAAAGATCCTAGAAGTAGTGTATCTCAAACTGTCACAAGGATTTCCGTCATAGTACTAAAGATTTATTAATACGGAGTCATCACATTTAAAATGATCTGAAAAGCTCTGTAAACAACCTCAGGAAGATTGGAAATACATACTTAGGTCATGATTTAAGGGTTAAGCAATTCTTTCGAAGAACTAAAGAATAATTAACACTTTTTTACACGCCAACCAGGAAATGGAGACTGTAAACTCCCTTAGTAAATACTAAATATTTGTACTTTTTATTGGTGCTTACCGCCAACATATCCGAAATTAAACAAATGATGCAATAGTTATCAACAAAAAAAAAACATTGATAGAAATTTAAATACGAATTAGCATGGAAGTTTCACAATAGTGCTAAAATTAACCTACTTAACACTTAAGTAGTGGCATGAATAAAAAATATGATATGATCAACCGATTAAGAGATTAAATGTGGTAAAGTGTAGTTACAACCTACTGGTTGCCTGTCAATTCACATTTAATTAATGAATCCCAGAGTATGAACAGCCTACTTACAAAGTTTCCAGCAATTAGATATTAACATTTAATCGTCGCAATATGTATAGCTTATAATGCAGTTCACGAAATAAAGATTACACCACCCGCCATCAGCCAAAAAACGTTAATTACAATGAGTTACAAATAGTTAGAGTTAAATAAACAAGAGCCTTAGAATTTTGAAAATGCATAGTGGATAAGGAGTAAAAATTAAAAGAAACTAATCAAAGACGAAGCGGAAGTAACTCTCCAACAAAGGATACAGGTAGTTACCTTCGTCCTGAAATTCCAAAGTTGTAACTTCTTTTGTCAAGTCTTCTTCAGATTCATTAGAATGAGTATCAGTGGGACTGGAAGAAACAGACTGGTAATGTTCTTGTGAAACAATTAGGTGAACGATCAGATGACTCGTTAATTTCCTCTTGGATTAAAGGGGTATTTGAAACTACCTCAGATATTTCCGATACACCTGATGCACGAGATATTTCTGGTTCCAGCCTTCAAATGCATGTAACAAAAGGATTAACATAGTCATTTTGCTTTATTTTAGATATAAGGTGTGAACGCTAACAACAGTATTTCGTTGGCTAGTACTTTGGTGAATAAATGTAATGTGAGGTAGACCACTGGACATTATGCTTGCCTCTTCGATGACAGATAGATATCTCATCTACGCTATCAGTAATTTTAATAGTAAGTACCTTATTTAATACTGCATATATGGTAAAATAACAAATTTTCAGCTTACAGTACTTCAAATACTTCCCGTTATTCTTTATGTACGTCAACAGAAAAATTAGTTTTAAGAAGCTAAGCGAGCATTTCGAATTCGTGTCGTGATTTCATCAGAGAGTGGGTTTAGTGAGACTTCCAAGAAGAGAGAAGTGGTTAGTGCATTCAAATATCTCACTCACCATGGTTGATATAGACGATAACACCGGCGACTCATAAAACAATATTTTGCAATTAAAGGGGAGAGAAATCCATCCTATAAACGTGTCTGTCTCAGGAAATGAAAGGTCAATGGAATAAATATTATACTACAACATATGCGCAGTAAAAGGTCAATCTTAGTTACATGAAAAGAAAATACATATACTAACCTTAGTTTGTCTACACTTTTCTTTTCAATAACAACACTGTAATCAAGTGATCGATTTACATACCAGCGAAAAGCAAAGCAACCACCAAGGAAGACACTGACTAAGGCAATGGCCAAAAATGTATCACTGCCTCCACGAACACCACCTGGCTCCTTAAACAAACGATTGGATAGATGCCTTTGCTGATATTGTGCATATTTAAGTCTCTTCTGCATATGATACTCAGATTCAGGTTTCATACTGGCAGGGATGTAATAATATTGATGCGGGGTGCAAATGATTGGAGGCTGGTTTTTGCTACATAGTGCAGCACTACCTAAGAAGCATCTTCGTATGTAAGATGAGGCTTTTTGTCCTAAAAGTACATTTATCATTTCTAAAAATACATAAAGATGATTATAATGAATTAAGATATATTTCATGAAACGATAAAAGTAGAAATTCAGCAAATATTATTTATTTCTTAAATCTACATTGTAGGTATTTAAACTGCTAACAATACATATCAGTCTATCATTTTCAATGTCGAGGTTTCTGATCTATATCGTAGGCTCTGTCGTGAATAATCCATGCAAGTGGTAGAAAAACCACAAAGTAGGAAATATAGACAATAGGATTTGTTTGACCTCTATTCGGTTGACGGTAAGGATTAGATGAATATGAAGAAAATCTACATGACAGCTTAGTTAGCTGGTTAATCTTAGAAGAAACTGTAGGAAGCATACTAAATAACCTGTAAATACAAGAAAATAATCATGCATGTAAACAAAATATAATGAAAGAAGAAATGGAAACTTTGAAGACAGTTTATATTTAAATTGTATATTACAATTAGGAACTGAAAAGTACTGCACCAGCCATTGCAATGCAACAGAGAGCAACAAAAGGACTTTTGCGTTCACCTGTAAACAATATACATTAAAATAAAGCAGTAAACTGAACTGACCAATCCTTGCGCATTTCCAGAACAACCCTAAAAGTCTTTGTAAATAAATAAAGGAGATTATTAATACACATAATAGAAATACCCGTGTTTTCGTGAATCCAATAAGGCAGGAGAGAAGTGTCTAATGTAAGCACAAGTGCATATAAGCAACAAAATGACACTTAGAAGACTTTGAAAATTAAATAAAGCTGACTGCAGAAACATTTGGCATAATACAGTATAAACGTATGGGTAGTTACCATTGGAAAGATCACGATTTCCGTCAAAAAACCTAAAAATATGAAGTTCTAAATTTTAAAAAATGCAAAGACTTTATAATGCAGATTAAAGTACTATAAGTACGAAAAATGCACTAGCTTTATGGTCTCATATGATGCATCATTGTTCACCAACATCCCTCTTAAAGAAACTAATGAGGCTATTAATCAGTATTCATAATACACATAGATACTAAAATTACAAGCTCAATCAGATATTAAGACTGTACAGAAGACGTCCTATTCCATTTACATAACTAACTATACTGTAAAACAAATGGACTAATTATAGGCTGTCTCATAGGACTAATTCTCGGTAATCTAGCAAAAACGAGTCTGCCATCATGGAAACCGCATTCTATGCAAGGTACATCGATGACACATTTGTTGTATGCACCGATATGAATCACGAAAATAAATTACTTGAATCCTTTAGTGCAGCATAGCACAATATGAAATTTACATCGGAACATCAAACTGATGAAAGATTCCATTACCTAAACATAGGTATCCCTAGAAAAAATGATGGGACTTGGTAGAGATATTATCTATAGAAACTAAATCTAGTGAGGACAGTATCTAAACTTGTATAGCTTTTGTTTGATATGATTAAAACACTACCATAGATCAGGAAAACTACGTCTGACAGATAAACTCGATGAAGAATGCAGAAACACAAACATGTCTTCAACAAAATGGTTACCATATGCCATTCATAAAGAAACATAGTATTTTGAAAAAATATGATACTCAAGGAAAGTACTTTTCGGATTGATTTTTAAAGGTAATTCTGATCAATGAATAGTACATTTCTGGCAGCTATGTTAATGCCCATATAAACAACGTGATGCTCAATAACATAATCCAAAGTAAATAAGTGCCCGCCCTGTCATCTCCAATCGCATTTACCAATTCACATAAGCATATAAAGTGTGTACATTGGAAAAATAGAAAGGCGAGCATCTACAAGATTTAATTATCATATCTCTAAATCCCTTCGGCTCAAGGGAAGAACGGGTCTGCAGAGCTCAAGTGTAGGACATCTTTTGGACACGCAACACGAAGTGTGTAACATGCATTCAAAATAATCAACTAAAAAATCCTATTGTATTGTGTTAAAATTCGTAGAGGCTATGTTAATTAGAAATAAAAAGTGACCTCCGTATTTAAAATGAATACGTAGTTAACTTCCATTGGCGACAACAAAAACGTTTAATTTTCGTCTTTTCAATATAATTACGATTTTAATCAAATGTTTTTCCTTACGGAACTACTTATGACTATTTTATTACGTTTTTTTTATACTTTTAAAATTACTACGGTAAACGTTTATCATAGTAATCGTGAAAATTTCAATCTTCATTTTAGTTTGATCTTCTCTATAATTCCATTGATCAAAACAAATAGTCATAATTTCTAAATGGTCGGGTCAAAGGAGTAACCCCATAAACATATTTTTGCTAGTCATGCAGAAGCACAATGAACTCCAATGGTGCAAATTAAACACAATACTGATAGTTACTCGCCACCAAAGGTGATAAAACAACTACCAGTATGCAATGTGCTGGACAGCTAGGAACAATTTATTGAGGGTGAAGATGGGGTTAAGGCACTCACTCCTTGGACAAGGCAGCTGATTCCTAAAAACTAATTCCTAGTAAGAAACTTAACTAGGCTACTCTGTAATCATGTATACTGGATAACAGGTAAATTTGGTTGGTTTTATAAAAGGCGTAGCAATAATTCAGAAAAATGTCAAAGTCAATTAACAGAGTCTTGCTCTAAAATCAAGTTTTTCCTGTGACTTACAATTATACGTCATAAGGACGGAGCTTACAACGGAAACAATGCTTCAACAAAATCCCTACCCAAACTCTCATGGATAGGAGCTAGTATGAAATTATGAATGAACTTCATCAACCTAGTGACACTGCCAACTAAGTTTACTCGATAAATATTTGGGCTAGCTGCGGAATAACTAGACAAAGCAGTGTCACTGTCCACTGAGGTCTTGTTTAGAGAGACCTTAACTCAGTTGAATATCTGGACTTAGAAAACCATAGTATGATTTTATTACATATCTAGATCAACGTGCAGTTCTCTGGACACTATTAATCTCAGAGTGCTTAAAAATAATTAAAAGGCTCAGAGTTTAAATCCGTGAACCGGTGATTGAAAGCAGTGTACTAACAACGTACTAGATAAAATCTGTTTTTAAACTATGACGGCCTCACCATTGGAATGATAAATACATCAATATTATTTATAAATTAGTCGAAAACACTGTTATGTTGTATGAGTAAAAAGATACATGCAAACACTAACAAACTATATAGCTAGTTTTGTGCCTTCATAAAATGAAAAAAAAAACATTTTTGAGACAAGATTTATGATATCCTACGTAATCTTTAAAGACTAACCGCAATTCTAAGACAGGTGATTAGGTTTATTCGCACATATCATGTCTACCTGAGGAACCCCTAGTAACTACAGAGGAATACAAGTGGCATGAACGAAGTACACAAATCAACCAACCAACGGGAGTACCGACTGAACCTAACAGCCCACTTCTCCAATATTCAATATCTTGACAAGTTTGTGCAAATCAGTTAATTTCTTCTCTCTTGAACTTTGGTGTTTAAATAAAGGTTCATAATTGTTTTGAAAAAAGACAGTGTAATATATTTAATATTCAAGCTGCAGCAACGCCGAATATATTTTTTGAACAAAATATATTCACTTTATTATCTTTTCGACTTTTGTTTTTTGTAACCTCGGAAATTCTTTCAGTTAGTGTAAATTTGGCACCAGTAAGTTTGGTACAAAATAAGTAGAAGCATAATGGTGATTAGGTAAGAGTTAATACATGTCTATATAAAGAGAGGTAGAAGTTGTAACGGCAAATAATTCCCAGAATAAATAATCGTATAAACCCCCATCATCTATGTTGACTATGTCCATTATCAAATCATGGCGCAACGTTTCGCGACTCATTCTCTAGTCAGTTAGCACAGGCATTGCGATCTCGTTTACACTCCACCCACTATCAAATATATCTTAGCTATCCATCACTACCTTCTGATTTGCTATTATTCATGCGTGTGTGTTTATTCGCTGAAGGCCAATGTGGATTAACGACGGGTGTGACTTAACTGTGTATTAAGTGTGCACATTTATGGCCAGAAAGACGTGGACTGTGAACGATCGAACCTGTGAATCCGTTCCTGTTTATTGTTTTTATAAAGTATTTTTACATGCTCATATTTTTTCCATTCTTCCGCTACGTACTTTTGTATTTGCATATCAAAGGAATCCAAACCTCCACGTTTCCTTACTTTCAACTTGTTCCTTTTTGGTCAGATAACATAGAAGCTTGCTTCTGCCATGAAGAATTTGACTTTCGAGGTTGCAGCATAACAGACCCATGGATCCGAATTCTTGCCGTTGTAAAGTCACTTCCACATGAATTAAATAAATGTATTACTTTTTTCATTTTCGGACACGACTGTCCACAATTTTTCATCAGCTTGAAAAGTTTGTCCGTAAACATATAGACCAGTTCATTCGGCAGCATCTTGACTAATCGTTCTATAATATTGTACTTGGTAGTGGTTCGGCAGGATAAATCTTGCAACACCTGATAGAAGTGACTGGTCAATGTACTTTAACGAATATTTCTATTTTAAACGTTTTTTGACGAAAATACCACAACATGTACTGACACTTTTAGCAGTATTTAACAGTAACCCAATGTTATGCTGTTAGTAAGAAGGTTGATATGATCGGTTTGTATGACTAAGTGGTTAATACGACCTCGTGCGCATGAGGTCACAATAATAGATGCCAATGAGAGTATTAGCTGGTCACTGCCCGTTTTTTCTGATGCCTACTTAGTCCCAAGCCGGAAATAGCGAACTCAAGATTGATGAACCAACGAAATCGTATTGCATTTTAAACATTATTATATATATACACCAAACAAGACCAATTATAGAACTGTCATTAATGCAAATAATAGTGATAATGAATGTAAAACTGGAGTAACGTAAACACAATCAATTAACCGTAATTAATAAATGAAAAATGATATACTAACAGTTTATGTGTCAAACAAGAGGATCGGGCAAGGATAGAGTAGTTATAATAGGAATAAAAACGTTTACTCTATATGCAATGAAAAATAAGGAAGTGGTTTGCAGATAAACAGTTCTCGAAGATGATTAATCTTTTTAAGGTGTCCGGCATATTGCCTACAGAACAACCAGCCACAATAGAAAATCGGACTGTAGAAGGCACCAAGACTAGCTGCGATGAAGTTTATTCCTTCAAAGAAAAGCCTAATGTGACAGAAAACAGGACGACACAATTGCCCAAAATTGTCTTGTTTCCTCAATCCATGGGTACAACATAGATTAAGTAATTCATGACGAAGAAATCCCTTACACAAAAGATCTTTATCTCAAAAATGGTTTTGAAAAACGAAATCTGGTGTTTGCACACCTGAGTACGCTGTTTAAACAGAAAGTATTATACTGAAATGTTTAGATTTTACAAAAGCACCGTTCTAACTCAAAAGATTCTACTCTGAAACTTACATTCAGTAGATTTGTTTTGTTTTGACGTTTGCTATGAAAAAAGGTCCAGTTAATAATAGCTTCTATACTCAAGAATAATCTTGTACATGTGGGCATGCCATTTAACAGGCATGATCAGAATAATCTGGATTTACATACATACAAATATTTCAATTAAGTGTCACTTTAAGGACATTCATTACACATAAAGATATGAATTCAGAACCAACTAACGACATCAGAGTTAACAGTACTAAGACACCAAATATATATGTGTTATCATGATGCATGTAGGACTCAGTACCGCGTGCATTCTGACTAGGGCGTTACGATCTTAAATAACAGCTGACAGTAATCAGAATGAGTCTAAGTATGTCTAGATGCTGGATAAGATGTAGGGTATTTGGAATTCGGGTGTAGAGGAAAAATCAGTGGTATTGAACCAGTAGCTTTCATGCTTGCACATACATTATCACTTTCAACGACAGAAAAGACAAAAGCAGAGAGAATACTAAACAACATCACTGATGTCCTGAGACGAATGGGCAAATATTAATGTTTATACGGACATTGAAAGATACGACTGATCAATTCTGTTTCTAAATGCAATAAAAGGGAAGAACACTAGCATATGACTAAGACAGGCGAATGGTACTCACACGTTCAGAGTCCCTATTATTTTGTTGGTCGAGTAAGAAACAATAATTGGTGTTAACATTTTTAATGAGTTATCAGAAGACATGAAATTACCAACTTGTCGTACAAACAAAGAGATTGGATCTCTTTACCGAATGGCTTGGGGTAAATTGTTCACATTCTCTAAAACTTATTTGTAAAATAATTCTGCTAAATTGTGGATATGGAATGTGACATTTTTATTTCCAAAGTTGAATTGCGTAGGTTGTAGAGAGAAGGTTCTACTAGCTAAATTGTTTTAGACGATTAAAGTGCGAATTTGTTCAGTATCTTATAACAGATTAGGTTTAACTTTAGTCTGCTCCTCCATAAAGTATCTAGTCCTAAATTAGTGCATCTAGTTTTGTAATCCAGGGTGCAATCATCTTCAAGAATGCGAATTGCAAAGCGACATTGAACAGACTCCTGTTTGAGTTTTCTTTTGATGGAAACGCTACTTAAAATGAAAGTGCAGTATTCTAATAACGGTCGGACACGAACTTTATATAGCAGAATTCGAGAATCATCGCCGTGTAAATTATGTAGTACGCAACCCAGAAGTCCATGTGACTTCGATGTCTGCATATTGACCTATTTTGTAAAAAACAGATTATAAAAGTACCTTAATCCTAATTCAACTTATGACTGAAATCTAAAAAAACTTATCACCGTTTATGGAGAGATCGAAATGGAGGCGCTTATTTCGAAAACATATCCAAACCACACTTAAAAACACTAAGATCTAACTTCCATTTCAAGCAACATACTGCGGCCTTGTTGAGTTCAGCAGTCACGCTACTGAATGTGTGTGCGAATCCGTGAGAAGGGAATGAGTACATCATTTTAAGATCATCTGCGTATAGAAAAGGTCCACTCATGCTGAAGCATCTGCATATATCATCTATATAAGCCATAAAGAGATGTGGGTCTGAAACACTTCCTTGTATAACTCAACTTGTAACCGGTTCGGCCTTGGACAGAGTTGAGTTAATTTTAACAATTCGATGCCGATGACTGAGAAAGGGATTAGCCATGCAAGTAATGAGTTCTTAATTCCATAATAGGAAAGCTTACCTATAAAAAGCCTGTAGTTGACCAAGTGACCAAGATTTTGTTTAGTTAAGAATAAATTTACGAATTCGAAGTGGCAAGTCATACAAGTTTCAGTTTTGAGAAAAGATGTTGGAAATTAAAGATAAGTTTTTCGGAGAGTAAATAATTGAACATTTTATCCCTTACTATTTTTTCTACTATTTTAGAGACAATTGTGGTTATATTTATGGGCCTATAACTGAGCAGATTTGTCCATTCACTTGACTTAAATCCAGGGTATATGCATGAGTTTTCCATCTATTGGGATAAGTACCTATTGTTAAGCAATGGTCACACAGTTTTAATAGGAATAATTGGATATTGAGGTCCACCGAGTTTGAAGTAAATGGATACCATACCATTAACTCCATAACTACAAGACATCCTAAGTAAGTTTATTGGTTTACAAAGTGGTCACAAGCATGGGACAAGGATTTTATATAGTTAGTGACCGAATAGATAGTGTCCACCTCAGTGTCATCTAAAGGTTTATCTCTGTTGGCGAAGAAATCGCCAGATAGGGCGGAAATGATATTATGGTCATTGACAATTAAGCCATCATGTAAGATGCAGAGAATACCATTATTTCGGAAAGGTTTGAAGCGTTTATTTAACAGCCGTACCTGGTTTTGTACTTTGGAGCTACTGCGAATTGCTGACAACTCTTCATTAATCGCCTTTAAACGGTGAATTTTTTATTTGGTTAAAAGCCATGGTAATTTCCACAAATGCTGAGAAGCTATTCGACTTAAAATAACACTTCTGTGGACGCCTTAGCGACTTACTGTGATGAAGTGGTATATACGAATCATTCAACTTGATTGTATTGTTAAGTTTCATCGGTGCAATTGAATCTAAACAGTAGTCATTAATTTGATACAAAATATATATAGTGCATTTGTAAGACTATTAGATAAAAACAATAATCCTAGTCAGAAAAACTTCGAAAGGTGTGTAGATCTCATTCCACATTTTCATAATCTCGATATTGTTTAGTTTTTTGTAATATATGGTTTAGTGACTAAAATTAAACGTTAGAGCAGATAAACCATAATGTGGTTACTGCTTTCGAGCTCTTTACTAACTTGAAATGATAGAGGGTGTGACATCATGACAGAAAGCTAGGTCAAGAATGTTGTTATGTCTCATGGAAGTGTGCGCACACTGTGTCTAACAGTGCATGTCTACTGTTGAAAGAAGGTTTTCACCATCATATGACTGTCCTGTTCCAATATTCCAATCTATCCTAGGGAGGTCAAAATCATCTACAATGACTTTTGCATTAATATTTATGATAGAATTATGTATGAAAACAGTAATAGTGATGTTATCTACAATAGTCGATATGTCAGGGGTTCTTAGAATGCACCAAAAAAAGTAAACTATGATTCGGAGTATTGTCTGAGATCTAGGCCGACTACTGTATCTTACCGAGTATTTCGTCATTGATTTTATTAGACAGAAAGCAAACACTTGTGTTTTAGGTGAATATAAACAGTTTAAATATAGATAGTCATTATAATAATGGTAATATGAGCAAACTATACAAAAGTTCATATAAATACAGCTTCTTTGAAATAACAATATGACTCAAATTATGTTTCCCTATTTGGCCATCATAATAAAGTATATATTAATTCTGGTATTCAGTGGTGAAACTCAAAATCCTGTTGACATTCAAAAAATCCAAGTTCTTTCTGTGTATGGCCGACAATTTCATAGTCACACACAAACCCTTAATAAGATAACCGATGACACAATTTATTAGTGCAAATTTAGCACTACATTATACAGCAAAGTCAAATGTTATAAGCAAATTTCAACTGTTACCTTTCATGATACAACTAAAAGAACAGAAGTAATTCGTACAAATAATCTATAACACAGTGAATAAATATCGAAGAACATGAATTAAGCTACTTGTTCATGAGGAAATATGTACATCAAGAAGTAAGGCAACCATTTCTGATTTGCAACGACTAACTAAATCAACCTTTCAGGCAGAGACAGACAAAACAGTAGACCAATATTATTAGCAGCAAAATCTTCAAGTTCGGGAAAAGGGAATTAGCGACATCAGTGGGAAAAAACAGATAGCAATAAGAACACTTATAAGGACCTATTTGTATGCAAGGATTCAAAAGCTGTTATAACAGAGACACAGAAGTATGAAACTACGGAAACAGATAACAGTAATACAACATCAACTACATAATCTAAGAAAAATGTTAAATACCTTGGTGTAGCGAGAGTTGAAAAGAAAACGGCTGAGGGGTTACAGAAGAACATCTCCATGGTGATGCATGAAATTACTTAACTGCCTAATGGCTGCGTAAATGAAGATTATCTGCACCGAACTCAATGAATTTCAAGCTAACCTAACTATATCTCTAATTTATTGGGGAGGAGACAGGAAAGATCTTTCTTTCTATAGGCCAGTGGCAATACTTCCAATACTACCAAAGATTATGGAAAGCATTGTGGATGTTTATTCATAAATACAACCTGCTCCGCGAAGCGTAACACAGGTCTCGCATCACAAGCACCCTTCTGGCCTGAACGACTGGACGGCCTACTGCGACGTCAAGACTTTGTCCATGCAGTATTCTCGGATTTCGAGAAAAAGCGTTGGGCAAAGGCTCCCCACAACCTCTTAGTCCATAGGTCAATAGCGACTGGCTCCACAAAACCGTTGTTATCCTGACGGAATTTCTGTGCTAAGGCGAACACGATTTACTCAAACTAAAGACAGGCTACGTCTGGATTATCACAAAGTTCGATTCTCAGACCATTACTGTTTTTAATTTGCATCAACAGCCTTCCATCATTTAATACTTTGTCAACTATTGAATATGCAGACGATGTGAAGCTATGGAGAGCTATGAGAAATAATAGGAACATAAAACTCAAAGGCGATAACAGCCTGATCCTCAACCTACAGAAAACCCACATTATATACTACCGCCCTCTAGATAAAACTTAGTCAGACTATTAGTTATTTGTGGAAGCGGAAAACTAGTGCCGCTAAAATACGAAACTTAGGTTTAATTTTCACTGATGGACTAAAGATAACCATCAAATGGATGTGATGAAAACATACTCCACATTCTGCCGAGTTAGTAGTCAACTGGGCATGCCAACACTAGATCTTTTCTTAAAAATATTTAAGACGTACATAAAACTGCATTTAAAGGTCAGAAGATTGTCTTTTTTTCCACCCTCAAAGTAGTCACTGACCTGGCGAATGCACAAAGACAGACAACAAAATGCGTAACAGGACTAATAAGCAAATAATACACCGACCGGCTACGATAGTTGGGGCTGTTTAATCTGGTCAACAGGCGGCGGAAGAGGAACCTAATTACCGTTTAAGACACAATAAGCACACCTGGACAACTCAGTAAAATTATACTGGCAGCTCTGCATATTTGTGTATCCCAGCAAATCTACGGACCTATTGCCTACGTTAACGCAGGTGATTGGTTATTTCTTGTCACTGAAGGTCTTTTCTACTTGAATCACTATGCCTGATACAGTAACTGCAGCCCTCATTTTGGTAGCGTTATTAAAAAAGATAAATGACTATGTGCACTACCACAAAATACCAAATCTTCCTGAAACAGGAGCTGAAAACTTCATATTACCTCCGAACCCTGAACTCTTGCTACATTTGTATTTATCCATTATATGGTACTCTTATAAGCCTTACTCACGGACCAGACTACCAAGGACAAAACAAAAGAGCATAGGCTAATGCAAATGTCTACTAGAAAAACAAATAAAATGAGAAAACAAACTAAAGTACGAATAGGAACAAAATCAGCTGGAACTGCCTTGACCACAGCTGTATGGCAGGTAGCCGATTATCAGTAAAAAGCAAAGACTCAGAACCTAAGATAAGACACCTTAGATACGAGAAAAAAATGTCAGTCGGTTTACCTTAGCTCGTCATAAAGGTATTAGAAATTTATTAGGCTCATACTATCTCACTACGATGATATTGGATGCTGGAAGTATTTTGAATTTATGTTCCAGCTCAAGGTTGATATTGACTTAATGAAATGATCTGGTGGAATTCATTAGAGAAGGCAGGGAATATATCAAAAATTGCACTAACAGCCATAAAAAGCGCTCAACAAAAGATAGATGAAGTCCTTGATATTACAGAGGAAACGGCTATCGTTAATACACCACCAACCAAATTGGAATATTCAAGTTAATCCTGAATCCGAAACATCAGTATCTGTCGAGTCGTGTCTTCTGGAACTGGGACTAAGTGAGTAATTTCGTGATCACATGGTGACTAGTATTCATGATCGAGTTTAACGCCATTTAAATGTGGGGGTAAATTTTTTTTTATAGGACTTGTAAAACTCAGTCAATGATTCCTTGCTGTGCATGCATTTTTTTTTCACCTGTGAGCATTATCAGCCTTACCTACTAATATGATTCAGATACTGTTGCATCATTCTTTCCGAAACCATTCTTGAGTGGAGTTTTTCGAAATAATAACTTTTAATATTTGAGAAATGAATAATTTACTCTATTTTATAAAAATAGCATTGCCTTTCAAATGATATAATATGAAATATCATGTAGCACTATGATGCTAGGTGGCGGTCTAGTTTGATTCGCTTTCTAAGGAGTCTGTGTACAGACTGTTTTCTTGTGGATATATGCACAAGAAAACAGTTACGTAAATTTAGTGATGAGTTACCAACTTTTACAGCACACTATTAAAACATCAATCGATGTAAAGTGTAAGTGGCGCTTGACGAAACTTCATTTGCCTAATTTCCATTGAGATTAAATAACACTGTAACAACACGTTTCGAAACCTTGTAGGTGGTTTGGGATTGAAATAGATATAAGGTAGTAGAATTGTAGCTAGTTATTGTAGGTCACTCTCAACCGCGCTTGAATGTTAGTGTAGGTTTGCCAGCTTATTAATTAAGACAGGAAACTATACATATCATAACTCTTTGAGTTAAGCCAACCAATCTAATTTGCGAGATCATTAGGTCCAAACAGAGCTTAATATTGAAAAATCGATTAACAACAAACACTATCCAGACTAATGAGGAGCATTGACTATATATGTTTCATGCATCGAATCTTCAAACTCTAAATGTTTGAATTTCGAAAGCATATTCAACTTATATGGTATGACTCCCTATCTTTTTTTGACTTTGGAATCTAGTGCTCAGCAATGTGTTTAGTGTTCATGATGTGGAATGTCGCCTTTAAATGTGTTTTACAAGTATTCTGATTTATATCATTCAGTTATAATTAAAGTAGGATTCAGCACAAATGGATACTTGATAATGCTGACCACCCGCACGTAGCTGCCTTCGAGGAATTTCTACTTCATGATTGAGTCACCCAGTGAGCATAGTTTGTCAGGGATGTTGTACTTGTAAATGGTTATAAATCTATTGACGTGGGTGCACAGCCTCATTCAATAATATGGTTGAAGCTGGTGTTATTAATATTCGATTATGTTTTACATTACTGCGCTCTTTTAGGTGTTGTTCATAGCCGTTTCGACTATTTTGAGCACTTTAATTTGTTATACGATGTTGATTGGTAGATAATACATAGTGTTTAAAAGTAACTCAGCAATAACTGATTGTAAGACTATTTTAACCAACTTTTGCAGTCTTTAGGTGGATTTTCACAAAATTGATACCAGCAAAATCGTATTCTTAATGACACAAGAACATTTATTGTGTAATAAACCTGGACAAAAAAATACGCATGTTTGCAAAGTACAGAACTTGTATCCGGTTGACATGAAACAAATATCTGTAATTTAGGACTGCGAATTTTGACCTGCTTTGTGTCCACTGCTATTGAGTGGACTGGAAAACATCTGAAAATGACTAAATCAACATGCCATTCCGTCATATTTTTGGCTGTTGGTTTTACCATCCGGTGGAACAGATTTTCGGACTATGGCTCATTTTTATGATTGTAATTAGTGGTGGAAGATTCGCTGATGTCTCCAAATTAGTTATGTAGAACCGTTGATATTCATTTTCTAATATTTTAATTATCTAACATCGTTTTTATTAGATATCCTCCACTAGGTGTTGTTGTTCTATTTTTAATCTTTTTATCGTCTACATATTACATCTTGTATTGATTTCTTAGACTTGGTTTCTCGACGTCTCATTGTCTTGCGAGAGAGAAGTATCAGAACAGTCACACATTTACAAATTTTATGTACTGTTTAGTATTTATTTTTACATAAAGTACTTTTGAGTGTATTTGTTCGTAAATATTTTGTGGCACTGCCACTGATAATAGTGTAGGGTTTCTTATGTCGATTAAGCTATTGGTTATCAATGTAATGTTAATCACTCATACACCTACTCTTTTGTTAATTGAATCCACAATTTCACTGCCAAGTAGTATCAAGTGGAATTCTAGTTTGATCATACCAAGTAACAATTATAAGAGACGATAATTGATAAACTGTTTGTTATGATTAGAAAGATGTGTAGTAGTTTATTTATACAGCATCCATAAACTTATCTCTTATTTATCATTTCAATTAGTGTTTGTACATTGTAGCTCAAAGTTTCCATCATTCTTGGGGTTATTTTCTTGGTTATTTCCTACTTTAAGCAAAGTCGGGGTACGAAGTCAACGATGATTGTGAAAATGTGAAGACATCCTACTTATCAAGGACCAGAAGTCATGATGGATTTCTTGCAGATTCTAACGAAACAGTTGCTTACAATCAGTCAGACAATGTCGTACCAAGTGATCCTGATAAGCTACTGGTTGATACAAATACTGAAACTGATGAGCTGGTAAGTTTTTACAGCTTGACCTTTTGTGTAGAGAATATGCAAGGGAATCACTTTTGTTTTACCATTTTCTCTAGCTTCTTTGAGCATCTGCGTGAAGGGTAGTCTGTTTTATTTACATTGTATTAGTTTATTTGCCTGATGCATTACAAACACTATATTTATTTAATAAACTTGTGCTGTTTAGTTTATCCTTCAAAATCATGGTAGTAGGTTTACTGGTATTCAAATTTAGATTACTGTACACCATTTATGATTGACCATGCAGATATACGGATTGCATATTTACATATCTTTATTGCTCTGTTTCGATTTGTTACTTTCTTTTGCTTGCAAACTTACTCTAATTAGTTTTTATATCTCATCTATTGTATCTAAATGTCAAGAATTAAATATATATCACTTACTCTTTCAACGTAATTAGGTATTCGGGCACTAAAATGTGGATATTTTATGTATCTATGGTGTTAAGCTGTAACACTTAGTGCCATAAAAAAATGACAATTCAGAATCAGGCGAAACGTGTAAAGTGTAACTCCAATTCGTTGGTCGGTTATTAATTTACCCAATCAACCAGCATGATAGAGATGCTGTTTTTCTGCAATAGAAGAATGGAGTTGAAAACTGTCAGCCTTAAAATTATACACCTCATTTTACTCCACGGACTCCCGTCTCCGGCTATAAGGCTTTTCCAACTATGGATCCAATTCACTGAAAGCACTTTGTAAAATGTCCGTATGTGAGTAGTCTCAAGCAATTATCTCTTGGGCACTGTGGTTACACTATCGAGTCGTCAAAACCTCTACTAATCCACTTTTTTTAGATGCCTCAAGATGAAGAAGCCTTCCACAGTGTTGGCAACGGGGAAGTAATAACCGCCTTCATACCTCTAGCAGCACTCGTGATCACCTTTTTCACGATCAAATCCGTTCTCCTCATATTTCTAATACTTTCATTTCCCACCCTCAACTTTCTCCAAGCACTTTTCCTATGCGTGCCACTGGAACTAGTTATTCGAGTTCTCGAAATTCTATCCTAGGTCTCCTGAAACTGCGCTCTAAACTTCTTCATTGGAGCTTTTAATATACAAACATTGTCAAATTTATCAACAAGACTCGTTAGTTAAAACCTTAGAATCTCTAGAGATTGATGTGTGCTGTATCTTCGAAACATGCATACGGACCCAAGCATGGTCATTCATATGACTTCACCTAGTCAATACAGGAAAATAGTGCAATCTACTCTTCGTTTATCTGGGGACCCAACAGCAAATTTTCGTGACCTTGTTGGTGTAATTTTAACACTAAGTGTGTGGGAAGATTAGACACTTCTCCAGTGGATTCCTGTCGACAGTTATTTATGTACTGTCCGTCTAAATGGTACAATCCGGACTTGCAATGGCAGCGATGCACACCAACGTATTTTGTCGTTTCCACGTATGTCCCCACTGACTGCAGAACAGATGAATTGGATGATGAGTTCTACATGATATTCTGTAGCCTCCTTCAAGAAACTAAGTTATAGTAATCATAGCGGGGAATTTTTATGCCCAAGCCAAACAAACGGTTAAGGAAAACTGTCTAACATAGTTGTGCTCAGACTACCGCTTAATTTTAGCTAACACAAACTTTAAACAGTCTGGAGAGACATTGTTTAACCTGGTGATCTCATCAGCGTATCGATGGATACAAATAAACCAGTCGAATTGTGCTACAAATGTGTAATGATTGGTCTATTTACGGTATTGTCGTTAAAAATGCATATTTGAAGATCTACGGGTTTCCAGTGAAGCTATCGTCTTCATAAAAGTTACTGAAGTAAAAGCGACAAAGTCTTGGTGTTTATAGTGTTCTGAACACAATTTATACTAACGTTCAGAATTGAGTATCCTATTATCATACTAGGACATAAGATGTTAATAATATTTGAACGCCAAATATTTGGAAGATATAGAATGCCAATAATATGTGAAAAATCTAAGTGGTTGAAAATAAAATTTTGATATTTCATTCGGCGAATTGGTCCGATATCCTTCAGGTAAACAATCGGAATCAAAACTATCAAAGTTAAATAGTGTCTAAATCAATCTTACACAGTATGAACAAATAGGCTGAAGTACATTTAATTTCACCATGGTAGCTGTTACTTATCAAATTAAATTTTAGTCTAAATCTTTTACCAATACAGACGTTAACGATAGATGACGATCAGTTTTTCAGTCAATAAAAGTATTTCGGATTTATTTCATCATCAGCATTAATTACACATCACTGCACACAGACATACCCCTTTTGCAGACGGTTAATGTTATATTACAAGTCTTATGTTTCTCTTAGGTTTTAAAAAAGGGATGGTTTATTCATTTAGGCTCCTTTAACACCATGTGAGTGCATTTTCACTGAGTCATTGCCTTTACCGTATAAATACACTCGTGCACATATCTTTATCCACTACAAGTGTCACATATATTCACTTTAAACGTAATTCAAAATTATAACATGATTGGGAAAACTTCGAGTTTACGATTGTCTTGGACTCTATTCGACTTTGATAGTTTTAATTCTCATTGTTTTCCTGAAGAATATCGGACCAATTTGCCGTGTGAAACGTTAGCATTTTGTTTTCAGTCACGTCGATTTTTCAGATATTATCGGCATTCTATATCTTCCATATACTTGGCGTCTAATTTTCCTCAAGTTATTTATTCGAATTGAAACGAATGTTTATATAATATAATACTAAGATGTTGTTTTTCTCGGTCCCTTGAGATTTATTCCCAAAACATTGTAATGTCTTACAGTCGGGAACTGATTCCGGACTAATCAAAGATGACATTCCTGTTAGTGAGCATAAAATACCACAAGCTTTATGCGAACAGAAGTGTAATATACCAGATATATCAACTCCGAAATACGTTGCAGAAGAATTAATCGTCGATATAAATTCTCACTTTTCGTCCCTGGGAAAAGGATTTCATTTAGTAGATAAATCAGTTTCAAATGAAGATATTTCTTCTTTACACCGTACTTCATCTGATGTAGTGTTGCCATTCACAGCACAACCAATATATACCGAAGGAGATTTTCGATACAAATACCACAAGTTCAGATATTGAAGTAATTTCTTGCTGCAATTCTACAAACGGTGGTGAAGTTCACGGGCTAAATTCCTCTATTATATCAAATACTATATCTTCTGCTAAGAAGGCAGGCTTGGAAGAATCCACTCAACAAATGTATTCACTTGGAGAATTCAGCGCTTCTGTTATTTTGAGTAAATTGTATGTTTAGTATGATTTCATGAATGTATTTGTTATTTTCCAAGTGTTATATAAACCGTTTCCTTCAAACGAAAACACCAATCTTAAAATTAGGAATTGTTAAAACCTAAATCAATACATTTTTATCAATAGTTTTTCTTATGACTCGGCTTCCAAATGCATGACATGTGAAGCCTCATGCTGTTCCCTTCCGAATGCTAACGTGTTATCACGACAAAAACTGATTATAATTACTTCTCAGTATGAACAACGGCAATGAACATTAGCAATTGATAAGTTCACATTATTTAGTTTTGAAAGCTTTTCCTTGATGGCTTCTTGAAATTTCTCGTTAAACAAAGTACGTTTCTGCATTGTATCATTTAGTTTAGTAAACATTTATTGTTGCCAACATATTTCAAGCGAAATTGAGGACTACATTTTGATACCAATTATCAACTGGAGATTAATTCACCTACACGGTTTGGATTTGTTAAGGTTTATCAAAGCTTGACTAACACAATTATTATTTTGATTAAGACATTGAACTACCAATAGTCAAATTTTTACTGGAGCATAAGCTTACGCGTTGGAAACATATATCCTATTACAAAAATTTCCAGCGACTGCTTTCTAACATTCATCATGCTATGATAGCACAATACATGCAAGTATTATATGGTTTGATAAAGTGTTAATTGTCAGTAGTATCTGATAAAGTATTTTGTCGGTTATATTTGCTTAAGCTGCATTGCAAAATAATTGACGGTAGTTTCAGGTTAAAAATACATGGATATTGAATACTGATTGTTTCCTAAACACATGCCTTCCTAAGTATATACGTTGTAAACTATGTTAATATAGTGTGAAATCACGTAATATAGTTGAGTGCTATGTTGAAATCGAAGTGTTACAGTAATTTTTCAGTCAGTCATTAGCTACGTAGAATCCGGAATATATAAGCTCAGGTTCAAGTTGCTATACCACATTGACACGGTATGATCAAATTTGCAAGGATAACACGACAATAAAATATAAAGTGGAGGAATAAAGTAGAGGTGTGTGTGAAAGAACTTAAGATATGAATGAAAATAAAGAGCGAATACACTTACAACACCATGACCGATTCTGAGCGATGTCGCTCAGTGTCTCTAGCTACTGATCCCGATTATCACGTGGACCCCAACCAGGTAACTTGCATCAACCAACATGGATTCGACCACCGGTCAGAGATTTTATAGACTAGTGCTATATTTTGGTTTGGGCACCCCTGGCCTTTTTCCATTCTACTTCTACACCAACCAACATCGCACGGCAAGATAGGCGGTGGTTGGAGATATGCAACACATGTCCCAACCATCTCAGTTGATAGGTTTTACGGAAACTTCAACTGATTTGCCATGCGTCCTAGTTGCAGATGTCTAACATCAATACTACTTGTTCTCTCATTCCATGATATACAGGTGATACTTGCGGGACTTCTATGAGCAAGGACACAGAACCTACCTATATCTTCTGTTTTCAAGGCTTATGCTTCATATCTCTGGGTTAAAACAAAGCAGACTACTGAGCAGTATATTTCACCTTTCGTCAAAAGAGAGATATATCGCCTACGCCACAAGTGGAGTAGGTTGGTAGAAGCCTAACGAGCTTTCTAAATCCGGGATGAGATGTTAGTAATTTCGATGCCAATTTCAATTGATACCTAACGAAGTCATTTCCATCCTTCAACGATTTTGCTCAGTTAACTAGTGATATAAGACCAACTTTTTATGAATGGCATTATTCCACATGTAAGTAAGTTAAAGTAGGCAAATTAAACAAGTACATAGTTTATGAATATTTATGCAATAGTGTCATTGGAAACGTGCACACACGCATAAATAAGTCCATTAGCATACACTTTTTCGACTGAAAGTTGTTTAATTTCACATTTTCTAATTTTAGTTATGTTGTTTTCAAAATGTACGTTTACGTTTTTTCCGTTATTTTGTCTACTCAGTTCTAATCGTCCAGCACATCGTCGATCTGTTAGTGTTTCTCAAGATTTATATATGGGTAAGCTCTAGTGTCATAAATGTTTTATTTAATAATTGTTTTACATCTCATATGTTCCTTAACTTAGATTTTTTTCTGTATATGACTCGTGTGGAGGTAGGTACTTAAGTCGTTTGTTGAGATAGCTTCTTTGCCAAAGTTATGTGCATTTTCTGACATGATTGAACGAAGTCAACTGACATCAGTCACGGCTTTAACACAGTAGATTCAGGACATTCAGTCTCAAATCAATCCTCCGATATACTTTGTAAAATCTAGTCAAATATATCAAGAGGTTCAAGTCTCAACATACTTTACATTCCAAAAGCTTTCACCAGCCAAAACCTGAAATTCAAGTTGTACATGTTAAAGCAATTTGTTGGATTTATTTATTTGGTATGGTCTTGTTTTGTAGTTTATTTTATCTGGTTTATTTATATGGGCTTTTCTGTTCGCTCATATCTCATTCCTACTTGTAATTTAACAGAAATACTTAATTATGTTCTATCTCTTAATAACAATATACCTTAATGCTGTAAGTGAACTCGTAGAAAAATTGCCTTCGCTGAATTAACCTATTATGTATTCAATTTTCGATAATGTACCAAGTTCGTAGGTAGGACGTTATGACACTGCTTAGTATATTCGGTTTTTAACTGGTTAACTAGTATGTTACAGGTTCTAATCCCATTGTCTACTTCTATTTGGTAAAAATTGGATAGTGTTATTAGCTATCAAACTTAGTGTACTTCGAAGCCATGCACATGAGTCTGTATTTGGTAAACGTGTTAAACAGACAAACGAACCGAAAGTAGGTTTTGTTTCCCGCTTCCTCCATGTAAGTGAAAACCCTTCCCTGGTACTGTAATAACGTCTTTATCTACTGAGTTATGCCAGGTTCTACGTTGTACATAACTGACTGCGAGTTTTTATTCATAAATGTATTTAGCTATGTGCTACATACACATTCATATACTTAGTTCTGAGCAGCACTTTACATTCAGGTGGGTTAATGATACTATTCGATTGCCGAAATCGATGTGCGCGGAACTAGGCTTGACTTAGTGAAGCATTTTGTTTGTAATCGATAGCACATAAGTTAGTGTATTCATTTTCATTGTACTTAAAATCTTATTTAAAAATTGAAACAATTTTTTATATTTGTTTTAACCTTAAAGACTCACGTAATACTGTTGGTGATGATTTGATATTTGCTTATCATGACCTCGCTAAGGTTAGTGGGATTATTGGTGCCATATTTTTTACGACATACTTTTGTTTAAATAGATGAGTTTTAATTTTTATTGAACATGGATCTGAAATTTCTCACATTGTCAAACTAGTTGCCAATAGTAACAGTTGGTTTCTAGTTTTTACGGTAACTAATAGTATGATTGTTTTATATATAACACCCTAAACACAAGAAGCATTTTACGTTATTCATAATTACCAATGAGTCACTTTGAAGTGGTTTAGACCCTCAGCATTTGAACTCTTTCGGATGGAGCTTCTGTTCCTTGATCTTCGGCTGGTCAATCGGGAAGCAGTGAAATCAAATTTTCTAAGTGGTCCGTACTGTTGACTGTACGCAGTATGATACCAGTAATATGTTTCCTGATGGTATTCAGCATCTCTACTTTTACTACACTTATACAGAAGAAGGGACAGATAGGAATGTAAGCTGGTAATATAGGAAGCTTTCTTGACGTATGGATTTCTGACTACAACTTTAAGATTCACAATGTATGGGTTCGACTTAACTGAACTGAAGATAAATAACTCCTAACCGTTGTTAGTAGATTGACTTATTTTTAGCGTAATCCATAAACCTGTTAATTTATCCTTCATGATCCTTAAGGCACATACATAATATTAGTTTTGAAAACAGCAAGTACAGTCCTTGATTGGATCTTAGTTGATTATCATCTATGGTCTATTCAGTCGAGTTAGTACTCTAAGAAATATATACGTGTTGTCGGTTTATTTACAATATGATGCTTTTTCTCTAGTTTCTACATTTAAATTTTCTTTCTTCAATATAAGCCAATAAATCTCTCTGCCAATCTCAGTGCCTGTCTAACTGTTAACTTCTGGTTTGTCAATCTGACGTTGATGAGAATTCTCAGAATGAAGTAAATTTCGATACTGTTTCATGAAGGTGTTCTTAGGATTGTTGGCTGGCTGTGTCCTTAGTTTCACGAAGAGATGCTTCATTACAATTAGGAGTTATTGAGAAACGCAATGATATTTAGAGGTTTAATGTGATTTTCAGCGAGTTTTAACGGAGCATTTGTGAGTTTGTACTGTCAGCGGTAGTAGTATATGTTGTGGTTGAGAACTTATGATACCGCGCGCTAACTTCTGAACTCGACCGGGCGAAACCTCCCAAGTCTTGATTCAGAAGACAAAAGATGAGACGGAATATATTTTCAAGTAGATGTCGAATACGCACAATAAATCACGTGTATCCATAATTTTGTGTGAAACTGTAATCGTTATAACAGTTCATCTAATCAGGGGAAGGGTAGAGGATAAATTTAATCATCAATTGCAGAGTGCTACGTCAAAACTTCTAGAGATCCTACTGATTTGTGATCGGATGAATTGTCTTCAGTTTCCCCAACGTTTCCAGGTTTTTTTTTCGAGATTTCTTCAGGTCGCCCCAATCGGTAGGTGATCATCCGTCAACTTCTGCACTGCACAACCAGTGATTTTGTTATGAGGCTAATTGTTCCTGGGTGTTTACTTATTTCACTACTACGGATTCACTGATGTTAGCTCCATTTTACCTTTTCTGGATTAAAAATATCCAATAGCTGATATTTCAAGAGCGCCTTCTCAGTTTATTCATATCGTGAATTCAAGAGATTGTAATGGATAATTCGACACATAATTTATTCCTTAACACTTTTCTTTTGTTATCAGTCTTAGGAATTCTTCGATGTTAAACACCTACTAAATGTACGTGAAGCAAAAATTATTCAGCTTAGCCAAGAAAACAATGCATTACAGAATTCAATCGCAGCACTAGAAAAGTACGTAATTCGAATATTTTTTAACATGGTCATCTAGTTTGATTGTACTGATTATCTAATGTCATTGTTTAACAAAATTAGTTTAATGAATTTTAAGATTTTAAGATATGAAGTCCGTGTATACCGCGGAAAAGTAGGGATTCGATTGTGAACGGGGGGGGGATCTCGAGTGTTGTTAGCAGTATGGGGGAAGTTATCACTTCCCGGTTGCCTACACCGTGAAAGAGCTCTTCTTTTTGATGTACTTGATAAGAGAACTGGGTTAGAGTTGGAAGCGTGACCACAGTTCTCAAGGGACAACTGCTTGAGGCTGCTCACACAGCCTTTTTGAGACTTTTTTGTTGTATTAGCTCTGTACTTGTTAAGGTCTTATTGCTGGTGACGGAAATCTATGATGTATGGCGGTGTGCATTTTTACAGCCAACCTATCCTAACCCAACCCTTCCTTTGTGAGAAAGCAGCGTGGCTGTCATACTGATTGGCTGAAGGAAACCTTACCACCACCACACCACTGTTCAGTTACCAGTACGACTTATTATTATTAACTATTATTATAAGTATTATTACTAATAAACTCCGCCTGGAACCCTTTCAGCGTTACTGCCGGTCCCAAGTCCAGATAAAGGAGGAGGGTAGGTCAACGCTAAAAAAGTGCAAATCAGAAAAAAATCATTTAAATTCCGCCCCGGGGATTGGAAGGTTTCCACTTCGAAGAGTCATGACGCCTCATGGTGAAAGCCGAATTTTTTCGGAAGTCACTACGCCGATGCCCCTTCTGACAACCGGAGCAACAATTAATATAGGTGACCGACCTCAATCAGTTGTTCCCTGGGCACTGCGTTCACACTTTCGGGTCATTAAGACCTCCCCTAAGCCACTTTTTTCAGGTACCTCAAGAGGAACCCTTCTACATTTATGGCAACCGCCTAAGTGATAACTGCTCTCATACCTCTAACAGCACTCGAAATCACTTTGTTTGCGATCAGTCACGTTCACCAATTGTTTCTACTAATTGCACTTCTCCACCTACATCTATGCGTGCCACTTGTACTGGTTGCTTGAGTCCCCGAAACGCCATACCAGGTCTCCTGTAATCACTCTCTTAACTTCATGCTAGAGCTTTTAACGTACGTACGTCGGGTCAGATAGGTCAACAAGCTGCTTTAGCTAAAACACTAAAATCTCTTGCAATTGATGTATCCTGTGTCTCCGAAACATACATACAGAACCCCAGCGTGGTCATCCGTTCGACCTTACCTAATTAATACAACGGAACAGCACAATTCACTTTTCGTTTATCTGGAGACCTAACAGCAAGCGCACGTGGCCTTGCTGGTGTAGGGAAGAACAGGTACATATCGAGTGGATTCCTATACACAGTAGTCTATATGCTGTCCGTCTAAATGGCACAGTATGAACTCGAAAAGATAAAGACACATGCCTGCGCCTTTTTGTCGTCTCTGCTTATGCCTCCACTGACTGTAGCACAGATGTAGCGATAGGCGAGTTCTGTATGAAGTTATTTAGCCTTCTTCAGAAGGCTAAGCACTCATACATAGTAAGTATAGCTGGGGAAATTAATGCCCAAGTCGGTAGGCTAAATCAGGCTGAAAAACATTTAGGTGGGTCACTCGGCATTCCAGCCCAAAGAACGGATAACGGAGGTCGTCTGATACAATTATCTTCAGATTACCGTTTATTTTTAGCTAGCGCAAACTTTAAGCGACAGAGAGACATTGTTTAACCTGGGCACCCCAAACATCAGCACAACGATGAGCGCGAATTGAGAACATCGGCATCAGCTGTCGTTGGAAAGATGTATAGAGGACTGTCACTCATTTTGGGGCATGTGTTTAGATTCTGACCACGCTATAGTGAGTGCATGTGTCTCTATGCGTTTCGCAGGTCACAGAAAGGTCACATCAGGAAAACTCCTTAGATATCAATTCGAGACTGAAAATGCCAAGATTGCATTTAGAAATGGCTTGGCTAAGCATTTAGTCGCCCACAACCAACAGATTTACCCCGAAACAGCTTGGAACGATTTTAAAGCAGATGTAAACGCAGCAGCGTTATCTGCATCTAACCCCAATCCAAAAGTTATTAAAGACCGATGGATGTCTAGAACATCTAGTGAACTGATGGAGGCTCGAAAACTCATCCCAGTGAGCTTGGCGAATAATGAAGAGCGACGACAATTGAAGTGTAGACTAACAAAGAGTCTGCATAAGGATCGTGAACAGTGGCAGGCAACAAAAGCGATAGAAGCGGCGGCAGGCAATAGTAAACAATCAGTTCGTTACAACGTAGAACTTGGTACATGCGTACATTAGTTCAAGTTACCATGCCTCTATTAGCAGATAGAGACTAAATTTTCGGACCGAATCCCAGAGTAGGGAAGGTAGTATTAGAGTAATTACTAATGGTAAGATATAGAGATCAGAGAAAGAATTTGAAATAAAAAAAGTGACTCAGTATAGAGAAAGTTATGAAAAGCTCAAAAACTAGAATTTGGAGGAAGACAAAGAGTGGATGCACCTGCGCCATTGCCAACGATTTTGAGCCATATCACCTAAAGTCTCTAACCATTTGTTACGATCATCGCGTGGGCCCCAAGCAGGTAGTCTGCATCTATTAACATGGTTCAGCCCTAATGGTCAATGACTTTATAGAGTGGTGCCACGTTTTCGTTTGGCCCCCTCCCCTAGCTTACTTCCAGCCTACTCCCACAACAGACAACATTGCTCGTCGAGGTAGACGGTGGTCAAGCATACGTAACACATGTCCTAACCACCTCAGCTGGTAAAGATTTATTACTTCATCAATAGACTTACCGTATTTACCTAGTACTCTATTTCTAACCCACGCATTGCTTACTCGGTTGTCCCAGCAAACACGAGCAATGCTTCGGAGACATCTATGATTAAATACTAGTTGCCTACGAATAAAATCCATCCTTAATGACCATGTTTCACATCCATAAAGTAAGACGGATCGAACTGCTGCGCAGTAAACGCATCCTTTCGTCTGTAGATGGTCTTATGTATACGAGCCGAGATTTTAGCAGACACCAGACTATCGGGACTGATGAGGCTCCCAA
Organism: Schistosoma japonicum; assembly: GCA_025215515.1. Taxonomy (NCBI): domain Eukaryota; kingdom Metazoa; phylum Platyhelminthes; class Trematoda; order Strigeidida; family Schistosomatidae; genus Schistosoma; species Schistosoma japonicum. The sequence goes on from CM046069.1 coordinate 72,723,177, forward strand.
CATAAGTGAACCGGTCAACACATTCATTTGCTTCGCTTCCTAATACTAACTTCGGTGCCAAATCAAGCCAGTCCTGAAGCAGCATTTTGCATTTGGATGAAGAGAATCGCATCCCGAATATGCTGACATTCATGTTTAAGGCATTCAAAATATTCTGCATTTTATCAGCATCTTCACCCAATAGAATTATATCATCCGAATATGCTAAATCAGTAAGTTTGTCCCCTGGAAGGAGGTCAACCCCTCAGCAGTCAGACGATGACAATGTTAACTCTAAAAGTATGTCAATGATAAAATTAAATAAAAATGAAGAAAGCGGACAACCTTGACGAGCACCAATTGAGGTGATCAATTCCGACGACAATCCGTCATAAGCTCTAACACGACATGTGATGTTCGAGTAGAGAGCTTGCATAAGGTTAATGTACTTCTCTGGTATATCTTTCAGTGGCAGACATTGCCACATAATCCTACGACAAATATAGTCTAACGCTGCCTTAAGGTCAAGGAATACAACTATCGTAGGGCGTCTAAAAGTGTGCTGAAGCGGGGCGAATCAGCAGGACCTGATAAATTGACTACAGATATGTTTAAGGATGGTAGTGCGGATTTAGTTGGCAGGTTGACTGATATATTAGCCGACGTCTGGGAACTGAACATTATCCCATCTGACCGGTCTCGCTCACTGTTCGTTCCAAATTACATAAAGGACAGAAATCTTCTTGTGACAACCGCAGGGGAATCAGTTTGACTAATATAGTATCTAAAATATTATCCTCTATAAACATTCGGCGTTTATCCAACACTAGGGAGCAGCAGACTCGAGATAACCAGATTGGTTTCAGACATGGATGTGGTTGCATTTATCAAATATTCACCCTGCCTCCAGATGCTCGAACATATGTACCAACGTCCGACTATAGTTGTATTTCTTGACTTAAAAGTAGCTTTCGATTTGGTAGACCGTGAAGTCTTGTGGGAATGTTTGTCACTAAAAGGCGTACCTAAAAGTACATAAACCTTATAAAGGCCCTCTACTCGGTCACTACCGGTCTAGTCAGAGCCTATGGCGAACGGTCACGAGAAATTTCATCCTGAAGCGGGGTTCTTCAGGGTTGCCCCTTATCCCCATTTTTATTTAATTTCGTCATAGATATACTCTCATTCACTTCTAACTCCTCAGGAATCAATCTCCTTCTAGGAGATCCTCTCGTCGACTTAGAATTAGCAGACGATATAGTCCTATTTGGTGAAGATGCTGACAATATGCAGTCTCCTGATCACCTTGAGTAACACTACAAGCATATTCGGGATGTGCTTCTCGCCTTCTAAATGCAAAATGTTACACCACTTGTTGCGCAGGTGAGATATTTCCTCTCTTAACGAAAGGCCGGTTGTACTGCGCAGTAGTCCGTGTCTTCCTAACATATGGCTGCGAAACATGGGCCATGAAAACACACGATATACGTCGACTCAAGGTGTTTGACCATAGAAGTCTTCGTAGCTTCTCTCGTATGTCATGGAACCGTCGAATAAGTAATATGGAGGTTAGACAAAAGGTTCGTGGGAAATATGGTAAACCAGTCGGAGAGATCAATAAACTTTATCGAATGAGATGGCTAGGACATGCGTCGCGCATGCCTGTCTACCGGTTGCCTCGTTGCGCAATATTAGCTAGGGTTGAAGTAGTATGGAAGTAGGGTAGAGGCGGCCAAACCAAAAAATAACATCAGTCCATGAAGTCTTCGTCTGTTGGTCTACGCCATGTTGGTAGATGCAGACTACCTTGTTGGGGTTCACCTGATAGTCACAATAAATAGCTGGAGACACTGGGCGACATGGCTCAGAATCGGTCACAGTGGTGTAAGTGTATTCACTCTTTAACTTCATCTAAATCTTGAATCCTATTATTAGTTTCTTCACACCTTTTCTTTTCTCTCCTTTCTTGTATTCTGTTATTATTTTACCTCTGTAATCTAGTAGTGCTAATGTGGTATGGCAACTTGAACCTATGGGTGTATGTATGTATGTATGGGTGTATGCCCGGTTCTACGTTGATAATGATGAAACCTAACTACCACATCAAAGTAGCAGCAATAATTGGGTTTTTTGTTACCGATTGATAGACAATTAAAAATACCAGAAATGAAATGAAAAAAAAATTCACCTTTAAAAGTCGCAACTGTAACATTTTTTGAGAAAACACTTTCTTATGTCCTGCTGTACTTCAATTAGGGCTAAGTGTGCGTTCGCATTTCATCACTGTGGCGTTATCATTCTTTTAAGCTTGTATAATCTCCCTGCCTGTTGTAAACAGTTAAAAAAGGAAAGTTCTTTCTGTGTGAAAGCATATAATGTTTTTTTCTAGCTGTTGAAAGATAGTTTCTGTTGTATGCTGTGTGTAGCTGTTATAAAAAGTATGTTGTCTTCCAACTATTCGTAATAAACTGAAAGAGAATTGTGTTGAGTATGAACGCAAAAACAACTATCTTATTATCATACTTTCGTATTATTTGTAGACTTTTTTTAAAGTATAGTAAACATACATTGTTCCTACCTTAAAGTTGTTGACTTATTGGTGGTATATTTGTGTAACGTGTTTCTTGGATTCGATCAAAATGTCTCGAACGCTTTTACTTTGTTTTTTTGTGCCTTCTCATCCCCTTAGTGTTGAAACCTAATCCTGATGCATTGTCGTGCGTTAGATTACATTATTTTCGGGGTCTTTTATACGTTATAATCCAATCGTTAAACGACTTAGTGTACCGGTTAATCAATCATAATGAATGCATAGCTTGTTCTTAATGTGCGTTAGCCCAAGTGACCATACTAGATTGGCACGACAATGAATGGAGAATGGTTCGACATAATGTAGTAGCAATCATAATAAAAAAAGACTAAACATCGAGTATAAAGTTTGGAAATACAGTTAAAATATATGAATAGAGGACACCAAAATTTAAGATGTAGATTAAGATGAAGGAAAAATGCACCTGGACCATTGTGATCGATTATGAGCTATTTCACCTAGCGTCTCCTTCCACTGATTGTGATTAACTCGCTGACCATAACCACGTAGTCTGGATCTACGACATGGCTTTTATCAACAATCATCGATTGAACATGATTCTAAACAAGGTTAGGTCCTAGGTCACGTAACAATATGTTCATCTTACGTTATCCTATAGTTTATTACAGTATCCCAGCCCCAGTCATTTTTAGTGACTACTTTTCTACTTATTTCTTGTTCATATTTAATAATTTTAATTTTATTATTATCACTATCCTACAGTCAATTAAAAACTACATTGACCACAAAAGACGCTAGTCCCATTGATATAGCTAGTGTTACTTCAGAGTTTTCTCAACGTTTAGCAGATACAGAGAAGCGGTTACAACATGTTTGTCGTGAACGAGATCAACTGAAAAAATGTTTGTCGTCAGTACAGCAGAAAATTCCAGTGGTTTCACGTGCCACAGGCGGTGATAAACCATTTGTAAACAATGACTTGTAAGCTATTATTACTAGTTATATTTTAAGTGTTTTGTCATGATATACGTCTTTTTTCATTGTTTCATATTAGTTTCATTTTCGGGGTATCCTCACTTCCCTCTTATTATTTTAATTATCTGAAATATTACAGCTTCGTCTGATGCACAGTTATTCTAAGTTATCTGTGACTGGTTGGAAATGCTTAAGAGAGTGGGGCAATAAACTAATGATTTATAATTCTATGTTTTTATTATTCAATCACTATTTTTAGCCACTAGTTCACCTTTATTAGACTCCCAGGTAGTATATCTAGCCGGCACATAATAAGTTTATTTTTTCTAGTTGAAAAGAAAACGCCATACTATTTCGGGATTGATTCCATATTGTATTATCGTTATTCCTTTTGCACAAAGTTTAGGTTTCATATCCAATCTATATCCACATTCTTCATTCAGAAAATAGGAAAGAGCAACTAATTCACTTATTATTATTTTATTATTATCACTTGAAAATATAATTATGCATAATTATGCAAGACCATCACATGTCATAAATAATAAGCGGCATTTTGTACGAAATTGGGGGAATTGTAATACGAAATTGCGTAGCTGATACAGGAATACTTAATTGTAAGTTGCGAACAATAAAAGATATACCAACATTTTAAGAGTAAAACATAAATTTACAAATAGGGCAACGTAAAAAGAACGTAAACAGAATATTAGGATGAACTCATATCTTCCCGTTGATTTGTGATGGACTGAAGCTGGTCAGTCTCTGTTACTAAATGTGCGTCCTTAACGGTTTACCTCGATATAACGATTATTCACAAGTATTATTTAAGTTGGATTGTTACTGGGAGGTGGAATCCAAAACGCACTTCGTTCTATTCGGGACTCATCACCTGGATGTTACTGCATCCCAATCTTGATGTTCACAGTGGGATTCGAACTCAGTCTGTTTCGTGCGAAACACCACCGCGTTCACTAGACTACTGAGTCCAGTCGACGAATCCCAAGTAGAAAAAAACATGCGTCGTGGATTCCACTTACCAGTCACAATCCAGAATATTCAATAAGTATATACACTTATCTACACAAAATAGTTCACAAAGTTCCACATTTTGTAGATATCATTGCCTAATGTCGACTTGATAATTTTAAATAAATTGAACTTTAGTTTGAGTAGTTTATAATAAATTATATATTTATACAATCCTAATGTGTAAAAGCTTTAAATTTCTGATTTTTCATGGCTTTAATTTAAGTCCAATTTAAAAAGCATTGATGCATCCTAGTCTGTGGACTGTACTATTCGATTTGATACAGTTATTTTTTCTATGAAAAAGCGGCTTAAATTAAAACCGCGAAGCGTCATTAGGATTGTACAAGTATATTATTTATCATAAATTCCACATTTTGTTTTATTTATTCGCCCCTTTATAACAGCTTACAGAATTGTTTGCCATTACAACACAGAGCTTCACAAAGGGTCAAATCGCCTACATGTTAATTTTATCCACTTAGTCATGTAAGTATTCACAGATATACGATCTTTTATCGTAATGACATCATGCCAGTATGTGTATCCAATTGGTCCTTATACATTCTCTTAAAATAAATATTAATATGAGCGTTACCGTGATTATCGTTTACTGAACACGTAAATGCTTTTCTATTTCACCTCGACTTTTTTCCGCAAAATGGTATAAAATCTGAGTAAAGCTTTTCAAATATACACTAATATCATATTTTCAAATAAATAAACTTCGTTAAGTAATAAGTACAAAAATAAACATACAACACAAATCATTGCTTGTCCATTTCCTTTTTCTCCTACATAATGACAACAGAAAACGTTTAAATGAATTAGAGAATGTAATTTTACAGAAAAATGAAGAAATAGAGATTCTATTAAAAGAAGGTCATAAATTATCAGCTGATCAATTGAAGACAAATAATCTCTTAAAGAAGCTTCGTTCAGAACAGAAAGAATACAAACAAACTGAATCATCACATTTGTAAGTTGAATTTTGTATATATTTGACACTTCTTTTCCCTTCATCACGCCATATACGTCCAAGTAAATGCAGTAGAAAGTAGACTTTCTAGTTCATGATCTGTTTGGTGTGCTTTAACCTAATTATATGTCATCATAATCAAGATATGCATTACTTACAGTTGCTCTAACTTCTATGCCCAGAAAAAGATTAAAGATGAGTAGGAAGGCTTAATTCAGGTAGCCGAACTTACAATATGATTAAAATCAGCTGTATGTATATTCGTTTCATTTTTTCGACCCACATAAAGTTATATAATCTAAGGCTTTGTTTAGGCAAATAATCTACTTTAATAGCATGCTTCCTTTGAGATTCTCCGTCCACCGTTTGTCCTTGAGATCTCCGTAATATGTTTAGCCTCTGACCTGTCAAAAATATATAAGTATATCATTGATAGTAATATTTTTGTATTGGGAAAGCTTCGATAAATTCTCCTTTGTCATTGTTTTATCTATAAGTTTACCCTTACTATTCTAAAGTCTACGCCAACCATTGTATTAGTATTTGTTTCAACAAAGAATTTTCGACTTTGAATGTACAATTAATATAGTTGTATTTTACAGTTAGGTCTCCAAATCTGAATTTACTAAAAATTAAGCGTTTACCACATGGCTTGATGTAATCATCTGTGTACTGTGCTGTACTGTACTGTATGATGTCGACTATGATTTTCTTGATTCTTCAATCTTATTCATTAATGTTATTAATTAACTTTTGTTTTCGTTCCAGGAAACAAATTGAACAACTAACTGATGAAGTTCAACGATTGCGTAATAGTTTAGACAATAAAGATGAAATTCTTGGTACACAATTCGGTAATTACGCGTTTATCTATTGGTTTTTGGTGGTCCTGTTTTATTCTTTATTTAGATAAATTGTATCTTTTATCTAGCTTTCATATGATCATCTTTAATGGAATCAGCGATCTTTCAGTGTACTTAATAACAATTTGGTACCTTATGTTATTATCATTTCCTGTGACTAGTGTGCTACCACACCTTACTACTATGTAGAAACAACGTATATTCCACTTTGGTTGTTATTGTGCTTGCATGCTATGTATAAAAATGTATGCAAGGGTATTTGTTATTTAAAATGTTTGTTGTCTACAGACTTTCTTAGTTATTAAAAGTTGTCATTTTACACATTATGTATTGAATCTTTATTTTTATTTATTTTTATGTTTTAAATTAGCCAATTCAACTAGACAAATGAAATTAATAAACAGCTTAGAAGAACAACAAGAGATTCTCAAGGTATTTTCTTTCTTCCATATAAATATTTCCTTAACTTAAGTAGTTTAATGTATTTCATTTACAAAACATACAGATTAATTTACTCGATTTCGGGCCAGACGTTAGTTGTAGCATTATTATTTTGTTTAAACTGAAGTAGTGATTTGGATGTGCGATCTAGTTATTGAAGGTTAAACTTTTTGATCACTGAGACATCGCTCTGGTTGTTAACTTCAAATTTTACATGATCTTTCTCGTCGTTAGATTCATATAATGATAATTAGTGCACATATTGTTAGTAAGGGAGCTCGTATATCTTGTCATTTCCGGTTTGCTTTTTCCTTCTGTTAGTATTCTGTAGTGAAATTCGATCGGTTTATGTTGACACATGTGCACCCTGAAAAGATTACTGATAGATATCTCTACAATTTTGCGTAAATCCGATGGCAACATTATTTTAGTAGTATTGAAGTTTCGCAATGCTTGTTTCAGCGCAGTGATAATTCAGTTGTTTCACCATCTTGAAACATCAGCATTCGTGACTTGGCCATGTTTTACAAATGTCATCACAGGAACTTCTAAATCGTGCATTATTTGCAAATATGATACTAGATAAAAATCCAGGATGGTACTCGGTTCATATTATTGTGTTGTGATGCGAACTGGTCTATCGATATATCTCTGTTTCCTGGTTGGGGTCCTAAAGATGTTACAACTCGATTTCCTGGGACGTCAGATATGACTTAGACTAGAAACCAGTGACGATCCTACTATTATTTTCATTTGCATTTTCTACAAAGTTTGATAGATTTTTGACTAAATAAAGTCCTTTTTGTTTATATTTTCCACCGAAACTTACCTCTTCGTTCCCTGATCACTAGTAAATGCTTTTTATTTCTCATTTAGATTCAAATCAGTAAGAATGAGATTAAACTATCTGACCAAGCACAGGAATTGGATAATCTTATTAAGTGAGATTACTTTTTTTCTTTAGATCTGTATGTATATATGGTGGCATGACGTGTTAATCCCATTCAGTATTTGTCTATGTCATGCCTTTTAGTCTTTTGGACTGATTCAATTCTATCGTCAAATTACAATATGGACACTGGTTTAAGGAAACCGACAATATTTCAGTGTTAGTTGGTTAAATGCAGCCGTGGTTCTTGGTGTCGTGCTTATTGGCATTCACGGAAAAAGCGTATTGCCTGAATAACTAGTTAGTAATGTATCTGGCTGCTATACTGGGTTACGCCGTTTCGGATACTATGGGTAGCTTCAATTTGTTTAGTCCTGCAGATACAGCTTACTGGTTAAAGCATACTATCACAAAACTTAGGCGCTATCAGTTAGTCAGTCACAGACAACGTACAGCGTAGTACATATATATGTTACTTCTAGTTGTATGTGTGTATGAGCAATACAGAAGCTGGTAATTGTATGCATCGGTCCAAGTCATATACCTCACCAAGATTAACACCAAATCTGTAGAAGTAGTAGTTACTTCAATGATAATAATAATAAGAATATAAAGAGTGAATATACAGAATCTTGGGAGAAAGAATTAGTTTGTGGAAAGTAAACTATAAAACCAAGAGACATTCTCGAGGTTGACCACTTGGTCTCTTTTGAGTAATAGTTTTTAACTTATCAGCTTCTTATTACTTTTAAGGACTTACCACTAGTGAAACGAATCCATGGGTCAAATGAGGGCAGACATTTTCATATTCTCTTCCATTGTAAAAGGCAGTATCATTACAGAGACTGCTTTTCCTGGGGTAACAGCTTAATGGCTTGTAAGTTAGAGTCGACTCTAAGTATTTATCATCATAATAATACTGTTTTATCTTCTATGCTTTATTTCATAGCTTACCTTGTAATTAACAAACATTCTTTTAATCAGAATACAAAGTTCATCTGTTATACAACCTTGTTAGGTGTCTTATTACGCAATTTTTTTATAGTGAAAATGCAGAATTGAAAGAACAATTAAATCAAATTCATCGTAATTCAAAAGCTGAGGGTCAATGTATCAAAGATTTAGATAAAGCAAAAAGTGAGTGTGAAATATTGAAGCAAAAGTTGGACAGTCATTCAAGAGATTTTAATACATTTAAAATGCAACATGAAGAACAAGCTGCTAAATGGAGAGAAGAAATTCTGTATTATCAGGTATAACTTTCAGATTTTTATGTTTGTAACAAACAGTTCATCTTTCGGGTTTCAGATAAATTTCAGTAAAATGCGGTTGTTTCGTAAACTATGGGTTAATTCATTTTATGTATATGGTTCTTTCCTTGAAATTCAATCGTTTGAAACATAATAGTGTGCAATGCGAGCACTGAATGACTTCAATAGGTTTATGGTACATAATACTAAGGCAGTTGAACATGCGGAAATGACAGGAACTTCTGAACGTTTCGATTGTTCCAACCAAGTCAGTTTCTCATCAGTTACTTTCAAGCATCCAACACTAACGATCACCTGCATAATACCAATTATCAAGTTCCGAAAAGTGATTGCAGTGCACACCATATAATTGCTGGATAGTAATAAATGTTATGTTTGTCTGGTTTTTAGTGCTGATTGAATCCTGTAGATCGATTTGCAATGTAGTCACTACTATAAGTGACCTCATATCTTATGCGCCATATCGGATGGTTTATAGGTGGATGATAACAGTTGACATGAATAGCTCAGTGTAAAACCAAGTGGCGCATTTTCGGATCTCGCTTGTAGTATCAGTTCCTTCTATGTTGTAGGTATTTTTTACTGACTAATTTCAACTGAGACACTAACCAACCCCTGAATTTCTTGCTGACTACGTAAAACTAACCTACCAAAAACTTATTTATTAAGCCTATTATTGAATTATTTATCTATTCGTATTTTCAATAAATTGTTTAATTATATACACTAGGGTTTACTGTCTGATGCCCAGTTGAAAATTGACCTGTCGAATGAAACAATTACAAATGCAACTCAACCAATTATGAAGCAATTAGAAATTGTTCAGTCAAATTTAAATAGTTGTTCAGTTGAATGGGAAACCAAAGAAAATCAATTGAATAAATTATTAGGTATACCTTTCCTTGGTTTACAAAATGTTTTTGTCTTCAAATTATTAATTTTTCCTACTTTGATGTTCCCCTCATCCTAATTTTTCAAGAATTAATCTCTTACCTCATAACTCATCTATCGGTCTAAAAAACAATTGTGATGTAGTTATGTTTAGTGAAGACGCCGAAAAATGTTAAGTTTTATGGTTGCATTTATTAACTATGTTAAAATGTTCGTGATGTGTTTCTGTTGTAAACTGATACTTTAAGTCTGGTCTGCATCATCACCTTGATTGATTATGAAGAGTAACGTTATTAACCACGTCGAACTCTTCACTCAATCTGGAAGTAAGATCAGCACTATTAGAATGGTTAATGACAAATTTAGATACAGAATCAAAAAGCTGAATTGGTTTTTTGTCAACCTATGTCATTTATGGTGTAGGCGAGATGTCCGTCTGAAAACCAAGAGACGGGTGTATTTCACTCCGCTCAGCTTTAATGTACGGATGTGAAAGTAACTGGTAAGAGTGGATGAAAATCTCAGGTCACTAGTATTTAATCAAATATGTCTAAAAATCGTTTACGTTCGTTAGTAGTACGTTTGTAAGTATTGCTGGGGTTAGACCTAGAGCACTACGAAAGGACGATAAATTAGTTGTTCATGCTGTGTATCTTCACCATATGAAATTGTTAAAGCATGTGTTACCTAGAAATAACTTATTTTTGTTGAGTAATTTCAAAATACTTGAATTCTAATCACTGTGTCGCTTCGTGTTTTACTTTCTCTCCACCAATGTCAGTTTGGATTCGTAAATTGTGTATCAATATTCCTTAAGCTGAAATTGTGACTTAAAGTTGAATTAATACTAACTTGTACTTGATCCATACATCGATTGATTTGGAAGAAGTTTGATGAAAGTTTAGTTAAATCAAAACCTAGCATCAATCCTTGGTATCGTCCACTGTTGACCGTAGTCATGTTGGTAGGGGAAGACAACATGATTAGAATCGGAGCGATATTTGTAACCAATACTTAAAGACTTATGGTGACATGGCTAAGTTTAGGTTTCCTCGACGAAAATACATTTACTCTTTGTCTTCCTTTGAATCTTAAATTTCAAATTTATTTTGTACTATCTACTCTGCGCAACAAATCTGGAATTTATTTCTTTGTACCTAAGTTTTTACTGCGATTAATACCAATATTACCGACTATTAGTATATGTACAACATCCTACGTCGTTTATGACTGACTAATCGACTGACTCATTATTTACCGTTGCGCTACAATTGTTTCTGTTTCATAGCTGACTACAAACTGACAGCTAGTAACGCTCAATCTTCTGAAGAAACCTGGCGAAATCAACTTCAAACAACAGAGGAAAATTTAACAGCGTCTAAACTGGAAGTGAATTTTTTAAAACAAAAATGTGTTGATTTAGAAAAAGCGTTGACAGTGGAACGAGAAAAATCACAGAATAATATGTTTGACCTACAAGAGTAAGTATGAATTTTGTTTAAATGAATTTCAGTCTGTTATAACTCACAACTGGCTACATAGATCAAAAATACTATCTCAGTAGTGACACGATACCTAATTCATGCTAATTTTCTTCGACGGAACTTATACCCTCGCCCCAAAAAACTATTAACAAAACCCCTAACAACGTTGGAAGTAATATGAACAGAAAAGTTTATTCCCTACTGAAACCAATGATAATAATTGTTTGGGTATTCGTACATTTTAATGATGTGTTTTAGAATCAGTCATTTAGGTTGAAATTTTATGGTGCTGATATGAAATATACGTGGGCATGTGTAAATCTAAAGCAGAGATTTGTCGATATGAAGACGGTTTTATTTTCACGGAAACTTACCATCAATACCATTAGATATAATCATTGAGCATCATAGCCAATTATCTGAAGTTAGAAACATAAGCCGCTTGATGGCAACTCCTTAATCGATAGATTAGATGTTTACCGAATCGATTGTAAGTCTTAAGTTTGGTCCCTGATGATACACGGCTGAGAATGAATAAACTAGGACAAAAAAACTACCTACTGCGTTTGTTATGTAAGCTATCGTACGACACGATCCGTAGAAATCATACAAGATAATTGAAGAAAACTTCAAGCTTTTTGCTTGGAGATTTATATACTGATGTCCCTGTTCGTTGAAGTTTCTTCTTGGTCGTCGAACACAAAACGAAAGGCAGCGATTATCGGAGATATATAACCTTGAAATATATTTAATGCTCATATGATAATATTATTTATAAGATTATATGTAACTTTAAGATTCTTGGAGCTTCTGGGAGACCTCCAATACTTGGTAATAAATTTGACAATTGTCCAGTGAGAATGATGAACACATAATCCTTCATTTTTCAAGATCCTATCAGAAGTTTTTGAGGAACGCTTCTTGGTTATAGTAGTTTCAGGTTTTTCCTGACTTTTGTTCAAATAGAACATCGGGATTCCTTTGCTTCGACTCTAGAATCCTCAGCCGTTGATGTATGCTGCATCTCCGATATGCGTACACAGGATCCTAATACAGTCATTCACTTGACCTCACTTTGTTAAAACAAAAAACCCGGCCCGACACTCTGTGTATTCGGAGGCCCCACTATTACCTGAGGCCTCATTGGTGTAGGTATAACACCAAGTTCGAAGGCAGAGCAGACTCTCCTAAACCGAATTCCAATAGACACTCACGTGTGCTCTATCCGACTAGGCGGGACATTAAGAACTCAGAAAGATAGGGATATACACTGCTGCTTCTGTTTTGTCTCTGTTTACGCTCCCACTGATTGCAGCTCAGATAAAATAAAAGATGAATTTTAAAGAAAGTCTTCCGATTTTCTTCGAAGAGCCAAGCGCTTTAATGTAGTAATGATGGTTGGTGATTTTATTGCCCAAGTAGGTAGACTAAGCGAAACCGAAAACACCTAGGTGGATCCCATGGTGTAGCGGTTCAGCAAACAGATAATGGCGACCAGTTTTTCTAAAACTATATTCAGGTGACGGTTTATTTCTAGCAAGCACCAGTTTTAAGCATAAATAGATACATCAGTTGACACGGCGACCTCCACAATCAACTCAACACTGGACTCAAATAGACCACATTGCCATCAGCCACCATTGGAGAGTCTCGATAGAAGACTGCTACTTATTCCGGAGCACATATTTAGACTCAGATCATGCTTTAGTACGAGCGCATATTAGTCTGCGTCTTACTGGAACCTTCGACTTAATGAGGAAAAAGTCATGAATACATTTCAGGAACAAATAGAAAACAAATTAACCGCCTATGTAATCGATTCCCATCCCTAGACAACTTGAAATGATATCCAAAAGCTGTGAAAACAGCTGTGAAATTTAATCCAAAAGGTTGGGAAAAATTAGTGGATTTCAGCTGCATCTGCTGAACTGATAGGTGCTCAGCAACTCATTCCTTTTGACCCTGAATACGATGAAGAGCGTAGGCAACTTAAACACAAGCTAGTTTAAAGCTTATGTAGTTGATCGTGAGCAGTGGCAGGAAGTGAAAGCTAAAGGGATTGGAAACGCGGTGGCAATAGGTGACAGTAGGCAACTGTTCAGATTTATCAAGGAAACGTGTATCAAAAGGCCAGCTGTCAGTGGATCTATCTCGTGAAAAGATGGGACTATTATTCACTCTCAATCTATGAGATTGGACCAGTGGGCAGAGTACTTTAAGGAACAGTTTCACTAGCCTTCGCCCACACCCCACTTACCCACCATCCCCACGCAACCCCATCTAACTGGTTTCCAACTCTAATCGTCCCAGTTTGTAAGAATGCATAGAAGTCTTCGTGTGACAGTTATCGGGGAATCAGTTTAGCGAATATAGTGCCTAGAATGTTAGCTTTAATTATGCTTTGATGTCTAACTAAAGCTCCTGAAGAGCAAACTCGTAAAAATCAAGATGTTTTCAGCCCTAGACACGGTTGTATAGACCAACTATTAGGCGAATTCTAGAACATGGGCACACTTTTCGACATATGACATTAGTTGTATTCCTTGACCTTAAGTTGACGTTGGACTTCGTTGGTTGTAACGTTAGGGCTATGTCTGTCGTACCAAATAAGTACATTAACCTTGTAAAAGCTTTCTACTCGAACACCACTGGTCGAGTCAAAGTTTGTAACTAATTGTTATCGGGATCGATTACTCCAAGTAGCATTCATCAAGGTTGTTGGCTTTCTCTAGTTTTGCTTAACTTTGTCATTAACATGCTTTTAGAGTTAACATTTTCGTTGTCGAATTTCTCGGAAGTTGACTGTCTTCTAGGAGATACACTTGTTGACTTAGAATATGCAGATAACATAGTTCTATTAGGTGATGAGTGACAAAATGCAGAATGTTTTGACCATCTTAGGCATCGATAAAATCATGTTTGAAATATGATTCTCCTCATCCAAATGCAAAATGTTGCTTCAGGATTGGCTTGTGTCTAAAATACTAGCTTCAATAATACTTCGACGTTTAACTAAAGCTCGTGAAGAGCAAACTCGAGAAAACCAAGGTGGCTTCAGACCCGGACGTGGTTGTATAGACCAAATATTCACACTTAGACAGGTTCTGGAACATAGGCACACTTTCAGACGCCCAACAATAGCTGTATTCCTTGACCTTAAGGCGGCGTTTGACTCTATTGATCGTAAGGTTATGTGGCAATGTCTGTCATTGAAAGGTGTACCGGAGAAGTACATTAACCTTATACAAGCTCTCTACTCGAACACCACATGTCGTGTTAGAGCTTATGGCAGATTGTCTTCGGAATTGACCACTTCTAGTGGTGTTCGTCAGGGTTGCCCGCTATCTCCATTTTTATTTGATTTTATCATTGACATACTTTTAGAGTTAACATTGTCATCGTTTGATTTCCCTGGGGTTGACCTCTTTCCAGGAGATAAACTTACTGACTTAGAATATGCCGATGATATAGTTCTACTGAGTGAAGATGCTGATAAAATGCAGGATTTTTTGACCACCTTAAACATGAATGTAAGCATGTTTGGGATGCGATTCTCCCCATCCAAATGTAAAATGTTACTTCAGGACTGGCTTAATTCGGCACCAAAGTTAGTGATAGGGCGTGAAACTATTGAATGCGTTAACCGCTTTACTTATCTAGGGAGCCTCATCAGTCCTAACGGTCTGGTGTCCGATGAAATCTCGGCCCGTATACATAAGGCCCGATCGGCTTTTGCCAACCTGCGTCACTTGTGGCGTAGGCGAGACATTCGTTTAATGACAAAAGGACGCGTTTATTGTGCAGCAGTCAGATTCGTTTTACTTTATGGATGTGAAACATGGCCTTTAAGGATAGAGGATATCCATAGGCTCCTAGTATTCGATCATAGATGTCTCCGAAACATTGCTCGTGTTTGCTGGGACAACCGAGTAAGCAATGCATGGGTTAGGAATAGAGTACTAGGGAAATACGGTAAGTCTATTGATGAAGTAGTGAATCTTCACCGGCTGAGGTGGTTAGGACATGTGTTGCGTATGCCTGACCACCGTCTACCTCGACGAGCAATGTTGTCTGGTGTAGGAGTAGGCTGGAAGAAAGCTAGGGGTGGCCAAACGAAAACATGGCACCAATCCATGAAGTCATTGACGATTGGACTGAGCCATGTTAATAGATGTAGACTACCTGCTTGGGGCCCACGCGATGATCGTAACAAATGGTTAGAGACTTTAGGTGATATGGCTCAAAATCGTTGGCAATGGCGCAGGTGCATCCACTCTTTGTCTTCCTCCAAATTCTAATTTTTGAGCTTATTATAATCTACTCTTTACTGAATCACTTTTTATCTCAAATCTTATCTATGATCTCTATGCCTTCCCGTTAGTACTTACTCTGTTACTACCTTCCCCTACTTTGGGATTTGGTCCGACAATTTAATCTTTATCTGCTAATTGAGGCATGGCAACTTGAACTGATGTACGCATGTACAAAGTTCTATGTTGTAACTGACTGACTGACTGTGTCTTCGTCGGGCACTTCTACCACTTCACTTATCTTAGGCATCAACCCTAATAGTCTGATGTCTAATGAAATCTCAGCAGGGATGCAGAAGGTTCAATTGTCTTTTGCCAGCTTGGGAAGTAGGCAATACATTTGTCTACTGATCACTAGACGAATTTACTACGTACCAATTCAATCTGTTCTACTTTGTGGGTATATAACATGGTCATTAACAATAGAGAATATTCGTAGGCTACTAGTATTTGACTATAGGTGTCTTCAAAGTGTTTATCATGTTTTCTGAGACCACCGAGTAAACAGTACATGGGTTAGGTATAGGGTACGAAGCAAAGATGGTAAATCAGTTGATGAAATAGTAAATTTTCATCAGCTGAGGTCATTAGGATATGTGCAGCGTATGTCCGACTACCGCTTACTTCGATTAGCAATGATGCCTAGTGTAAGAATAGGCTAGATAAAGGCTAGGGGTGGTCAAAGCAAAGCGTGACACCAATTTATGAAGTGATTAACAATTGAACTAAGCCACTTTAATAGGTACAGACTACCTGATCGGGGTAAGCATAATAATCGTTACTAGTGGTTAGAGACTTTGAATAACATGGGTGAAAATCGTTTGCAGTGGCGCCGGTGCATCCATTTGTCTTCTTCCGAATTTTAATTTTCTGAATTCATCATTTTGTTTCTTTACTGATTTGTGTTTTACTGAATCTTGTCTTCGATTCCTAATCCTCTCCATCACTACCAATGCTGTTACTGCGTCAGCTACTCTGGGATTCGGCCTAACAATTTAATTTATTTATGCAAATTACCGTATGACAACTTGAACTGATGTACTCACGTACCAAGTTCTACGTTGCGACTGACTTTGCATTTATTTATAATTTGAAGTGTTATCAGTTCTACGAACGACTTAAGAAGTCAGTCAGTATATACCTACCATAACAGTTACACATTCCTTTTATTAGTATTCTCTTACTTTATGTTTCTTTCTTCGTTGAATAAATTCCACTTGGTTACGTCTAGAGTTTAGTTACAACACAGAATTAAACTGTTTGTATTGTATCAGTATTCTATATCTTTATTTACTGTATTTGTCACATATGCATAGACTAACTGTCAAACTAAAAACATCAAAATCTGAAGCGAATGAATTTCGTTCTCGTGTAAACGAATTGGAACAAACCTTGTTGCTGGAAGAGAATCGTTTTAAATCACTAGAAACATTAAATAACAAATTGTCCATGCAATTAGAAGAAATGAAGATTGCAAATGATGATCAGTCTGTGCAAAATAAGGTCATGGATCATTTCAATTCACATTCTGATGTATGTAAAAATTTATGTACCTATTTCTTACTGGTTATTGATTCCCTTTCTCTCTCTCTCTCTCTTTCTATATATATATATATATATATATATATATATATATATATATATATATATATATTACCGCTATTGTAAATTACATGTATTAGACGAGTTGATCATTGAGAAGTAATCCATATGTTAAATGGCAAGTTCGTTGTTTTACGCAGCTGCTTAAAGAAGCGACTTTAAGATTCGACATTACTGTCTATGAGATAGAAAATAGAATTAAACAATCGTCAGCAAATGCCTAGAATCACTTGTGTGTTGAAGTTAACCTAGCACTCAGCTGCGTCGTTTAGATTTTACACATATTCTACGCATTCTGTACTTCATTTAATTCAAATGTTTCTACATGTAAAACTTTGCTGTGATGCCACTGCCCTCATTTTTTGCCTTGTTTTGCTTTGTTATTATTGATGATATGTTAAACCCAATACTCGGCTATGCTAGTTCATTCGTTGTGTATGTTTCTCCTTTTATCCACTTTCAATTTTAGACTTTGATATTGTAATATTATTATGCTTGTCAATGAATCAGTCATGAACAACATTGAACTTGATATATATATATATATCGTCCTAAGTCGCCACAAACGTCACTACAGAAAAATCAATAGCGAAGTAGCAGAAGTATCAGTAACATCGGCGATCATGAAGGATATTTAGCAAAGTGAATGTGATTCCATAAGAAAGAACTAATTGATGGAAAGATAGGTATAAAATAATTTTGAGGGAAAGCTAGAGATTTAATGCCTAGATATCATTTCAACAGCGCTGAATCGCGTTACTTACTGTCTGTAATCACAGGTTTCGACATTTCCGCGTACGTTATCCTGGTAGTCTGCACCTACTAACACGGTTTAGACAA
The DNA here is from genome assembly GCA_025215515.1 of Schistosoma japonicum. NCBI lineage: Eukaryota > Metazoa > Platyhelminthes > Trematoda > Strigeidida > Schistosomatidae > Schistosoma > Schistosoma japonicum. The sequence goes on from CM046069.1 coordinate 72,741,281, forward strand.
ACAGCCAGAGGCTTCGTTGACCTGTGGTACGTTTTGGTTTACCTAACCCTAGTTTTCTCCCGTCCTGCATCTCTAGCAGTCAATATCGTGCGACAAGGTAGCTAGTGGTTGAACATACTTAATACATACCTCAACCACCCCAGATGGTTAAGATATACAACCTAAGCAACTGATTAACCATTCTTATATAGTTTCCGTACGCTTATCTCATTGATACCTACCCGATGGTCCTAATAAACATTAGCACATTTTAGTAAACGTGATCAAATACTAGTAACAGTTACTTTTCACATCCATACATTGAAATAGGAGCCTATCGTTGAGCAGTGTACTCGTTCTTTGGTCAGTTGATGGATATCTCACTTTCTCTGTAGATAACGTAATTTGAAAAAAGTCAAACGAACTTTTTAAATCCGTACCTAAATTTTGTTCCTAAATAATCCACTAGAGCTAATGATACTTCCATTACAGTTGTAGCTTATAAACACTAGAATGGGTATGGTTTACTTGTCATATCAAAATATGTTCAAACATTTTTGGTAACTTTATTAGAAGATGATCTTTTTAATTGATTTTTGCATATCATGCAATAGTATACTAATTAATCTAAAGTACTGTAAACAAATAATTGAACTGCACATTATTAGTGTGTGCATCACGATATAGCTTATTGCTATTTATTGTTGATTTTTTAATTGTAAGTAGCGTTGACTGAACTTTTTCTGTTTTTTTTTCTTTAATACGAAGTTTCCTTACCTAAACTAGAAATTGAAGGTTTTTTGTTTTTATACTCATTCGTTGCAAAACCTTTTGTTGCATGTCAATTAGTGGTTAAAGACATCCAGTATCATTTTCAAACATAGTGCTACACCTATTTCGGAATTCATGTAACCAATTAGTGTCACTATACTATACATAATGAGTATTTCTCAAAAACTAGTATTTAAATCCATTCTCTGTAGGAAATAAGTTTTGTTGACAATTATTCTCTAATGAGAACTAAGCAAAATACTCATTCTATGTCTAGTCTTTTCTTGTAGAAGTTTGGATTGGTTCGGTTTTAATAATGAATAATAGATGGTACTATCTGAATAACCGCAGTTTGATCTATTCGATCACAATATACCGTTACGTATATTAACTGAGTTATAGGATCGTATATCCGTATGTGTATTACGTGATCGAATTCCTGTGTTTGTGTCCTGATCTAGTTTAGAATCGTCATCTGTCAGTTTACTAGAAATAATTGGTAATGCTTGAGATTTACAGATTGATCGAACTTTATTGCACTACTCAAATGTTTTATCTTATGTATTAGCTTTACTTGCTTACACAATTTTGTTGATAGCGTCGATAATATTTGTACATGTGATTGACTAGTCAGTTTACGAAAACCTTAAACACACCGTACAACGATCCACTGTTTGTTGGATTTAATTAGTTGTATTATTACAAGACAATCACAGTAATAGTAGTATTTTTCAGTGATTGTTGTTCTCTTCATATTTTAGCGAAAATCCTCGTTGAATAATTCAGAGCCTTCATCTTCGCTCACTTCTCCTAAAATACTCAAACTTCCATCTGATATAATCAATCAGGCTTCCATGGAGTATATCCAAGTAAGGAAAAGTTTGTATTTAGAATTATATTATTCTATGAAAGTTCAGTTTTGTTGTTTTCACGCTCTTTACCAAACTTAAACAATATCCAGTAATTTCAATTAAATATTGTATGATAAGTTATTCTAGGCAGTCATCAGAATATCTTTGATTTAAATTCAGTGTTTATGCTCATTTGTCACCAAGACGTCTATAGAATCGTGCAAATACTGATACTCCTTGCAAATTAGTCGATGTGGTTTAATACTTCTCTTTAATTGTTCAAAGTAGGTGTTGATACATCAGTTTTATGCACCAGTTTTCATTTGTAGTTAGGGAGATGCATTGTATATTATTGGTTTATGGTTGTTGTTATACATGCGTGTGGGTGACTAGTTGGCTTCTTGATAAGTCAGTCGGATTATTGTGCCTGAGCAATAGATTGAGGCAAGGCTGGGTGCTAGCTGTAGGACACAGCGCTGCAGATAACAGAATCGATAATATCGGCCATTCCTGTTCAGATACAACATAATCTTAGTTCACTAGCCGTAGATGATATAGTGATGCTTAGTGGTTTGAATAATTATTTAGGATGAAGAGCATATAAAGATAAATGAAAACAATTTATTTACAAAGTATACAATCCTTTGAAAAGTTGTCCTGAAATTTCCTCCTTTCTGGTTTAATCACCCTCTATTGCAATTTTATATGATCTACCTCAGCCGGTCTTTATGCTAAACGATTTTGTAATGTTTTCACTTTTCTTCAATGTTTAGTTCATCTTTTACTTTTTCAATGGTCATATAGCATTTTTTTTTCTCCCATTTACATTACCTTTTTTGTGCTAGTCTCAGCTTCAGTTACGTGAAGGTGAGTGTGCTCACTTAAAGCGTGAAATTGAACAGTTAACAACTACACAAGAAAAATTACTATCTGAAGTTGCTAAACAAACAGCGCGAGCTGAAATGTACGAAAAGTTAGCAGGTGTAAAGTATACAAAAAATGTAAATAATACTATTTCGCAATCATCGAATTCTTCTGTTTTTATTAAAAATAATTACACTGATGGTGATAATGATAAGTACAATGACGCAAATGATCCAACTGTGGAATTACAACAACGTTATGAAACTTTACTCGTTTTATGCGGTAGATTAATTGAAGAAAATAATGAATTAAAATTAGATTTAGCTGACATTAAAGAAATGTATAGAGCACAGGTTAGTAATATTATTGTTTAATGTTTTTGTTATTGCCCCTCTACTTATTCTTGATTTTTCCTTTATTGTTCTATGAGCTTTTCTTTTTTGTCCATGTATAAAAGGTATAGACTCTTGCAAACTATATTTAACTGTACTTTAGCCCATCTTCTTGACATTATATAAGCTTTACCAAGCTTATTTTCATGTGTTAACTGAAATAGATTTTCGCGCTGTTAATACACTAATTTACAACTGATATGTATGTTATTCACAGAACATTGTGTCTCAATGAATTAAGGAGTATCACAAGATAATACCTAGCCTTTGACTATGAAGAATTAATTAACTAATAAGAATTAAAATGAAAAGGTGATTGTAAATGGTTCCCTACTGTGTAGAACTTACTTTACTTGAGTTAATCTTCAGAGCAATTTTCTGAAAAATGTCGGTTCAGCCTGATCGTAAATATGGTCAAAATAAAAAGGGCTTTATCGGTTTCTAGAACATTACTGGTCAGTTTGGTTATGTACATGACTAGCATTTTGATTAGATTGTCCAGTGACGTTGTTATGACCCTACCGTTTTGGATTCTGAATTAGTCTGGAGTATACAAATGTCTACCTTACAACTCAGTGATCTAAAATGTTGATTTTTCTTCTACCACTTCCTGATAAATTTAAATATGTACATTTGATTTCTATATATAGAAGAACAAATGCTTCTACATTAAGTAATGATTAATTAGTGTTGGAAATTTTGTATCAAAGGCGATAAACCGAGCAACAACATTCAGTACGCTGTGTAAGTTAAAAATGACAAATTCAGTACGACAGACACATCATAACCTTCGTCAACTAGCACGAAATTAGTTGTTTTACAAATGGCTGAAGTTTACTTATATTTACCTTTACATAACAAGTTTGTGTTCAGAAGATTATGACACACAACTACAGAAAATCATATATGTTGATTTGAGACCGAGTATTGCAATCCTTCATCAAACAAATGTATTCTTCTAAAATGATAAATTAATTTAGTGTTGACCAGTTTAATTACCAAGTATGTATTTGTTTGTGTGCTTGACTTGTTTTTGAAGTCAGTATTAGAAGCTCCGTAACAAAATTTCCTTACCTAGTAAGCCATGGATTTGGTACTTCTTTTTCTAGATGTTTTCCATTATGTAGTTTCCGTATGTATATATCATTACTTAAGCTAATATTATTGTCATTGTTCATTTCTTCATCACCTTTTTTCTAGATTGATATGCTTTTGAAAGGTCAGTAGTTTACCTCGTCTGGTTTACCTACTAATTGTCTGTGATAATTATTCATGGATGCGTGAAATTCCATAATTCACTGTCCTTCCGTTTATAGTTTTCACTTGTATCAGAGGAGGAAGAAAATTTTTTAATATTGTCTTTTGTTTTTTACAGACATAAACTACACATTCCTCTTCTTGTTCGCAAATTGTTTAATGTAAACAAAGTTTCTTATTTGATTTTGTACAAATCTATTTATTTACGAATTGTTTTATTTAAGTAACCGTAACCACGTATTTCACACTTATAGATTTTTTTCATAAGAATATGATTGTTCCTTCCTTCATGTATTTCCTGCTTTATTTTTGTTAAAAAATGTTTTTATCTAAGTCTCAATACACATTGAGTTACATTTCTGTTGTTATTTTTTTCTAAAGACTTTCAAATTTGCACTTTGTCACTGTTTTCATTAATGATATATTTTCTAGGGAGTTGTAGACTAAATTAAGAGATCATAATATTCTATTCCAATGCTTTAATCTCTGTTACAGTATTTATTATTATTTATTTATCTTGGTTTGTTGTTCATTTTAAACATATGCTTAGAATAAACCAGACAAATTAGGACATGTTGACTGGTATGCAGATAGTCTTGATCTATTCGTTTACTCATAAATTACACCCACGTTTCAGTCATATTAGCTCGAGTACATGTCCCGATGTTAGGAGATTTGAGAGTTATAATTACTTTAATGTGTATGCAAAATTATTTCACGCATGCCTAATAAATTTCAGCTGTCTGCCGAAGTTATTCAGTAACTACTTTAGGTCAAGTGCTGTTATGTTGCATGAGAATTCACACTATGAACACAGAGTCAGCTTTTCATTTTCTGTAGCCACGACATGAGTCCACTTAAACGAAACAATCAAATAAGGGAAGCATATAATTATGTTTTTGCCTAACTGATGACAGGCCCGAGTGGAATTACAGTACAGATGATTAGTTATTTCTCATGTCAACAGCAGCATAGACATTAACTTACTCGCTTTAGAGCCAGTTGCAGCCTATGGCGAAAGTCGAATGTCCGAAACAACGTCCGGTGGTGTCATTGTCGAACCACTTTCGCTGTGTACCAATCAACATAAATAAGATTTCGCCATATTCAGTAAGTTGTATAACGGAATACATGGGTGATTGTCCCATGTGTTAATAGGGTAATGAAGTGAAAATCCCAACCAAACTATAGACATTAGAATTTTTCACCTCTTCTAAAATGAACCAGGCTACAAAAAATTTCAAATAATTTCTACTAAATAAATACTCCAAGGTCAGTGGCAATTTTCGCGACGAGTGTGAATTGCAGTGACGGACTAATGTGCGTGCTTACTAGTTGTAATATCGTAATAGGTTTTGTTATTTAGTTGACTTACACCAACCTAGCTAAGAATACGGTCAGTGTATTTTAAAATTCGGAAGAGTATATAAGTTGGTTAATAATATAATAATCAACAAATTAGATGGTTAATTCGTCACAAGCAGGTAAAACTACTTAGTATATATTTAACTTTAACGAGTAAACAACATATCATGGTTTAACAACATATGAATGCTGCTACATAAAAAAAATAGTTAATTTGATGACTGCTGTTTTCATATAAGTAAGGAGCATACGAGTGCTGGTGTTACAAGCTAGGCTTCGTATAGTATTCAATTTTTATAAGTTTGGGATTGAAAGTAATTATATTACAAAAAATAATCTGTGTTTTACATATCGAATACTCACCACAATCTCAAGATTTCAGTTTGTTGCGAATTTAAAAAGTCTGATCTCTGATATTAAAATGCTTTTCCTAATAAGTACCACTTAAAAATTTTATCATAATTAAATACAAGTTAGATAATTTCAATTTTTCATAGAATTCTGATAGTTATGTGATGATCATTTTGTGAATTCTAGTCGCAACATCAAATAGAGTATTCGGGTAATATATTAGTCAGAATAGCAGCCACAAATTAGAGCGGTAAAAGTATTGTCGACACTACGGAAGTTGTGTATTATTAATTTGTATGAGGAATACGAATGACCAGACAGGCACTTCGGGACAATATCTCTCTATATATAAATGGCATTGTCTTTAAAATGAGCAATTCTAGACAGAATGAGTAAAATGGACCAATAAAAATAAGAGAAAAAACAGGTAAAATTAGTGTTACATATGGTGTGAACAGGCATGTGCAAAAAACACCTACTAGTAAAGAAATCTGCAAATGATAGCACATAAAAACATGTTTCTTAAAAATTTTGGGGATCAAAGCACACGTAAGTTATTTGATTGACTGGAATTATATAAGTTTGGTGAATAAATCGCCATAATTATTAACGTCGTTGCAGATTAAACATTTTATTTTCACTGTAAGATTGCCAATGCTGACTTTTAGATGCAAAGTTACATTGTGCTTAATTAGCAGTTCACTTGGCTGATAAATTACTCGAAAAGCTGGAGTTTTACTTGTAGAGTGTTTATCATTGCTGTCGAAAAATGAGGATAGCATTCTGATTTCAGTAGACTGGTTAAAGAGATTGCAAAATCCATTTTGCTTGTTTGAAAATTCCTTCAATTTCACTGCATTAAACAATTTCTTTTAACTTGTGTTTTGTCATTTTATTGTGCTTGACGTTTGTAACAGATTCTATTTCCTTTTGTTTGTTCGTTTATTATAACAGTTATTGGAATTTCTGTTCCTATATACGTTTTTGTTGGCTTATGTTAATTAAGATTGATGTCTTCAGTTTTATTTTACTGGATTCCCAGGTCTTGTTTGAAATCATATAGGGTAGATCTTTTTGTCTGTTTGTACTTGAGCGATTTGATTTAGTTGATTGGTTGCAGAGAAAATCTGGTCCTTTTATTTATCTAAGCAAGTTATATTAAAAATGGTATTTTACTTAATTCACATTGTGTCAAAATCGTTGAACGTAGTCTATTAGATAATTTGGAACAGATCTATCAGGAGCAAATTAACTTCAGATAACCTCGTCTTTGAGCAACAAGCTAACTTAAATATACAGCACCTTACATTTTGATTAACTATTGACCCAATTTACAAAAGTTTTAAATTTAATCTTCTTGTTTACTGGTTATTCGCAATTAGGACGTTAAATGGTGCTTTAACTGACGTTGCAATTTGTTGTGTCGCAATATAACGCCTACTGCTATACACGAACTAACCGCAACTCTAATCTGAAACTTGTCTGCGCTAACTGATAATCGCAACCGTGACCAACGACTCGATAACTGATTACTCACCTCAAGACAAAATCAAGAAGACACGAACGCAGCACTAGGAAGATTCGATTCTATCATATCCCAACTCTGTATATATATTTACAGAAGCGACCTTGGGGAAAATAGGTTAATTAGCATTCTAACATGACACTACAACCAATCACAATTAACAAGGTCCAAGCGGAGGAAATGAAGAGTAGTACCGGTCACCGCTTACTTAACAATTAAATTCGAAATAGCAAAATTGAGGATAATTACATAAAAAGTAATTAGTTTATTCTTTTTTTTAGCACATTGATTAAACTGCAACACAACGACACTAGATGTCATGTAATAAGCTGTTATGCAGGTATTATTAAACATAAAAAGTTTTTAGACTATTAAAATAATGAAATTTAAACTACACTCCTCTATTTGTAGAAATAAACGTTTTTACGTCCTACTAGTAGATTTTGATGTCAACTTATGTTTCGGCAATGGTTATGGAAAATAATTATCATTTATACAACTTCGCGTTAATTTATAGGTGTATAATAAGTGTGAAAATATAGAATAGAATATCAGAGATGGAGGTAGTGAACTCGATAAATGACATGGATGTGAGAGGTTTTAAGGTCTATTTAAAAAAATTAATAAATGTTGGATTATTATTTTGTTAAGTATTTGCACATTAACACCCGAAAAACGAATATACCCAGATTGAATTTATCCTGTATGCAATTGGCTAGACAAAGCGCTTTGTATGCATAATGATAGGATTTGACTCCAGGGATTAAAAAGTTATGACCAAATGTTTAAAATATTGTACTGCATAGGATTGATCAGGATTTGACGAATAAATCATCAAAAACTACTTTTTAAATTATTATTGTACAGATTTTCTTTTTTTTCAATCTTTGGCTCAACTAATGACTCGATTCCTTTTTCAAGGATAGCGCAGTTATGTAACTGCTTATCTTACGTAAAGCTACACTGTCTATTTACTCCATTAACCTGACATTTTTGAAGTTGCTGGCCAGATTTTTGAAATTATTCAAAAATGGTTAGTAGATATGATGTATTTAGGATGATGCTGATAATTATTAAAAAAACAATGATACTGATTTTAAACCCATTGCAACTAGTCTTATGAAGAAAGGTTAAGTTGTTTGCAATTATCACTATCGCCTATTACTCTGTTTTGAACAATCAAGATGGACGACAAAGTAAGTGGTAGGGTGTGAGTATCTTACTGACGCTAAACTATATTGTGTTTCTTGGATCAGTTAGGTAGTTGTACAAGATGACCTCAATTTAGTTTCTATATTATTTTTTTCCTTTTTGAAAATATTTGCTTAACAAATATAAGAACACTGAGTTTTCAAATTTATAAATGCTTAAAAATCGTTAATATGAAGTTAGTGCATAACGGTAACGCAAATTGTTTTACTAGGCTAAACGTCATTTACTCACAGTTAAGGACATTGCTGTCAAAAGTGGGGGGGGGGTTTTTTGACTCTCAAGGACCTTTATTAATGTCACTAATTGGATATAATGATACATGGTAATGTAATGTTTAAAAATTTGCTTTAGTTTATATTGCTTTTCGCTTGTTCTTATGAGCATTTTTTTTATTCCAATACAAAAGCCTTATTCTTTAGTTCTTATTTTTTATGTAGTTAGCTTACAATACCTTTCTTCGGAACCTTTTTACGTCGTATTAGCTTTATTTCAAGCTTTGCAGATAATTTTGCCACTGATTTTCTTCAGTTGGGTAGTATATGTTGTTATCTATTTCGTCTTCTTTAATACATATATTTTTTGATAGCGACACTGAATTTCAATTATTTAGCACTAGTTATCCTTATACTTTTTTGAATCGCTTTCTTATGCTAACATTTGCGTATGCATGGATTTCATACATTTCCTATCGATTTTGTTTCACGGTTCGTATATACTGATCTCTGTACGTACTTAGTCACACTTAGCAATAGACAATAATGTCAGGTATTCTTTTTGCCTAAATTCGTCATGTTTTTTGATGCACATGTCACTACATTGTTTGTTTGTGGTGTGGGATATGTATTTTGTACGCTTCTTTAATATTAGTTACTTTAAATTTAAGTTACTGTTACCAGTACTTCACTTCGAATATGCATGTTAAATTGTAGTTTCAATCGTTTTGTAACGCATTTCTGAGCTTCAACATTGCACATTAAATTTTTATACTGCGTGAAACTAAAGTTTTTTACAATGATGATTATGAGTCCTAGTTTTTGAATAACTCGAATACACTATGCTGTACCGAAGCAAATCAAATGCTTTAATCTGGTTACCTTTTATACTTAACCTTTTATAACCTAATTAATTTTCACCTCTATCTATTTCCTTGTTTATAAGCAAATATATGCGTTAATTGCCGTTGAAAGATTCTATTAGAATAGTGCTATCTCTAAAACACAATATATATCTGAAACCCCGGTAATGCCAAGTTGTAGCTAAAATGGCTTTGTGTTTCTGCAGACATAAAGTCCAGTTGCTAGTAGATCCATACAATTTTGAATGAAGGTGATATTGTTTTCTGCTGTAGCACAGTTAAGAATTTCTTTACTGTTTTAGTAACATATCTCTGTGTGTGGTAGTACTTCATCAATAGATTTTCGGTTCCACTTCTAAATGCACAAATGGGTGGATCATCCCAGCTTTCACATTTGCAAAGTTTAGATCTGTCGCTACGCTACCACATTAGTTTGAAGAATATGAGCCTAAGTTTGATTATTTTGTTTAGCTAGATAAGTTAAGATATTTCTATCACTTTATCGTAACTCTGTAGGTAAAACATTCTTTTCAATTATCGAATTATGTGAGTACTGTATACATCCTTTTTAGATGTAATGTGTCAGTTATATTTTATTTTCATAAAAATAATCGTTATTCACCCGCGTTATATTTTGTATTGGCCGATTATATATTATAAAGTGGCGCAGACAACTGTTCATTTTTGAATACTTGTTAGAAATCTTATTCTTTCCTCTAATGACTACAACAGTTTTCAATGTAACTGATCCAAATGCATAACAAAATTTTTTTAGATACCTTAAGTCATGTGAATCATAATTATATGGTGGCTTTCTGTTGTCTTTATATCTGGTTGTTTTATTTAGTATCTACTGGAAAAACGTTTCTTTTGTCGTCTCTGTTGACAAAGCTCACAACGTTTATACACTGATTACATACTAGAATTATAGTCTTTGAATAATATCAGTTGAAGTTCATCGTCACACTAATTCGAACCAGTTTTTGTAAGCTGTGTAACAAACTACATGTTTTATTGCTGGAACTTTTTGTTACTTTTTTAACCTTCATAGAGGGAGCTAAACACCAGATTGTCGTGTGATTCACATTTGATCAACAAAAATATCAAATTCGGCTATCGTCATTCAAAGGATAACTTTAAATGGCCTTTAATTCGCCATAGATCTGAGGATCCTAATATTACTAATAAGTTTATTCAGCCACGTTATAAATTCAGCTATGAAACAGATTCTAATGTTAAACAAATTGAATTTACAAAGCCATTCGATTTACTCAGTCTCAACAGTTTAGGTGGCAGCAGACAAACATTCGATTTCAGTACAGCTTTCAATTTTTCTGAATGCAAATCTGACACTCAAAATCCTGGTAATAACTACAGAACAATTTTTACTTATTCGGATCCCATCACAACTAGTAAGTTTATCTTAAGTGATTTAGGATTCAGTTTGTTATACTGGTTTATAGACTAACTTTTGTATCTTCATATTTTCTTTCTAAGTCCATAAAAGAAGTATTTTGAGATTCAAAAGTATGCTGGTGCCAACTCTTATTTAGGTATGTGAGGTTATTGCTCTAAACTATATTTAACTGATACCTTCCCTCTTAATTAATTGAAATTATTATGGAGATCAAAATTCAGTTTATTATAATTTTCAGTGGACTTTCTTGGAGGTAAGGGATTATAAAATCATGAGACGGTAAAATGTATGATTATCATACCTATTTATATGACGACCTTTAACCTCTAGGTTCTGACCCAGGGCATTTAAACTCGTTTTATCATGTAATATATATATATATATAATCTTTTTTTACTTGTTCACTAAGAGTAGTGGTAATATTATTTTAACAAAACTCCTGAAAGATTACCTAGTTTCGTTAGTTCTATACTGCGTAGTTCACGCTTAAAATGATAAATTTCCATTTGGCTTCATTTTGTTACTTACTGTGTTTGGGTATTTTAATTCTGAACCTAAGAAATTTAGTTATTTATAGTGTTGATAAAACGAACCACTGAGTTATCAAACTGATAATGGTGTGTACATTTGTGTCAATTTTGTGTATCATTCACTTATCAATAGCACGGCAACTTCACTGATCTGATCCTAAATCTGAACAATAGTTGAGTATGCAACAAAATATATTCGAGTTATAAAAACGACAGGATAACAATAAAAGACATTAGAGTTCATGTAAAACTTAGATGCGAAACTTCTTTTATTTTCTTAAGTATGTACTAAAACTGTATTGTTGAAAGCAGGTTTGTTAGTGCACGATTTTAGCATGCATTAATTAAGCTAACAGTTTCTGTCTTTATTTAATAGATCTTTTATTTTTTACTGAATAAAAGTTAAAACACTCATTTGATACTTACATATATAAATCACGTAGCCATCACTTAAGGACTTTACATTCATCTAATATCTACATACATATTTTTCTCTCTACTTACATGACTTTAAATTCCATATATATCATATATTTCAGTGTAGAAAGTTTACTGATATCCTTTAAAATGCACTGATTTTGATTTTAATAATGATGTTATTTTGTTTTCATTTTATAACTTTCTTCTCTCCTAGCCTTAGATTATCAACTGAACATTCATGATTTCACGGACAACACTTACTCCAAAACCGTAAACAGTAGAATACATTATGCATTCATTATTCTGTCAACTTTATTATTGATTGTTTTCTTTCCATTCTTGTGTTGGTTTTATGTGAAAGTGAGTTGATTATAAATCTGCTGTTATACAGACATTTTGCATACTTTAAGTTTTAGTCTTCTGCCATTTACCATCTTTTGACTGACTGATTTATGAAAACTATCTATTTCATTAAGAATTCTTTAACACATCAGTGATGTAAAGTAAGGATGAATATTAGTCATTTCGATTCCAGGACAAAGTACCTATTGTAAATATACAGTGATTGAAACGACTTTTCAACATGTGTCATTTTTTAGGTGACTTGTATTTAAGTACAATGAGTTTTCATAACCTACCAGACAACATAGTATCCTCTTATAAATGCATAAACATGACAGGAAGCTTCAAAATGATTAATTCATAATAAAGGCAAATTGCACAAGATGTAACGTCAAAAAAGTATAAATTAAGTTAAAAGCAAATATAAACAGTAAGGTTGTTTACCTCGTATATTCTTACAATGTCTTCAGTGTCTATTTTATGTATCGAATTCAGCACTTTCAGTCACGTTTTGCATTTACTCAATAAGTGTTGTATGTTATAATGTATTTGACTAATGATTTTGAAATAAAGGTGGAAACAGTTTCTTATTTCACACAATGTTTTACCAAACAATAAAATGTAGTCAACAAATGACATATAATTTACATATTGTAAAGAATTCAACACAGTATGTGTAAGTCATCTTTCATTTGATGACTAGATTTTTCCTTTTTCATTTAGAAATGTATAGATTGGGAAACGGTTTCATCTTTTCCTATGCCTAGTTATATTTTCTCTAAATTCTTGATTTGCCACGAACTAGCTTGAATGTAATAATTTATTAAAATAAATCAATGTCTCATCTGTTGTTAGCATCTTATGAAAAATGAACGAATTATTGTATTTCGTCTTGGTAAACGAATAAGAACTAAAGGGCCAGGTATGTTAAATATTGTTTTTTAATTGTTTGTACAGGAATGTTAAACTATTTTTCATCATTCTCTTACAACTAATGCCATATTAGTAATAATACTTGCTTTATTCAATGGAATATGTTTGATAATTGTAACGAAATCTCATCTCATAGTATGCAATATTACAATAAAATTCCTATTTTATTTACTATTAAATAAATTCTGATATCTACAATCGTAATTATACTGCGGTCATTTATTGGTATGATTAGATATGGTACTTTTCAGCCATCCATCGTGTTAAGTTTTTCCGATAGGTAATTCCTTTTCAAAATTGGCCTAAAGAGTGCCAGAGCACCTTTGATGAAATATGATGAGAACCTTTATCCTTACAATTATTATTGATGTATCATAACCCGAGACTTAAAACCAATGTAACCACTGATGTTACTGTTATGTCGGACCACCAAATAAGAGTGAAAAACTTCCAGAACTGTGTTTTAGAGAACTAATTCATTTACTTTGGTCGTGAGTATTGTAAACATTACATTTCTATTATTGTTACGTTTCTCTTACCCTATCATCCCGTTTAGCATATTTGCTGTTATTATATTGTTTCTTATTATGGACTACAGTTAATTAGTTGCGCACAAGTTGTCCCTATTCACCACCACTATTTCCGTAGTTTTGTATAAATGTTAGTTCTCTTAATTGGTTATCTGTGTGGTCTGATTTTGTGTATATATAAAGGCATGATTGAAACACAATTCGATTCGATTCTGTCTGTGTGGCTCATCAGTCGTTGTTTTTTTTTAATTTCGCCTTGGGGACTGGTGGTCGCGGGGCCGACGTGTCCGTACACCGATCGGCAATTATCGAGGGTGCTGTGTATTTTCACAATACATAACGCTTACCGATTTTGGTATCAGTCCAGTTATCTATAGCTATTTTCTATTTGGTAGGGAAAAGCCATTATCTCATATACCTAAAACTCCCAACGACACCGAATAAAGGGATACTCAGATGTTTGAGAACGAGAAATGTCAAAGAAAATGTAGACTGTCGTCGCATATTTACCTTGCTAACAGACCGCGAACCTAAATCTGTTTTCATATAAAAGTTCAGCATTTTGGTTGATACTACGAATTGTCTTCAACTTTGACAAGCGATATTACGTGCATGTGATTTTTAAATTTATTGCAAGTTGGTATTCAGCTTTGGTAAATCTTCTGCATCATACAAATTATTTACTATTCAAAAATTAGTAAATGAGAATATCGTTATTACTACTGTATCTCATTAAACTTATATTAACAACATACTTCAGACCTTGATATAAGCAAAATCGTAGTCATTGTCCGATATCACTTATTGCACACAAACAGAAACAGAACTTCAGAAGATTACCCTTTACTTTTACACCTCAGAGAACTGGAAAGAGGTTTTAAACGTTGGCACTCACTCTGAATCCTGGCTGAATGTCTCATATTCCTTTATCGGGTAGTTTTACTGACGTATTTGCTTGAGACGTTGATTCGTAATCACATGCTGCACATCCTAGCATTTTGAAAAGTACTTTCCTGAAGTTAAATTGACCGAACATCGACACTAAGCCAAGGAATATACACCTTGTATACCTTAGTTTCATGATAGTTAGGATTCGCTGGCAAGCAGCTTTTTGTAATCTTGAGGGAATTATTTATCATTGTGAGATGCAGTTACATATCGTTCTCTTCCGCTATCTGAGTTGTTTTTTTCCTGTCTGTGACTGACCCTCTACAGGATTTAAATCATAATACTTATTAATTTTGTGGTGGATGGTTGTATTAGGATTTGCTGATGTGAAAATGTAAAATCTTCCACTTAAGCTGAAAGGAAGCTATCGGACAAGCTACCACCAGTGAACGTAATCCACAAATTTAGAATATAATTTTATACTACTTACTATTGAACAGAGTAATATTTCAGTAAAGTTTTAGCATTTGGAAAAGCGAAAAAACAATGATAACCTTTAATGAAGCATCACTTTTTTTCGCTTCTTCATGATGCATATATATATTACTCATATATGATTCCACCTGCTAATAAGTTATTTAAAATAACTTTTAATACTTGTTTTCTTCGACGGTTGTATGCATTCAGTTGTCGAAAGAAAGTAACCACTGGGAGTCCGTTTTTTCAATTATTCTTTTGACTACTGAGTTTGATAAAAGTGGTTAGTTTTTGTTTACGAACTTGATGCGTTCTAAATGCAGATAATATTGTATTGATTGTTTATGAAATTCTGTACAATCAATTTGCGATGTATAGTAATTTAGCTGCTCAAACATTGTTAATTTTATCATTACTGAATTGGAACGAGTTCTCAGTTGAACTGAGTAACTGTGTTTTCTTTAACTGTTAGTAAAATATCCTCATTATCGTTCTTTATATGTTCCGCAACAAATAGTTTTCAGATAGATCTACGATAAATAATAGCATTGGACAGCCTCATGATGCATCGGTGACGGGGGGTGGGGAAGGGAGGAATGGACGAAGGTCAATAGCATTTTATTATTCGGTAACGTTTTAGTTATAGTATTTTTTGGATTGTCAGTACGATCATGCATTCACTTAGTTTTTAGAAACTGTATAGTAGGTTTTTAATGGGGATTTTCGTTCAAAGGAGAACGAATAGATTCACAAAACTTAGGTGCCCAATGTATGTAAGACATATGAGTAGTGGGTTTATTGAATTATTCTGTTGTAATGAATATGTTAAATTATCAGTATGAATTTAAATAAACTACTTAGATGATTGTTATCATTATTTTTTGCCCTTTTTTATAGGTTGGATAGTTATATTGCCCATATGTGATCGTTATCATTTAATTAGTCTCGACGACCAAACAATAAAAATTAAACCTGTATCTGTGAGTGTTTATCTGTTTTTGTGAAAGTGCGCTTACCTTTACTTCTTTACTTTTATTAACCGAAATTAACCACAACGTATTTATAATTTTCAGAGTGTATTCCTATTTGCTTATTTAGTCGAAATTTAAAGGTTTGGAACTTTGTCGTTGTTGTTAGCTGGTTGTTGGTAGGTGAGAGATAACCCTAGTGCTAATTAGCCCTCATCGAGTAGGTTCGACTGCAGTCTAAGAAGATTTTTCACGATTTTTCACAATTTTTCCCATTTATAAATACGAATAAGGAAAGAACAAATTGTATGCCAGAATAAAACGAATTCATCTCACGTGAAGCACTTATATGATTTTTGTGCTCAAATAATGTCTAGTTTATCAAGTTTTTCTCAAGCTCTCTGTATCAAAAGACTCAAACTGAACCTTTGTATTTAAAAAGACTGAGTTGTCAGTTTAACATTTCCTTGATAGGTTCACTCTCAAACATTTAAATGCGTTACATCTTATTCTATTTTTTTAGTTATAGACTCATTCTCTCCATTCTTACGCCATTTTTTGATTGTTACTCATCATTATTCTGTTAGTCTTCCCATTTTGTGATTGATATTTTGTAACTTATGGCCTCAATTTTTACTTACTGAAATCTTGTTTCCATATTTATCCAAAGTTTTCACGTTAGTAAATATACAAACATCCATCCGTTTTAAACATTTTATATTTCTTCCATTTTATTACCTTCCTTACGACTTTTCATTCGCTTGATGTAAGATGTATACACTAGTTTTGAATAATGATTATTTTTGTAGGCTATAAAGCAGTCGATGAGAAAACATCAGACAGATAAATCTATTCTATTCTGCTACGCGCTGTGTTTCTTTATTTAAATCGTGAGATAATAGGTTCTTCTTGGTAGTTTTAACCTCGGATCAGGCAAACTCCCAGTTACCGACAGTTACTTTTGTTGTATTCAATATTTTTGGATATTTTGCCGTTTATCGAATGATTTAGTTCTGCTTAATTATATTTTACTGTTAAGTAACTATTATTGAAAGCTACCTGTTAGTTTGAACTTTAGAAAGTATTGCAATGAAAAATGGATACGAAATATTTTGATTATTTATCTCATCACTAAACTAACCCTGAAGAATAATTGGAATGTATTTGAATTTTTCCGTTAATTCGTCATAGTCATAAATTAATCAATCTCTCTCTAACTGGGTTCGAGTCCCGGTGTGAACATCAACACTGGGATACAGGCACATTCAGCGGAAAAATTTTAAATAGGATGAAACACGCGTCCTGGATTCCGCTTTCCAGCCGTAATCTAACTCAAATAACCTGATGAATACATTATTTAATAATACCGCCGCACTATCTATCATCGTGTTTTAAATTTTACACAAAAGTCCGAGCGTCTCTGTTTTAACTCTTTTCTCGGTATAGCATAATTTCATTTATAACGTTTAGCCTTCTTCTTATCTCTTAGGGTGGTACAAAAGACGAAGCTGTAGTAGAAGTCACATGTTCAATAACATTTTATCTACTTGAACCAGATTATGCATTTAGTACTACTAATAAAAGTCCTCTTGAAATCGCTACCACTCAAACTCAATTATGTCTGCTGTCATCACTTACTCACTTGGAATGGTGTCATTTAGAACAAGGTAATGCGAAAATTGACCTAGCTAATGAAACAAAGGTAAGACCTTTTGGAGTATTTCACAGTTATGCATATATATATATATATATATATATATATATATATATATATATAGTTAAATTTACTTCAATATTAACTTGCTACGGTGTCTTGTAATTAAGACATTTGACTTCCAGCCACTTAGTCCCATGTTTAAACCATACTCCATTTATTTGACTTTTTGTTACGAGTAGTTTTACTGACCGTCATACATGGAGATTGACTCGAGACCAAGTATATCAATATTTGTATGATGAATTATATGTTTTGGAACTCAATAGTCGAATTTCGTACTATATAGGGCTCACCAGTTAAACGCAACCAAATTTCTAGATGAGTTAATATCTCTCTGGTGAACTAACACTTATAGGTTCATATAACTAAATATCGGGTTATATTAAAGACTGCTTGGTAAGATTGATGTTGCTTTCAGTAGTTTACAGGTCGTGAGTTTGATCCCCGTGGGGTTTTAATTGGTCATTGCTGATGACTGTTGTGCTTAGAGGAAGCAGCTGTCCAATGTTTCCTACTTGTCGGTGGTCATCTAACTGTAGTTTGTTTGTGGTATGAAATCGCAAAATTCAACAATATCCATAACTCTATACTAACGGGAAAATTATCGTATTTACGTGTGATGTTGAAACGTAACTAATAAAATGTCTTTATTATTATTATTAGGGTACATTAAATTCACGTTGTGGTGCTTATGGAATTTATGTAAAAGAAGTTACTATGTAAGTTTGTGTATGTACTTGATTCAATCACTTGTCTTATTGTGCCCCTATTGAAATTATTAAGCTGGCTACTTTTATTGATTTTGTTTACGTCAACTGCCAAAAGTAGACAGCATAAACGAATGAAGACATTACAATCCACAAAGATAATCAGTCACATTCAAGACCAATAGAAAAAGCTAATATGACACTAATGAAGCAGGGACATCGCCCACTTCGAACAAAAGCAACAGCTACTGACATTGTCCAGAACTACAATAAATGCTTCACACTTAAATCAGTCTGCCTCATAAGACACAAAACTACAAAATGAACCTTATATATTAAAAAAAACAACCTTTTAGTATTGCAATAATCTTAGAAAGAAGTCTTTATTGGTAAAAGAAATAGAAACTCTATTTACAGATTTTTTGTTAAGGCTACATGTTGTTGCTGATTACCAATTGTCGGCTGCTTTTTAGCTGTTTCATATCAAATTGTATTGACCTTGTTACTGTTGAAAGTTATAAGATGCTACTCTAGAAGGACATTACCTAGTTTTCAGAGTTGTTAATTCCATTCTGTACTTGGATTTCAACTTTAGTCGACAAAAAGCAATATGAATGGCAGGTCAGTTGACTTATGCTAATTTTTACAGTAATGTTCCTATAGTGTTCTAGTTCCTTTTTGGAACAGTCACTGGTGGGGGTTGATTCCACTTGTTTATGCAGGACTTTTCAGCTGTTAACTTGGTGAAATAGTAAATCCTTACCCTTTGTTAATTTAATCTCAATTTCTGGCCCTCTATAACTATCAGAGGTATTTATTCTTAAACGAAACAAAAATACGTATTAACAACCGAATCGTCATCTATGAAATGGAATATCAGCATAAGATTGATTCACTTTCTACGATAAGATAATGAACATTTTAATTACTTCTCGTCGAAGAGATTGTATCATTTTCTTAATGAAGATATAGGATATTTGAATGTTTGCATACATTCTCTGTTCATTAACATTACAGTCAGCAATAAAAACATAACATTTCTTTTGATGACAGTTTTGCTTTACTAAAATGATGAATAATCTCATTTCGTGATAATAATAAAAAAGTTTGTAACGAAGAATATTGTTTTTATTAGTTATTACCACTCTACAAAGATTAGTTAGAAAGGTGGTAAATAAAATACAAATAATCTTATGTTGAAAAAACTGACGTTCTACATTGGACTATTTAGGAAAAATATGCTTTTGTTAGTGATTTACCGAGTTTATATTTTGTCTCTACACACTAGTTGTTAGTTATAAGCTTTGAATTCATGAATGTATTCATGTGTTTAACTAATAAGCTATTTATTTAACTTTGAACTTGTTACATAATATTTAACAGTATTTTCTATCAGCATGCAAAACGAATGAGGTTGATAAAAATTCTTAACTGAAACAGAATGGTTTTCAATCATTTCCCAAAATATCTGGAGTATAATCAATTGATATATTCATTGCCTTGTTTTACACAGTTTCATATCTGTCATTAGTCTAAATAACTAACAGTTACAGTTAAGTAAACTAAAACCTTTAATGAAACTTATACTAAATAAATAAATAAAAATAATCAAAAGTAATGAGCTTTAGCACATTTATTCCAGATACCTCCTCCTCCCTGAACCATGTTTAACATTTGTTTTTAATATAATACAGGCTTTACATGATAAATAATTATTAGTGCTTGAATGAGTACACAGAGAATACACCTTATGAATTAACCTGTTTATTTAACTCAGTATTACTGATTTACAAATGGATAGGTGATAAACACTACTATAAGGCACAACCCATTATATGCTTTCAACGTACACATTTATCTGACCAGTGAGAGTTTATTAGCGTACCATATATCAAGTTTATGTCCTTTCTAATAAAGCAATTCTTGCAAATGTTTTGGTCCTACACTTTCCATCATTATTATTGTTCATTAATTTCAGTAATGATTTAGTTTTACTGCGTCCACCACCAACACATAATCCTAAATCAAACATTGAGCTAGTCACCAAACACCTACAACAATTATCATGTGTATTGCTTAATAATCATGGAATAAATCCTTTACTACAACCCGAAAAGTGGTCAGAACCGCAACAACATACCGACAACAACTTGTCTAGTAATCCTCTGCGAACGGAGTCATTATCAGTACCAAGTGATATTGCAGATTCAGCGTCGACTAATATACTTAGCTCAACACCTTTAGAATCTGAAATTCCACTGACAACCAGAACAACATCGGCGGATAAGGTACAAAAACTGCATAGTTCCAAAGCATTTGATACTCTGTCACAATTACGCTTTTCACATAATCACCCTGCATTATCTAAAGCGATTACACGTGCTCAAGGTCTACTCAATAGTGATATTGCATGCCAAGCACTTGAACGTGCATCATTGCAGTTAGTTGTATCAATAGAAAATAAATTTTGCAAAGATAATCTACCGTCAATGAGTTCAGCAGTAAATCAAGGTTGTATTCTGCTTTATTTGGATGCTGGAACTGGTACGCTTTGTGATATTTATTTTTTTAGATATTATTAATAATGACTTTCTAAGCGTATATATCCTAGTCAGTTATATTCAGCGTAGAGCTTGACAAAAATATATCTCAGCCTAAGCTACCATACTTCATCACCGCGATAAGACGAAATTGATAAAATAACAGGCGAGTTGAAATAATCGTAGTAGCACTGATAAGGTAAATGGTTAAGCATTGAGAATGTAGTTCAAGAAGACAAAGGAGAATGTATGTATAAAGAATTTCTGAAACTCTGGGTCTAATGGAAGATATAGAGTAGATTTGTGAAATTGTAATCAGATTTATACCATATCGCACAGTATCTCTAACCGTTGATCAAGATAGTAGCACGAACTCCATCTACAAAGTACGTACCTATTGATAGGATTTAGAATAACAATTATTGATTAAGTGGACTGATGCCACATCTTGGTTTGACTGGCCCTGGCTTTTTTCCAACTTACATCAGCCAGCATTCCGTGTTAAGATATCTGGTGGTTGGATATACGCATGTCCATATTCCAATAATCTCATTCTATGAAGAATCACAACCGCACTGACTAATTTACACTATATATAACCTCAGCATTACTTACTTGCTCATTTCAAAACAGAATGTGCGTTTGTGTTATAGTTTGCTCTGTAGAAGATCCAGGATACTCAAATTTAAAGCACGAAATCATGTTGTAGCGTTGGAATTTCATTCAACATTAATGTAAACTTATTAATAATGCTTGTGGGTACGTAGATTCTGTATTTAGTAGAAATGCATCAAGATAACATTCTGTTATTCTATGTATAAAAATGTTTTGAAAGAAATGATTTGTGTTTAAATCAGTGAATCATTTTAATTTTTAGAATGTGATTATTTTCAACTTATCGATAAATTTAGTTAACAATTTCTATTCAAACATAAACCTACTTTCTTAAAGAGAAATTTCGTAGTTTATAGAATGCCTGGATACACGTGACATAATCTTACATTGTAAATATGCCAATAAAATGTAATCTGCCGATCGTCTTAAGTAACATCGTAAACATGTTTGAGATATGTTTCTCCCCTCTTTTTTATATGCATGATGCTCTAGGGATTGGTTTGCATGAACACTTACGCTAATGATAAGTAATGAAGTCGTTGAGCGTGTCTATCATTTCACTTATTTTTAAATTTTCATCGTCTTTAGTGGATTGTTTTTTCGATGAAATATAAACAAACATTTAAAAAATTACATGGCTCTTTCCGATTTGTATCACTTATAGTGTAAGCGAGATATCTGACTACTGACCAGCCTTTCTTTCTTTTTGTTTTACTTTATCTCTCTGTGAATCGTGATCTTTCGATATAGAGAACATTCAAAGGTTGTTTTCTATTTGATAATAAGTTTCTTTGAAACATTTCCTGCAAATGTTGAGGTCACCAAATGAACAATGCTAAAGTCTGATGCAGGGTACAAGAAGATGAATCAACCGTAAACCTTTATTAAAAGATATGCATTGCTTATGTCCTGTCACCACCTTTACTGACGCTCATTGTTGGCTTTTATAGGAGTAGGCTGGAGGAAAGCTAGGAGTGGCCAAACCAATATGTAGTATAAGTCAATGAAGATGTTGACTGTTAATGTGGTTAATACCAGATATTAATCGGTTAGATGATTAATAATGTTCAGGAAGCTGTAGCTAATTTACTAAAGTTGAAAATTGTTGAAAAATAGATTCCTACTCATCTGATGGAGGATATCGTGTTTTTTTTCGTGAGTCCTGATAGTCCACTGTTACTTATTGCTTTTAAGTCTTAAAGTACAAAAAGTCTATTCCAATACCATTTTGTTCATCGATTGTATAGTATTGTATCAATCTGTGATATCACGAAGTATAAAAAAATTGACATATTTTTTACAGAACATATACGTATACATTCCATGTGTATGGCGACTTCACATTATTTTGGTAGCAATAATTTGCAATTTTAATTGATTTCACATGTGTTCAGAAGTAGATCGACTGTTTTATTATAATTCTGTAATATTTTACTTTAACTTTGTGTTATACTTCTTTATGGAATTTTTTTTATTTAGCTCAGTAGATGATTCATTCGCATTTAAAATGATAGGTACTAGACTCAATTCTTTGTGTGAACACCGATACCAGGATGCTAGTACGCTCAGTTGAGGAATGTCAAATAGGCTGAAATGTTCGTTCTACATTCCACTGATGGTCATATACCGAATATATAATGGTCTCTTTTAGTTTCGAAATTCCTTAGTGATTCTTTTCTGAACCTAGTTTACATCCTAGTGGAACTATCAGTGTAGCTCATTAGTTTTACTACTTCTATTTTATTAATTAAACAATCCTGTTCTACTTATCCATGATTTTGGTAGACAATTAATGACAAATATAAAGCTTACACATCTCACCATATTTTATTATTGAGTTTCTCTGTTCAACTGGATTGCTCAGGTTAATTATGTATGTGAGGAAAATATCAATTGCACTCTACTTAAGCATCGACCACTCTGAGTCTATCTACCGTATTATTACCCCATTTTACTACTCGGTTAACTCATTTGATACTGATGTATGGGGCTATTGCATCTCAACAATGGACCAATGTATACAGCAGCAATTGTCTTTGAGTTTCTTGTCGGTTATTCTTGTTCTTCAAATGAACAATGATTATATGATGCTAACACATCAAGCGATTAGATAGATAAAGAGCGTGATAACTGATAGCTTCTAGAAGGTGTTTTGTATAATAATGTGGCGTGAAGATTTCCTCTAAGAAGGAAACATTTTAAGGGCGGTAACACTGATATACTTCGATATCCATTTTTATAATCTCTCCGTTCGCAGTATTAATGTTAATCAAGCGTGAATGTCATTACAAATTAATTCTAAGCCTATACTCTTATGCACAGTTACGGTTTAGCTATACCTGGTGGTGTAATTGAGGGTAAGTGTTTGTCCTATTTGGGACTTATCAGCCTATTGTACCTATATCCCAATGTTGGTTTTCACACGTGACTTTAAACTTAGTTTATTTGTTTTAAACACTCTCAGTTTATCTATTGAATTGCTATATCTGAACAACCACTCAATTGTCTATTTGACATAAATCAATATGTAAGGGATTTTATGCATATCTCTTTCTTTAGTTTACATTATATTTAACTTTTATGTATTTTTGACAGAGTTTTTGTATTTTCTAGGTCATGTTGGTTCCGGTTGTCTACCATTAGATAAACAACCAAATGTCACACTATTTATTCATATCGATGATCTAATTAATGTTGTCGAGGGTCGTTTGGATGTATTGAATGCAGTGGAGTCCGATAAAGCTTTTATGACTGGATCACTAACAATTCTATCAAAAATGCGACATCTACTTTACCTACCACCATTTTAAAGTATATGATATATTCATTAATTAGGTGACGATATAATTGTTGTGTTTTTTTTTAGTTCTAATACTTACTGCTAATTATTACTGTCTTACTTGAATTAGTTAACAATGTATTTATTTTCTAAATTTAATGGAATCACATGTTTTTTTTTAAAAGCTGATTATCATGTGATGGATTAGACTGTTCGAACCCATGTATTTTTACTTTTGCTTTACGTTAATTAGTATTCCTTTCTTTGTTTTCTGCCATCTTTGTTTCAAATATAATACGATATATTGACTGAAATGACAGTAGTAATACGAGTTTTTGTTTTCTTTTACCGTGATAAACAATCTCGTTAATGAATGTTTTGTTTTATTGTTATTTTCTTCTCAATAGTAAGAAGCATTTATCATGAATATCTTTACATTAGTTTTATTGCTTATTTTAATCGATATCGTACTTTTATGATGATAATAAATTTAGGATCTTGATTGTCTTCAGTGTTTTCATTGTTCACTCTATATATTTTATTCAGCATTCTTTGTTGACAGCTTTTTTACTTTAATACCATGAACAAATGTGATCTTGTGTGCTGTTAGGGGTAAGAGGGCGGTTTTCAATTCCCAACTACCTACAGTTTGTAAGGGTTCTTCTTCTTGATGTACCTGAAAAGCGAATTGGGTTACGGTTGCTCTTAATGACCTTGGAGCGTAACTGAAATGCCCAAAGAACAACTTTTTAAGGCTGGTCACACACGACATTTTTGAGAGAGGTTTTCGTTGTGCTAGCTCTGCACTTATTAAGGTCTTACTGCCAAGGATCGAGATCCGTACAGTAAGGTGAGGTGTAAAGTTTCAGGTAGTTGGGACATGTGTTACATATCCCTAACCACTGTCTACCTCCACCGGCAATGATGACTTATATAGGAGTAGGACAGAAAAAAGTTAGAGGCGGCTACACCAAAGCATGATATCAGTCAATAAAGTTGCTAACTCTTGGTTTGAGTTGTGTCGATAGACTCAGACTACCTGGTTGGGGTCTGAGTGAATGCTGTAACCATTGGTTGGGAACTTTGAGTGACATGGCTTAGAATCGGTCACAGAGGTACGGGTGTATTAACTATTTGTCTTCTCTTAAACTATTAGTTCAAAACTATTTCAAAGCTTTCTTTCATGTATTAATTCTTTCTTCCTTAATTATATTCTTTGTGTTCACTCTTTGTTTTTGTTATTATTATCATTAAAGTAACTCCCACTAATGTGGTATCAATCTTGCTGTGTTTTTGAGATATGGCAAATTGGACCGTAGCTTACATGTGCCAAGTTCTATATTGATCATGCGTACGTAGAAAATGTTTAATATTAAGGTTTAAATTTCGTTTGAAATTGTAACTCTCTACATTTGTACTTTTTAAGTATAATGTCTGGCTGTGCTACTCTGATAAGTTTTGTAGAAGACAATTGAGAATAACTGAAGATACTTGAAATGAAATCTTTGATGATAATTTCAAAATGGTATGCAGCACTGATCCATGAAATAAATGAAAAAATAATCTAGTATTGGATTCAAGATACTTATTAAACATTAAAAAGGTAGCAAATAACTTGAGTTGCCATTAAAGAATTAACAGCATAATTTAAAAAATTATTGGTAATGAAGATTATGTAGTGTCCTTGAACAAAAATAGGGAATGTACGAATGTGGGTTAGGTATAGGGTTAGCAACCCCATCCCGTAAAAATAAAAATCCTGCTAAAAAATAGTGCGAATTAGAAAAGACCATTTAAATTCTACCCTGGGAATTAAAAGGTCTTCACTTTGAAGAGTTATGACACCTTATGGTGAAAGCCGAACTTCTTCGGAAGTCAAGAGGCCGATGCCTCATCTGACATCCGGAGCAACAATTAATATGTCAACAGCCTCAAAAAGTTGTCCTCTGGGCACTGCAGCCACACTCTCAGGTCATCAAGACCCCCTAATCCACTTTCTTTAACAGGCACCTCAAGAAGAACCCTTCCACGGTGTTGGCTACCGGTAAGTAATAACCGCCCTAATACATCCAACAGCACTCGAGATCACTTTGTCCACGATCAAACACGTTCCTCTTTTCTTGTTTCTGCTATTCGCACTTCTCCCATTACATTTATGCGTGCTACTTGTACTTGTTGCTCGAGTTCCTGAAGCGCTATATCAGGTCTCCTGAAAGCACTCTCTAAACTTCATGTTAGGGCTTTTAATGTGCGTACGCTGTGTCAAATTGGTCAGGGTTTCCCCTTATCCCATTTTTTAAATTTAATTTCGTGATAGTTGTTTTCTTAGAAGTCTAACTCACTTCTTTTAACTCTTCAGAAATTAATATCATTCCAGGAGGTCCCCTCGTTGACTTAGAATACACAGATGATATAGTTCTATTTGATGAAAACGCTGATAATATGCAGAGTCTCTTGAACACCTTGAGTAACAATACAAGCATATTCGGGATGCGCTTCTCTCCTTCTAAATGCAAAATGTTACTCCAGGATTTGTTTGCTTCTTCGCCTAGATTAGTTATAGGGAGTGAAGTAATTAACCAATTCACTTATCTCGGACGTTTCATCATTCCTTGTGGGTTGGTGTTTGACGAAACCTCAGCACAGATTCCGAAAGATCGATTGACATTTGCCAATTTACATCACTTGTGGCGCAGGCGAGATATTCATCTCTCAACGAAGGGCCAGGTGTATTGCACAAAAGTCAACGCTGTTTTAACACTCGTCCGCGAAACATGGGGCATAAAAACCCAAGTTATGCGTCGACTTCACTTATTTGACATGTATTTTGCATGCCCAAACACTGCCTGTGGTTAAAGTAGGATGGAAGAAGAGTAGAGACGGCCAAACCGAAACACGGCATCAGTCCTTGAAGTTTTTGTCTGTTGGTAGATGCAGATTACTCGGCTGAAGTCCGCGTAATAACTGCAATGAATTTCCTGGAGATGCTGGGCGACATGGTCCAGAATCGGTCACAGTTGCGCAAGTGTATTCAATCTTTACCTTCATCTAGATCTTAAATTCTATTATTCTTTTCTCTACACCTTTACTTCACTCTCCCCTCTTGTACTCTGTTGTTTTATTACCTCTGTAAATTTAATCTCGTAGTGCTAATGTGGTATGGCAACTTGAACCTGTCGGTGTATATGCCCAGTTCTACGTTGTTGATGAATGAATGAATTATGATATTGTAAATATCTGTTGTGCAGGTTAGTCGTGTGTGTAATAATTAAAATGTTACATCTCAGACCTTGAAATAAAAATATATGTATTTACACATCACGATAGTCGTTAGTTCTTTCAAGTTTACAGATTCTACTTGCAGATATATGCTAACTATCCTTAAATAGAGTTTCTTATCGACTGCCTGCAACCACTTAATGTGTAATAAACTTATTTAAATATGGCATCATTATCAAAATTCGACTAAATAAGCCCAAGTAACTTTAATCCTACCTTGATATCAGTACTATTTGCTATACTCAAAATCCATCAATGTGGTGCCAAATCCTAGTAGGTTCGAATATTTAAGAAAATTCGTCTACCCATCAGTTTATAAGTTTATCCTGAGTATTATATTGAACCTGTTCACGTTAATGATGTAGTGAATCTTAGTCCATTGTGGTTGATACATACCTAACGACCGCCTACCTCGACACAATGATTAGTGGTATTGGAGTAGAATGGTAAAATGCCAGTTGATCTAACCTAAACATGACATTAGTTTATAAAGTCACTGACTGCTGGTTTGAGCTATGTTGATTTGATGTAGTCTACCTGATTGGAGTCAGCACGAATACCGTAACTAGTGATTACAGACTATGAGTGACATAGTCCAGAATTAATCCCAGTGGCGCTAGTAAATTCACTATTTGTCCTGTTTTAAATCGTAAGCCTAAAATTACTTCACACCTTTTGTTTCACTAACTATTTCCTCCTCCCTGTACCATTTTCTATATGTACACTCTTCTTTTGTCATCACTGAATTAACTACCACTTCTACTAATTTGATATTCGTCACGCTGTGTTGCTGCTTAGGTATAACACACATGTACCAGGTTCTATGTTGTATAAACAAAACAATCAAGTTTACACCTTCAATAATAATATATATATTAATTCCGAACATGAATTTATGGAAAAATGTGTTTAACATTAAATTACCTGGATGAGATAATACATGCATAGTTTGATATGTTTTTGATCTAGTTTGTTCCTTTTTTTCTGTAATAATCTGTATTGATTTGAGCAAGGTTCTTTATTCTGTGAAAAAAAAAACGAATTTACATTTAGTTATAAAACATCAGAAGTGTAATTCAATACCCATTTAGGCGTTGAAGATAAACTTTTTTAATTATTAATTGAATAAATACGATTTGTTGATGCACTAGAATTAAAACACTACGACTACTGTTTAGTATTTCTTATGAAAATATTAATCGAATTTATAATACTAGTATTTTTTTTTCATTGTACATATTGTTTCTTACCGTCTTTAGCATAACTTTGTGTTTATTTAGGAATGTTTATGTATCAGGTACTTCACTGAATGTTGTTCATGTTTCC
The DNA here is from genome assembly GCA_025215515.1 of Schistosoma japonicum. Taxonomy (NCBI): domain Eukaryota; kingdom Metazoa; phylum Platyhelminthes; class Trematoda; order Strigeidida; family Schistosomatidae; genus Schistosoma; species Schistosoma japonicum. The sequence continues at coordinate 72,770,391 of CM046069.1, forward strand.
TTTTCCAACCGGATTTATTCAACAGTGGATATTATGTAACGAGACAATAAACAACTATTTATTTAAATAAACTAGTAGATTAAAACCATTCAGAGACCTGCTGGTTGAATGAAAGTGGTAATGTTAACCACTTATGGCTTACTCATCGATCAGAAAGATAATTACTAACCATGGGTCCGACCTTTAGTAGTATCAGAGAAGTTTCATATTGGTACTAAACAAATTCCTCTTGCTTCTTGACTGCCAACTGTTGTTTAACCAAAATCACTCCACAATGTGAAATACTATGTTCTTACTAAAAAGGAAGAAGTAGTCAGTGTTAATTGAAAGGGATCGTATTATGTGAAATGAAATAGGCAGATGAAACATAGATATACAATATTGGTTCAAGAATCCTATTCTTATAATTTCATTGGATTTTAACCATCAATATCGTTGGTCTGACCTATTCATCACTTAATAATGCCAGTATGCACAAGATATCTTACTTGTGTCTTTGTGGAAGCGAGAATGGGAAATATGGATAATTTCTTAAATGATAAAATATTCTGTTGTCTAAGTTATATTCTCATATTAATCTTATAAGGTAACCAATAAAATTTGAGATGTATTTACTTGATCTGTGGTGGCAATGTTGGCTATAAGTGATATATTCAGTCATAACTCTTTCGTTTTTTGTTTGGAGCTCAAGTGTTGGAGAATTTTAGGGACTAGGAAGTCTGTACAAAGTAATAAACATTTGAAATTTATCGGTTTCATAATACTTCGAACAAAAGTATGTCCGAATCGTAGGTAGTAGTCAACATGAATCATGTTACGCACCTGTATTTCGTTCTTCATAATATTTACCAGTAATGGAATGCATCTAGTTGTTGCTGCTCTAAATCACTTGCCACTTATTGGTTCAAGAATTCTATTAAATCTTTGTAAGATTGTGCTCAATCCTGCAACTGAATATTATCTTTTATCCTACTTTCAATCTTCATCGTTTGCTAATCGCCTCCTTCCACGTATCGGGCGGTTCTAGTGTTATGATAACACGACAGAATCAATACTAAGGAACAGATACTATATCACTAATTGTTAGTTAGTCTGTTTAATATAAATTAAAAGTTTGTATTGTTATTTCACTGCAGTATTATACATTTGTGTTTTGTTATAGCTTGTAATTAGTCACATGACCTCGTTTAACAGTCTCATGCCATGATACATTAATATAAGATGACATTTTTACTAATTACTGATAGTAAACTACTGTAAAGGTAGATTTACGAAAAGGATTGTACTTTTTATATATTTCTTTGAAAGTGATAAACAAAAAATAAAATGATATTCCAAATAAAAATGTGAATAGTTAACACGATAGATTCTTAATAAAGGCCATCCACAGTCGCTTGGTTATTCCGTATGTTTTAATGCCTTGTAATGTAATACAACCACTGAAATTGTAAAGACTATTTTAGAAATACAGCCGTTTTGTGAAGGTTTATTAACGTTACTTGTATAATAGACTTTAGTTAGTACACTTGCAGTGTATATTGAATCAAAAGTGTTTCAGTATTTCATTGATTTTATTGTACCTTTTTCTGGCTCGTTGTATATTTTCTCTTTGGTGGTTCACAGATAAACGTTTTTACACTAATCCCCCGATTTGAACCAAGCCACTTTCGTTGCACTAATAAATAAATTACTGCATTAGTTCCATCAACTGAATAATTTTGCATTTTTAGCACCACTCTATGTGAAACTTTCTCCGATATTTTTCTTTGTTCCACCGTACTGCTTATATTAGATACCAAAATCAATGTGTACTGTATATAATCGTCAAACTGGGAAGGCAATCTTTTGATTGGAGTCAAGCTATTAATGCAAGTAAAGTGTAACCATATAAACTTTAGATTTGTTTAACGTATTCACTTGCAGTTAACATAATGCTTATACCTACTTTACAACTGTTGATAAGCGTGTGTTACCTTAGGTCATACACCCCTCCAAAACCTTTAATGAATTGTAGTAGTTTTAAATCATCGATCGACTATGGCTAGATAACTACTAAAAATCATGCAACACTGACCAGCTGTGTCGTTCTAGTATGAAACTCCTTAACAGTACTCACTTTTGATCCTACTATTTATCCAGCTTAGTATCTTTAGCCATTTATTTAACCTCTTAACTATTAGACCACTGATTTAATATTCAATGGTTTATGCTTCTAACATAAACCATTTCGTAACCAACTTTTATAAAGAATCAACACTAGTTGGCGGTTACTTCAGTGAAAGCTAAAATCATTTTCTAATGAACACTGAATTTATTCAAAAATTAATAAAGATATTATTCGTATTTCAACTCTTTACTGCCATATTTTTTGAAAATAATCACGTAGATGCATTGCCTAAAACACATTAGATTTCGTTGTATGTATGCACTTCACACATCTGTACGTGTTGTGTGTACAACGCTATTTCGTTTAGCAAGTAACTATTGAGTTCTTTTGTCACTATACCTCTTTTAACGAGAAAGTGGTAGTTGAGAGAATCGTTATCATTGATTGGTTGTGTAGGTTATCTTTTAACAATTAAGATGATCTGGTGATTAAAACTAGACAAGTAATTATGTCCATTAGTTATACGTTCGAACCACATTCTATCGGCTTAGATTTAGATGTCAAGTCAATTCGGAACTAAGTAGGTAATGCTTATTGGCGCTTATTATCAATCTTCACAGAGGTAAAGTAGATTGGAAAGAGAAATAAAATAACAATATCAACACTGATTGAAAATGAGTTTAAGTAAAATCAAAGAATTGAAGGTTGTGAATAATGTAACGCCTAATATTGAGAGTAAGATACATGAATATATTTTCATAATCTGAACCTAAATTCTGATGTCTTAATAGTCACCTACTTTTTAGGTTTCTCATTAACGACTCAACAGGTTGAAGTTATATCTAGATCTAGACTCAGTCCTATAAGAACTAGCACAAGTTAAAATGGAGTGTTGATTTATTTCAGTTTAATTCAATTCATTAGAATACATATTGTTATTTCTGTTAGGATTAAATTCAAAAAACGTTTTACCTGCTTTAACTGAATTGCAACATGTTTGATGAGTACGGTAACTTTACTCATCATAATTCAGTTTAGGAATAGTAAAATGGCATTAGATCATATAGTAATTATGTTGCATCTGTATTATTAATGCATTAAGTCATGTAGTAAATGAATGTTTAATATCATTTAACAGAGTTAAATATGTATTCTCATTGTGCTAATTATTAGTAGGTTATTAATCAAAATTAAAAATTACATCAAATTATGGTATATGGGTTCCTAAGTTTCTTGATAATGCTTCGGAAAAAGCATTTTATGGGATGTCAAATACACTCAAGTGTAAAACGTAATTACAATTAAATTGGTAAAAGTTGTGCGTCAAACAGTTTTAAGAGTGTTTATAGGTCTACAACCACTCTCAGTCTTGTCGATTCATTGTCAAACGCATACCAGTAATCAGACGTTAGATGCAATTATAGTGATTGCTGCTGTTTCAAGTCGACAATAAAGATAATCATATTATCATAGACGCTCTTCATTATTTTGATATAACATATTGAGATTTTGAGAAGTTAATTGTATGAAGGTTATAAACCAAACTAAATAATGGAGAAAACGCTTCAGGTAATTGACAGTTGTTCGATGTCAATAAACTTACATTTTTGAAGCTAAAATGCGGTGATGTTCAGTAGCGACAAAGGTTTAACGTTGTTCAATTGTGAATTTCTTATTGTTGTTGTTTGTTACCAGAAGTAATCAGAAGTCTGTTGAACAGGATGAACATAGGTTTGTCGTATGCTACGAAAATCAGGAAAATCATGGGACAGAAAGCTAGTCGTGAAGAAACACAAACCAGTCATTTTATTGGAATGATTAAATTGTTTCTTTTTTTACAAGAACACATGCATATACATTAAGTGATTTTCTTAAAGCTTCTTATAATTTCTCACTTTGTTAACTGAATGAGTAAAAAGGTTTAGGGACGTTTGATTAGTGCACTGAATCAGACATCATGGATCACTACGAAATTGATTCAAAAGACTATTAATTAAGATTGATGAATTACTCTTCGGAATATTACTTTTTATATTTTGATTGTATATGCTTTGAACACTTGGTTTCTATTCTTCACATTGTTAGTGGGATATAGACCGGATTAAAGCAAGTTCTGTGCATGATCGTGATGGCGCACGCTGATCGGCTATTTCTAAACCAGTTAGCTCTAGTGGATTACTGGCGAAGATTCTAGAATCATTTTATGTAAATAAATATAAGTAATATGTAAATATATATTAACGTTCCTCTAACTGTGAATTACTGCTTCTATCTACTCTTGTTATTTGGATTAAAATTTCGTTCCTGTTCTAACGTGTTCTGATTTGGAGTCTTGTCAAGTGTTCAGTGTCTAAGATTACTAATCAATGGGAGTAGCTGGGTCGTTATAAGCAAGAAGTTATAACATATATGTTCCTCCCATTTTAAGCTACCATTTGAACATTTTGGTTGTTGCTTAGTCATGTTGCACTCATAAACTAGGATCAACAGGTTGTAAATATATTACTCCTCTTTTTTTCTATTACCACTGGAAGAAGTGGATACTTTCACGTATCTGAAGAGCATCATCGATGAACAAGGAGGATCCTATGCGGATGTAAAGGCAAGGATTGGGAAAGCAAGGGCAGCATTATTACAGTTAAAGAACATATGGGACTTGAAACAACTGCCAACCAACCTCAAAGTCAGACTCATCAATTCGAAGGTCAAGACTAGTTCTACTGTATGGAGGTGAAACGTGGAGAACTACTGCAAACATCAAAAGTGTACAAGTATTTATAAACAACTGTCTGCGCGAGATACTGAATGTCCGTTAGCCGAAAACCATCAGCAACAGGTTACTATGGGAGAGAACAAACCAACTTCAACCCAAAGAGGAAATCAGGAAACGACGTTGGAAATGGATAGGACATACATTACAGAAATCATGAGACTGCATCACGAGGCAAACACTAACTTGGAATCTTGTTGGGAAACGAAAAAGGGGAAGGCCAAAGGACACACTGCGTCGAGAATTGGAAGCAGATATTGAAATGATGAGTAGCAACTGGAAACAGCTGGAAAGGATTGATCAGGACAGAGTTCAATGGAGAATACCGGTGAGCGGCCCATGCTCCTCTGGGAGGGGTCACGGACATAAGTAAGTAAGTAAGTAACTGTCTTTGTTTGGTTTTGATGCTGTGATTGTGAATTATATACTGTTCAGTTTTACTTTGTGTGTGTGTGTATTAACGATTTTATGAAATAAATTACCCTTGATTCTTTTCCTTATTATTGCACCTTTGACTCATTCGAGTGTTTTTCCTTCTGCGTTTCTGGGTTAAACATATCCTGCCAACTAGTAACAGGATAAGAATACCTGGTCGTTGTTCGAAGGTTGCACATTATTCGTTTACCCACCAACAATAAGTGTCTGTTAGATAGTGGGGACTCATAGACCGACGCAAGGACACATTTTTCATAGTCTATAGTCGCAAAACCTGCAGAATTATTATGAATATTGGGCTACTATGAACTACATCCAAATAGTTAAGGTAGTTCTGTGGGATAAACAAAATCAAGTATTTCAGGTCCATAATATACCAATGTGTTCAATGGTTGAAATTATCAGAAATCGCCTTATTCCGTTCCTGTCACTAGATAAGAGTATAAGTATGTCAAAATAGAGTATTACGTTTTTGAAATTTGTTGCTTCCAGTTACAAGCTATCAAGCTCAGTAATCTTACAACTAGTTATGTAGTATGATTACGTGACATTTGTGATCTTAAAAAACAAACTGTTTATGGAACAATCACACATTAAACATGCTTAGTTACTTATTACATCAGAGTTGGTAACAAGCATACATACAAAGGATGAGACTGTTTAAATGATCCGACCCCAATAGAAATATTCTTAGAGGAATTAATGAACAAACCAAGTAAAAATTATTTTTCGACCTTACACACAACTGAGATTTCATAGCATCTGGTAATTAACTGAAACACACGCATAGGTTCATAGTAAATCTCTCTTATTTACTCCAATAAACTGAGATGATTTTAAGCAAAAAGTTAGATAGTTAACTAGTTAATCAATGATTATGGTTATAACAACTTAATTTTTTGATGATTGGATTCATATGATATGTCAATTAATTTACCTTTGGCAAGATTTGTTTGATCAAGGTTTCATGAAATACAAGCCCTTTTATAATTTGTTAAACAATAGTATTTACCACTTAACATCATAGATCTACTTTTCTTTGCAAATTTTATACAGTCACTGAATTTTCAGGTAAACGTTTTTTTCAGTTGAATGAAATAACTGTTCACATAATTTGACGCTTAAGTGTAACTAATAAAATGTAGGGTTTTTAAGAAAAAAATATAAGAAAGACAAAATCATTTCACGGTAACCATGGTGAAGAAGTTCTTTTATCCTTAACTAATCAAATTCTGATAATTAATCTCATTATATGATCTAGAGCTTCCTGAAGTTTCCGTTTAACAACTGATTATCTATTACAGTGAATCGATATGTTAAGTCACCTAGAGAAATTTGAACATTACTTTATTACGCTTTAGATTAATTGATTCATTGTTCTGATACAAATTAGTATATTCCCGTTTGAATTGAACTCTAAATATGAAAGTTAATAATATTAAACCCTGGTTGTCTAAATCGACGTAGGTAGAGAAGATTTGGAACCTAAGACTATGTGACTGAAATTTGAAGACGTCAAACGCTGATCTATTGTAACCCCAACTGTAAAGTTAGTTAACAAGGATACTAATTGTTTGATGTTATATTAATTTAAGAAGATGCTTAAAGGAATTGTGTGCTTCATCAACATAGAAACCTATAAGACCATTTTTGTCAATCGCCTTACATTTCCGAAAAAAAATCTTGTTTATTTGGTAATTATTTCACTTCAAATTGTAGTTACGTATTCATTTTATTCAAAATCTTTATATGAATTATTTGTGTTGTCTTAAAAATGAAATGCATAGAATTCAGCTACCACCAAACAATGCGCCACAACTCTTCATGACTATTTGTAAAATACTTATGCAACATATAGTTAGCACATGAAATATTTTTAAGAAACTTCTGATATGTTTTGTCACTGAAAGTTGTATTTGGTCAATGAATGCAGTAAAATACATATAACTGAACTATTTAAGTTGTAAAGTAGCCTCTAGTTACTCTCTATTCTTTGTAATAATAAACTCATATTATTGTTATTACTGTTGTCTAGTACCTAATTAAAAGGTTGGACAAATGTAGCTCTGAGCATGTGATTTAGTCAACATTCCAAGTTAACCAACTTCATTTTAATAAGCAGTGTTATATAATTTAAAGTCATTCAAATTACTATACTACGCATTGTTTTATTTGAACAGTAGCCTGCTTTAAAAAACATAGTTAATTAAAACAATAATAAATTAAACTGAGGTGGTTTGTGGAGATTGGTAATAAGTTTTATTTAATTAAATTTTTCATAGATTGATGTTGGTAGAGAACCATTTAAAACCAAAGAGCAGTGGATAGATATTGCGTCTTATTTCAAGACTCTTCTGTAGTGAACACCCTAGATTCCACCCTATGGACTTCAGGTTGGAGACAACCTAACCCTCTCCTCTACTGGGACCGCATCTCATGGTAGAATTCCTACTTCCATCAGCTCGTGATATAGCGCAGCGGTCATCCTTTTTCATCGGTGATAAGTGTTTTACTGGCGACAAGTGTAAACCCAACCAGTCATGACGTCTCACTTTAGCTTCAGGAATATACTAAAGTTAGTCACTGATGAGTTGATCATTGTGACTTGTGCACCACAGGTGGATGTATACCACAGTAATTCCAACCAAAAACCATATATATATATGTGGTTTATATAACAAATCTTGATTTTCATAAGGTTTCTATGAAGATATAATATAATCAGCATTATTTGATCACTGATGAAAAACCTATTACCAAATAACAATAAAACTACTTTCTTTGTCATTTTGGTTAGAATCCTGATTGTAACTTTAAATCCTAACTTCACAACACTTTCATAACCCTAAATATTAGTTCTGTAACTACATTACGTTTTATTTTATTCTACTGTGTATTACATTTTGTCCAGTCTTACAGTTCTACTGAACTGAAGTTAAGCAAAAAAAGGAATACTAGAATTTCTTAATCCTTATGCTAATATTAATCCATAGATAATTGCTGTTTCCAGCCTGAGGTCACAATCCTATTCTTCAGCTTAAGTACAGTAGTGCTGATGAAAACTTAGAGCAAGTGCTGAACAGAAAATAATGCAAAGTGGGGAAAGAAGTTGGGTAACACTAATAACTTTGGGGAAAAATGTTTCAAAACCCTTCATTTTTCATACGTTTTGCCCATTATTGTACATATTGTTTTCCCAAACCATAGGTGATTAGGAACCAACTTTTTGGTTCTCTATGTTAGAGCTAATTCTTACTATAAAATCTAATTCTCACTTTGAAATGTGACACACAGTCGTATTCCTAACAATAAAAGCGTAATTATAACTAAGATTCCTAATTCTTAGCCTCAATATAAATCCCAGCTATAATATATCGTCGACGGTATGGACTTCCAGTTTGAATTCACTGTGACCTTGGCGCCGATAGAGCTTCTAACACTAGCTGATTGACGAATTTGCACAAGTCACTTAAGTAACGCGTTAGTTCATGCCTATACTGTACTGTAACTGACACGTCGATGCAAAATTATAACTTATTCACCCTACGTGAGAATTCATTTGATTGGATGAATAACTTGTAAATATACTTTTGGCTAGTAATCATAGCCAGAATTGACGAGTTGCTGAAGAATCGAGATATAAGTAGACTTAAATACTCTCCAATGTTAACCATACAGAAAAAACATGGGATGTCTTTGGAAGAGCCTGCATCAAGCTACCTCTTTACGCGGAACTTCATTTTGATGTGGAAGGTGCTTTGGAGGCAGTTCACAGGAAACCCTGAGCATGGTTTCCGTGTTATTTAACACTCGCGGGGCGTACTTTTGGTCTTGATGGAACCGATGCTCTCTATTGGTATCGGAACAACAAAGAATTACTCACTACTCAGTGATCAGTCAATGCATACATCCTAGACTTTTAGGCAGTCAGTCGTGCATGAATAGTTTTGTTGTACGTGACGCAGATTGTGAAACTGTGTGGTCAGAAATCATATCACCCTTAGGATTGTAGGTAAACACTGCTAACGACTGTCAAATATCACGAAACAGGCTCAGGGCTTCCTGTTGACTACTTCAAAACCACTTTCTGTCTTAACAAAGTGTCAGTGATGTCAAGTCAGTTAGACTGACAACCACATTTTAATTTAAGCGATAGTATTCCACTATGAATGACTAGACAAGCAAGACATTGGTCACTGCTCAGTGATCATTTAACATCATGATGTTAAAATTAACAAATCACCCAATTTAAATGATGCTCAGAACGATAAACGATATGACATTTCGCCTCCTCTCTTACTGTATCCTTAAGTCAAGATCATATTTATGGAGACTTTCAAAAAGAGAGAGCCTTATTTAACTTGACTAAAAATACTCATTCTTGTGAATCTTAATTCTAGCAAGAGGTACTATGATGTCTTTGATTTATGACAGTCTTCACTAAACAAGCTTCATGCGTCCTAGTACTAATGTTCATACCTGGACTCAAACCTGGTATCTTTCATTTCAATTCCGAACGGCTATTAACTCATTGGGCTTCTGAGTCAAAATGATCACCCAATTGTTCAGAAGATATGAAGGACTTGTACGTCTGTTATACTTATAAAGTCATTATGTTCACAATAAAAGACTGAAATGCTTATTGAATGATCATGCAATATCAGTTATTTTATGTGCAATGATTGATACTACTGTCGTACGGTATGACTGTATAAAATAATCAGCACATAAACACTATCCATATTTATTCACTGAACTAAGAAACAACAGTGTTAAGAATTTCACATTAAATACCAGATAACTTAAAAAGGTAAACAGCTAAACTCATTACTAGCATTTGTTAAAACTTTTAAACTAAGACAAATCAAGTTAATTATTCAGACTTTAATCCTACTTTCATATTTTTAGCAATGAATGAATTACTTACAGTGAGGTAGTGTAATTATTACAGACTGTACGTAACTTCATGAAAACACAAAAAAACTAAATGATCACTAAATATCGGTGGATAACTATAATGCCACTAGATAAAAATATGTCCCAACTCACTTTTTATTTAGCCTGTCATAATCTACATAAGCTCTAGAAACAAAATCCGTTTATTGGCCAAAGTTGCCACAAAAGGGAGATTAATAAGATCGGGATACTTATAGCATTAGTGATAGTATAAATCAAGATTAAGGCACTTGAGTCGATTTTAAGTTATGCTATCTAAGATATCAAGCTGTACATTGTAGTTATGGCGCCAAAGTCGAATGACGTTACAGACTATTCCCATATTTTGTTTGACTACAGCTTCTAGCCTCCTTCTGAGTTATACACCTTTGCTTTTAAGGAATGATGGTACTAGGCTTGTGTAACATATGTTTTGGTCAGTTTAATAGACAAAGATTTACAAATTCAGCACTTTGAATGTCATTTTTCCGGTAAAATTGTACAACCAACCACTGAGTAATTGATTTCCGCTTGGTTGTTAGGATATTATGTAGTTGAAATTAATTCCTGTAATTGATCCATATAATTGCAAACAATCACATAATTCAAGTGTCTTTTATTTGCATTGTTGTTACTAATGATTATTGTGTACGCCTATTCATTCGTTTTGTGTGAGTGCTTGGGTTTTTGGCTATCTACTTATCCTTTTATGTTGATCTGGGCTACTAATACATTAATCTGACCTTTACACCTTTTCCAATTCTACCGTAAGTTATGTCATATTTAAGACATTGATATTTGGATATATGATAACACACTCCAGGCCTGCGACTTTGACTTCTATTTCTATTACAAATCAATTCAATGCAAATTGTGTACTTCGGAGAATGCGTCCATATTCAATTATTTCTGTTGTAGCTATTACAAATCTTAGTACTTCAATTAACGATAAAATTATTACAGTTCAGTCACTACGAAATAACCACTATTTTTGAAAATCATTAAGCAGCATAAATCGATGATCTTCTATATAATACCGACTAAGTTGAATCATAATAACATCCTTATAAACTGTAGCTTGGTTAGTTAATGTAGCATAATTCTCCCTTGGCTAAAAGCAGGAATCATTCTACATATTGAAATTAACGAATAATTCTTATAGAATTCAATTTTAATCTAATAGAATTTAAGGTATCTGAAGGATTCAGGAGCAAATGTTGAAAATATCTGAAATAAGTTGTATTATCTCCATAGTCTACAAATATGGAATCAGTCTGTTCTGATGACCCAGTTTCTAAGGGCAATCCTTAGAACATCTATTATCTTTGTGCTTAGTTATCTACGATGATGATTCAGTTAAATTTACCCCTGATCTAGTAATTAAATAGAGATTGCTTTGAATGCCCTGACTATAGAAATTTAGACTTCCCGTAGAGAGCTCTGAAATATAACTAGTTAAATTCGTGTCTGTAGTTGTCTATATGGACAACTATGGTTAGTCAATTGTGTATACGGACTTCAGTTAACACTCACAATTACTCTTATTTAGCATTAATGTTAGTTTTCTAATTGGTTGACTGTGCAGTCAGGTTTTATGTATATATAATGGAATGTGTGAAATATGATTTGATTCTGTCTGGTTGGTCTGTCGTCTTGTGTTCTTCTTATTCAGCCTTGGGACTCGGTGGGTATAAGGCAGAAGCACAATTATCGACTAAGCACACCTAATTGGCATTAGGTCAACCAACCAAATTTCTCGCGTCATAACAGTTACCACAGATAGATATACGATGTGACATTATTTCAGGCTAAACTGCAAAACTACTCACAGATAACTTTTAAAGTCGAAAATTTATCTAATTAGAAATATTTTTTGTAACTAGGGAGATGCAGGATTTATACTATAATTAGTGAAATTATAATTAGTGAGTACAATGTATACTAAAAATGCATCCAAAATATACTGTAGAGTGCAGCTTACAGGCATTTAATAAAACTACCAACTGGACGAGACTTTTTAAATACATTTACAAATTCGTTTGCAAGAGCTTGGATCATACTGTTGTTCATATTGGAGATCCGAAATCCCCCCCTCCACAAATACAATTGTTGATTGAATCAAACGAAAAAAGTTGTGTTGATTTTTTCTTAGCTTGATTTGTAGTCATTACATTAATTTAATACTAATGTTAGACCTACTCCTAAAAAGAATTTGACAACGTTTAATTGTAGTCATAAAATGTTGATTTCACTTTGATGAATAATCACTGTAAATTAATTGATATAAAAATCGATGCATTCATGTAAAGATTGTTCACAAGTCTCGTCTGTTTTTGCTTCACAATACGATTTTCCTACAAGTCTAGTCTTTTGGGGATAGCTGTGGGTTTGGAAGGAACAAGTTGTGATTTTCAACTGAAGTACAAGTATCAGAGATAGCGTTTTGCATTAATCGTATCGACAATAGAGAGAATCAGATATGCAATCCGGCTACTCTGAATCTATTAGCTGTATCGTATCGCAAACCGTACTAAGTAAATAAGAACCAATGCGTTGTCCTATCCGAAAAGCATATCAGTTGAGCTTGATAGGATATCTTATCTAGATTACTGAAACTTCGTAATGTAGACACTAGTGGTCATTCTAGATTTAGGGGGAATATGAATCCGATACATTTTACCAGAATTAAATAGGAAATTAGAGTTTATACACTATCGAGAGGTGGTTCAATGATAGAAAAATTTAACTTCCAGCCACGAAATTACAAGTTTTAACCAAGTCTACTCGTATTATTGTGACCAGATGACATTACTAACCCTCATACTTAGACGGTGGTTCATAGTTAAGTACATGAATTCGCATCTGACGAATGAGCTAGCTTTAATCACAATAACTAGTACTATATCTACACTAATTTAATAAACTTCACAAAAGTGATTAGATAAACAACAGTAGCCAAATACTAATAGGGAATAACCAATCTAATCTTGGTATAATGTTCCAATACAGTGTGTAAAAACACTGAACACTAAATGAGGGGGATTTCATTTCTTTGAAAAAATCAGTTAGGAAGTTAGGAAGAAATATAGTTGTATATTTTTTCCGTCTAAATGAACCAAAGCCACAAAACTGTAGTAATAACATAGAACAATGAACAGAAAACAAGGAAAATAACATTCGATCACAGTGAGATGAAAAGTCTTAGAACTACTTAGGTATGCACAAATATAAGTTTATAAATTACTTTATTCACATAAGCACTCAGGATGTTGCATTAATTTAATGAAGACTGAAGGCTAGTAACAGTAAGAGTTGCTATCAATACTCAGACACGCTTCTGCCAAGTGATGAAAATCCTCCACCGACAGGTCTAACAAGACGCATTTGAAGATGATTCTTGAAATGACACGGCGGGTTGCAAGAAAGGCGCACATGTGAACTTGTATCCGGGAAACTAAAGCCTAAAGATAAATGGGGAACTGTAGGTATTTGACGTGGGTGAACGTTGGAAGGGCGCTCTTCGAGAGTGGATCTGCACTTGTTGGAATCTGAGATTAGAGAGTTATACTTTGAACAAGTCGCGATTTCTTTGACGTCACAGTGTTTAGTTGTTGGATAAAAGAATTCATGATCTTCAGGACACATAATGTTACAAGAGGATGAAAAATCAACGTAAGCAAGTCCAGCAGGTTGGCCATTAGAGTGCAACATGCGAATTGTCTTCATTTGAAATCCATTACTATCATTATTGAAACAATTATTTTTGAATTCCAGTATGCGGCGTAACTGATGTTCAATGTGTTTTGTAGCCAAATTAGTGCGTGATAACTGGCTTCTTAGAGCCTAGAATAAAATTTATTTAGATAAAGGAAAGCAAGAGAAGTTACCAGAAAGGAGACTGGTTAGAGTAAAGCTATGCACTTACACTCAGAAATTGCGAACTAATACAGAGAAAACAAACTGTTACTGGAAAAACACATTTGTATGCACGAATCATTATATCTACAGTGAAGTACGATTACTAAACTGCAAAAATTAAACAATCGGTGATATGTAGGTGACACAGTTGCATGAGAAAATGACTGTTAGACTTATACATCTAGGGGTGACTATTATTTCTTATAAATTGCCTAGACATTCTGTGCAGAAAAATAAAGGCTTCTTGTTTAGCGATTTGAAAATGGTTGGAAATATCAAGTCAAAGACTTACTAGTCCAGTAGCTTTGAATAATAAACATTTGCCCAATAATTTTATTGGTTTTTACCCCATATGTTTATTTCTTTTAGTTTAGTAATGCTTCGTGAGCAACGTTTCTCCTATTTGTGTAATGAATCCCACTGTGCTAATTTTAAGAGTAGCCAACTTACATGAACGAATTTGCATCCAACTTGATTATGGCTTATTTTCACTTGAAAACAGTGTTAATTATGTTCGCAATAAACCCGACCAATAACATTCAACTAAAAGCTCACCATTCGGGCTTATTCTGATTATATGGATTACCTTTGTTTGACAACCGATCACAGAACTTTATAACTTTAATAAGCATGACAATTCCTCATAATAACTCATTTTGACGAATCTCCTGTCAAAGTTCGGCATGCTCTTCTACTCCCTTACTAACTGACAATATTAATGTTCTTGTACTAGTTTTGTTGATTTACGCATTAGAAACAGATATTGGCTGATGTAATGTTCTTTCTGTTTTGACTGTAGTTAAGTTCAGACTCGAAGTAGACAGTTTCCACGAATTGCTTGAAACGTTATTTGTAGGTAGAAATACATTCTAAGAATAATGTGATGTATACATCAAGAGTTCCACTATGGATATATTAAGTAAAAACTAATGAACTGGAAGCAGTATGAAAGAGATTAATTTTATAACTCAAAAACACGATGACTGAGGTGGATTTAGTCTGTACATCAACATATGTTGACTACTTATGTTTAATTGCCAAACAAGTCGTGCTAGTTTATCCACAAAAAAATGACACAAAAAGTGAAGAAAAATGTCTAAACATCATTGGATTTAGGGTTTCCAAATACTAATAAGTAGCTCTTTATTACAGATGGCTTACTTGAATTTCAACAACCTCTTCCTCCACCTCGGTAGCTAATTTTTCCACTTCAGACTGCTTCTTACTGGCACACTTGCGCGCATATCTTCGATTTTGCAGACGGCGTCTCCGATTGCGAAGTTCTTTGTGTTCTTCAACTGTTAAACGCTTCTGTTCTAATAACAATCGCAGATCAACTGTCGTCATATCCAATAACTCATCATCAGTTAAATTTAAACTCATTGTAGTACCTGAAAAGTAAAAATCACAACTTTGCAGTCATATGTGAAGTGTAAAAATGTATATGCAGAACTACTAAAATATATAGAGTACGACTCATCACAACCTCATGCAGTGGTCATATGTTAATTTCTCATTCTGTGGTGCTGATGTGGATCCTACTGCACAACGCACTCGAGCGTCAAATTAAATTTTGCACATGAGAGATTTTAGATGATTTTACTGAGCTTTTCCTCATGACTGTTGTTTTCTTACTTTGTGGACTGTCCACCTCTGATTACAAGATAGCTTCTTTCAGTTGCTGACCAAATACATGTAAATAACACCAATTTAGGTTCAAAAACTGCCTTTACAGGCAGATAATCAAAAGGAAATCTGTTTCATGATTTCTTTCCAGTTGACTGAATCAGGTTCAGGTTACTTCATGTCATTTCCATGATCACTAGTGCACGTTCTTTAGTCATAAAAAGTATTGCATATCAACATCCCGACTTTTTTGCTTTTGACTCATACATAGCAGATCCAACTTACTTGTGAATACAACAGAGAATACGATGTGAACCAAAAGGCAACGAAATCCCGGCGATAGTAGTCTGAAATGACCTTAGTCGATTACAACTCCCGCCTCTTCCAATGCTCAACAGCTTTGTGACAAGCAAATGTAATTAACTACTTTGTTTTATCTTAGTTCTTGATGGTTAAGTGTAGTCATGAGTAGCGTCAGATGTGTAAGTAGTGGCAGTTCGAAAGCTCAGTACTCTGGATGCGATAGTTACATTATGTGTTGATGTAAGGAAAGCGTGTTTGCCTCAGAAATGTAAGTGATATCATCTGTTACACCACTTGACAGTTTGTTGGTTATTTGTAAGGTAAAAGTTTCGCAATAACCTGCAAATAAACAAAATTATGAAGGTAATCAGTTGGGCAAAACAAAATTAATAAATTGTAAATGCACATGGTTAGTGATCATATCTCCAGATAGGTACATCATAGTCACTTATAATAATGTGTGTGCATTGCAAGAAATGTTGATTGAAACTGGCCACAAACTGCTTAAAATACGACAGACAACTCGGTGGGTGAGTATGTGGTCGCTTAACCTCACTTATAAATTAAATAATAAGATGGCGAAGTGTACCCTGGTATATAAACAAGTTACGCTTTGTGTACAACCAGAGCCACTTCTATCGAATGGATCCACTCTTACAAATTAGAAGAAATCCAAAAAAAACCAAAGGATGGAAGAGAAATTATATTTGATCGCAAACAGTGCTTCATTGTGATAGCCAAGTCTAGGCTAGCAAACTAGATAGAGATGCTACCTACGGTGGTTAGAGTCGTGATCTGGTGGTGATGTTTGACTGTGCTTTCAACCAGTTGTGTCCGCTAAAACAAATATGGTCAGCATCAATGTCGATAGCTTATGCAACTATTTATTTTGGGGATTATTTACCGCTACAGCTCACTCTCCTCGTAATAGGTTTTTGAGGACAATAAGGCGTACCAGCCAAAGGATAAAACCCAACGCGTTAGACATTGGTAAACGTTCCTTCGAAGGCTTGCGATGCTGTGCAGCTTCTGGACGTCAGTCTCTACGCTATGGTGTCGTTGCATGAAATATTTCGTTTAAAATTAATCATTTCTCCTTCCATGTAATTCTGTTTGTTTCCAGATGGTCTGGAAGTTGAAAAGAAGAAAAGATTTAGATCTGTGAATTTTGTATACGAAAGATATATTTGTTAGCTTAATGTGGTTTCAAAAACGTATAGAATACCGAAGACAAATAATAAGCGTTCTTTTTTAAACACGAAAATTTATAAAATGCATACCGTAAATTAAAAAAAACAAAAATAATAATAGTTTGATCGATTTTTGTTTATTTAATTATATTAATTTTTTTAAAACAAAAGAAATTATTATACGTACGTAGGTAGTGGGAGGAAATTTGTAGCCATAGTATTCGTTTAGGTGTTCTGGAAATTGTACATTTCTACCAGAACGCGTATCTCTTGGCATTCTAGAGCTCTTCTATATTTCCACTTGCGTGTTAGACGTTGCTTGAGGCGTGATGACTTCGTTCGTATCAAATTTTGTGGGTGTTGTGGAGAATTTGACACTAAAAGGTTTACCTTCTAGGTGGCCATTCTTGTCAATCGTATAGTACTTTGTTTTACGTTTAGGAAATTTGTATGGCCTTTCGTAAGTTGCGTCGAGATGTCGGCGAACAGCATCACGATATATAAAAACGTGTTAACTATATTTTAAGGTGGGTTGGATAAAGGTGTCTGTCGATTGTTGTCAAGTTTGAACTGGCCCTACCAAACGCACAACTTTTGTGAGCCGGTTCACGTAAGGACTGAGATCCAGGTTTGCCGAGGTGGAAGCGGTTTCTACAAACTCAACTGGTAGTCGAAAGAGTTGTTCCATAAACTAATCCGGCAACACTGCAACCAACATCTCCTTTAACGATACTGCGAATCCCGAGCAACACTAGTAGTAAAGCGTCGAAACACTGTGGGATGTTTGTAGGTGAAACTGATGCTTTCAGTTGTCGATGAAATCTTTCTACCAAACCGTTCAATTATGAGTGGCAGGTGGTTATTCTGAAACGTTTAGTTCCAAGGAGTTTTTTAGGGAGCGAAAAAATCCCGATTCAAACTCATATCCACGGTCTGTTGATATTGTATATGGAAAATCAAAGTTGGCTACCCAACATTTGACTAAAGCGCGAGCAATCGTTTCATTAGTGATATCTTTCAGTGAAATCGCATGTCAGAAGATAAGAAAATCCTTTTGATTCTTTGTAAAGGTTCTACCAATTCAAGGTGGATATGGACAAGTCGAGCGTCAGGGGTTGAGAATTTGCCTACAGAACAATTATCATTCTGAATTACTTTGTTTTTTTGTCAGGCTATGCAAGTGCTCGCCCATTCTTTGATATCCTTATCCATCTTCGGCCAGCAGCATGTCTCAGTAATCAGTTTATTCATAGCACGAACTCCAGGATAAGAGAGATTGTGTAATGTGTCGAAGATAATTCGTCGATAACTCCTGGGGACGACTGGACTGGTGGTACCTGTAGAAGAATCACAAATAAACTGTTCTTACCTTTTTCAATCGTTTTAGTTGCTAAATTGATCTGGTGGTGATGCGTAACCATGCTTTCAAATAGTTGTGTCCGTT
This sequence comes from Schistosoma japonicum, assembly GCA_025215515.1. Classification (NCBI taxonomy): domain Eukaryota; kingdom Metazoa; phylum Platyhelminthes; class Trematoda; order Strigeidida; family Schistosomatidae; genus Schistosoma; species Schistosoma japonicum. The sequence goes on from CM046069.1 coordinate 72,789,119, forward strand.
AAATAAACGTGGTCAGTATCAATGTCTAGAGAGTATGCGACTACTTATTTTGGGCATTATTTACCGCTATAATGGCTTAGATGACAACAGTAGGTAGAGCGTTTCAAATAAGGTAAACAGTTTGTAAAAAAAGTTCTACTTCACTATAGCCTTTAATGTTGGGTGTGGATTTTAGTGAGGTTTATCTCATCACAAACAGCCAAAAGTAAAGTTTAATGAAGTTGGTTTCAACCGTTTAGGATTTTATAAAATACTATGATATCTTCTAGCCTGCTTTGGTAACAAAGCAGGTGGACGTAGGGTATAGTTCTCTTTAGTTGCAAATGGTACGTTTAAATAAAAAAAATTAAAAGCCTTGAACCGTTCTCAATTTACTTCAAAAGTGAATTTTATGTCTTAAAATGGTTCTTTATCTACTAAAGTAACCAATCAGTGAAGGTTCACTGGTCAGTATTGGCCAACAGGTCTTTATATGATGTGTCAAATGTCTAGTTGTTATGAAACACATCGCTTCCCGAATGTGCAGGCAGTTGTAAATAAAATGAATAGCACTTGGGAAGAACTTGAAAGGAAAACCCAAGAAAGGATTGGTTGAAGTATGCTAGTCAGTCGCCTGTGCCTTATGACGAGTGACAAGCAATGGTTGATTAAATAAAGAACAATATTATCAAACTGTGTTAATGACAGTGATGATTGTAGTAGGTTACATGACTTGAGGAATGCTTGTAGAATTCAATTGACATCACCGAAATAATTCATTTTAAGTCGTTAATGCCAAAATACCGTGTTGAGTTTTTTAAATATTTATTTACTGCATAAAAAATATAAATACCTGATGTGGCTCTACAACAATTTTTTATTATTAATTTACTAGCTACCTATATTCCAGGTGGTTAAGCTACAACAGCAACAAAACGATTACAACGATTCGCACCTTATGCACACAAATGCAAACAATAACAAAACAAATTGTCTAACCAGACAAACAATGATCCAATCAATAGAAAACAACATCTAGAAACTTCAGTCATAACTGACCAATGTAATGTTAGTTACAATTAACACAATAAATACTTAACTACGTATAAGTACGACAATCGCAACTAAATTCAGCAGCCCTCTTCATGAGGTTGTAGAATCCTGGGATGCTCCTGTGTTCAGAATTAGAGGATTCTTTAACTTCTAACTTGCATAGTTGTCGTACATTTTTCTTCACTATCCTCTTGGCTGTTCTTGATGTTACCTTCCTAATTAAACTGTCATTTGCCTCCTCTACGGCTGTAACAACTACCTTAGGCCACTGCCCTTTGAAACGTGCAAATTATATCATCAATACCAAGTCCCTAATCCTTAAATTAGGCGTAAAACCGTGCCATCGTTACATAAACTAAAGCTTTGGAATGCATACTTTAAACCCTTTTTTCAGAAAGTATCAACCAAGTACAGAGTCAGTCTCCATTTTTTGTTGTATCTTGTTGTATAAACCTTTGCGTCGTGTGTAGTTCCTTATCGGTGGTCAGTTGTCCGTTAAGAATAACTGCTAGTATCCTCTTGATGATTTCGATGATGCATTTCCTAATTTCTCCTCGACGATAAGCTATTAAAGGGTTTAATATACATTTACAGTTGTGAGTGGCAACGTTTCTTGATATCTTTTCTTGATTCGAAGCACTCACTGACCACTTTATCACACTTTCCGCACCTTTAGGGTTGCCACCATTGTCATTATACAAGCGTTGTGGATAGCCTCTATGTGCTGCAAACCGATTGAAGACACATTCAAAGAAATCTCTGTCTTGAATATTAGATATATTTAGATGAAACACTCATGAACTGAAACAGGTGAACAAGCAGACGTATTTATTTTCCACATTCCGTCTGCTTTCTACAACCAGTTGCTTGAAATAATTAAGGCCTGCCACGGTGAATAAATTACAGTGGTGTATAAAATGATCTTCCGGTCACCTTCTTTGTCTTTTCTTATTTCAAATTCATAAATAATATTTTTTGCCAAGTCTCGAAAGAAACGAAGCACACATTATAATCTGCACACTAAGAAAAACCCTTTCACTACAGAGACTGAAATCTCAAGGTACAAAAGTTTGCTATATCTTCCAGACATTGTTTGATTTTTTGAAACGGGATCGACAACCTTGACACGACATCAAGGTGTCTACTAAGAAAGCGAGGCAATACGACTTATTTGTTGGGATATTTTTGAGTTCCATTTCTGTGTAAGTTTACACTTAATGACTCATACAAACCTTTAGAATACGTTTCTTAGTATATGTGTATAAAATGCATTCTCTACATAATGTTTTAACTTTATCTAAACCGGCACACCACGTTGTGAGATCTTCTCAACCTTTGCACTGGTATTTCAAGCAAAATGATAAGCACAGTGCTTTGGCTTTTTCACTTGTATATTTTGCACCCCCAAATGCAATAGAGAATTATATAACTTAGTTGTTGTTTTGTTAATTATTTTACTGCAGACTTATGGTTGAAAATAATTAACTCATGGAAGACTTCATTTTTGTTTGTTTTTTATGTACGGTAATGTAAAATCGTCAGACTGATTGAATTTGGTATTATTCACCCTAGAAGTGTTTTTTATTGAACTAACATCAGATTATTATTCGTAGTCGAAACTATTCTTTATTAAAATGGTATGACACAATACTGATCGAAGTTGATTCTATTGTACCCCAATTAATTAAACCTGAAGATTTTATGTTGCTCAGATATACTGACATCAGAGTCACTAAGTAAAATATAGGGCTCAACCATAATTGAAACTTTTATTCAAAGATAGGAGGCGACATCAGAATATAAGTTCTTGATGCGAATTTAAAGTAATTATTTGACAATACGCCTACAATAGTGAGGCTCACCGTTAAAATGGCATTATATTTGTCATTATTACACTGTATTTATGTATGTGGTGAATTGTTCTGAAATTATTTACAAATCTGTTTATTTTTATCAAGTATCTTGCTTTATATAACTTATAACACAATCGTGCAATCAGTTATATAAGAACATTGACACATGTACATTTCTCCAATAGCTCTCGTATATTGTCAAAATCTGCAAATATACTGATGATAAAAGTTAGATGTACACGTGGATATATGTATAAGGACAATCAAATGTGGTGATATGATTCTACAAAGAAAAACTTGAAACTCATGGTCGAAAATTACTTTTATTATATACAATGATTGTGCCCATTTTTTCGATTGGAGGTATTTCTGATAGTGATTTTAACACTAATGTCAAATAAGATGAAATATTTTTTCGGTTTGCTTTCACAGATACATTTAAATATTAATGTAAAAAGAAATATATAGATCTTGTTTCCCGTTCTTAATTACTCTTTCAAAGCAATAGAATCGTTTGACTGAATTTTACTATACTAAATCAGTACCGTTAACGGGTTACTAATAATATGTGGAGTTTTATTTAGTTTAAGGGAAATACAATTTGATAAGTGGACTACGACTTACGCAGGATGACTGCGTAATTTTCTTTACATCACTCAATTTTGCGTTTAGCAATTTGATTTCATGTACACATGCCTGTCATCAGATAAGCGTAAACTATAAAGTCATCACGCCAGATGTGTGGTGTTACATTTAAATCCAGTTAAATCCAACAAATAAGTTCAAGGAAACTAGCAAGAAAGGCAAAAATTTAGCCACACACTAAACACGCGCACACAAATAAAGTGTACAATTCACGATTTATTATGTCCAGAGAATAATACGGGCTTTTACAAGTTTTGTTGTTAATCGCCTTATCACTTTTGGAATTCTGCAGAAGCTAATAGCAATAGTGATATGAATTTTAATGCCACGTTCAGTTTTACTAATAACACCTTGTCCATATTTATAGTGAAATCATTCAGTGGTGAAGATATAAAAATATCGTCGTAACAAATTCATTTTTAATGGTTACTCGCAGTTTGCTTTAAAGCTGCTATATTCCTAAACAAAATAAAAGATTTCAAACATAGAATTATAGGTTCCTTTATCTGTTTATAGACTGAATTTTGTCTTATAATGGATTTTATAAATTTTACTGCAAGTTTATTTCCTTGCTTTGTTTATGTTGATATGTTTAAAAATGAGGGGTTTCATCAGTTGTTGATTAATTGGCATTTAGTCCTTTTATACAAGTTTTCAAAGTCAACAGTTCCTAACTGTTATTGGTCTGTATGGTTACTATTTGATTAATATAAGAGCTATTTGTAAAAAGTGAAGCAAAGTTAACGTAGATTTATTATTAAGATTGGTTTTAGCTATATTAAACATTGATTATAATTACTGGTTCCTAAGATCGTTAATATTCAAATGTAAGTTATACATTTTTCTAAACCAGTCACAAAAATTATTGTGCTCTTTATAAAGTGATAATATATTATTTGATGCATTTTCATTGCTTTTTAATTCAAGAAACGCATATCAATTATTAGTACATGACGCTTGGTTGTTTTGCTCTTTACACCCAGTAGTAAAAGTGTGCAATCAGACATGTACAATCTCTCTAGTGACGTCTATTTTAAGATGTTAAATATTCAAAAAGCTTAAATAGATCTTAATTTTTCTTAGCTTTTTAGCTAATCAACATTGAATTTGATACAAATGTGAAAGAACAGTTTTGGTTAAAACAAAAGACACTTGCGCAGATAACAAAGTTTAAAAAGGAAGCATCCTTGATTCTAATCTTTTGCAAATACTACGAAATACTTGGATGTCGTCATTTAAAACGAGCACTTGACTGCATTTTTCGGTTAACTGATCACTTTTAGACCAAAAAATGTTAAAAATTATTCAAACCAACCATTAGTTATAAAATGAGCTCAATTAAATATATTTTCTTCATGGTTCTATATAAGTAATAAAATTTTTAAGAACGAAAATTACTTGAGTATATATTGTCTAGATGACATAATTTGCTTATCAAGATAAGTAACTTCAATAACAGAGATAAAAATTAGCAAAGCATAATATATCAGCAAAAGTTTAATACTAAACACCAAAAATGCAATTCTCGAAGTAATATTCGCCAAAATCTAAGAGTGATGGATTTTTAATAACATCAGCCAGATGCTTAGCTCTGCAGAACTACATGATTTTAAATTAAATAGTACCTATCATTTTAATGAAATATGAGTTGTACCATAGATTTTATTTTTGCGAATTTCGTATTTGTCTGAATAGTGTTTGGCAACGGAGGACTAAAATTCTTCATAATTTAGAGTATAAGTTTTTAACATTTTAGCCTTTTTTAATTTATATCTATTTTATTTTAAGTTATGTTTGTTAGTAAACTACTTATCAATTAAAATATATTTTTCTTCTATTAAAAGATGAACACACATCAATCTAATGGAAAGAGAACAACTAGTGACAGAGATACCTTTGCCAAATTTAGAAGATCCAGATATAGTGGATTTGAATAGTGATCCAGAGAATCCTAAAGTGATTACATTTGAAGAGGTAAAAACTGCCTGCGAACGTATAGCGAATGGAATACTTTGTACGCCATGTAAAGTGAGCTTTCTAATATAAAGTACATCGATGTTAATATGTACAGTGGTCTCATCTGTCATCAGCGCACAATATCAATATTTATTTTAAGAAGGAATTTCTTCAAGTAACTGGAAGGTGAAGTTATGTTACTCTTTAATGTCTTCATGATTTTTGCATAACAGTTTTAAGGAAAGAGGAGCTCTAAATACACTGCTCCAGTTGAATCCAGTGAGTAATATCTTTGTTTTTAGTCATAACACTAAAACAAAACTATTAGGGGTAATATAATATTATTTATTTGCAAGACTTTCAGTGCTAATCTTTGAAAATAAAGTCACTGTTTGATATCCCTGATTGTATTGCACAAACTGTCATTTAGTATTTTGAGTGACCATATTACTTAAGATGGGAATCGCTACATACTTTCTTGCAAAAGCATTAACGCTTTTATAATCCTTCTAGCTAGTAAGTAGTGAGATAGTGAGGGGCTGTTGTATTTCTACTGATTTTATTTAACTTATTCTAATTTACAAATAAAGTTCACTCAGGTATCTGTTTTTCTACTGATTTAAATTTGAGTGAAAACAATCCGAGAGAGAGGTCTATACCAGGATATATTGACGTGATATACACTAACTTATTAGAGCGATGACCCGGCTGTAGCCATTCAGATAAAAATATTGACGCAAATAAAGAATTAACGCGAAGAGTGAACACAACAAAATACCCTTCAAACTAACTTATACTATGCCCACCAGTGACTCATAATCCAGTCCTCAAATATTATGGAATCAGCAGAACGTCAAAAGTTTACTCTTGATTCAAAAGACAGTGATGCACCGAAGAAAGCTTAAGTATCTACACATCTTCTTATAACGTTTCTTGGAATCAGTCATTTAAGCTTCAAGTTTCACAGTGGCTGAGTTAGCAGTACGTGTTTAGTTTAAAAATTCAAGGTGGCGATCATTAAAATATTCACTTTTAGTCAATTTAGATTGAGTGTTTTGAAAACAACCCATTTGTCAACATAATGTTTTAAATGATGTAACAATTCAATGAAAGTAAGATTGATAATTCGAAGGAATGATAGCTTTATGATTAAAACATTCTAATTATAACAAATGTGTCACAGGATCAAATCCAACTAAATCTTCTTCCGTTTAAGCAGCCACGTGGTATCAGTAGACCGAATATAAATAATGTTGGTCAAAGCCGACAATCTGATTGTCTAATTGACAAGTCAGTTACGTTAACTACACCAAGTAAACTAAATTATATGTATTTAAAACCAAGTATGCAAATTATAGACATTACTAAATATGGCATCACAGTAACGTCCTTAAGCAGGGCTTACTGTACTTATCACGTGAGAACAAAATTAATTTAGTAATACTAACTATTTAACGTTACAGATTAATATGAGTAATAGATAGGTAAGATATATTCAAACCAATAATCATCTAATCTTCTCTTCATATAAAATGTGTTTATTGTATCATTTTGATTTCGCTGTATTAATAAATTATTTTTAAATTAAGTTCGCAACTGAGGAAGCTTTAAACGAAATAAGATAAGAAACTAAATTGCTGTTTGTTCAACATATAACCACTTATTGAAATTTAGGTGCTTTTAGTATGATATCATAAATCACTTAAAATTATTCGGATCATGTTGCTCAATTAATTCATTCTGTTTTTCCCATTATGATAGTGTTTGTATGATGTTGTTATTGATTTTTGTTTAATAGTATTTTTAGAATTAATAGAATAATTGATTCATGAATTCTCTGATTGTGGCGACTAACGTCGCATTAGTTTATTCCTTTAGTAATGAGGGAATTCTATCAATCAAGCTGAAATGCGATTACTACTAGTCTGAATGATGCGATACTATGTGGATTATATTCCTAATTTTGACTGGTTGGAGGTAACATGAAATACATTAGATACAAAGGTAATGTTAGTAATTGCGTATATGTTACAACTATTCAAACACTAATCCTGATTTTACCTATATGACATTCATGTTATTCAGTTATTGGTAACTGAAGATAGTCATCTTGCATCTAGCATTTATAGCATACTTAGATCAATAATTAGTTGCGATCTTACAGATGTAAACTTTTTCTCTGTAGAATTCACTGCTTATTGTTCTGTTTCTATTATGATAAAGTTACTAGGTTAGTTACTTGAAAAAACAATGAAATTTTAGTAATAAATTCGAAATTTTCCATGATATAATCTTATTTTCGATCGCTAATCCCTTCGATTAATACTAATTCTGTTACTATTTCTAATATTCTGAAATTTTATCCGACAATTTCATCTCTATCTGCTAATCGAGGTATAGCAACTTGAACTGATGTACGCACGTACCAAGTTCTACGTTGAAACTGATTAACTGACTGATTATGAGACCGAGGTTATTACCAATATTTTCTATGTTCACTATATGAGCTGAATCTAATGTTCATGGTCAGTTTTCTGTCCATTTAGTAAATAATTGTTGCAATGTATTATTTCTACTAAAGATTTCAATTCAATTCTTATCTTCCATTGTACTTTTATTTTTCATTCGATATTCCGGGCTAAGGGATACTGGCATATTTAAACTAGCTGATGTATGAAATGAATCATTTATCAAACATAATACTGCAATATTTGGCACTTTCTCACTAAGTAAATGGAATTTTGATTAGAAGTAGTTTATAAGAAATATAGGCAATATTGGTAACTGTTGATGATGACCTCAACCTATACTTAAACTAAGCTAGATTGAAATGCTGTTTAAATAGAAATATAATTCAATTAATAAAATCACCGTGGTTAGTTAGTTAATTAATTGTTGTTAATATGCTCTACATTTACAACGTATGTTAATTTGAATAATTGTTGTTTTAGGAACAAGCTAAACGTGGTGTAATTGCAGTGCAGTTTGGGAAATCATGCACTAGGTCTGTTATATCATGGAAGCCTATTGAAAATACCGGTTACTATTATTATGCCTGTAAATTCTAGTTTGATGAAACAAGAACGTTGTAGAAGATATGGTGGCCTTGTTTTACTGAAAGGTAATAATATGTCTGAAGTAAGTAATAAATGTAAATAAATTTTGTACTTTTTCGTTATTTCTTATTGTGAATTTTACATTTTCATGACACCAATTTTATTTAAGTTAAAATAAACTGCTGAAATATAAATCAACACTTTAGATCATAGATAATCAATAGGGCAGAACCTTTTCAACGGCAGACTTTAATTCATGGTTCAACGTGATTGGAAAGAAGTCGATGGACAATTTTTTCTGTTAAAGTAATCACTAACCGTTCAGTTATTTTTCTTTATAGCAATTAGACATTTTTTTAAAGGAATTCATATCATGAGTTGTATTTTTCTGTAAATATGAATTCTACATAACCATAGGCTAGAATTTATCTTCTTACATTCCGCGACTCAGTGAAGTTTAGGGTTTAGGGGCATAGGCAACAATCATATTAGTTGTCGATTCACATTTTATTAAAATAAAGCCATTCCGTTCACTGCATTAAATCTACTAGGTCGTATCAATAGCAGAAAATGTTATAAAATTCTCAAAAAATGTTCTCTTTAAGGTAACCTACATTTTATTTTGATAACAATGATATCCCTAAGCTTTTCATTTCATATTACTTGGGGGGATGATGGGGGGGGGAAGGAAATTGCAATAGTCTGAAGAATATTTTAGTATGATTATGAGTTAGTGTTATAAATACAATTTAATATAGGCTAATTCATGAAGGTGATTAAAAGAATACCTTATGCGGATAAATTATAATCACAATCAACGTATTAAGAACATAGCCCGTAAAATTAAAACTGAAACATTGTGTACTACTTCGGATCATATGACTTAGTCAATTATGATTATGTTTTTATATACAGTATATGTTTTTCATAATCCAATATAATAACTATACAGTGACTATTTCCAAAACTATTACTAAGTTCTTCATACATTTTCTATGACTTTAATAACTATTTAATAAAGTAGTGAAATATTTTAAATTTCTTTGTATGAATTTTAATTATTATCAAATAACTTAAACCTGTTTCATGCTTCTCGAAAAGTTGATAACGCATATTTAATTTATGAAAATGGAAATAATGTAAACTTTCTCCTGTATCTTTAGAAAAATTAAGGCATAATATAAATTATAAAACTAAGCATTCGGCAAGTTAGTTTATAAAAAAAAGTATCTTTAATTGAAACACGCTATTTTTACAAAGTCAAAGATTCAAGATCATAAATAATGTAATCACTTAGGATGTTAGTTAGATTAGATGTTTTGAGTTGTTCTGAATTAAATATTCAGTGATAAAGATAAATCGATTATTAAGACATGTTTACAATTACTTTTAAATATCGAATACATTTAGTTCCAAGTCGTTTTTAAAAATTGTAGAGCTTTCAATAATAACTCTCTTCAACATAATATTATAACCTGCCTCCCTCGTCTTCAAAGTAACATGGTTAAAATTTCTTTACTATGAGTGTCATTGGCTTTGTTTCTCTATAACATAATGGTTTCGTTAATCATGTAAACTCAAAAATTCTGACAGATAAATAAACCGGCACATCTTTATCCGTTCTACATTACTATACTTTTTAATTGAACAGATTGTTTATGGTACTCAAATAACTTTTAATTCCTGTTTTTATAAACCTTTTGTTTTGCATCTTTTAGTTTTAACATCAGTAGAAATTTCTAGATATTTTGAGTAGAGCTAGTGCTGATTTATGCATTTTGTGTAAATTCAAAGAACGAAGATTCAATAATCAAAAGAATGCACTTTACATTGAGTCACTATATTGCAACTTGATTGATAAAAGTCTAACGACTCTAAATAGCTAAGAAAACATGACATTAATTAAGATTTAACAGTCAAGCAGTCACATCATAAATAGCTCGGTAGTAATCTATCAGACTACAAAACTAGGTGGCTGGCTCAAATGCCCTAAAAGACATCATTTCACTCAATGATTCACGTTTTGATTACTGCCGATGAAAATATTGCTTGGCTCAGGCAGCGTTTCTTATTCACTACCCCCCCCTTTAAACAAATAATATCAAATCTCCATTTGTTTATGTCGGGTGCCCACAGTAGTTTATCCATCTCAGTAGCGTATTCGGTTATGGATCTATTAGGATGTTTGCTTCATCTGATGTATTAATAACTGACATGATTTATATGTTTGATTCCTTGATCACCGCTTTATATTCGGAAAATTATGCAATTGTTTTCGTAATTTAGTTGACGGAATAAAGGTAAGAATGCAACGCAGATAGTTTCTGTCCGGTGAATTAGGTTGTCTAATTTTAAATATTTTGCAAACGATTATTTCATGGCATTTTTGATTTAGTGCTAGCTATAATTTGGTTTTGAATATGGTAGTAGTATCTTTCAATTCCCACCAATAAAGACGAGTGAAAGATAAGTAAATTAATCCGTTCTAGGGCAATTATGTTCCAGTTACATACTTATGATTCATACAATGTAATACACTGTCGTTTAATATTTTAGACGTGTCATTACATAAGTTACATGAATCAGGTTAATGGTCTAAATTACTCATGGTGACTAACTTGCCATTACGTTGTCCGAAGTAAAATTTTAGTTAACATGTTAATTGATTTGGCTCTTGCTGTCTGTCTGAAATTAAATACAGTTACGAGGGGTCGATGAACTCGTCAGTAGGGCTGTGGAAGTCCAAGTGGCACTCCTTATCTAATAAAATTGTGATGATTTAGACATTTGTATTACTAATTATCCAGTCAGGCAATTGACAGCTCAATTAATTCATAATTTTTAACAGTTAACCGGAATTTCAAGGATTTCCTCCCACATTTTGTCTAAGGTAGGAAGCACTGGACAGAGGTTTCATTCTAGTATATAACTACTTGGCAGCGTCCATTCAGAAACATATCAGGAATTTAACCCTGGAGATTCAGATCAGAGAGAGATTAGCCTTTAGAGCCGTATAGCATCCTGTGGTTCAACCTTCAACCAATTCACGAAGTTGATTAGCCTTCTTTATACCCTTTTGTAGCTTTTTGTTTCACCCGAGACATGTTTAAACTCCACTGGTGACGGGTTTTCACTAGGATTCTGAGGATTACTTGGTTGTTTCATTAATAAGTACGTAAATGTTCATCTTTTAACAAAGGGTGTTATGAAGATTGTGAAATTATGTATTTTCAAACCACTGACTAGTTAGTATTGCTTTCAGTTGACAAAAGAATTGACCAATCAAATTGTTTGACCACAATAAATTTCCAACTGTCATCCATATACTAATTACAAACTGTTAGATTTCTAAAATACTTCAAAGATTATAATGTTATTATAAGTAATGTACCTCTGATACACAGTGTGCATGATTGTGAACATTCAATAACATTAGTAATACACATACTCCTAATTACATATTTAAGAAATATATTTATGTATTTGTAAAGCAAATAGAAGCTTCCATTCCTTTCTGCATTTTCTTACGAAAGTTGATAAACTGTTTAAGATGCAAGATAAATGATTGCTGTATCTTATAATTCTATACTCATTCATTCATAAGTTAGCGAAAACAATTTGGTAGTGGATAACAAAAGATAATTTCGTCATACTTTTCTTACCATTATTCCTCACTGAATATTGCTTGTAGTATGAGTTAGTATCATTTTAAATGAACTTAACTACTTATCATCATAGTAATTATGCATTTTCTTTCTAAACATAGTTACTATTGGAAGTATTGTTACTTAATCAACATAATATAGTATCATTTCACCAGCTAATCAGTCAAGAACAACATAGAAGCTGGCGATTTTTATACAATAGCTCAACTTGTCTCATCTCATTAAGACAGTACAATAAATAATAAAGTAACTGAAACGGCAGTAACATCGGTGGTTATGAAAAGAAGTAAACACATAAAATGTGATTGTGGAAGAGCGAATTAATACGTCATACCACTCATCGTTTTTAAACAATGGTTACGGCAGTCATGCTTCCGCGAACATAGTAGTTTCCACACAGTAACATGAGTCAGATTACAGTTAACAAATCCACGAACTTACGTCACATTTTTCGGGCTAACTTTTGTCATTCTGCTCAAATTCCGCTTCAATCACCATTGCACGTAGAGACAACTGGTGATCGAAAATATGTAATGCATATCCTAACCACCAGGGACGAAAAAGATTCGAAACCTTACCAACTTATTTGTTATATTGCTGTGTGTCTAACCTAAACACTACTCACTTAGTGGCTTTAACAAAGACGAATAATATTTCGAAGACACTGTTACTTAAACACTAGTAGCCTACGTTAATGCTGATTGAAAACTGAAAGCTGACCAATATCCTGTTTGTTTATTCCTTTATAGTGCTAATCAGGTTCTTTTTATTTAGCTTTAATGTAACTAAACAACTAAATTGACTCAAAATTGCCGGTACTTGTTGAGAAGGTAGGTGGTTTAGGGGTGTTCAGTAGGAGAATTTGGACCTATCTTCCGGGCAATTAACCACTCATCAGCAAGTCCTATTTGGAATCTAGCAGCCTACGGATACCTCTTGTTTTTAAAGACCACGTTACACATCCATACTGTATGTTGTAAAGGACTATACTATAGTGTACTAATTCTTTGATTGACAGGAAGACATTTTGCCTACGCTGTAGGTGACTTAAGGATATCACTTGTATTTTGCTTAAAATAACAAAACTTAATCCGTTCTAATCTGGACAAACTGTTCATTCATAGATGGAAAGTGAATACAGTTTAGCATTATTATTCCTTAACAGTAAAAACATCCCGACTGATACTTCACATTAATTGGTAATTTGATCTATATAGTTAACACTGAAGATCAAGGTATTCTACTCTACGTTCTAATAGGGGTTTCTAGTGTTGCTAAAGACATTCATTTGTGGTTATATCTGATTTACTTCATGTTATTAATGACCAAGTTATTCATTTTAATATGACGACAAAATTCAAATATTACTAATGGGATTATTTACGAAGATCATTTTAATTCTTCTTTCTTGAATATTACATCCCAGTTTGCAGTTGTAAGCAGAGAGTACTTGCGACTTTGAAAGAACTGATAAATCCAATGAGTCCAGAACGTGAGACATCTAATTTCGTTGTCAAAAATGTCATACCGGAATTATTAGGACTGATAGTGACCTTACAATGATATGTTCTTATCATTAGACTTTAGTAGAAATTGGTCTTTTTGGAGATGGTTCACATCCATGAATGACTTTTCCTAAACAATCACTAGAGCCTTGGAGAAGTTAAGATGTAAAACGTTTGTAAGTATGCACCTACACTCTCACCAGATATAAAACTCTAAATCTCTAGGGTTTACACTATGGGTGTTTCACTGAAACAGGTGAGTTATAATCCAATAATCTGTCTTCCTGGATTCAGTCAATTGAAGATAGCAGATTTGTATTACCAACGTTTGACGACTAACGAAACCCTGACTCAAAGTTCACCTAGTAAAGTACTAAAAACTACATGAGATTGAACAAATTACACTTCTAATTATATTAGCTAATTTACTACCACTGTACTGGTTGCATTTAATCACTTTCAAGAACTTACAAATTTATAATTGCTCAGTGTTTTGTAACTGGTTCATATTTTGTGCAAAATATTTCGGGACTTCATGATTGCAGAAAACTAGATCTATCTTATGTTACTATATAAATCATAACTGTCAGATTAAAGCTTATAATATCACGACGTTGAACTGCACACTTCATTCTAACGAGTAAACTGAAGGTAGATGAGAAAAGTTCACAAGTATTTTAATAACACCATGATATGAATGTTAATATTGTAGCAGCATAAATAATTTATTGTCACAGTGATATACTACTTTCCGTTGTATCCTACTTCTTTCTCATAATGAAACTTGTTTGTTTAACTCATATTTAAATGAATGTTTTTATCTATTTGTGATACATTATAGAGAAAAATATATTAATAAGTAGAAAACAAAAATTCCTCTTAACTATTTCTTATGATTTTAATTACTTTAAAGGCAAATACAGGTTATTTAACTGTTAACCGAGATATTTACTCTATGTCAGTAATAATTGAAGCAAAAACATGTTTAGGTCAGCCATTGTTCAGAAATTGTTAAAGGCATCAGACCTTATAAATATATTTATCTTGCTAAAATTCAGTTAGAATAAATCCTAAACAATATTAATGAAAAAGGTTGTTAAACTATATTACAAATTTATCAGCTGAATCCATTTTAAATGTGCAAAATAAGTGTTTTGAGTACTTGCAGTAAATAGTGATAGCTTTGTTATCGACTAACATTAATTACGGTATCTGCGAGAGTAAGGTATCACTTAATAGTTGTTTTGTTCTAGTTTACGTTTAGTCTGTCATAAATATAAGGCATGGCAGTAATATTGTACAGAGAACATGATATTCTTATTGGAATGAATTAAATGTCATGTATCCATAAGGAAAACTGTAAAAAATTTCAACATAGCGCAACAACTATTGACTCTCACTTAGTGAGTTGCTGTTTCATTTTGTATAAGATTGATTTCATAAAATATTGATTTCATCTACAACTACAAGAAGCTCACGTTAAGCTCAAGTTAATGCATGCATTTCTGTAAAGACCAGATTGTAATTTTAAAATAATTTTTATCATGTACTATGATTCACTGTTATATACTTTTTTTGCATATTTTCAGAGTAAACTGTATGCCTCGAAAATAGCAAAGTTGAATAATTTATGTTTGATAAATGGGTAGGTTACTGATTCTCTTTAAGAACTATATAATAATAATTGGCTTGAACTTCTTAGTAATATTCATGCATATTTAATACAGTAATTTTGTATTCATTAATTTAAAAAGTTTAAATATTTGTTTAATTTAAAGATGCTCATATATATATATATATATATATATATATATATATATATATGTTAAAATCAGACTTATACGAGGATGAAATATCTATCCAGTGTATCATAGTTTACAATGGTACCCAACCAAGATCAACCGGTGACAAACACAAATAAGAAAATATATAATTATCCAGTTTGATTTATTGTAATTCACTTTACATTTTTCAATCAAATCTGACTATTCAAATGTAATTGCATAAATGCAATAATATATGAAATATAGCTAATCGGAAACAAACATTGTAAGGAACATTCTACAAATAGTTTGATAGTAAAGTAAATACTTTTAGGGTTAATTGTCTCATCAAGTTGCTAAGTTGCACTTCAATTGTTGGCATATATGACTGATGAAATCTATAATTCAATACTGAATAAATCGTATTTTTTCCCTGATATTAATAGAATGTGTTAGTTTGTTTTAAATATGAATTTCCAATAATAATATTAGCATAATTACTATTCAACTTTGAACCGGAATACACATTTTTAACCATGAACTAATTAATGAATAAAGTTGAATAAATGTGTTAATGAATGCGTATTTATGTAAGCGTATGAATGAATTCATATACATATATCTTGGTATCAGTTCAATTATTGTGTTGTTCATATCTCTTCACTGCTGTTGTTCTGCAAGAAAACTAAATTGTTTTAAAATAATATGCTTTTAACTATTATTCATAATTTTGTAGGTTTCATTCCATTGTTTGTTCAAAACATTTATTGTGAAATTTAAAGTTTATGTGTTAGATATCACTATTTCTTAATAACGTAATCTTCCGACTCCACTCGTTATTTCTCGTTTTTTACTAACTTCAAATCTACATTTACCAGTTCGTGAGTATAGAAGTTTATTATGTAAGAAGCTGTCATGTACCCTGTCTCTTCTAACAATTTATCATGCGAAATTATGTCCTTTTACTAACATACAATGACCACTGAAAACTAGGAGAAACAGATTTTCCTTTCAGTATGAGAATACCTATAAGTGTATATTGCTGTCTCTATCTGGGACCTTATCGTGAGCTTTTAAATTTCGTGGTAACCGCATAAATTTTGAGCCACTTTATTAGCACGTAATTATGAACAAGTGCATATTGACTTTTTATTCTACTACTTTCACTACAGTTATGACCACCCACATATCGTGGCTGGGCAAGGTACTATTGGGATAGAAATCTTAGAACAAGTCCCTGATGTTGATGCCATTATAGTACCAGTTGGTGGTGGTGGTTTACTAGCTGGAATTTGTGTTGCAGTTAAATCCATTCGAGCGGACGTTATGATTATTGTAAGTTGATTCTATAGAAAATCCGTTCATTTTAAATTTTGCAGCTTTTTTTATAACACGAACTGCATTTAATTAGACAGTCAGGAAGCGGTGATAAATCGTCTTCTTCAGGGACACCTCAGAAATGTTTGTTTATAACCACATACAAGATCAAACCTAGAACTTACAGCCTACATGGTGATCACTTGACCTTTACTCTAATGAGCTGGGATCCAGCAGTTTATGTAAATAGCTTTAATAATTTAGTTATATTATGCAACCATCATTCAAGTAGGTAATCATAAACTATGATGGAATTAATTAACATATGATTTTGTTGAAAGCAGTCTTTATATTATTTTTACTGTATTTTAATTTTAGGCTGTAGAATCTGATCTCTGTCCTAGTTTCAAAGAAGCAATGTCTGCTGGTAAACCGGTCTACACAGAAGATTGTCTGTCATCAGCAGACGGTATAAAAATTTATTATGATTTAATTATATTTTATTTGCAACGATGTTGAAATATACAAAGTATCTTATGGTTGATTCTAGGTGGTAGTTGGATATAACATCATAAGTCTAGCCATTGTCAGTTCCGAGTATTTTTTTTTCTACTAGAGAAGTGTAATATTGTTCATAGGTTGAGGTAAAATGATGAATTCTAAATTATCGCCTAACCTGAATAAAAATTCCAACTAACTGATTAAAATCTTTTATTTTTGCGAGGTTAAATTATCAATAAATGCATATTAGTCTGTGTTGTTTAACCTGACGAACTTACTTTGTGCAAATTGATTTCTTCACCTAGAGATAAACAGACTTCTTTCATCGATAGCTTCTTTATAATTGTATTTGAGTTTCATTTATGCCAGGAATTAATTTGTTAATATAACATTTGAATTAAATCACTTTTATTCATTTAAAGTTGTCCTGAAACACTTAAATAATGCATGTTTATATGTTTATATCAAGTAATCCTATAAGCTATCTTTTTGGTTTATAAACTATAAACATAAAGCGTGATTTTTACGTTATTTATTACACATACTCTGATAAAGTTTGCATAAATCATAACTTTGAGAATGAATCTCAGACTAATTTTCAGAAATTGTGCTTACTATGTAATAGGATGCAATCATTATAAAACGAGTGACTAACAATAAATCAGTTTAGGAGAACGAGAACACTAATGATGATGAAACAGATGTGAATCGATAGTTTATAAAAGTTACATTTGACAAAGAATATTAAATTTTGTTAGCGTTTCAATAATAATCATTAATAAACGTTTGGTGGTTGGAAATAGTCAACAAGATAGTCTAAACATAGCTTTATTACTAGCTGGTGTTTCGAGCCGGTTAGCTTAGTGGTTGGGTATCAGATTGTGAAGCTCTGTTTATATTTTTCAGGAAGCAGCAAATTCAGGTATATGTTGCAAATGATTGCCAACTTGCACTGAATTTAGGTCAACCAGGTATCTTGGAGACTTCCAACAACTTAACATCAAAAAGTAATGCAAATGTTAATGAATCACAAAGGTTAGTGGACACAATAGAGCTTGACAAATAGAATTTAGCCAGCATCAGAGTACTAGACAAATATAACGTTAGTCACTATTCAATGAACAGTTAAAGGATCGCTAACAAATTCATGCTTACATTTGTTCCTCATGGAGCTAGCTGTGTTAAACGACTAAATATGAAGCAAATTCTTAACTTCCTATAACTTTAAAGCTTCAAACAGAAAATAATACGAGTAGATTAATAATAATTTGTATAACTTACGTTCAACTATATAACATTGGTACCGTAACGTAATTTGTCTAACTTACAATTAGGTGATATGACCTTAAATACTCCATTTTTTGAAGTCATCAATGCTCATTTTATTCAAGAATGACTAAATACCTCAAAGAAAGCCCCGTTATAAGACCATTTAGTTTAATAAATGCTGCATCATCAAAATGTTATGTACACCTTGAGATCGGTAACAGCATTTATGTAATAGACTGACTGGCTTCAAATAACTATTTAGATAATTTAAAAAAACGTCAATTTAACTTTCGATATTAGCAATCATATTTGTTATGAAAACTGAAGTCATCTTCCACATTGTAACTATTTGTCATGTCATACAAAACTAAGATTAACATTGTAATGCTGGATTATACCATCAAGATGATTTTCTTCCAATATGCCTCGACATTATATGATACGATTAATTGGCGATTATTTATTTCAATAAAACGTAATTTAGATCTCTAAACAGAAACTTTATTGGACTGTGAATATGGAATAATCATCGTAGAAAGCTTTCCTTTCCATGATATCATTCACATTAGCTTTACAACCATATATGTAGTAAAATCTCACATTTCATTGTCTATAACAAAATAAAAGTAAGATGTTAATTCTTTTAGTGAGTAAAAGTAATCAAAATCAAATGAAAAGGAACCAAAATGCTTTGAGTAATAATTGAGTTCTGAAATCTTCCTAGGAATAATGAGAAGTTGATAGCAAATTTTGTATTAATCTAAATAGTCAATGAAGATTTCGGAAGATGGAATTTTTTTAAGGAATCGTTTTTCATTTAATTAATGTGAAAAAAAGCAATAATTTAATGATATAACAAATTGCAAGCTTCAAATTAATTGAATAATAATTATAGAATACAAGAAAAGGTTAAAACCGTGACAAAATGAGTTTTTCAGTTTCATTAGTATACAAAGTTTTAGCTTGAATGAGTGGATAGCCAAAACTTTTCCTATGTATAAAATTTTGATCTTTACACCCCTTTCCTTTCTAGTCAATCCTTTGACTGTATGAATGATCTAGTAAGATAATTGTGCTGAAATAACGTGACCAGAAGTTACG
The DNA here is from genome assembly GCA_025215515.1 of Schistosoma japonicum. Taxonomy (NCBI): domain Eukaryota; kingdom Metazoa; phylum Platyhelminthes; class Trematoda; order Strigeidida; family Schistosomatidae; genus Schistosoma; species Schistosoma japonicum. The sequence continues at coordinate 72,808,782 of CM046069.1, forward strand.
TGGTGTTTGAGGAGAGAACCACTAGTCAATTTGCTAAATCCTTTAAACAACCAAGGAGGATAGTGGTTAAAGATGCATTTTGAAAGGGTTAGATTCTGTTGGCCAATGTAATTGCCTTCATAACAGCAAGTAAATCGGTAAATACACATTAAAGTAAGCCAAAACTTTAGTTTGTCTTTAAAACATCCATGAACCTAAATCAAGTTAATAATGACCACGCAGATCTTCATAGAATGCTTTTCGTACAGCTTTATAGGGTCTATTCTTTAGAATCTCCGAAATCATGTTCCCTTTAACTTCAGTATTCACGAACAAGCTTTACTTTAGGGTCTTTGGCATTTTTACGAGGCTCCAAGTTTCTGCTAATAAATCGAAAAAGGAAAGGTATTACCAATCGGCACCTGCAATTGTTTATTCAATTCATTCTTTCCCCCCTCCCCCACAGGTATATCTGGCTTTAGATGATACAGAATGAGTAAAATTCATTTTCTTTTTCAAACTAACCCAACTCCAGACCTCCTTTCTGAACTACTAAATCTGATGTAATACTTTTATTTTATTAAAGACAATTTTATATGAAACTTTAATATATATACGATTGTGCAACTAGTGACATTATCAAAATAGTAATCTTCTCCTTCTTTCAATGACAGTTAGTTTCTTCACGAGAATGAAGAAGCTTTAATCTTATTCTCAACAAAGATCATTTTATGCTAAATTTATACTACAGCTGCATTCAGTAAAACAGATCTTGTAACTGATACCTTAAGGCCATCTATAAATTGCTGAATACGTCAGTAAACATGTGCGATTCGTTCAACAGATTACGAGTATTTTTTAAATATCATTTGAGATTTTTGTTATATTAATTTTACATTAATTCCATTTTTCTTCTTTTTTATCAGGCTTAGCTATTCCTATGGTCGGTGTGAATTCATTTAAAACAGCTCATCACTTAGTTGATAAAGTAATTAGCATTGATGAAACTTATATATATCGTGCAGTTATTCGTTTATTAGAGTTTGAAAAATCTGTTGTAGAATGCTCTGGGGCTACTTCATTAGCTGTAATTATGGCGAATATGTTGCCCGAATTATTCGGTAAAAAGTGAGTATATCAATTCTCTTTTGTGTATTTAGGTAGTAATCATGTCCTCATCATATTGAATTCCTTTCTATTCGGCAAACACCAGAACCACATTGAAAGTTAGGGGAGAAAGTAGCTTAACATGATCACTACTGGCTACAAATATATGCATCAATCTATGCTTCATCCCCCAATTATTTAGATCAAAATTGGAAATCCTACTCACCAGGCACAGATGTATGCATTCAGTCTTGTCCCATAACCTAAGTTAGAGGATTAATGACGTAACTTTTTTTTCATACCATAATCCGTAGATTGGGTTTTGAACCTGCAACTTACTGTCTAAGAATCGAATGCCTTAAAACTGAGCTGGTGCACATCTCACTACTAACTAGGATGCGCTTCATAACCGTTTTTTTTTATTTTCCGCTTAATAATAGCTCTATGGTTTTAAGCCTCGTAGTAGAAAAATTGTATGTTTCTCCCCACTCCTCTCCTATATCCAAAGATCAACAAAACTGTACACTTACGAACTTCAATGGAGAATATAACAGCTACTTATTGCATTGAAAAATATTCATAAACATTTGACTGCTGAGACGTATTTGTATCATATCTTAACTGTTGAGATTGTTGATCTGCTTGACGATTATCTTGTACTAATTTGATTGAGATACTGAAAACAAACTCAATCTGTCAACATAAAATTTTACTGGAGTTTAGTACTATTAACAGATCCCATTTAAAGTAAATGTCATTCTACTATTAAGTTATTTATCGATAACGCTCATCAGTATTTTTTTGAATGGTTTGCCAAGGAATTAGATCTTTGCATTGAACAGGTGAATTATTATTTGAAAGATATTTGATGTGGATACAAAATCAAAAGATTATCTGCTAAAGTGATAACAAGTTTGCTAAGCTCTACAGGTGGTATATATAGAAAGCTAACTACCTAGAATTGTTTTTGTTTTGTTTCTAAATTTTTAGAGTTGTGTGCATTTTAAGCGGTGGAAATATTGATATTACAACGTTAAATCGTGTAATTGAAAAAGGTTTGGCATTCGATGGCCGTCTATGTCGATTTGTCATTACTTTAGCTGATAAACCTGACGGTATTGCAGAATTATGTGACATTCTGAAAGATATTGGAGCGAAGTAAGTTTTGTACGTACGCTATTGCATTTTCATCAACGTTAAATTACATATTATCAACTTCTAAAATTGATAGTCTCTTTACTACTACTTAACAGAGTAAAATATTGCTTTAAACAGATGAAAACATTACCAAATGATAGTGTATTGAACACCTGACAAAAGTAAACGTTTTGATTGTATTCTTTTAACAATACTTTGATAGAATTATTTTATATTACTATGCGTGAGTGATAACATTCGAAGTAAACAGACTACTCATTCTTGTATAGTTAGCCCATAACGAGACATCAATTAAATTATATTAAAAATATCTTGATTTCAAAATGTCAGCTGTCAATAATTGCTTAAATGACTTGGCTATGATAAAAGTGATATGAAGGAGATAAAATCGCGAGTTCTCTCATCAGAGTTTACATGAAGCTTAATAATATTTATACTTTTCAGATTTTGTTGATTGGCCCACTAGTACATACATATATCGTGAAGGTCGTTAACCTGAAATCTGACGACATAAGAATCTTATCCGAACCGGATGATTTATTTGTGGTTTATCATCATAAAACATGTCCAAATAAAGCTATAGCCAACGTATAGAGGATTTTATATATCAGGTCAATCAAACTGACCCAGATATTTTATCGATAGAGTACATAGTGAATTAGTGAAATATTGATATGTCATAATGTCTAGATTCATTACCTGTTAACAAAAAAGATAATTGGATTTGTTCAATATACTAAACTTGCTTATTTATTTCCTTGGTTTGTATGTATATTTTGTATTTGAAATCTTTGTTTTATTTATTGTTATTTACTCTCCATTCATTAGTGATTGACATTTTCTGACCTCACATTTCCTACATTATCTAGTCTATCTCGTGATTGGCCATTCCTCATGTTTTCTAATAATGACTCAAACTAATTGAAATTTGTTTAGACTCATTTAATCCTAATAGAATTTTTGGTCTAGTTGTCTATTTTACTTTGAATATTCTTCTTTGTTGTTCACCAACTTTTACTGTAATACATGAACCAATTTTATCTTCGCTTTAATGACACCTATTTCATATAGTACTACATTTAAAACACTTTGTACTTAAAAGAACTATTTTGGACGCAAACCTAGAATTTTTATCGGAAAGCCGCCTCTCTTAATACCTGTTTAGTTTTGTTAGTGTTCAACTAATTCTGCACATAGTTCATGCAGATTAAACAGTATTATGAAGTTTATCTTAAGCAACTCTTGAAATAACTTTGAGAAACTTGAACCTAGTCAGACAATCAGAAAATAGTAAAACCGAATGGGTGATTAAACAGAGAATATGAGGACTCATAAAGAATCAGGTTCATTATATTTCTTCTAGTCAAAATCATGATTATAAATAGTTGGGTGAGTGGACATCGAAGTTATACGTAGCTTCACATAGATCTGGAACTAGAAATACAATTTAAGGTTACGATTAATTAATAAATAAACTAATCCTAACCATCACACCTTTTTATACCCCTTACTGTGAATGTAACTCTTAAGTTTTAACCTAATTCTTACACTAAATGCTAACGAACTTGTTACAAAATATCTTTATGTATCATTTAATAATACTATCTTCACTAAAATCATCAGACAGTTTATGTTCGATATCCGAAACTGATATATGCATCGTGACTTTGACGTAATTTCGCTATTTGTAATTTCCCTGACGATCAAATATAGCTTTGTTTCTGATATACATCTTTTTCCGCTTATTGTTCAAAGCTTCATTTCTTTATCTTCCATTTTACACCTTTATACATTTAGTGTCAAAGATATTAGTCATGATCGTATATGGTCAACATCAAGTGTACTTCAAGTTCAAGTGAAATGTGTCTGCGAAATACGAAATGCTTCTCATGGAACTGAGTTAAAGCATACATTGAAAGCAAAGTATAAGCATGTTGTTTGGGATGAAAATGCATTCTAAAAATAATATTGCATTTTCTTATTGTAATTAGCTAGTTACAAAAGTGAGTGGGTGATTGAGATTTTTCTCCAAAAGCAGCAACTTCCTCCTTCCTTATTTCTGCAATAAACTTATCAATCTCGTTTTAAGAACAGTGAGTAGCTGGATTAAGGTGTAATCAGATCCATTTATTATTATTATTATTATTACTTTAACCAATGGTGTCTGTGAATGAACAAAATCCTTTTTCCTACTGATTTTTTTCATTATAATATAGACTTTTTAAACAAAAGATGAGTATTTTTAGATCAAGCATGGATTGTTAACTAAACTATAACAATTGATTACAATGTCCTTTAAAAGCAATCGCCATGTATGCAATCCCGTTTGTTGTAACCGAAGCCTGATTATTAAATCATTTAGCTTGTGATGATTACTTTCAAACCTCGTTTCCCCCCCCCTCACACATAATCCCTGTTTAGAACAGCTACATAGTAGCAAAAGTAATACTCATATGAAAAGGATGGTTAACAGGTTGAATACATAATTCTGTACATGATAAAACATGTTACACGATTGATGCATGTTATCGATGATATTAAAATAGACTACCATTTTAGATACTATTGCCAACTAATGTAGGATCATGACATTACAAAATATATGAAATAATAAGTAATTTGTTAACTACTATTCACTCGTTAACAAGAATAATAGAAATATTCCTAAGATAGGGAATATGATTGACATTTTTAAACATAATCTCATGTAATGCTTTTTGTAAAGTATAGTCAATCTGTTTAGAACTTTACGGCGTTTTCAACTTCATTTATAACATAAAGTTTAGGAAAGGTATATTCAGCCCTAATCTTAGTATGTCTCATACGGGCTTAATTCGTGTTCAAAATGTTGATTGTTTAAGTTTTTAGTGTTTCCACAACACACTATAATTACTAGTAAATAAATGATTATAAATAAATATAGGCTTATATTAATTTGAGGAGTGCTAAGCTGGTTTCTTTCATTCAGATTCAATCATGTTAGTAATAGTACTCTGATTTACTTTTATAAAAAAAATGTTAACATTTTTAGAAGTTGTTGTAGCGATCATTAAACTTTAGTTTCAACATCAGTGATGTACTTCAATTAGTAAATCATTGAAAACCAGAAGGTAATAAACCGTTTAGTTCTAATATTGGACTCCTCATCAGCGCAACTGGGTAGAAGCCTTTCAGGACTCCTAGTGTCCATTTATAACTTCAAAAACACTAATTTTACAATATTTTGATTTACATATCTAAGTACAATTAAATCTTTACTCTTAGAATCGTTATTTATTGCCAGCGGTGATATTGGTTCAACGATATACATAGCTAAATGAATGACAGATGGGTAAGATTATGAATTGATTCAGGTCAGGTAAAACAAATCGCCTCATAATAACTTAGTAGTGTGAAAGTTTATCAAGCTCTGACAGACGTTAATAATTTGAATTTGATTCTTGGTGGAGTGGCAGATACACAGTGTTAAAGAGTCCAGAATAAAACAGTGACTTAATACTTCTCATTTTCAGATGGTTTAATCAGACGTAATCCTTGATGTGAGACCATTATTCCGACTATAATTAAACAACCGAGGAAGATGGATTTTTTGAATTAGAATTTTATCAATATATATATCTTTTTTGTTAAGACAATCATTTTCTGAATATGTAAACTGACTACTAAATCTTAATATTTATAAAGGAAACACAAAGTAGAACCTAAAATGTAACAATAAAAAGTACATGCAATTATACTGATGATGCATCTGTAAATAAAATCAACATAGTAAACACTGTATTGTCTAGTAGTAATGAATTATCTCTAATCTTAGTATTTAATTGTTATGACGCAAAAAGACAACTCTATGGCTGACCAATTAATAGATATGGCATTGAGCTTACGCGGTTGCAATAACAAATCCCAATGATTGCTAAGCTGGTCCCTGTACGTCTGCAGGATGGGGCAAGGGAAAATGAATAACAATAGAAATAAACTGTTCACTTTGTGTACAGCCAAAATTAGTGAAACAGTTCACAGAGAAACAGTTCTTGGGGATAACCAATCTTTTTTAATTTCCCCGGGATATCATAAATAATTAAATAGGAAAAGTTCGAGTCACAGCTATACATACTTCAGGAATAATGTATCCAATTCAACAATATTGTTGCTTTATACATGAAGTATCACAATGTACAATTTACTAAAGAAGGCGATAAGTGTTTAAAATAAAAGGGATGTTAAGAATGAATGAAAACTCTGGTGTCATTTTTTCGCATAAGTATGACCAATGCATACTTTAAACGTATAATTCAAGTAGTATATACATAAATGTACTAATTTTCTAACTTAATCATTGTTTCACATAATCAAAGAGTAAACAGTCAAGAATGTTCTTTAAAGTATGTTTTCTTACTGGTAAAAATGATTAAAAAAAATAAGCAAGAATGTCTTATAAAGCGATCAAAGTATAAAAGTTTTAGAAGTCAATGTTACGCCAAAAGAAAAGTTTTAAATGCACTAAGCTCATAGTGATTGTAAACCGTTGAATGCAAACAGTTGGAAGTTAAGTCAGACTTTGTTTCGATTTCTTTAACTATCGGGGTTCATACTGATTGCCTATTGGGGTTGAGGATACAAATCTAGTAACTTAAGTCTAAGTAACTTAAGAACATTAGTTTGACTGTTACAAATGTCATGTAACAATTTGATTAAACGCATGGTTCAGGGTAAGAAAAATAGTAACAGCTTTATTCAATATAATAACTTGTATAACAGTTAAAAAATTAAGGCCCTAGTTAACTGATATTGAAAAATACTTCAGTATAATATAATCTCGAATTACTGTCAATTCACGACATTTTTTTAGTATCTTCTTTTAACAGTCAGTATCAGGTACCTGTTTGTAATCGTTTCGATTTTTTTACATCCATAACGTGCATGAGTTTCCATGTATTCGACTCTCGTTTTGTTTTAGAGAACGGACAAAAAAATATGTCTTAAAAACTACAGTGTTTTTTTTCGGGTCCTTAGGTACTTGTAGACCTCTATAGCAACGTATGAAAAAATAGAATCGACACTAATAATTAACCAAATCAGATACGGCTAAAACAAGAAGAATCGTTTTTGCAGTTGCAAAACAGATGATCAAATTTCTTGAATAGGTCACCAAATCAGTGACTAAAAATGATAAGAAGTATTTCTTCCACCCCAAAATATTCATTTTGTAAATCGAATATGATCAGTACTAATGATTTTGCTAGTAGCAATACCCCAGTCAAAGTAAACAGCATGTTTCTGTTCTTAAAGCAACATTATTGCAAAAAGACAATGTTCCAGTTAGCTATTACAATAGGTGAATGCTACATAACAATCAGCTGAAGATAGAAAAACAAATCACACAAGTGCAGTCAAATAAATTCACTTCAAGTTGATTATATTAAGCTTCATATGCATTCACGGTCCTCTTACCATATACATTTGCCTTAATTCTACGTAAACAGTTTCGAGTTGTACGTTAGTTGAACAATACTTGTGTATATCTTAGCTGTTTCTATAAATACACGTACAAACTTCTAATTGATATCATAATACTACTCATCTAAGTGAATAAACCAACAAACAGAGATGTAAAGTATTTAATTCGTCGTTAAAACTAACAATCAAATTACAAAAGAAGCTCACTGTTTTTGTTGAGAAGAAATAAAGCAAACTAGGCAGAAAAATGTTTTAGTAGTGTGCTAAAATTCTACATCCACTGTCGGCAACATTTAAATTGTTTCAAAAGTATATTTAATTTTTCGGAGCTAGTTATATTGGTTGCACAAAACGACCGCTTTTTAAATGTTTCTTAAAATACTACCAAACATAGCTTTTGAAAGGTGAATGTATATCTATCCTGAATTTAAGACAAGACCACATTATCGCTCCGAGTTAATTTTTTTCTCTACAAGAACCTTCCTTCAGTACCATTTATATCGTCAAGCAATTCAGCAAAAACTGAGTATGAGTGAAAAATTTGTACATTATCAAATCTTTGACAATTCATCAGCTTGGACTTGAATCCAAGCGCAAAAAGCAGTGTGTATAATTTCTACATTTTCTTTGGCTTTATCACCTACTTCTAACTTGTTTGCTGCCTTTTTTTACCTATGATTTCTCATACTTAGTAATAAATATTTAAAAAGCTCTAACACTTTTCATAATCGTTACTATTTTTACGTCTACCAGGTAAATAATTGTCTCTTCTTTCTCCCATTTGTAAATTATTTATATACCAGAATCTATACGTTTATCAATATGATCACTATGTAGTTTTCTTCTTATACTTTTATTACTTAAAATTTCCGAATTTCTCTACAGTGTGATCTTTTGTCATTTTTCAGTGGATCGATATTTTGCAAAGTATAGGTCACTATGAATACGACTGTACAATTTTTGTAAATGACAACATCAAAAAAGAAGACTTTCTTTGGTTGTAGTTTTATTTCCTCTTAAATAGTTCAATTCGTGACTGCCTGTAATTAAGTAAATGAGCTGACTTCGTCGAACCTTCTTTCATCATATTAAAATCCATGCTCAAAATCAAACTTAGCTGCAAATTCTCGTAACACTACATTTTCAAGGTAAAAATTTCGATTTATAATAGAGTTAATGCATAAAATTTGGTTAGTTTGAAATAGTGTGAAGAACAACAATTGGGTAAGCAATGTTTATTGTGCGAAAACAGAGTAGGTCATGAAATATTACATACATTACTTCCAAGCATCAATTTGCAAATCCTCTGCGTTGTCTGCACTGCATCGTTTCTCAGCCTGCTTCTCTTAGTTGTTCTCGATTGTCCTCTGTGTTTCAATCCTGTTTCACTTCTTGTCCTCTCGCAACTCGTCTTGTCTGCTGTTTACTGATTCTTCCCAATTCCTTTGACGCTCTGCTACCTACTACTTATTGATGACTTATAAGTAGTATCCACCACACTCGCCCCTCCATTAAATTGCTGTGCTCGTATGCGCGCTGACCTTCTTGCCTCTGTGGTCGCTGGTTGTTTCTGCGTATTCGCTCCATCATTCCAACACATCCATCTTTGCAATTGACTTATGTTTACACGCTTCTCTTTGTTGTCCTTCTTGATGGTGTATACCGGTCCACGACTAGCGATGACTGTATACGGGCCCTCCCATTTGGGGAGTACTTTCTTCGAGCCTAGTCCACTACCCGTTATGCTCCTCCGTCCTCTACACTTCACCAGATCTCCTACTGAAAAGTGTCTCAGCTGATTCCCATGATGCTGTTCTGATCGTTTAACGTCCATATCCTGTTTCCGTCGTATGTTTTCCACCGCTTGTTTCCGCTCTTCCTTCCATTTCCTATCATTCCACTTTTGTGGCTGAGGCCAGGCGATGTTGTTGCCTGGCAGTCGTGGTCTCCTTCCGTACATCAGCTGGAATGACGACTTCTTTGTTGTTCCTTGATTCGAGGCTCGATGTGCTAATAATATCATCGGTAATTCCGTCTCCCAGTTACCCCCCTTTGCTGCCAACCACTCTTTTAGAGTGTGATTATTTCGTTCAGTTAGTCCGTTGGTCTGAGGATGATACGGTGTTGTTCTGACTCTTTTGATACCTAACTGCCCAAGGCGAGATGTGAACTCCTCACTCTCGAAACATGGACCCTGGTCGGTCAATATCATTCTCGGGACGCCGTGGTCGGCCACGATGTGCCGCATCACTGCTTCGGTCACCGTCTTTCCTCGTTGATCAGGAATCGCCACAGCCTCTACCCAACGCGTAGCATGCTCGGTCATCACCAACACGTACTGGTTACCGCTCGATGTCTGGGGAAATGGACCCATTACGTCCACTGACCACAGATCGCCTACTGTCGTTACGGGGATGGGCTGTAACGAAGTGCGTATGCATTTATCCCCTTTCATTAACTGACATTGGGGGCAGGCGAGGACGTATCTCATCACGTCTTCTTGCATTCCTGGCCAGTAAGCACTCTGTCTCAGGAGGTCAGTGGTTCTTGCGACACCTGTGTGTGCTAATTGGTGGCATTCGCTGATTAGTTCATGTCGTAATGGCTTTGGAATTACAGGTATCCAGCTTCCATCATTGTCTTTCCATGTTAACACTCCAGCTGCATTTAATCTTAATCTGTCCTTTTGGCTTAACAACGTCTTTACCTCTCTGCTAAAGTGCACTGATTCGTCATCCACTGCTTCAGTTAACGCTCGTCTCACCGTCCTAAGCGTTGGGTCTGCTTTCTGGCAACGAAGTAGTCTTTCTAGGTCTGTTTGCACTCTGTTGACTCCACAGGCTACTTCCGGTAAGCTAGCGTCCTCACACGGTCTTGACAGGTAGTCAGCTATTACGTTTCGGCTTCCTGGTATGTGACCAATCGTGAAATCATATTCTTGCAGGCGTAGTGTCCATCGTGACAATTATCCTCGGGGGTCTCTTGCCGTCTTCAACCACTGTAATGGCTTGTGGTCGGTCTCGATGTGAAATGGCTGGCCTAGCAGATACGGTCTCCACTTATCTACTGCCCAAACGATCGCTAGACACTCTTTCTCGATGGTCGAGTACTTCTGTTCCGTTGGTGTTAAAACGCGGCTGGCATATTCCACTACGCCGTCATCCTGCCGAAGTACTGCACCAATGCCAAAATCACTGGCATCTGTGGCCACTGTGAACTGTTTTCCACGGACCGGAAGTCTCAATGTCATCTGCTTTGCGTTTAATAGCTGCTTGATCCGATCAAAGGTTCTCTGAGCCTCCTCTGTCCATATAAATTTTCCACTGCTCAGTAGTTTATATAGTGGTGCGGCGATCTCATTAAAGTTCTTTATAAAGCGGCTGTAGAATGCTGCTCTTCCTATAAACTGCCTGAGTTTCCTTTTCGAAGTGGGTGCCGTTATGTTCTGGATCGTCAAAATTTTCTCGGGTAATGGCTTCATTTCACCATCTCCTACTTTATACCCCAGCAGTGTGACATTACATTTGGCTATCTGTGACTTCTTCTTATTGATGCGCAACCCAAACTCCTCGATTCGTTTGAGTACTGCTTCTAGATGTCTTGCGTGATCTCTCTCTGTTTTACTGTAAACCACCAAATCGTCCCCGTACACCTCCACATTCTCTAGATTTCGTAACAATAAGTTCATTAATCTTCTAAATGTGAATGGCGCTCCCGCCAGCCCAAATGGCATTCTTCTAAACTGGTACTGTTTGTGACCCACAGTGAAGGCTGTCTTGTACCTGTCATCCGCTTTTATCGGTAGCTGCCAATACCCTGACCTGAGGTCCAGTACAGTAAACAACTTTGCTTGTTGTAAACGATCCAGGGTTTCGGCTACAGTTGGCATTGGGCATGGCTTCAACTCAGTTATGCTGTTTAGCTCTCTGAAATCGACGCAGAATCTGTATTTTCCGTTGGATTTCTTTACTAGCAGCACAGGTGAGTTGTAACGGCTATCAGCCTCTTCAATTATTCCGTCCCGCAACATCTCTTCCACTTGCCGATTTACTTCCGTCTCTAGATGAACTGGTATTCGGCGTGTGTGGAATGTTGTCTTCTTACGACTGTTTACGGGGATTTCATGCGTCACCTTATCACAATAACCATAGGCCTCTCCGTCGTCAGTGAACAGACTTCCGTACTTTGCTATTACCTTATTGATATTTTCTATGTTCACTTGCGGTAGGATCGCGGCTTGTGTCTTAGTTATCTGGCTGTTCTCCTGTATGCTAAAATGCCCGTACTTAGTATTTACTGTCTTGTTCTTTGTGTCGATGACCGCCTCCACCTCTCTAAGGAAGTCTGCCCCCAGTATTGTTTGCTGTATGTCTTTAGTTACTACAAATGGGTATCGTACGACGCGATCTCCGACTTCGACACAACAGTCTGACACTCCTAAAATTTTCAGTGCATGCCCGCTCACTGTTTGTACTGCAAGTGAACACGCCCTGATCTCCCGACACAATCCTACGTCTATTAAGGATATAGCCGCGCCTGTATCAACTAGACAAACCAGTACTCTTCCATTTATACGAACTCTTGTATACAACGCACCCTTGTTAACCAACCCCACAACCCGGAAAGACGTTTCAAAAAAGAGAAGGCTGTGTATAACGTTTAACATGTCTAAATCGTCGTTTCCCCGGGCAGTTTCTTCTGTAATGTCCAAACTTTCCACACTGAAAGCATCTACTTCCCCTTTCCGCACGGATTCGCACCGCCGCGACTTTCTCCTCCAGCTCGGCGATCCGTTTCTCCATAGGCGCCGTTCTGCTGTCTTCGGTTAACGAAGATACCGAAGTGCTCACTAGATGTCTGCACATTCGAGCCATCTCCATCACGTTCAATGGCTGCACGGCATGCGCCAGTCGAAGCTGCCTCGCTACGTCGCCAGGGACACACTCCAAGAACTGGGATGTCAGGAGCTGCTGTCTCGATTCGTCGTCCAACGATGGCAACCCGCGACGCAGCAAACTCGTCAGAGTGGTGGCCAACACCAACGGATCGCCATCCGGGGCCAGACGCACGGCCCTGAACTTCTGCAACGCCAACTCCCTATCTGCTGGACTGTCGAATTCAGACACCAACCTGGCCACCACCTCCTCCCACGTAGCCCCGCAGTCAGCCAGCTCCACGTCGTCCAGCACCGCCTTCGCACGACCCCGCAGCAGGGTACCGAGGACCGTCACCTTCGCCTCCTGTCCTCGGACGCCAACCAGCTCTGCGACGGCTTCGAATTGTCGAAGGAATGCCCCGACGTCTCCGTCCTCGAACTCCTGTGGCCACGGAATCTTCATCTCGTACCGAGGCAGCGACACCAATTGTGAAGAACAACAATTGGGTAAGCAATGTTTATTGTGCGAAAACAGAGTAGGTCATGAAATATTACATACATTACTTCCAAGCATCAATTTGCAAATCCTCTGCGTTGTCTGCACTGCATCGTTTCTCAGCCTGCTTCTCTTAGTTGTTCTCGATTGTCCTCTGTGTTTCAATCCTGTTTCACTTCTTGTCCTCTCGCAACTCGTCTTGTCTGCTGTTTACTGATTCTTCCCAATTCCTTTGACGCTCTGCTACCTACTACTTATTGATGACTTATAAGTAGTATCCACCACAATAGTAACTGTTGAAAAGTATTTGAGTATGAAATGAATAATTGATGTCTTCAAGAAATGATGATTATATGATTGTTTCGACCGTTTTAGAATATCCTGATTTCTAACAATTGATAGTAGAGAGATAAATTAATAGCAATCAGTAACAACAATACACATATCATTGAATTTCAACTGCTGTTAACAAAGTGCTGTAAAACTTTAGAATCTATTAATAATGACAAGAAAACATCTATGCAGACTAAATTGATGCTACTTTCATGCAACATATCATGAAAGACTGTTTATTAGCATTGTAAACATGGAGTACTTACCTACCAATCATAAGGTATTATAGTGAAAAAATTTGAATTACTTCATTTTTGATGATCTCATTTAAATTAACTGGAAAGTAAACTACTGACTGTCTATATCACATCACAAAATAAATAATAACACATAATTTGCTTTTATTCGTTGGACTATAACAAAATGATTTTTCACGTTTTATGTAATCAATTAATTGAACAATAGAAATTCTATCACACTATATGATCATATGAAAATAGTACACTTTGTTGTGTAATAAATGACTTGTAACATTGTTTCCTATATTTTAGTAATGTTAACTTAAATGATTTGAATAGTCTAGTTATAAAAAAATTTTATTAATATTTTGTACAGACTCATCTGTACTTAACTAAAGTAGAAGTGAACACTTTAATTATTTCACTTGTATTAAGTTAGCCTATTTTAGTATAAATATTTTCTAATGAACGTTTCCATGTGTTATATTCTCGTCATAAATTCTTTTGTTCCTGTTGACTATATTGTCCAGTTGATCTGTGACCATATGACTAGTTTTCTACATAGATTCATATGTCAGATCTACTTGAATATGTCTATGATTATATTTAGATGTACACGATTTCCACATGATTATAAAATGTGAGAGAATTTCGATTGTTCAGTAAATTGTATCACATTAAACGTAAACACTTCATTTTATTGAAATTTGACAATTTAAAAGAATAAATAAATAAATAAATTATGTGCTATTAGTTATTCGCACAAATAATCCTGATATTTATTGATCCGTATCAGCTGGTTTGAAATTGTGTACTTTTGTTTATTTATTTGTTTGTTATTATGACCATAAGATTTAATGATTGAATAAGAAATAACAGAAATAAGGAAGTCATGCTTTATAATATACTAGACTAGCTTTTGTGTGTACATTTATACATTATGCTTAATAAGTTTGTAGAGGCCGAAATTATCCCCTGAAAATATCGCATTTTAAATTGAACATTTCTTTGTGTGTGCATGTTAAAGTTATCATTGAAACGTCTTCTTTCGGTCTGTTTGAAACTTGGGTGTTTGTTTGATTATTAAGATCCCAAAATACATTCTTATATTATTCCTCGTATCGACTTCTTTATTTACTTGCATTAATTGTATATATGAGTGAAGTCAATCGATATACGAGAAGTACATATACATAAGATGTATATCTATCTGGACCTTATACAATTACGATCCAATATCTGTATTTCTCATAGCAGATGCCGTATGTGGTTTTCTGGTCATTTTCCGAAAGCTATTTCTATTAGTTGAATAAATTCTTAGATTATCAAATTAGTGTGATATATTCCAAAAATGAATAATATTAGAAATGCAAAATAATGATTGTTTATTCAATAACTTTTGTAGTACTCGTTCATCAGTGTTGATGATGCAACAGGAACCTTAAAAATAAAAACAAACTCAGTTTTAGTCGATTTGATGTTGTTTTGTTGAGATATTTATTTATTTAATTTACTTTTAGTGTTTATGTGTAGCTCAATATTATTATCTACCTCCTTTAATGTTCACTATTCAAAAAAAGCCTTTAGGATTAAAGGCATTACACTGACAAAGTCGTTTTGACATAAGTGCATGTTACATTTTAAAATAACGTACGTGTCTACAACATCTAGCATGTTTCACCTGCCAAACTTGTCTGCTTTATTTCATTCCATACAATTCTGCTTAAGTCACAAGATCATTGCTAGTGATTAAATGCAATTATTTATTGTTTTTAGTCCTTGTATAGTGCTTGTATATTCGTTGAAACAGCTAGCGGAGATTTCGAAATCTTTGAAGTTTCTTAAAATATTCCACTGAATCAATACTTAGTAGAGATTTTTGAAGCTTCGACGTAATGTCTTCGGCTTGGTCAATAAAACAGGTGTTTTGCCGGTATCAATGAATTATGAGAATGATTTTTTATAAATATACGCAATTTTTTGTGGTCGCTTGACGTTCAGTTGTTTACTTATTTTATTCTACTCTTTAATGTATGATTTGTTTCTCGAGAGAGAAAGGGGCTCTGTATTAGTTTGGAAATCAGCAAGCTGATAAAAATAGACAGTCTAATATCATTTTACAGTATCCCAATCAAAATTCTTAACATCATTGAGTGCTTTTAATTTAACTTCTGGTTAATAGGTTGAAGCATTTTACTGTTTAATATTATAAATATGCTCAAGCTATACTTAAAAAATGTTTCTGAATTATATTAGATACTTTGAGCAAAGTTCTGTATATTACTCAAGTATGACCCTGTTTTATCTCCTAATTAAGATCCTTGGTATTTGTTCACCTTTCGATTTCCAACGTACAAATAATTCTGTTATTTCTTCGAGTAAACCAGATTACTATAAAGAGTCCAATTGCAGGATGTTTACAAAATATGTATTTCAAGCAATTAGTACAGTTAGAAAAAGTAGCCAAAGAGGCATTTTACCATCTAAAACCACTAAGTCTACATAAAATCTACATACAATCAAACTGACAAATGAGCTTAAGCTTCAAGACCATGGTTATAAACTCAGATATATATGAAATATGAATGACAATGATTCAGAAAATCTAAAATAGTTTATATTATTTATTAATTGTCAACAATCAACACTATGGCCACAAGTACACAAGTGTTATTACTATAGATACAAGATGCAGTGTCTGGAAAGGGGGGTTGTATTACTATAACCGTCATAATTTATATTAGGCTTATTCTACTTCAACTTGTCACATGATCGTCGAATATTGGAATGCATATCAGATTTTGACTTTTATGAACATACTACTAGTTAGTAGCTTATATTCTATTAAATGACTTACTTAATAACTTGAAAATATGTGTTATATTTATCACTACGTGTACCAAACAGCTGTATCGTCCTAGTACAATTGAAATGATGGAGATCATGATTTTTAGTTCTAGTGTTTAGCACTTAACCATTTTTAAAAAATGAGTTGAAATCCGACTGTTATATATCTAACTTCAGTCGATTTTAGATAAAGTATAATAATTGTCGAGTCTACTTACAACAACCGATTCACTCTTTTAATGCCAGGACTCTACCAGTTATAATTTGCACTAGAACTTTAAGGATATCACTTAGTTTGAGGGTAGTAAAGTTGTATAATACTCAACAATAGAATTCAGAATGAAAGTTTCTTTGGTAGATATTTGGACATTTTAGGTGAGGCAATGATAGTTTCAGTATAAATTTTTTAATTTAAGTCTTAATGTGGAGTGGATTATTGTTGGTTAGATACTTAATGTAAATAAATCCCACATAGAATGTAACATGTGTACTAGATTCCACAGATTGTTATTTGAATTCGGATGGTTCGTGGAGATTGGTGATTTTAGTTGATTGAATACTTCATAGACTAATATTTACAGGGTACCAGTGAAAATCAGGTAGCACTGGACTTGCGTTTTATCCTAGTGTAAGACTCCTCAGCAGTTTGAAACCTAGATTTCGCCCCAACGGGCTTCAGGTTGGTAAACACTTAGCCCTCTGCACCACTGAAACGACATTCAATGGCAAAATTTCTACTTTCATTAATTTGTGATATAGCACAACAATTATTTCAATGTCATTAGTGATAATTCCGGACGAGTTTGAACTTCGTTAGTCACGACTTTTGACTTGGCTTTAGGAATATCCTAAAGAGAGTTACAAATGAGCTGATCATCGTGCTATATATCACAATTTGATTGTAATGAAAATTCTATGCGAGATTCCGGCTCAGTGTTGCAGAGGGCTAGGTGTTTACCAATCCGAAGCCTTTTAGGGTTGAAACTTTGGTGGAAACTGCTGATATTTATTTGCCAAATATTCTGGTCATGTACGCTAAGGATTTGGCAATTAAAAAGACATCTCGATGCCTGCTAACGAATGTATGACGAGCGACACAACAACAAGTGAGTTAAGCTATTTCACAGCGTCTCAGCCTAGCTAACTAGAAGAAGTCCAACGTCAGCAAGAAGCGTTTAATTCTACAATCAGCCTGGCAGACGGATGACATTCACAATAAAGAGAATCATTCTTGGAAATGTCACAATAATGTACTATAATAGCCAACGAACCAATAAGATTTAGCTTCTTAGTAAGTCGGAAACGCAAACTGAAGGTGAAAAGGGCACGTTTTGGCGCAAAAACAAGAAATTCGAATTTACACAAATTGATCCCTAACAATATGATAGTTAATTCTTCATCAAAGTATTATAAGTGTAACTAAATTGAAAATGCAAAACTGAGTTTGTCTACACTTTTGACTTTATTTTAAAGGAGATTCACATTGATAACATCTTAAATAAGATGTACATTTCATTCTGTTCTCGACTTACAAACAATAAGGAAATAATGAAGGTAATAACAAAATAGTCAAATTGTAACCCATTTGGGAATTTTCATTTCTTTTTGGTAGCTGTAAATCTTTTCTTCATTTATAATTATTCAATTAATATTCATAGTTTCATTTGTTTAAACAAGAATTATTTCATAGATTTTACAACTAGAGAACAGATATGCATCGATTGGTTTGAGAAATCTGATTTGCTGCTAACTTGTTTTAAATCATAATTGTTGTATTATTCTATAAGAAATGCTAAGCTCCAGTGACGTGTGGTAGGAACAAAGGAATTTTCTTTCATGTATGAATTCAATATTACTGAAATAATTCCAGACTCAATTATCCATCGAAGGATATTGTTTATACTGTGTATATACACCTATTTCATTTATTATTCAGGATAATATAATGCAGCTAGATGTATTTAGTAAAAAACTGTAGAACATGATATCATGTTGATTATCAAACGTCAGTAAGGCTTACCTTTGACTACAATGCACTAGATGTTAACCAAGTAAACTTGAAGTTGCCATACTTTTACCTGTTATATAAAATTCAGTAAACATTAAGGACTAGGTGAACAAGATATCGGCTTATGTAATACCTATTTTCGTTTCTTTTAATGCTTGTCTAATCTTGGATAGGTCATCTAACATTCATTATTCAGTGTTTTATTATAACCACTTATTTTAGCATTCACTTCTTATGAAATACCTGTTTAAATTGAGGTGGTTTTATTGAAACAGGTATTCAATTTAGTTGTTTTTTTTCATTAAGAATTGGTGCTAATTAGGAATTACTGAAAACTAGGGAGCACTAAACAGCTGTTCAGTTTCATTAGACTCTTCAATAGTGTACATCTTACTTTCACCAGAAAATCGATCCCAGGGCCTTTAGGTTGGCAACTGCTTAATTCTCAGAGGTGAAAAAGTTATCAATAATAACATTGGATAATTATGGCGCCATATCACAATCTGATAAGAGCGTAAACTTTACTAGTGGACGCCTGCCTGGTCGTGAAGCAGGTTAAGTGTTCGCCAACCAGTAGACAGTAGGTTGGATTTCCTAGCTAAATGGAAGTGCGTACTGTTTCGGGGTCCAGTGCAAGGATAGAACAACTATCCACTGTTGCCTGGACTTCCCTGATATTCAACTAATATCTATCTGTGATGAATACAAATAGCTAAATTTTCTTCTTTTATTGG
This sequence comes from Schistosoma japonicum, assembly GCA_025215515.1. Classification (NCBI taxonomy): domain Eukaryota; kingdom Metazoa; phylum Platyhelminthes; class Trematoda; order Strigeidida; family Schistosomatidae; genus Schistosoma; species Schistosoma japonicum. The sequence continues at coordinate 72,828,016 of CM046069.1, forward strand.
TCAGTCAATTTATTTTGTTTCTATGGTTATTCAATTTGAAATGTCAATATCTATTTTGTTATTTCACCTAGAACCGTCAGAAGATTTTCTTTGTTTTCTATACTAAAATTAGTAAAACACTCTTGTTTAAACTTGTGGAATAAATTCACTCTCATGTTTTTGTTTTCTTTACCACTTTAATTTTTCCTAAATTCTATCAAACGAATTATATTAATAGCATCCACTAAATGTTTATCTCTTTCCACTAATTTAGAGCATTACAAATACCAACAACTCCTTTGAATTTCAGAACTTTAGGTATCTCTATTAAAACTTTGAGCACTGTTGTCTTGCTTTATGGTTTATGATTTTTAACTTTGTTATATGGTTAGGTAGTTTTTTATTTTAAAAAAAATTGACATTATCCCTCTAAAATTCTTTTGTAATTAATCCGGAAATTTATAAATGGCGTATATTTTCTAGGAAATAATGCATTTATCTATGCATTTGTTTGACATCTTTTACACACTTATATACAGAATCTTTGGTTATATAAGATCTTTTGACATCCGTTTCAAATAAAACACTGTACATTTTTAAAATTAATTCTTGACTGATATGTTTCTTTGTGATCTTCTGAATCTTCCAAGTCGAACGTATCGTTAGATATCTTGTTCACAGTGTAGTATTTTTAAATAACTATTGCTTGATTGTTTTGTCACTGTTTTATTGATCTTTGTCAAATCAGAGTCTTTGATATCTAAGTGAACAATATTTAGATAGTTTGGGTTTTTAATTTATATAATCACGTTAAGAAATTTCCGTTTAGTCAAACGAATTAAAGGGAAATGATACTTTAACTGATAAAATATCAATGCTTAAGTTAGATGCATGATGCATGTCACGTCCTATTTAGGTTAGGTACATCCAGCGAAACATGCTCTCTGGATTCTGCTTGCCAGTCATAATCCAGCTGAAACAATATATATGATAGTTCACTATATTGAAGCAATCCACTTAGGTTGCACATACGGAAACAGAAACTAACCAGTTTCAGTTCATGATAAATAAACGGAAAGATCCAAATACATCCTAGTGATTAAATATCAGTTTAATAAGTATCACTTATATTCTGGTGAGTATCATTTTTAAATATATGTGAAATCCAAGGAAATATGAGTTACATTTAGAAATTGTTTGTGCAGTAAACAGTATTGTAATTTAATTCATCTATGAATGAAAAACGCCTTAAACATGAAAATTACCTAGGAGAGGCGTGGAATGGTGATAACTTGTTTAATTTTTCAATTATTAAATACACTGAAGTAAATTTTCAACATCAGGATAGGAATAAGTATTTTTGATCATTTATTCTGTCTTTTGATGTTAATTAAGTTGTTTGCAACATGCTTATTGTAATTTCTGTGTACATGTATAACTCAACCATGAGGTAGTTAGTTTTTAATTTATTCAAAATTCTGTTAAATTATTAGCATTTTGAATTTTACATAACGAATAACGGCTTATTCTAAAGGATCGAAAAATCATTCTCATTATTGTGGGTGGTTTATTGGTACTGTTGAATTTCCTACAATCTGTCTCTGCTAATAATAGTTCACTAGTGACCGACTTGTCGAATAATTACTATTAGCTCTAGTAAAAATGTATGACCATGGGATTCCGATCATACTGGGGAAGAAGCAGACATACACCAATAACATTCGATGATTATCACACAATATCCGAAATTAATTGAAGTTAGAAACTAGAACAAAGTACTAAAGCTTATCATTTTATTACCTAAGATGTACCTGTAGTACTGTAGATTCATTAGTCATAATCCTGAATGTAAAGCAGAGGAAAATTATATGCTCATACTGATGTCCTCATAGGCTTTGAACATAATTAGCAATTTATCTGAACTCATTTGCTTAGTGAATGAAACTAAAAATAATTGGTTACCATTTCTATGTGAATATCAAAACTGAATCAAAGTTATACCCAGTTGACGAGCACGAAATGGAACTCAACACACGTTTAGACTTCTATCACTATCCGTATACTACTTATCATATGATTTGATGTATTCAGTAAGATGACAACTATGTTGTTCACCGTATATATTTATGACCTATAAATAATCTTATAAATTGCACTAAACCAATGATCAATATACGATAAAAATTAAACGAAAAAATGTACTGAACAAACATTAGCAGGATATCTATCAAATGACTGTTTCTGTTTACCTTCTGATATAAAGAATCTACTTACAACTTAATATTCTTGTAGTCAAAGATATTTTCGATACAGAATCAATAGATTTCCTATCTTTACGAACGTTTCATTCAGTATTTTCATAATTGTCTACATTACATATATGTACTTACAATACTTTATTGAGGCATTAATTGCCAAATGATTTTCATATACATCAATATAATGGTTTATTTAACTAATTAGATTTGATTGACATTTTATTTTCTTTTACTGATTATTAGTAGTATAGACAATATGAGACAGAAATATTGGTACATTTTATTTTAATTAGTTATTCTAGTCATTTATTCAATGTGTATTCTGTCTATGTTCATCACCTTAATTTCATGTCACTTCAATATGTTTTTTATTTATCATATTATGATAGAATAAAAGTAACAGTCATATTCATGTCTATTACTAATCATTATCCTAAAAATTATTATTATACTACTTTCTTGCATATGATTAGATTTAGTGAAATTTTTTTATTAGTAGTTAGTTGTAACTAATTTCACAGTGTAAAACATTGTTTTTCATACAAATGTGGGGATAGGATGAATTTGTATATTCCCATTGATTTGTTATAGACTGAAGCTGGTCAGTCTCTGTTGATATTTGTGTATTCGGAGCTAATTGCCGCGATATAGCGATTAATTCACATTTATTATGTTATTTGGATTTTGATTGGCAAGTGGAATGTGTCCCAAATAGGGCAAAGCGTGCGTCCTGGATTCCACTTGCCAGTCACAATTCAACTTAAATAATAAATGTGGGATTGTTTTTCGAAAGAATAAATGTATATGCATTTTTAATAAAATAATTTAAACTGAAGTACTAACTAACGAAACATTCTTCGCTTTTAAATATCTGTTTTTATTTATCTATAAGAGCTGATAAATTATATTTGTCTAATTAACATGCATTCTTAAAGGATGAACTACTTACACTGTTTGTAATCATATCGTACTACTTTATGATAAGAAATGACTGAAAGTTATTTGTCAGTACATACTTTTCTACTGATTTAATTCACGGTGGTTCATGATTCCAGAAAACTTATTGAAGTGTTCATTATGTCGTTCAAAAAGATACCGCAGTTGCCTAAAGAGGGGCGGTGGGGGGTTAGAAACATAACTGTCAGACATGTGCTGTGATTAAGACTTGACAAACTTGAAAACGATGTTTGATTAGCACTGATGCCTTAAAAACCGAGTCCTTTCACTGAGATATGGATGGAATTAACGAACACTAGTGAATAGCAATCGAAGCCATGTGATTTCTTTGCAAAATCATGTCTTTTATATATCATATACTGGACCAATTAGTGACTGTGAATACAAAATATAGTGTAAGCTGAACTGGTGGGAGTTCTGTACAGGGTGACAATAATAAAATTACAATAATTCGAGAAAAAAACTCATAACAATCGTTAATGAGTTTGCAAAAAGCTTACAATTTGAGTAGTACAAATATAATGGTTACTGAGTGTTTAAGTGAATACAGCTTAGCAGTTAGGATCCATATAGAAAGAATAATAGACTCCACTGATTGTGTTTTTGGATTCTTTTTCTCGCCCCATATTATATCGTTGAACCAAATATTACAAACCGTTTAATCAGCTTATCATTACATTTTTCTTTTACTTAAAATGTACATGAAACGTGCCGCATTTTCTGTAAGAAGACTAGGATTGATCTTCTGATACTTTGTGGTTGAGTGACATATATATGGTTTTAAAACGAGTATAGCATTCATAGTTATTATCTACTGGGTAATTACCAGTTCTAATGGATTCCGACAATCATACTAAGGTCTTCTGGATCATATGATTTTATCACTTTGGTATGCGGAGATTTAGTGAAATTTCGTGGTAGACTACTGTTATTCAACTATGCTTTACAAAACTTACAAAACGAAGAACTAAAAATGGTATTTGATAAATCGATTCTTTAATTAATTTAGGAAAATCATATGATTATGTACATCTATGTTTAGAGATTTCATAGACTGGTAATGTCCCCTTGTAACTCAAATTAATCCTTTTTCTTCAGTTGAGATAACAATGAATTACAACTGACTAGTTCAAGGTGCATATTGTTTGTTGAATGGTTTTATTAAATTTCAGTGTAATTAAGAGTAGTATATATCTATACATCTCTACTAAAGTGCTTGAAATTGGATTCAGTTTTAAGATAAAGTTCCATAAATTACATTACAATGACAGGCAGATGATGTACACTACATGAAGTAAGTCGTGGATGAAGGACTTACAGTTGATGTAGTATTTACGTCTAGAATTCCTGTAAAACTATCTGACATTGTAATTTATCAAGAAAGCATATGATCTCTAACTATATACTTTCAGTATTGATTCTTTGAAGTTGATACAGTTTATTGTGACTTCATTGAGATTATTAAATAAATAAGTATAAATTGGTATCAGTTAATGTTGAGCACTATAGTTAGATACTTTTATCTGTCAGTTTCAGAAATTATATTCAAACATGAAAATTCCAAACATAATCTTAAATAAACTAAGCACTGAAACATCTTTTAAGAGCTTATTAGTAGATATAATGAGTATCATGTAGTTCATTAAATACAATCTGAATACCCAAAGTTACTGAATTCCAAACTGGTGATTTATTGTAGCGATATGAAATGTTATACAAGGCAGATTGATGAACGCACTGATAAACGATCGTTATTTTTTTACTAAGCTTGAAAATGTCTTGTTATGATGACCTACTTCTTGATTTTACATATTTGTTGGCAGCTGATAAAATACCTTTCACCTAGTTTTCCTACTAGTTATCACTCCTCAACAAGGTATAATTACAATCTTGAAGGAGATACTGACGTTTGTGTAATCCGAACCTAGATCACTTAGCCTCACTGTCTGAAACGCTATCAATAAACTATTTGGCCGGTGACTGAATTATGACACTACAAAGTGTAACAACGTCAGATTTCCCATTTGTATTTATTTCTGTTTACTGAAGGCTGCCTTATTTTACTTTTATGTATGTCTTAGATCTTTGGCTTAGTTGAAAAGCCATCAATGATTTTCGTTACATGAGTATCAGTCGTCGCTGTAAATAGATCTATCAATTTCGTACGTAATAAGCGAACATCAGAGTACCGCGTTTTATGTGGAATTTTATGATATAGAATGGAAAGTTAAAATTGTAGCTCTCATTGTTGCGATAAATAATTTAATTTCTTTTTAATATCATTTTTCAACCTTAAGCTACATTCTACCCCAAACCTTTTTTGACTAAAGATAAACATAATCTTCTTAAACCGTATTTCAGAAAACACTTGTACTAAACGGATTCATCTTGCCAAATAATTAATGTATAATTCTTATTTCCTCAAATCATTCTTCTTAATTTACTGATTTATATTAAAAACTTGAAATTAAGTTCTTTTACTACAAAACTCCATGTTTTATTTTCTTCATTAATGAAAATTGACATAATAATCTGTTAGGTTTAAACAAAACAGTTTCAATAGTTAACCAATTCAACAATGTGATCTTGAAACATTCATCTTAATCAACAAATGTTATAAAATGTTATCAAAGTTCACTGATTGTATAACATCAAGCGCCCTCTATCATTCACCTAATAGATGAATGCCGTATGTTAGTGGTACCTGTATCAGACATGTCATTTCAAGCGACAAAGGTAACACACAACTATCTACTATGAATATATCAGAGGATAAGAATCTTACACAAATATGAAATAAAATACCTTGAAGTGCATTCTAATATGTTATACTTATTTGTTAAAATGATTAGAATACACTATGTGCATTAAGTATACATTAAAGACATTACAGATAACTTCATATGTACAGCATATTTATCAAGTCATTTAAAATACTACCGCAATTTCAATCCTTTTTTCTTAATTTGATTGGTTGACACACTTTGTCCAATCATAAAATATCTAGAATGAAAAATAATCATGTAAAGAAATTTTTATTTCAATTAATTACAAAATTATCTCATAACAAAAATAAATTTTACAAAAAAATGCAAGAAGTAAACAATTTAAAACATTTGCCAAATTCAAATTATTTTCATTATTTAGACGATTCAAACAAATTGAATAATGATAATAAGGCTTATCTGATGAATAAAAGTATTTTAAGTAGTAATGATAATATTGATAATGTTAATAAAGATTCATTTGTTCCAATATCACCATCTATTTACATTGATTCAGAGAAATTTTTTAAAGAAACATTAAAATGCAACCAGTCACCATCATTATTATCCCCATCAATTGAGCATATTACATCACAATCAATTCAATCTTATTTAATGAATACAGTATTATGGAATACTTTAAGCTTAGATCAATTTAAACAATTATATGCTAATTCAAATGAACAATCAGTGCGTGAAACGAATTCATCTCAAGAAATACAGATGGATACAATTAAAGATTTTACAAATTATCATTATATAAAACGTCGAAAATTCAATGAACAATATGCAATAGATAGTCTTAATGCACAGTATATGCATTTAAATTATGATAATAAGAAAGAGTATCAATTTGAAGAAAGAAGACATCAAAAAGTTTATGATCAATATGAAAGTCAACCATCAACTAGTGCTAATTGTAGGATTAACTTGAGTATAAACACTAGTACTGATAATAACAATGAAGAGAAAGTTGAATCGTCACCAATACAAAATATTACTGACGGTATGTGAATGAATCGTATTTGAAATGTAGTTAAAATTTAAAACGAAATGTATTCTACTTTGTAAATGTTGCATCTTAGGAAATTGATTCTACTTTTAATAATGGTATAGGCTTTTGAGAATTTGTAAGTAAATATTGCGGAGAGAATTGTAGATTATATCACTTAGGATAAGGTTTGCCATATGTAACTAACTAAAGCATATTGTATCTGAATATATCAACAATGTCATGCTGAAAGTTGTATACATGAATTTGATTTAATGAAACTGTATAGAAGATGTGATATAAAGTTTTCTAAGATTTCAGATAGTTTCAGAAAGAGACAATATATCAAAAATTTTGAATTTCTGGTTTTCATGGATTGTGTGCACAGTGATGAAGATTGCATAAATTGAATCATAGTTATGTATTAAAACAAAGCAATGTATAATGTATATTTAAATAATCAATAAAACCTAAGGTTAACCACAACATTTTCAATGTTTATTAACTGTGTAGAATTCTAGAATTTCAATCATTTTATTTTTACATTTTGTTTAGTAGATGACTGTTACGTAAGTGAGTGAAATTTTCGTTAAAGCTTTACATTAACCCCAATGATGTTTAGTGTTGATCATTCAACATATTTGACTGATATACACCAGACATTTTTATAGTAGAAAGCTTGTATAGCTCCAGATAACTGATAAGTAATCATCAATTAGATTTATACTCTAATACATAGTATTCATCCAGTAAATAAACTGAAAAATGATTGAAACTCCTCGTTGATACACATTTAGTGAACACAGACCTCATTGTGAATAAACCATAGATTTTGTTTCAATTTACGTTGTTTCATGATAAGCAGTGTTGTTGTGTTACAAGCCCATTCTTTAGATTGACACAATTGAATTAACTTGAATAAACTGCTTATCGTTTTTCATCAAAATACTTAAGTAAATAAGTTTAATATTTTACGACGACTAGTATTACTTTCAGTATTTTACAGTGATATTTACCGAATAAAATGAAATTAAAGTTTCGTTTTAAAATGTCAACTAACATGAAAAAGTTTCCAATTATATTTATGGAAGATATTAACGAAAAAAATTGTTATTCCAGACCCTTTTTTTATACATACTTAAATAATTGTAATAGCCACTTAAACAAATGATAATCACGAATAGTTTCTAAGTTTGTATCCACCCGTCTAAGTGTTTAGTTTGTTAATGTATTTTCAAATTGTAGAAGTTTAGTCGTAAACAAAATAAACTAATGATGACAATAGGATGAATTTGTATATTCCCACTGATTTGTTATAGACTGAAGCTGGTCAGTCACTGTTACTATATGTGCATCCTGAGCGGATCGCCTCAATATAGCGAATATTTGCAAGTATCAATTAATTTTGATTGTGACTGGCAAGTGGAATTCAGGACGCGCGTTTCGTCCTATTTGGGACTCATCGGCTGGATGTACCTGCATCCCAATGTTGATGTTCACAGTGGGATTCGAACTCAGTCCGTTTCATGTCAAACGCCACTGCGTACCCACTAGATGAGTCCCAAATAGGATGAAACGCGCGTTCTGATATCCGCTTGCCAGTCAGAATCCAAATTAAATAATGATGACAATGTTCTAAAGTAGAGGTTATTGTAGTACAGAAGATTCGGTCAACATTTGCATATTATCCTCATCCTTATAATAGTTTGACTTCTATATTTAAATGTGTGAATGTTATAAAATTTTTCCCTGATAGAAACTTTTGTTCATTTGTTAACACATGTTAGTTAAAGCAATTAATGAAGTAGTTTCGTAGGCCTGTGTTTATTGAATGCTTTTTATAGAAATTATTATCATTTAGGAGAATTCTGCTAAAAACCATTGAACACTCAACAGTTGTTTTGTTCTAACATGTGAAATTGACACGCATTGGATCATAACATAAATTGGAATTCATTGGTTTACTTTTCTAAATTTATCCAACTACCTATTAATACTATTTATCAATTAAACTTAAACTAAGATGACATCTCAGTTTAGACGAACATTTGTAAATTAATCGGTCTTTGAGTAGTATATATTTTAATGAAGTAAATACCTTACTGTTAGTTAAATTGTGACTGGTAATCTGAATACCAATAGCATGTCACACAGACTAAAGTTTTAAATGTACTTCATTAAATGCCACCATCGTGGCTAACCGCTTATAGACTCTTCATGAAATCTGAAAGTAACTCATACAGTCTTAGGTACGCACAGCTGAAGATCATGGTGATAAAATAAACTATACATCCTAATCACACGCTTTTTAAAGGTATGTCAGCTAAGGTTTATCCTGAACGAATGCCACTTGACAAATGTAGGCAGCATAAACAAAACCAACCGCATAACAGAAGTTTTCTATTATTCTTTACAGACACTGCTGCTAACTTATTATGCGGAATCGTCATATGAACATACTTACATAACATCAGAATTATTGACAGATGACTTGAAAAATAAATATATTATCTAATAATGGTTAATATTACTTATTACAGTAATGTAAATAACTTGAAAATTCTCTAAGCTGTTAAATTGATGGGACTGGACTATGTTACAACAAAGTATGCCTTGTAAAGTTTACAGTTTTATTGCGTAATATATGAGTTTCTTTTAATCGTTCTACATATTTTAATGAAAGAGATCTACTATGGGAACGTGTAATAGAAGTTATGAAAATATTTAGGCATGTTTAGCTATGTTAAGTGATCGACAGGTAAGTAGACATCATTATAGAATACATGTAATGCAAAGAGAAAATGATACTTCATATAAAATCAGGTCTGTATCGCTCATTTTTATAGTCAGAGATGTTATAAACGAACTTTTAAGACCTGTACTAACGTTCACAGGGACCTAAGTCATTTAATCACAATGATCACTAAGTAGTAACCTAATGTTGTATATCTCCGAGGATCTAATTCTGATCAGATTCTAGTCAACTACGTTATAGTATGACTATCGATTTCAATAACTTGTCAGCTAGTGCAATAAGTTCAAAATGAATTGACATAACAGATGTCATATGTATTTGTTTAATTATTTACTGATTGTAGTACAATTACAAGTAATGCTAACAAAATATCTATAGAACAAAAATTTAAGACCAATACTACGATAAATGTTGGATCGCAAGTCTTCTCAGTATTTTCAGTTTACTTCGGACAAAATTTTGAAATTAGAAATTATACAAAAATAGTATTCTTCATAAAATTGTATCAGTTAAATAGTTATTGCAGAAACCAGAGAACAATGAATAGTTATGTGGAGTCCAGTTTCTTCAGTAACTTGTAGAAAATGTATAGAAAAAAATAATTAACTATTCATCATGTCTTTACATCACTCATTTACAATTCAATATCAGCTAAATATGGACTAAGTTCAAGGACATAATTCCTGAAGTTCTAATTAGAATACATGAAGTGGTAAAGAGCAACGGATTTTCAGCATATTCGGTGTAAGGTGGTTACCTACCGATGGCAATAGTTTAGGTTGCGAAAATCTATTGCGATTTGATAAGTTAGAAATATCAACCGTTAGAAATCGGATCAATCGCCTAATAATTAATCGTTCGCCTCAAAGTCTGGAGGTGTCTCTCTGAATTACCTGGTGGATGCGTACTGTTAAATAGTTTTTAAATCGACTACCTCTAACCACGAAACATCATAGCATAATACACATAATAATGAGTCAGTTACACTACTAACGATATTATTAATTGTTGAAAAAGTTTAGATCAGAATGAAGGCCTTGACAAATATAACATTTATCACTACTCAGTGTAAATATATATGCAATATGCTACTGAAATCTAATTATTAATTTTATTGACTATGTCATTCAGTAATTTGTAAATACTATTTCAATACCACATTCTTAATTTTTGCCTATGCATAGGGAAACATAAAATCTCTCTCAATAGGTTTATATATATACTAGGGGGATTATCGTTAGACAGTTTAACAAGAGGTGGATGGGAGAATTATGATAGTCTTGATATTCACTATTTATGTATCACCATTCAGTATTCAGCTTACATCAACTGTTTAGCACTTAATTCCTCTTTCTAACTATTCACTTCAATATAGGCAAAATACATCAAAAATAGTGACAAGTTAATCCACATATTCTGTAAAAAGAATCAACCACTTGACTTCGTTATATTTTTATTGTCTTCTTAGAAATAGATGATATTTAAAATTCTTTTTTTCTTTCAACTTTTTTCTTCATTCATTTAACTAACTTCAATTAACAATTCTTCAAGTTGACTTAAAATTTGATTAAATCAGTAAATAAATGATTCTAGTGAAAATAAGAAATCAACATTGACTTATTGTGTTATTTGTTGATCAACTTTCAAAAAAAAAACTTCTTATCTTTCATTCTTATTTCTTTCACTAAATATATGCATGTTTACAGTAACTGAATTTATTTTGTATATATATTTCATCACTATTCACTCATTGGTAATTCATTTTCTTTTAGCAAACACGTGTTGATATGTAAATATGCTGGTTACTTCTGACTGTATGTATGTTTACACTCAAGCATATGGCCTCGTATATATATACATTTGTTGTAATTGTAAAATTAAATGACAAACTAATTAAAGTGATTATTTCAATGTGTTTATTCTCACTGTTGTTTTGCTTTATACGAGTTCGTATCCAATGAAACGAAGTGATTTTAAAGCTTATGTCATTTTATCAAAAGGTGAAGTATTAGAAGTATTAGTTAAGTATATTGGATGTTATGTAAATTGACTATCATTTAAGAAAGAGTATAGCAATGTATATAATTCATTAAAATATCTAACTTTAATTTCTACTGAATATTGTATTTACATTGAATAACTGAAAGATGATAAGAAGAAGAAAAGTTAGAAACTTAACTAATTTTTTATGTTATTAATGTAGGATATTTGTTTTTGACAATATTTTATTTAGAATTTTTGTTTTTCTTTTATGAAGTGATTATTATCACATAAATCATGTAAATCACTAAATGGTAGATAATCGTTTACAGTTTTTACTGAAGCGTAATTACTTTTTTCAATGCGGAAGAGAATCCAAGACCTCCAAACCATATTGAACAGTTCTTAACCCAGAGACCTACATAGCTGATATGTAATCATTTACAGATATAAGTTTGCAAAATTCTTTATATTAGTCAATCATTATCTATCAGGAGGTAAAACAATTTATAGAAATGGCAATGAATAAGTGTCACACATTATCATGAATTGATTGAAGTTATATATGCAAATCAATTAACATCGACTCTGTTATCTGAAGATCCACAGTTCTATCTTTAGTGGGGCTATGGATACACAGTAGGAGGAGAGTTCCAACATCGTACTAGTCAGCTATCTAGTGTGTATCAGTTTATAGTATTTAAGGAGAATTTTAAGATAAAACAGACTAAGTGATTAAAAGATTGTTTATAATATGTACATCACTGCAGCAGATAACATGTTCCTGTACTAAAATATCTTTTACAAAATACTAATTTTAAAAGAAAGTTTTTACAATGAATTAGAAATAAACCTCAGAACATGTGAACACTACGGAGCATTAATCAAAAGGTCCTTTGGGATCGTTTATTCATAGCTGCCCTTGTGATCCACTGAAAACCGTAAAACTTCATAGAAGGCATGTTGGCTGACGACTGATAGATAGTAATTAAATTCAGGTATTAGTTATGAAATAGCCGATGACACTATATCATCTATTTAATGAGTTTGACAGTAGTACAGTATGTAAATCAGTAAACGTGGCAGTTAAATGATCATTAAAAATTTACCAATTAATGTTCAACGAAAGCACAATTGAAGTCAAGGTTGCCACAAATTCGAGCCAATATACATACCATAGGTATTATATCATAGCTAAGATTGATATGTGGGCAAAGATTGAGAATTTTAGTCAGGAGACTTGATGTTAGAAACATACCTCGTATCAGGTTTCATGTAAAGAAATAAATATTATAGTAAGCGCAGTCTCTGAGTGGTACACTTCAACTTAACACGTAGTTGCAGTTTTACCTTTTGATAAATTAATATAGAAATTACATCATCTTGGAGATCCTAATCACCAGGGCTAACTAAAGTCACTCAGCCTTTTATGCTTATGACAGTGAAATTCAAAACTAGCCCAGAGCGTTAATTGGTTGGTGACAAATCATATACGGTTGGACAAACAGTATATAAAACATTTGGAAAAATGTATGAAATACTCAGGGTTTTGCAAGATTACCCTAAGTTTTTCTTGTTACAATGCGAAATTCTAGTTTCATCTAAAATTTATATATCCTACTACTAATATTAATCCATACGATCAATTCTGTGTTGTCCAACATTGAGTCCCAATGCTATTCCAGAACTTCAGTTCTGAGATGCTCTAAGACTAGTCAAAATATGACGTAATTCCTGAATTTAAAGCTAGAGTTATGAATTTGTTGTACAGTTAGGATTAAAACCTGATTCACACAGAAAATAGTATTTATGAAAAGCCGTATTAGTATATGGTAAGAGATTTTTAAATCATTAAGTAAATTAAGCCCTTATCATGGAAACCTTGTGTAAAATGAGATTTGCAGTGAGAATCATGTACATGAATAGTTTGTGGTTAAAATCACTCTGGTACCCATCCACTAAAGTACCTTTCAGTTGAGATTCTCTTGAAGGAGGTATGTTGTAATAAGCCCTTACTTCAAATTCTTTTAAGAATGAGATATCACCTCGTCAGTCTCATAAATGAATTTCTTTGTTGACGTTTCGGTGGCCCAACACTAGCAGCGCCACGACGATAATACGATTCATTTATTTACTATGAAAAGATTTATATCCCCTGTAAAATAACTGCTTCTTTGCATTAAACTATTCATAAATATTGTTTTCTCAGTGGCTTGAAGTTGTTAATGAATCGAAACCACGATTAACCCGTTAGTAACACTTATGCAATACTGTTGCCCGAAGCTCAATACATTTTAATCAGTCTGTCCTTATGCTAATCGAGAGATATGAGTGTCATTCCTTGAATACTTAACCTGAAGTTGTCTCCTGTTATGGCTGAATATTCGTTGCCTGTTAATTGTTAGTGCTTCATAAACTGATGTCAGTTTGGGGAGGTTTGTGAAGATTGGTACTAAGTTTTATTTGATCAAATTCGTCACGGACTAATTTTGGCTGGATACCAATGAAAATCAGAGAGTATTGGACAGCTGTTTCGTTTTGATATCGGACTTCTTAGCAGTCCACACCCTAGATTTGACCCCAGCAGCTTCAGGTTGGCGAACGTCTTACCCACTACACTACCCCTCACTTCCACTGGATCCCGCCCACTGTCACAATGAGTTAGATACTCGACAACTTTAAGCCCGTGCAGGGGAGGGAAGACAGAATCTATCGTGTGAACTACTAAGAAGTTCCATACTAGGTCAAAACAACTATTCAGCACTTCCTGCTTTTAATGGTACCCTACTAATATCAGTCTATTTTAGAAATTGTGTTCATTATCGTTATATTAAAAACTTTTCATTTTCATTCTCCAAAAAAATTGAATCATTATCAACAGAAGTAACCAATTAACTCATTATGAATAATCTGGTTTATTGCAAATTTATCATCATCTAAACAAAATATCATGTAAAGTGATTAATTAAACAAAAATTTTGTTTTCTATCTTTTTTTCTATACATTTTCATTTCATTTTCACACCTTTAAAAATCAACCATTAAAATTAGCCAAGCAAAAAAATAATGAAAAGAAAAAGAAGAAGATGAAATACTCTTACATCATCAATCAATCAATTAATTAATTAATTATTCATTCATGCATAAATTTAATTACTTCTCTATTACATTTGAACACTTCAAACTAGTAATCAACACCATCATCTACATGTCAACAAAATACTCATACCCTCTACATATTCTAACTTATTTTTAATGAATTTCATTATGTAATAGTTAAACATTGAAATTATTGTTAGATAAGAATAAATGTGTAGATTTTATGCACATGTCCTCCAGATGGTTACAATGCTTTATGCAGTGATCATAATTCAACTTATATTACTATATCAAATCAAATAAGTAATAGATTGAGTTAAACATGATTTTGTCAGTTGTTTTTGTAAAAAAAATAAAAATAAATGAAGAAAATTTGTTTCTTACTTATGATTGACTAAGTGACAAACTGATTAATGTGTAGTGAACTATGCTTTAATACACACATTTAAAGATACGGGTTTGATAAAAAAAAAAAAACAACAACAACAGAAGAATATAGACAAAAGGGATGAGAAGAGGCAGGAAGCTATTTTGCATAAATTATGGTGGTGTTTCTCACCTTCTTTCTTACTTTCTTTCGTTTATTTGTTCATCTATCCCTCTCCTCCTACTTATTTGTCTGTATTTATTTTAGTTTTTAACACGTATTTGAGGTAGTAACTTTCCATCCGATATCTTCCTAGCTAAGATAGATTTTGTTGAATTTGTATTGGACAATTTTCATTGTTGAATGTATGAAATTTTAATTTATTCATGTTATTGGTTAGTGAAGAAGTATGTAAACTATGTATTATTACAATTCAGGGTCTCTAAATTTCTTAAGGTATAGTTTACAATAACAAAATTAGTAACCAATGGTACATGTGCTGAGGAAGTCCATACTAGGATGAAACGGCTATCCATTGCACCTTGGTTTCCAGTGGTACCTAATCAACATCAATATGTGGTAGTCAAAATCATCTAAAATAAATACCTATCTCCAAAAAACAACTCAATTAAATGTAATTAATCAATTTACTAATGACTAACTTTAGGATGTATCTGAAGTTCTAGTAAGAAGTCGTGACTGGTGGAGTTCAGACTTATCTAGAGTGAGACAGTTATCACTGATGACTATTAGTAATCATCGCGCTATATATCACAAATCGATGGAAGTGGGAATTCTGCCATTGGAAGCCTGCCCAGTGTTGCAGAGAACTAAGAATTTACATGAGACCCAGAAATCTTAGGTTAGATTCCTTGTCAGAATCGAGGATGAGCGGCGTTGAGGAGTCTTATACTAAGATGATACAGTAATCCTTAGTTTCCAGTGGTACTCAACCAACATCGATATATGACAAAAAGAACAACTTAAATTAGCCATTTAGTTAGAGTCAATGGTTTGATTTGAATTATCCATAATGTGCGTTGTATTTAAAATTTTCTTGTTTGTTATATGAATACAAGTTACATATTAAAGTGAAATTTTCATTAAGTCTTAGCTTTAAGTCTTCACTTGTCGAGCTGCTCTACTGATCTATTTTCGGGTAGTTAGTTACCATAACTCTAGCAGATCAAACACTGAAAGCCTTACTAATAATTCAAGCTAACCGCATCACTAAACATATCTGAAGAAGCTACTTATGTAGTTAGTAAGACAGTTTGTACCCTACCACACAGAATTTTCATTAATTTTCTAGGTTATGTAGCAGAACAACATGCCTTATAACCAATTACACTATATTTTCTATCATAATTATTTTCGAAATAATTGACTTAATTAACGAAGAACCAAAAATACTCGTTTATTAACTAGTTCAAAGAATACTTCTTAAATACAGTAGAATTCATAAACTGATCAATGCTGATCACGTAGAGATGGTGACATTTTGCTGTAGTACATTCTGTTAAGTGTCTACTGACTTCATATCGAAAGCAGATTCACATAAAATATGACAAATCCGTCATAAAAATTAAGACTTCAAAGAACGTGAAGCATATTTCTGAAATATGCTCAATAACTTCATATATTCTTAATACTATAAAGTAATTAATTAAAACCAATTAGTGACTTGGTTGGAAACAGACTGCCGTTATTCTTATAGATAGAATTTCCTGACCCATCATAAATTACTTCTTTACCTTGAAAATAGAGCCTTTATTCTATCAATGCATATAACTAATGTTTTATGTACTCAGTGACTGAGTTTAATTTGTAGTTTACTGTCCTTAGCCTAGGCTGTGTTTTTTAACTCTCAACAGGAAGTTGCACCTACGATACTGCGGAAACGAATGCTTCCTGTGAAAAAGACTCTCTTCACCTTGTTAAGCATCTGAGATGTTACAGCTGAAGGCATCAGGTTTAATCTAGTATCGTGAAGAATCAAGATGTTTCGATTGATTGACTATTATGTGGTAACTAATGTCATATATGTTAAAACCATGGTGGCGAATTACTTTTATCTTGATCTGCTTCTTGAAAGATAAAGAAAAAAATTTGAATAGAGACCAACGGTAACTATAGTCAACGATGAATTAATTTATTTCACCTTCTCTCTTTAGCTGCTTTAAAACACAACAACGATTATGTTGATTATTAAAAACAAGACGAATATGCATACTTCCTATCTGAAAAGTGTTAAATAAGTCAAAAGTTGACATAAATATGGATTAATAAAGAACTAGCTATGGTACATAACCGACATCAATCTGTGACGAATACAAACAGCTTAACTATAGAAGAAACGAAAACTGTTCAAATACTTACCTACTAGTTGTCTGAATATTTGAATGTTTTAGAAGAGGACCATGGATACAGTACATTAGAAATAGAATAAGATTATCATAGATTACGTATTACCTAAAATAATTAAATGATTGATTAATGCTTAACTAAAGTAAAAAAAATAAAATTTGTAAAGTCATTAGGACCATATAAAATCTTGAAGTATGGTTATTATTTATAGAGCAAGGCCACTGACTGTATCTTTTTAACTAAATAAGTTCATTGTATTCAACTGATATCGTTGTTCTCCCTTTATTGAAATTTCTAACTGAGAAATTGGATGAAACTTCTCATATAAGGGATATTATTAAAAGAAGCAGTATTCCAAATCAAGAAAACTTCATAGTCCACTAATCACAGTTTTTCAATAAATTTACTCATTCAAGGTGTTGTGGTGATTTGAAATTTCACATCATTGACTAACTTAAGTTAAAATGATGCTTTGAAATGAATCAACGGTCCTATTTAATTCTCGGATTTGTTTAGTTTCAACTTAACTTTATGAAAATAAGTATTAGATTGTTAGAAGTGCAATGAATTCATGCATGTTGCATAGTTTCCATAACCTTCAAGCAGATTTTATCGTTTTACTACTAGTTGTTGATGTTAGTAATCATTAACGAGTTCGTCTAAGTAATTGAGTATTCATAGTTTGAACAAAGATAGAAGGTACGGTTTTTTGTTTAATAATTGAGGACGAAATAGATTTCCAGTACTCCTTGGTTTTCAGTGATACTGTGCCAAAATCAATCTATAACCAATTCAATCAAGCAAACTTGATATCAGTCTTCACAAACCATTTAAATTTAATTGAGGATGGTTGAATTTCAGAAATGTAAATAACAAATATCGATAAACGGAACTAGATACGTTGATCATAAATGTAAGATTAATTTGAGAACTTTTCAATGGTTAAGTGATTGGCTTTGGAAATTCAAATCATCAACGAAGAACAGCGATTAATGTGGTCTAAAAAGTTAGTATCTAGTTAGATCTAGTAAATGTCAGTTGATAATGCGCTGGTATTTAAAGCAAAAGCTATTGGGTTCCAGTCACAGTGTGATCACTGACACTGAAATACAAGTATATCCAATTCACGAGTCGCAAATAAGAATGAAACTCATATCTTACTTTTCACTGCTAGTTACATACCAAATATATAAGCAAGCTATCAAGTATGATATCAGTCTATCATACTTTTCTTACATTTGATCGATTTCATTGACACTTATCTCTTTGATTGACTGTATCTATTAACATAATATATTTATATATCTGCCACTCATCTTATCTCAAATTGTATACATCCTCATCTAGTTTCCATAGTGACTTAAAATGACATATTATTCATTGGTAATTAACAATGTTCTTTTCCTTTACTTCACAAAAACTATTGAGATTTGAATGAAGTTACTGTTACTGTAAAGTACTAGACGAAACACTATTTACTTAAAACAAGGAAATATAAAACATTGAACATTGTATAAACAAACAAATACAAATAAAAGATTTTGTATATTGAAAGAGAAAAAAAAAACAAAAAGTAACAAAATATACATTAGTAAACACCATTGACTCAATTCCTTTCAATCAATCTTTTCATCGAAATATATTCATACTTTAGGGGAAGAATAAACAATTTTATCGACAACTAAATAATATTAATGAATTTCTTGGCTAGAAACAAGTAGTATGTAATTAGATTGTCTAAATTTACTTTTTAGGCATTATTATTCAATAGGAGTTGATAAATGATAGTCTTTTCTACATTTTGATAATTGTAGTAAATGCATTAATTGAATAAAGAATAATCATTGACAAAATTTCATGTATAATTTCTAGAAGTTAAGTAAATGTTATAATATTCTTTAAAACCGCTTACATTTGACATGAACTGTTATTGATGATTTCATTAGCTAATTAAATTCAAGTTAAATTGTATTGTTAGTTTCCAGTTTTATTTTTAAGTAGTTATGATATCGTAGAAGATAAGAAGGTTAAATATGTCATCATTTAATAGGTTTGAGAACAACTTACTAGACTATCACTTAATAAACATTCACTTTTGAATATATGAATTTCAGTTATGATTTTTTGTGTGTTAATAATTGAGTTTTACAAACAGCTTATTCTGTCGCCTAATATCTATTTACTTAGGAGCTGCATCAATAATTCAGATTTTCTAGCATTAATCACCTGACCTCACTATAGACAAGAGATGAATTACGCATATCTCACGATTCGTACCTATTCGTTTGTATTAAAACATCTACATTCTCTAGATGCTACACATAGCTAACGGTATACATTAATTGATCACTATACAGCAACCAATTACGTGATCATCGAGCCCTTTATAATGCTGATCGAATCCTGTCGTTGTAGTTGAAATGCGGCCATTAACTAACCGTCATTAATTTTGATATCACGAATTGATCTGAATTAGACAACCATTGATCACCTAGTAACACTGGACAGCTGTTTCGTTCTAATATTCAACTCTTATTCAGTGCGCATCCGCGATCCCATCGAAGATCAAACCCAGGACCCTCTGGCTACACGGTGAACGCTTTACTATTAGACTACTGAGTCTGCTCCTAACGGTTGATATTAATAATTTAGTGATATCAAAATTGACAGCAAGCTATCTCCACAACACCCAAATATAGCTGTCATTATTCAGATACGATTATAATCATTATTATTATTAATTTATCATTAACTGTTTACATTTCGTCATAGGGATTATCCTTTGGAAAATACACTATTGTGCATCTTAATAATAAATCCATAAAGAAAGATGATATCTTCCACCCTTTAATAACATGCAATATAGTTACAAATATTTGAATAAATGTTAATGATTGAATGTCAACTCATTGGTCTAAATGTTAAACACAAGCCACGAAGCTAGAAGGTTTTGGATTTAACCAATTATTAAGTTATGAATACTCACCGTTAAGAAGTCCGTTACTACGAAGTAACATCTGTTCAATAAAGCATGTTTTTCTATGATTGTTTGACAAACATTAGTCTTTGATATAAAACCAAACAACTAATTTTTCTGCTGTTTTCATTCTTTTGTTGAATATAGGAAAAGCTACTAATCAATTCATTTGTCCAGTATGTCAATGTGAAATCGAAACTGATGAATTAGAAAATCATTTCAATTATGAATTTGAAAAAATGCAAAATTTCACAATCAAGTTTGTTTATATTTGTATAGTCTTCCCGATATTTTTATAAGAAAAATCTTGATGACTGTATGTGTCTATTTCATTTAACCGAACATAGACGATTAGTTTACAAGAAATTTAATAGTTCATTACATTGTTAGTTGAAAGTAAACTCTTTCGCGTTTATAAGCCTACTGAAAAATGGGAGAATGTGGAGTTTAATATTAGAGAAAGTTATTACTTTGTTAAGAAGCAATGGGTAGCTAGTTGTCAATTTAGTCCTACATATATTTAGAATATTAAACTAAGAATTTGAAGTATTCCCAATAGCTTAGAGGTAATATTTCGAATCGTGAAACTGAGTGACCCAAGTTTAAATCTACCTTAATACACTAATGCCCTCAATGTGACTGTCACAAACATGAAACTAAGGTTTGAGTTTTCCTGCTGACTATCTTCAACTATCTAACACAAAAAGGCTACTGATTTTATCATAAGGTGTTAAGCATCAATTCTTTAGTATTTATTTAAGTTTCTTCAATCAGTCGATAAAAATGTTCTTTTTTTGTTAAAATATGAAATGAAGATACAAAGACTAATGTCTGTATGACTGTAGTAAGTTTAAACCGAATTTCTGGTCAGCAATAAATACATAATGATTAGTATGGAATCTAGTTATTTCATCAATGACTCCAATTGAAACTACCAATGAAAAAACTATGTTTTCATTCACAATTAATGAATAACTACTAAAGTAAGCTTGCGAACTTTCAAGTTTTTCTATTTTTGATCAGCTTTAACTATCTGGATTCAATAGATAAGTGACATCTGAAGTGTATGGTACTGAAATCAAGTTATCAATGTAGACATAAACACTTGCAAGTGTAAGTATAACCAACACATTTGTCTCATATAAGACAGTGCCATTGTCCTGGACTTCACTGCTAGTCATAATCTAACATGACTAACAATGAGGATCATTAGTTGTTAAAGCTAATGAACGAAAGTATGTGTATTAAATTTGATCAAATTATTTCACAATAAATGATTCATCTATGTCTTGATTATATGGAGTTTACGAAAACCTATAATGTTACCATTATAGTAAAGTCAATGTTAACACTGTTGAACTTTAATAGTTAATGAGGTGATTTCAAACAGTCAATTCAGTAATTTATAAAAACAACTGCTAGCATACTTCAATGATTAAACACATCACACTATGGAATTAAAATTTTCATTAGAACTATTGTATATTTTGCTTATAAAAATCTCTGTAATGAAATAAGTATCTTGTAAATCTAAAGAAGGCAATCAATTACTTAAATTTTGAATTATACCTTGATAAGCCTTTCTATCTGAAAACTGTCGTTAATTTCTATTATAATAAGATCTATTGTGATGAGATATGATGCACTCTGGTAATACTTTATTTTTCACTAAATTAATAGGTGTATTCATTCTAAATTTCAGTCAGTCAAAGTAAACAGCATAGTCATTACAAATATTATATTTGTGAGTATGGTAGTAATCAGTAGAACTACTTAGATCTAAACATTGTTTCCGATAAAACTGACTTCACATTAGATATACAAAATGAATTTCCAGATATTTCACAGAACCACTTCTTGAGGGAATTTCAGAGAACATGAATTATAAAATCTGCAAATTTTGATAGATTCCGTTGTATATATTCGCCATTAATCAATCTTGGCTAAGTTTTAATTAAAGCTAGAAGGGATTGGACAACTGTTTTGTCCAAGTATGAGACTCCTTAGCAAATTTCGTTTTATCATTCAAAAACTATTATATATTTGCTTATGACAATGACGATATTTTCAAGTCATCTCCTATATTTTCTTATTAATTTTAGTCTACCTACAGAGTGTACAACTTCGAATGAATTCAAGGTATATTCATTACTTAATTATTTTTTCATCAATTTGGATTTAGTCACCTAAATATTCAAAGTATAATGTGAATAAAGTAAACAGTGATTCAAGATTTGAAATATTTAAGAGAATAGAAAGAAATAGGAAAGAAAGAAGAGGTATGACTATTCTATGAGAAAAAAGTAAAAACACATTTATTGATCATTTTAGAGAGGTATTTCGATCATTCTTCTTCATTGAATCTTAATCCAGTACGAAATGAAAAAAATCAGGTAAGATTTTTCCCGAAATTATCAACGTGCATTTTTATACTACTCATAAGTAGGTTGTATAGCCTAAACCATCTGTATAAATGTTTAAACTGTTGATGGCTTTCTGATGTTATTTGAAAAACATTTTCTCGGTAGAAGCAGATTCAAAGAAGATCACTTGGAGCCAACTGCTTACTATTTCTTTAGCTTCCTAATGCATAATAGTGAGTTGTAATTAAAATATTGCAGAACATAGAATTAAGAAACATTAAATACTAGCAGTTTCCAAACTAACATTATTAATAATTTCCAAAACGATTTAATTCTCCAAGAAATAAAACCCGAGATAGCAAAGCGCTTCCACTCCACAGTCAAGGATTGACAGAAGAACTATAATGAATTCTCAAACTAAATAATATAAGAGCTTCCTACAGAGCCAGAATCATACACTCAACCTCTACTTAGAAATGTGTTTACAGACTAAGATGGGTCGATCATAATAATTTTTACATTAGAAAGGTTCCTTGAGAAACCTCAACTTAAACTGACGAGCATCTATGCTAATAAAGAACCGTTTAATAATTATACTATGATAAAATCAGTAATAGCAGTATATGTTATTTTCAACAACATTAAATTATATCGAATCGCTTCTCCATTCACAAAGAAAGGTGAATTTTTGAAACCTGTTATACCTTGCCAAACCCCAAAAGAAGGCGTTATGATTCATCCAAGCTGGACGATTTCTCTAAACAGTCACGCATCTAACCCATACATCCAATCTTAGATTAGAATTACACTTACAAATTAACTTTACTCTTTCACATTAAAAAAATACTTACAATCCACTTGTTCCAATCCAATTTTATTCATATAAATACATACAGATTAATCTAACATTTAACATACTTGATACTTAAATGATTAAACCGGTCTTTTCGTTCAATCTAGCGACTTATATTTAATTTGTTTAATCCCTATGTACAACTTAGACTCACGTTAATTAGATTCAGTTATTTATTAGTCTAAAACTTAAAGTTTCTACACATTGAAACTGTACGAATATCTGATTGCTTATTACGAATTATTCAAGCTAATACATAATTTACTTCTGATTGTCAAGTCAATCCTTTGTAATGATATTTATAATTAAGTACACTTATTTCGTTAGGATTATCATTATATTCAAACTATATGCATAAAATTACAGTGTCTTACATGACATTTATTTTGGTGAAAACGAAGATTAGGTGTGCATCTTGTTGTCTCGTTACGTAATTGATACTACCTAATACAGATCCTATCAATGTTCTTGAAGAAAACAGAGTTGACCATGTAATAAGTAAATAATGAACAGCAGAATTTTGAAATTACCACCTATGTGAAATAGCAACTAAGATAGGAATCATTTGTAAGTGATTAGCATGAATAAAGAGCCAATATACATATTGTTACTATTTTCTGTAGAAATACTTAAGACTTAAAGTGAAAGTAAAGTATATTTGAAAACGTTCATAATTTAAGTGAAGTTTACTTCTGAATAATTTTCTTGATAAGTAAAATTCATTGTGTAATAATGTTGCAGTTATATAGTGTCATATGATCAAATGTTGAAACTTAAGTAGGGATTTAAGTTATTCGAACGAAGCTATATATTTGATTACGTTTACCTACATAAGGACAATGGTAGCTTTACTTGTTCTAATGTATCAGTCAGTGTTTCCTGACTATTTAGATAAATGTAGAGGTAACTGAAATATAAAAGCATAAGTAATAGTTTAATTAAAAACCGACTATAAGTTTCGAGGATTTAGAAGTGTAGACATGAATGCCACTATACAAAATACTCTAGAAACAATATTGCTTAGTCTATTAGGTATACTTTACATAATACCACTGATTTATATAAGTAATTAGCAACACTTACTAGATTCATATTAGTTATTCCTTGTGTCGAATTTCCTTTTATTGAGATTGTCTTTCATAATGATAGATTAGATTTTTGTTCAACTTGGAAAAAATGTTGTTTATTTTTATTCAACTTGGATCTAATCAGATCTGAGTTTCTTGATTGTAAACCACATCCAATGTTAGTGAGTTTCAGCTCTCATTAACATATTCAATCACCTTAACACGATTATTGAATGTCGTAGAAAATAGTAAACTGACTTTTTCTTTCTATTAGAAATGGATAGTTTTGAAATAAAAGGAAACGTTG
This sequence comes from Schistosoma japonicum, assembly GCA_025215515.1. Classification (NCBI taxonomy): domain Eukaryota; kingdom Metazoa; phylum Platyhelminthes; class Trematoda; order Strigeidida; family Schistosomatidae; genus Schistosoma; species Schistosoma japonicum. The sequence continues at coordinate 72,853,100 of CM046069.1, forward strand.
CTTCAATGTTGTTAAATTCTGTTAGGTTAAGTGGTTTAATAATAGAACTTTTATTATTTGACTGAACAACACAATCTACACCTACTTCTTGTAAAAGCTATTCAATAAACAGTAGATCATTTCGTTCTGATGACTTTATTTTTGTTCTCAGTTATCTTAGTAAATTTTTGCTGTCTTTAGTTATTCTGGTATCGATTTTGACTTATCTCTTTCGGTTAACTTCTCTTCATATGAACACTATTTTTAGTTTTAATCGACATTAGATAAGAACAACTTAACAATAAACAGAATTAGAATGTATTCTTATATATTTTTGTTAGTCCGGTATGGACTGAGACTGATAATTCTCTGTTACTATGTGTACTTTATGAGGTACATCCGGCTGACGAGTTATAAATAGGACAAAACGCGTGTACTGGATTCCACCTGCCAGCTATAATTCAAATTCAATAAACACAGATGTTTCATTTTTCAAAGATTTGCTGAAAAATTCATTTCATTAACCGCTTATAGAGTTTCTTGACCTTTAGTTAAGATCGCAGATATTAAGTATACTATAATAACGATAGTTAATGTGCTACAATTGTATTTATATAAGAAGTAATAGCTCATTGATTTACACTGAGTAGTTCAATCGTAAACTATTCAATATTTGAATTTAGATGATTTTGTGGTGATTGGCATTAAGTTCAGTTAATTGAATAGGTCACAGATTAATGTTGGCATGGTACCATTGAAAACTAGGGATCATTGGATAACTGTTTCGTTCTAATATGAGAATTATCAGTAGTATGCACCCTAAGATTCCGCCCCAGGAGCTTGATATCGGTTAATTCAATATTTCGTCAAATTTAAATTTCTTCCTTCATACAGTATATTATGCACTGAATATTTATGACGAATTGAGTAGCTATGAAGAAGTAATTGACTTTTCACAGGATCTATTTTCTTTTATTCATTTTACATTTATTTAGAATAATTCAGAAGACATGTAATGAAAATCAATGATTCTAGAAGATAAACTATGTTAAATTTACATAACTTCATAATCATTTACTGTAAAAATAAATATCTGCATTCACTTCAATGTTGTAAGTTATTTAACTGAAACTTATTTGTAAATAAATAACTCTTAAGTACATTTTCTTCTTTTACATACTTCAGATAATTTCAGTACAGGTACTGTCTTTCAACTAATTCGGATGTTCAGTTGAATAGTTGATTAACACAATCTTTTCTTCCGATAAACAAATGTTAAAGATAAGACTAATTATAAGCAGGGTAATTAGTCTTAAGGTTATTGTACATAATTTAGTCAATGCTGACAGTCGTTCCGAGAGATATCGTTATACTCGACTAGTTAAATAATAATTTTGTTCCTGACAGAATTGTTTGGTGTTTACAAAATATCTCTTTATTTCATATGACACTCATTTGTGATTCTGGAACTGAAATGATCGTTCATAAATGCCTCGCAGTGGAAAATAACGTGACTTCTCTTTGCAAGGGTCGCAATGAGGGTTTTGATCAGATTATCGTTTATGTTTAGGTTAAAGTTAGAATTTAGGATTAAGTTTAGATTAAGGTTTGGTTAAGCTTTGGTTAGGGTTAGGAATTAGGGTTTGGTTTAGGTTAGTGTTAAGGACGAAGCTTGGGTTTAGATTTAGATTTTGGTTAAGTTTATGTGACTGTTGTGTATATATTAAGAATACTCAAAGCGTAGGTTTCTTACACTGGTGTGCATTGCTTCCCAGCCATTAAAATATTGGTTTGCTGCTGGTTTTTGCAATTAATAGCAGTTTATTAATGCCAGAGATACATTTAAAGCACTATAATTTCATTTGTGTGTATATGAAATCAGTTATTTTGCTTTCCTTTCTTGTGCTTCATTTATTTTTTACAAGATCACTTCCTTACAGTCGTTCGTCTAAATTATAAGTGATCTTTGTCAAGTGCTTCAAGTACAATATTTAACTATTAAAATGAATTTGGAGAGTAGATTTTTGAATTATTATACACCATTCAAGATCTCAGTGCTATCATAGAGACTAGAAAGTGTGTTATTCAGTACCTAATAGTGACGTTGTTGTGCCAATCTACATAAAGTGAAACTTAAACTAATTATGAATTTCCATGAAATTTCATTGATGCTTTTTATATTCCTAGAATTCGGTACAAAACTCTAAGGTTTAACAATGATTTGATCGGATCACTAATGGTTAATAATGTTATGATAACACATATATTAATTAAGTAAAATGGTCACATAAAGAACACGAAAGATATTCAGGATGAAATGACATTTAATTATGCACTTTTCATAGGTCAGCTTTTCCAATAGACTTTGTGGTTAAAGGCTTAGATCCCCCATCCCCCATAACACCCATTCACATTCAATATCAGTTGATCAGTGCCTAACTTAATGATGTAATCCCTGGAGTTCTAATTAGAAAGAGTGATTAGTTGAGTTCAGTTGTGTTGCGTATATTACAGTTACCCACCAAAGACACTGGATAAGTTCGAACAAATCTATCGCTGAATCGACTAGGTTAGAAGTACTAATTGTCGGATGCCACCTCAATAGTTTAAAGGTTAAGCGTTCATCACGAATCCTGATTATCCTGAACTGATACTCATGGTGTGGTTTTTGATGGGCACTTCTGAAGTGTCCAATGCTGAGACTAAACAACTGTCCTATGCTTCCTAGTTTTCAGTGGTTGTTTATCCCAAACTGATTCGTGTTATCAAATAAAAATTCAGCAATCTCCGCATCACCCTAGTTACAAAGTTACTTAAACTAGATACTTTATGTAAGTTGACTGAGTTCAGTAATATAAACCATCGGTAACCGGTAAACTCAGTGATCTATCGGTTAAGCATTTGTCACAAAGCCATAAGGTCCTAGGTTTCATCCCTGATGTTGTCGTGAATGTATACTGCTTAAGAGTCTCATACTAGGACGAAACAATTGTCCAGTGCTTACTGATGGTCAATGGTTGTCCAACACAGACAAATTCGTAATTTTAAATTGATATACATTTTCATTTAGTCCTTTGGAATTTTATTCACACTGTCTAGTTATTCTCAGTATTAACTATCTCCACAACAACCCCTTAAATATTCTCAGTATCATTGACACTAGTTTATTACCTGTTATTTGTCATTTAGCTTATTAGTCATATTTTAGTAATTTGATAGGTTAAGGTAATTGAAGATAACATACAAATACATTAACCATTACATAGATTATAGTTGACTAACTCATACTCATGCATAAGCACTCATTATTTACCATTTAAAATAGGTACACTTTAAAATATCTTACGTCATTTTATGTAAAGAAATATAGGTACCTTTTGAACTAATGACTAGTTGAATGCGTTAATATAGTTACGTTTAAACATTAAAACAAGTTGATAAATATTGGTCATTGATCATTTTATTATTAATTTTTCTTATTATAATATTTATTCAAAATATACAGCATGTATAATACCAACAGCAAATACTTTAGAATTAGAAAATATCGCTGATGCATAAGTATCACCCATTTCAATATTCCATACAGCTTGACTACTTATAAATATACTACTATTTTGTGGTGAACCAATATGAACTTGTACAATAAATTTATATCTTGATGGTGTATTCAATTCACGAACACTTTTTCTTAACATATTGGCTAAATTCATTGATAAAACATAAGCTTGTTTTGGTTCGTAAGTAACATCTTTCAGTGTATTATCTAATGTAGTTTGTATTAAATTTTGAAGCTGTAAAAAGATTAAGTTAAACAAAATAAAATAACACAATGTAGTAGCTATAAAACCATGTCATTTCAAAATGCCACATTCAATTGTAATACAAACGGAGATAGTTAATAAAATCATGAAAAAACTAAAGTTAGAAATGTCAGTTATTGGATGTCAACTGATTGGTTTAAAGAATAAACTCTAGTAAGATCTTTGTTAAGATCGTAAATACATACTTCAGAAGATCACCGTAACACAATGAGACAGTTGTTTAATGATATGTGATTTGTAGCAGTTGTTAGATCACTCAGTGATAGAAAGTTTCATTAGGAAGAAATAAATGAACGTCACTTTAAATATCACCTTCAGTATTAACTACTAAATATAAAAATAAACGTGTCTACTTATATCATTTTAAGATCACTTCGCTTAGTACATATAAGCAGAAGTTTCGATAATATCGTAAATCCTATACAAAAGAGTTTTAGTTTTCCATGTGTATAACAATAACCATGTTGTTGGTCTGATTAAAGAAAAAGGGAAACACTAATCACCGGAAACTGAGACCAAGTATTGTTCACACACAGTTGAGAAACAGGTAGTTCGGATTCTATACTATTTCTTATTATGATATTGGATAATCTTGGTACAAGAGGATGACATAAGTTATAGTAAAGTGCCGAAACAACTGTAATTTGCAATAGTGAAGGTACTAATCTACAATGCTCATAGATGTTCCATTCAAATTAGTAATGCCTTTAAAAAGTAAGTGTTGTTAGGAGCTGAGATTGCTGTATTTGCCTTAATCCCATCAAACAAACAGAAGTAGATCTGTTAGTGAACATCAATTAAATTACATAAATCTATTTTGTTCTGTTGTGTTATGTTAACTGAATGGCTTAATTATCATTTTAGACAACATGACCTGCCCCTACTTTTCGGTCATTTCATCATTCATAAAACAGTTTAGGAATGTGGTTTGTTGCTTACAATGCTTTTATTGCCTTCATTTATTCTTAGGTGCTATATTTATCTTGTGTTCACTCTGTAATAATTGTCTGTCATATACTTCACAAGAATTAACCGCCGAACTTTCAAACTACTGTTGAAGATGTAATACATGAAAGATCATTTGCTTGTTGAGGAGGATTTTAGTTCTGTTAGCAATGTTGAATTTCATCTTAGTTTAATACACTGGCTACTATAAGAATCACATGACTGGTTGTAATCCGAGAGATTTCAACATACGTACATAAAGTTGTAAAGTGAAAACTTCGCCTGCAGTTGATTATTAACGATTTAAACGATTATATTGTTACCGTGTTAAAAGTACAAACCAACACCTTAAAACATTATTGGATTGTGACTGGCTAGTGGATATCAGGACGCGCGTTTCGTCCTACTTGGGACTCGTCGGCTGGACACAGTAGTCTAGTGGTGAACGCGGTGGAGTTTCACACGTCAAGGACTGAGTTTGAATCCCACTGTTAACATTAATGTTGGTTTGCAGGTACATCCAGCCGACGAGTCCCAAATAGGACGAAGCGCGCTCCCTGGATTCCACCTGCCAGTCACAATCCAACTTAAATAATACTTCTGAATAATCGCCTTATCGAGGCAATCCGCTCAGGATGCACACATAGCAACAGAGACTGACCGGCTTCAGTCCAAAACAAATCAACGGGTAGATTCAATTCCATCTTAAAATAACCTAGAAGAGGTGAATCGATCATATGTTCAGTGGTCAACCAATAATAATAGCTCATAAAAGTATAATAACAAATAAAAAGAACAAAACGTACAAAGAAAACCAATTCACAATTGATGTCTTCATATTAAATTGAATAAACACTTGTAAAATACATAAAAAGATCACTCCTACATGAAGTAGACGATAATGAAAATTAAATCACCTTGTTTCATGAACACAACACTACACAAAGCGTTAATCTATGCCGTTAATCTACCACATCAACTAAAACCATAATATTAGTTACAAATGTATAGAAGTGAAAACATTAATAGCAAGTTCACTATTCTACATATAATGAATTACAATGAATAGTTTTATAACTCATTAATATAACTAACTTGTTTCTGTTTAATCTTTTCATTCGGTTTCGGTGTAATTCGATATGTATTCTCATATTTTATATTTTTATTCATTCCACCTCGTGATAATCCAATAAATGAACCATGTCTACCAAATATTGATTTACGTATTGTAAAACTATAACGACTTTGTCTTCTTGATTGATTAAGAATTGATGTACGTCTACTGTCATTTTGTGTTGTATCATGAGATTCTTTACGAATTTTATCCGTTTCATCAATTGAATCAATTCTGGATAATTTTTCAATAGACATTGTTTATGAATCAATTAGATAACACTATCCTAAAGTAAATAAAGTTTGTTGTTAGTTTAACACGTAAGTAAGTATCCTTATCAAAGTTACGTTTGGTAAATTCAAGTTAAAATGAACATTCAATAAACTATATCCAGGAATAAAAAAATATAAGATAATAGTTCAGTGATCGGATATTGGGATTCTTGACCTTTCGTTTTTTAGAGTAAATAACCGAATACATTTACATTAATTAAGTTGTTGTTATTAATCACTTTTTGATCTCAGTAGGGTACCACTGAAAACCAAGAAGCCCTAGATAGCTGTTATGTCTTAGTGTGTGGCTGCTCAATAGTGCACACAATTTATTCGATCTAAGAATCTAACCTAGAACCAGAATCCAATGGTTAAATTTCCACTCTAATTAATATAAACTTAAAGAATACGGGAAACCAAATTACAGTAATAAGTACGAGTAAAATTCAAGCGTTTAGACCAACACTAGGCATAAATACATATTTTACATCTTATTATTCAAAAATAAAATAGTGGACTCGTTTGAGATGGTAGAGAAGCTTTGTAACTCAGAGGGATGGCTTCTTTTATAATAAGTTCTCTGAGAAGGATGGTTTAATCGCGGGGCTTCCATTCTTATTCTGGTCAATTTCTTTTAACAGAAGTAAGCTATGAAATTTTCTCCTCATGCGACCATCAACTTGTTCTATAGATCTTGGATTTGAATGGTTGTTGTTAATACCTATCCAGTCATTCCACATAAATCCGTTTTGATTGTATTCTCTCTTGACCTGATTCATTTGTAGTCTTTACTGTTTTCATAATTGATTTATAAGTTGAATCTATAACAACATATTTATTGATTACCGAGTAACTTGGGTGACAAGCTTCCGAAAATTCTCTGGATTTTTTGTCTCTCTTTCGTCTAAAATCACCACGTTCTCCTAAACAAACTTATTTCTATAATTCTCCTTATGTGCTGATACAATAGATGATTTGTTGCAGCGTTTTAAGATTAATTGATGTTTATGTAAGTGGAGATGAAGTGATCGGCCGCTTTGTTGGATACAATGTTTATCACAGTTTGATCAATTTATCATGTAGATAACGTTCGATTTCTCTTTATTTTGTTATCTTATTCTTTGGTTTGCAGTAGAACAGATCGAAGTAAATTATTTTTCTTGTGTACAACTCTTAGTTGTAATTGCCTAAATGATTTAAATTCAGGAAGTTACTAGTCAGTAACATAAACACACTTCAGCTTATCAAAATTTGTATTTATTTAAGTTGTACAAGTATACAAGTAGATAGCACTATGTGGTCACTAGTTACTTTAAACTAAAAATATGAAGTTTACTCTCCCTGAATAGGACAATTTTTTCACAATTAAAACTACAAATGGTCGTCATTCAGAACAAACCATTTAGGCTAAAGTGAACTTAAGTACTCAACTTCGACATTTGTTGACATTCATATTATTACATAAAATAGTTGTGAGAATACTGTTATTTCATCTATTGGCTGTATAGTAGTCAAGATGCTTTTGCCTAGGACAATATTTACTCATAACTAGAAAATAACTATATGAATAGGTGATATTAACGCATCAATGAGTATTTCTAATTAAACAATATCCTTTTATTCAGTCAATGAACTGCTGACATTATTGTTAATTAGAGAAGACTATATTGTCAATCAACCAAGTTCTTTCTAGCATCTGCTTCTATTTATTAGTTCTCTCCTATTTATTATTAATTAATTATTTAAGTAAAAGAAATATACTGACTTTATAAGATGTTTTTAACAAAGTTGGAATGTGGTTATCAGTGAAATACAAGACTTACGTTTCAATGTAATTTGAACTCTAAGTAGAATGTCTGTAAATCCTAGTATTGATGTTTGCAGTGATACTCGAACTCAAAACCTTTCGCTTTAAACGTAAACGCGTTGTCAACTAAACTAGGGAGTTGGAATTTAAATACAATTTACAGTAAAGCGAGAATGAAAATATCGACAGAATATCGTGGATTAATTACACTTCTTAATTTTTTTATAGGCTACGTACAAGCGAAATAGGTTCAAAATAATAACGGACCGTTTAGTCTTTTGTATTTGTCACAGATTAATGTTGGTTGGATACCGCTGAAAAACTAAGGATCACTGAATAATTGTGTCGTTCTAGCATGGAACTCCCCAGCAATAATCATTTTTTACTCAGACAGGGAATCTAACCCTATAGGTCTCATGGCAAATTCTTAACACTGTACCGTTGGGGGGAGGCGTTCGATCACACAAATCCCTTTTTTCTCAATTTATTGTTCGTGGTAACTCACTCCCCCCCCCCCAAGACAAGTTTGTCGGAATATTACTTCACTTATTGCGGTTGCTTGTAAAGGGAACATTTTGTTTCCATTATTACTACGTCCCACTTGCTCTAACTTCTCGTCTGACTCATAAATTGTATTTTATTTTAAACTTGCGAACTATTGTTAATTGATCGCGCATACCTTACCCAAATTCATTATCATTGTAGCCCTTATAATGCATCAATGGTATTTTCTTAACTGCTTGATTGTGTGGTCACGTTTAACATTTATGTAAAAGAGTACTTGAAATATAGTCTGATTTCGCTTATCGGTTCGTCGGTTTTGTGCTCTTCACATTTCAGCCTGGGTCTGAATAATCATCATTGCAGACATAAAGACACTGACTAAGCAGTTGTATTTCTCACTGATCACTGTAATTTGCTAGTATAAGGTCTTTCCATACTTAGTCAACCGTTATCCTTGATTAGTTCAAACTTTCTGTCATGTCAGTGACATGAAAAGTTTCTAGATATTTACTCACAAGGAACTTGGAACAGCAGTTTTTAGCAGTACAAGCACTTATGTATACAACTCACGTTTTTACAGTATTTAACCAATCAGGTGTCACTGATTTTACGAGTTATGAATGGATGTTGATGATTACGTTGTATAGCTCCAAATTTCATCATTACTTAAGATTACCTTTATGCAACCCTACTGGCACATGAATTTCTACTTACAATTTCTACATAATATTTAAAATAAAATAAAATTGAAGTTCTTGAAGATTTTAAAGTATTTGCAACTTTAGTAACTTGGCATGTAACGCAGAGGCTATGTATTAATTTACAATTCCAAAGGGAACACCAACAATAGAGTCCAGTTACATTCAAAGTTGCGGATATGATTAAACACGCGTCCTGTATTTTACTCATCAGCCAAAAATATCATAATTTTATTCAAGATTGTTTAGATAAATTTATAGTCAACGATTATTCAAATGAAATCTAGGTCTATCAAGTAGCTAAAGGATCTAGAAGTGTTAACTTTTGTCATTTCGTTTATACAACGACATTACGCTAAATTCTCTTTGTAAACTAAACAATATTATGTCATACTAACACACTATCTACATGAAATCATTTATGAAGATTGTGACTATAATTTAGGCACAAACCTCTATATTTCTATTACAAATACGAGATTCTCTAAGCATCAGTATCTTAGACAGGATATATGCATATAAACATGTAAGCATAAAGTACAATTACACTTACTGAACTACACAATTAGTTCCGTCTCAGATGGAATCGATTATCAAACTGTTCTACAATTGGTCCTTGAAGTTGTAACTATCATCTGTTCATTAGCGTTGTTAAACATTAAATTTTTACCTCTAGTACCTTAACTATACACGTAACCAATAGTAACCATCAATTTTATTATTGGCTAAATTAAGTTCAAATGCTTCTACTTTAAATTGATTTGTCTCCTGTTTGTTTTAGAAAAATATAAATGACAGGTAGTTTATTATTTTTGTTTTCTATTTTGGTTAGTTATGTTATTGACAAAAAATTTTTATTTGAGTTGGATTGTGATTGGTAAGTGGAACCCAGGACGCGTGTTTCATTCTATTTGAGACTCGTCAAAAGGAAGGTTCAAACACTTACCAATGATATCTTAACTGTGAATGTAAAGTAAAATGAAGAAGACTAACTTGAATTGCTGTATTTCTAGGAGAATGCTGCTTGTAAATTTATCATGAAATTATTAAACACTCAGTTATTTGTTCTTCATATCTCCTAAATTGGAAGCTTTTTTATTGACCTTTATTGTGCTATGTAATGTTTCCAAGTTGTGGTTGATTTTCTCTATACTAGTTATCCAGTCTCTATACTCCAGTATTCGAGTTTTGTAATGGCACACGGATTATTGTTTTTTAATCGTCGGAGTCAAGAAATTTATCTATGTAATAGTGTGCTTTGAATAACGATAACTGATATGAACCTGTCTACTTTTGACTATATGATCTCTCTGATGTGTGACTAGAGATATGAGTCATTTGAGAGTTTATTGTGTCCTGAACACCGATTACTAATTAAGTAACGACATTTCCGAAACCAATACTAAGACTACTATCCCCTCCTTGTAGGTCTACTGCAACTTTTACTAGTCATAAGCTAGAATATGATGAACACCAAACTAATCAGCCGATCAATCAAGACAAATTTATATTTGAGATATTTGTTTAAGTGCCTGTAAAACTATACTAAGCAACAAACTAGATAGAATGACAGTGTCACCACAAAACAATATCGTTGAGGATAAGAAAATGGAGTAACAGGTATATAAATAATTAGTTCTAGTTTATGAATGTGAAACAATATAATAACAGTTAGTAAGTCATACGGCATCCTAGAGTGAGGGGACTGTAAAGAGATAAAAACAAAATAATCTTGACATGTAAAACCAAAGCATAAAAAGTAGTTTTCTGTAAGACGGTTTTCAAAATTAGTCATTATTCTTGAATTATTACTTCTAGTAGAGCTGTATTCCGTCATGCGATAATCTTTTGGTGGTCAGCCAACAGTTCTTTAGAGTATATCGTGTAAAGTGACACTGCTAGTTAACGTAAGTTATGATCAACTCACAGTCATAATATTTCTATTTAAGGAAGATGTAAGGTATGGAGTTGAACTAAGTGATTAGTGTTATATAATTTTCTGTGTTAATCTATAACAAATGATTTTTAAAAGATTGATTAGCGATATAAAATAGTTTCTTTATAAGTCAATATGCATATGCGATTTATTCTTCTAACCTATTTACATTAATTTACATAAGACGAATCCATTTAGCTGTCAATAAAAAGCTTTGTACGACTTAACGTGGGGAGAATCCTCTTAGTTTCTTCTAGAGGGGTTGGAAAATGATGATTCCAAATCAGTGTAGTATAAGTGCTCTATAATCCTAAGGAAATAACTGACCTGCTAAATTATTTTAGTAAATTGCCTCCTTGAGACTGCATCTCCTAGCACTTATCTACTACATATAGATAAATGGCTCATAATAGTGGTCTCTTGAAAAATCTATTTACTGAATCATGAGTATCGGGCAGTATCTTGGACAACAATTAAATATGGTGATGCTTACTAATGTAGTAAATTTCATTACAGTATTATTATTTCATTTACATAGAGCATCCGTGTTGCTATATATTACCAGAATTTATATGAATTATACAAATAATTGAAGTAAATTTCCCATTGATTGTACATTAATCTCTTAAATGACTTTCTTACAGTTCTCAGATCACTTCGCCATATTCGATTGTTTTAGTATTGTCGTGAGTTACAAGTAGTGACAGTAACTTACACTAAAAAGTGTGCAGTTAACTTTTTTGATAATATTTTGACATATGGTCAAATTAGTTTATTAGAATCATTGCAAATTCGACGTCGGTATCGTACCGTTAGAAAACCAAAGGGAAATAGGCAGCTGCTTTGTCCTAGTATGCGGCTCCTCAACACCATCACTATCGAATTTGACAGGCATTTGTAGTGGTGCTCTATTGACATCAATCTGTAAGGAATTCAATCAACTAAACCTAATAACAGTCTCCACAATTGCACATCAATTCAATATTGTACAATTAAGCATCATTCAAACTAATAAACGTTGACAATTCACTACTGTTTATAATTAGAACTGTGATTCATTAGTCTCTGTTAATATGTACATCCTGAGACGTTTTTCTCAACGTAACGTTATAATCATAAGTTATATTGTAAGTATCTATTATATCGGGCGATTCAGGAAAGAACAACTGACTTTAAAAACTCTTTTATAAGACTATTTCAATTGCCTGAGTTGTATGTAAAGTAAATATTTTATTTCTATTATAATTGTATCTTTCTCACCCTGTCCTCTAGATTGACCTAATGACTGTTAGCATGTCATTTTCCATTTGTGAGTTACTGTTATTTAATTATGCATACGTACTCCGATTCACTACCACTATCTCCCTTTTTCGTAGTGTTGTAAATTTATTAACTGATTGACTGCGTGGTCAGCTTTTATGTACGTACAAAGAAGTGCATAGAATAAAAATATGATTCTCTCTGGTTATTCATCAGTTTTGTGTTCTGCTTCACTTACGGGTTGAGACTGAGTATGCGTCGGGGCGACTGATTAGGCACTCTCATCGGCGTTCGCCACTGTAATTTTGTATGCACAAGATCAGTTTGATTTAAAAGTGAAATTGGTGTCAAACATTATTTAAGCATCAGACCTTGTAAAAGTGACAACCAAGCGCTCCAATATGATCGTGATGAACTACTACTATCATCGTAGTAGAATAAGTGATGCGATCGTTTTCGTAATTATTATCACTATGACTACCTTAATCTAACGTTCATCCAAACAGAATTGCTTTATTTAGTTACAGCTTGGAAATCTAGTTGTTCACTAGATATAAAGAAAATAATAAGTTGGTCTGTATTACAAGTAGCAGTGGTTTGATTAGTTAAGCAGATTCACTTATTATTTAGAAATCGATGAAATGAAGTGTAACAGCCTACTTATTGATTTATCAGCTTTACATGTAATTTATTTCAATGATGTTCTGTGAAGAATCTAGTTTACACACTAAGTGAAGACGATAGGGGGTCTTACCTTTTCCAAACTCACTAAGTTTATAGCTATTTTAGTTAGATTCACTGGTGGTAGGCTTAGACAGTTGATAACACGTTCCAAAAGAGAATACAAAGCGAAGATAAATATTTACTTGCGATCTGAACAGCAAAATAGCTTAGTTGCTAAACGTAGATGTAATGCACGCTTCGATGATCATGATATTTATCAATGTCCGCCATTTTTGATAATAAGAGTGGAAGATCGGTGGTCACATGTGAATACCAAGTGGTGTTTGTTTGTCATTTTAAAGCTAGGACATAGAACCAGTAAATGCGAATTGACTGGGCGCTATAACGTTGAAGTGTATTTAGAGATGGGGTTTTGATTGTACAAATAATACAAGAACATAAGCCTTACAAATTTGTAATGAATGATGTAAGGAAGTGACCCCCACTATTTAGATAGTCTAGACTATAACAAAGTTGTACTGTTAGTTGGTTGTGATGTACCCGGAGCACACTAAGTTTCTGAACAACAGTTAGAGGACAAAAAGCAAACATACGCTATATAAACGTCGCTAGGGTGAACTCTCTTTGATCGCACGTCATGCAGTTGAATAAGAAACGTGAATCATGATCGTAAGAGATATGCATCGTAGAATCAAATATGCAGGCCTTATGACATCAGGTTGGCTAATGTATATTAAGGTAATAAGTCTACGTGGCTTTTCAATAAATTTGCTAATTATATCGTGAAGGAGAGAACGCAATCTGCCGTTGATCATCTTGTTTTAATTCAATTGCGAAATAATATAGCTAAGAGAACTGAGAGTTATTAAATGGCCAAATGTAGATTACAACGTTTAAGGTGTAGATTACTGAAAGTTGACTATTTGCAAGACTGGTATGAAAAGTGAGTTGAAAATAACTTTGTCAAGAATTATTCAGAGGTCTTAGAAATACAACGTCAAACAGAAAGACATTTACCTCATTATGCGGCGATAAGCTTGAATAAACCTGAAAAGCTAAGAATGCTTTTCGATTTAGTTACCAAGTTTGTATATGTTTCTCTAAATGACAAAATATACCAAGGGCCAAGAAGGGCTGCCGATTTAGTGAGTGCTATGGTACGATTTTGCAAAGATGAGGCTATTTATAAAAACATGCAGGAAACTTTCACTCAAGTCAATGTGGCCGCGAAGCTTTAGGATTGTTATAGTGGCCGGATAGGGACACATCGAGAAAACCTGTCAGATGACCTCTTACCTGTTCAGGGCCGTCTTATTACTGTTTCGCACAATCATTTTTCAAATAGGTGAGCATAAGAATTTTTAGCTAGTTATGGCGGTTTGCTCGTGAACACTATCGAAAACAATTTCTATGTAAATGACTGTTTAATATCTTTTTCTACCAATGAAAAATGAAATAAATTTGTTGCATAAAAATAAGATATTATTTAAAGGCTGTTTTAATTTAATGAAACTGATAACTAACTCGAAAGCGATTAGAATAGGCTTTTACATTCCAATTGATTTTTAATGGACTGAAACTGGTTAACCTCTGTTGCCATGTGTACATCCTGTGCGGATCGCCCCAATACAATCCTATTCTACTTACATATGTACCTACTGCACAAGTGTGACCGTCTGGGCACAGCAGTCTAATGGTAAACACGATAACGTTTCGCTTGAAACGAACTTAGTTCGCATTTCAGTGTAAATACTTTTATCGGGATGTAGGAACATCAAGCCAATGAGCACCTTATAGGACAAAACACGATTCCTGGATTCCACTTGCCAGTCACCATTCAGTTTAAATATAACTCGAAAGCAGTGCAGACAATGTAGGCAAGGAAAAATTCTAGATTGACAAGTCAAAGTATTATAATGCCACTCGTCAAAAGCTAGTCTTAGAATAGGATTTCAAACAAGATGTATTTGAATATTGTCTATGCGCAGGCCAGATATTCACAATAACCACCAAGATGTGCCTCACCATATAATGAGCCTAGAGGAGCATTGCCTGAATCGTTATGATGTGATCGTTTGAGCTATGGCCGAATTTGACCTTGTACGCTCCAATACAGTTAGTAGTATTAACAAGCGTCATATCACTGCCTTTACTTCTGCTCTATGCTTACTCAGTCTGAGGCCACAAATAGGTCGGAACAAAATACTGATGAACAACCAGGTAAAATTAAATAATATTCCGAACAATCCTTCATATATACACAAAGCAATTAGAAAATTACCGTTGATACTGAATAATAGCAGCAGTGACTGAGAACTGAAGTAATGTATACAC
Source organism: Schistosoma japonicum (assembly GCA_025215515.1). NCBI lineage: Eukaryota > Metazoa > Platyhelminthes > Trematoda > Strigeidida > Schistosomatidae > Schistosoma > Schistosoma japonicum. The sequence goes on from CM046069.1 coordinate 72,868,457, forward strand.
ACTTGATCAGCCAAAGTTCATAAATAAAAAATGAAATACTGATTGTAAATGTGTTAAACAGTAGGGTAAGGCAAAAGGAGCGTAATAATATTGGGAAAATATGTTCACTCTGCATAGAACCAGAATAAGCGAAACGGTCTATCAAATAATAGTTCTGGAAGACAATAAACCGTCTTTAGGTACTTAACATAACACAAAAAAATTACTGTACTGAGATTTGAAATGACGGCAGCGTTGTTAAGCGGGAAAATGATTAAATTATTTAAAAAGTGTTCTGAAGTTTTCAGTAAGGTGAGTCTTCTTACGGATTCAGTGACAGTAACTGAAGTTTAGCTATCTCAAGTCTTGGTTTCACTGTCCTAAATTATTGGACAATAATGCTTTTTAGGATGACGACTAAATGTATAAAATTTACCCTCGTAAAGATTGAAGGACACTTTTGCTAGAGTCGCACAGGTCTCTGGCTATTGGTAAATTACAAGAAGGGGATTGAATGAGTTTCTTCTTGAATTCGAATTAGTAATACCGACCATTAAGCAATCTCCAAGTTAAATCAGTAACTAGTAATCATTTGAAGACTTGAGCTTGTAGTTGAGTGATAAATTCTCTGAACATCTGATCGAAAACAAGAGATGATTTGCTTTATACGGGTCTCAAATGAAGTCATTTTAAGCTTGTCTGTGACCAGTTGATTTACGTTTTGATGTTAAAGAGAATTAAAGTTGTAGGAGGTGCAAGGTGTTTTATAGAACTTTAAGTTCGATGTCTAGTCGGAGTGATGAAGTAAACAGGAACCCGATTATTATTGAAATTACGACATAGGCACCGAATATCAAAACAATCAATATAGTTGTACAAAGAAGCACTAATGAAAAGATATCCATGGTTACAGTAGTGTCTAATCAACACGATACCATGAAAGCAATTTAATTGTAATCAAGAACAACAATTATATGGCATAACTCACACCAGATCTACAAAGAAATGACGCATTCATTATCAGAAACAAAGTACCATATTATGCGGTGCTTATTTCAAAAACAAACGAATGGTGATGATACCGTGAAACAAAAATATGCTACTGTCACAAGCACAATCTTACTTCTTCAAAACGACATGTAGTTTGTAGCAACACACTTTTTCTAACCAAAGATGCAATAATTCAGGTTTTAGCACAAACAATAGTGCCAAAACACTTTTCCTTCGAGATACAGCCGAAAAGAACCAACAAATTATTACAATTATTTTGTTTTAATGGTCCAATTTTTTATCAGAATATGAGCAAATTTTAGTCTACGGTCGGTCGAACTTAGTCGATTACTCAAACATAAACGACCAAAGACAGCCAACCAGTATCGCCAACAATACATATTTGGAGTCAAGTAAAATAATATGATGCCAACCACAGTAAATGACACATTGCAACAAAAAATACATGCTACATCGAATTGCAAGTAAAATACTTTATAATGGTTATAATGGAGGAAGACCAAGACACTGAATTATTACTTACCAAAAAGCACAAGTTAGCACTGAATTCAAAAAGTATTTAAAGCCGCTCAATATATTACACTGAAGGGATTTTCACACATACAAATGAAGATTTTACAAATGTACTTAGTATATATAGTAGAAACGAATGTTATTCACTACACAATAGCTTACTGACATCGTGCTTTCAAGATGTAGGTGTATTCTATCCCATTGTCTCATAAGTTCAAACCGGGTTACTGGTCCAAACCTATTCTTAGATTAACACTAACTGTGTTTGCATTTTCATACTAAATCTTTAGTGTGTATGTTCATCTTTGGACAGTATAAGTTGAAGCAATTATAATACTGAATACTGTTTGGTAGGATTGTCTTCTATCGTAGGAAGTCCATGGTTCCAGCGTAGAATTGATTGTAACGTTTGTGGGACAAAGTAAAAGCCAACATACGTCAAGAAATTTATTTATGTCCCATCAAAGTCAGTGTGTTACTGTTGTAGACGTTTCATTTTCAAGTATTATTGTCAATTGGGTAATATACACTTACAGTCACAATTGTTTTCGCTGTTTATTTGATTTATAGAATGAGAATGATAAGTGCTCTTAAGTTCAACTATCACGACTAGTCAAGATGACCCGAAAAGCTGACTTGACAGTGTGCGTAACTTCGAGCCACTGACATGATTCGAGTGGTTTTAAGATGCTAAGTGCTGAAATATTTGTCCGCAAATAGACACTGGTTAACCGGTTTCACAACCCATTCCCTTAACATGAAGGGTTTTTTAAATGTGCATATGTATTGCTAAGGTTGAAGTATTCTTTTCAACTTTTCGCCCATAAATGCCGGCCGATTATGCTACATTCAGCGGATTGATTCTTAAGTGGCTATTATGAATGCTTTCACTGTGTCAATCAAGTCTATATTGTATCATCTTACATATTGATAGAAAAATCCACTGACGTTTCCCTGAAACTTATTCTGGGTTGAGATAGAGGTTTAATGTGGTAACAGAAAATAGAATCCGTGTAGTTTCTTTAAGTCTTGAAAGCCTCTTAACGTTGCGTTGTCCATGTTATGGGTGTAAATACATCAGTTAAATATACTGCCAATCCTGCAACACCGATTGGAATGGTATTCATCATATGTTTGAAAATAGCTGGAGTGATTCTAATCTTGAGCTGCAGCCTGGTATACTGTAAGAATTCTCACAGTGTGTGTTAAAAATGGCTCAACGGATAGGCTTGATTAGTTGCGACTGTAAGCCTTTAAAATAATAGTTCTTCTTATCTCAGAAGCCAAATCAACAGTAACAACCTTGATATAACAACGCTTGTAACATCAGTTCAAAGTCTTTGGCTTTTGATAAGATATGAACAAGTCTAAAACAGTAAGTAATCAATTAATAATATGTACTTCTGAAGGTATATTGGCTACCACTTTATTGACGAACATAACAACCGATTCTATAGGGGATGTAAGGGTCACAACAATAGAGGAAAATCCGACCAAACAATGTTCAGTAGTATCAACGAGCTAGCTTTGTTTACAGTGTGCTTGTTGTGGGCAGTTCATAGCATACTGCCTCAACCTCACCTTATAAATAAGCTTCTGCGGCGCGTAATTTAGCAATACGGCTTCTACTACATATGATGTTGGGAATGGTAAAGAATAGTGGTGTTGTTTCAACATAGCATTCGAACTAGTTGAGAAATGAGCTAAAATGTTAATTAAATATGATAATATCCGCTAATGAAAAACAATGCTCTGATGAATTACATACGATAACAAAGAACACATTCCGTATGCGATAGCTTACATATTGTTTATGAGGTGATATAATTCCAGCAATGGAGTATTAAAACGTTCAAATTAACAATGGATAATCTAGTTTATGTCTATCCAATTAAAATTTGTTAACGACGCATCATCAGTTTATTGTCACAGTTTTGTATTAAGTTTACGTATGATCAAGGACATATGTTTCATTAGTACGATCCACTTTGAAACTTGGGAAAATCAATTAACACACCAACAATATGCAATCAATATTCAGTGTACAAACAAAGTTAGGATGAAGAATATTGCAACTGTTTATTGATAGATCGCAGATAAAAATATTTTAAAGGTTCCAAAATTAGTGATATGTGTGTGGTTTGCATCATTAACATAACCAAACAAAGTCGAATGGTCAAACAGCCAACAGATAAGAATTCACAAAATAGTTAAATGTATTGAATAAATTGATAACGTATGCGATTCGGTAATTATTTATGAAATTACGAATATGGGCGCGAATAATATATTTGCTACATACTGTTTCCACTCTACTTCGTCAAAAATGACAGTGATTTTAGTTATCAATATGGTTTGCATTATCAAGGCTACAAACAGCCTCAAAATTACTTTTCTGCATTTGTGAATTCAACGTCAATATACCGCTACTAGTGTAACTGACTTTTGTAAAAAATGCCATCAACTATATGAAGTAAGTTAGCGAGAACTAAAGAACTCAAAAATTATAAACTTTAAATTTAAGTTTCATAGTAGTCTACGTAAGGAAACAAGTAGAGATGAAAATCTCTAATACGGATAGTCTTTATGCAAATTTAGGAAATATTTCATGATTAATCAACTAAAATGTTCAGTCTGACTCACAGTAACAATATTTATTGTAAATTGTAACATTCCGTACTAGTGATAAGGTTTTAGTGATCGATTCAGTTGAACAATGTTTCCACTCAAGTGTGATAGTATTCTGTGACGTTCTAGACAACTTGGTTCAAATATGCCTTCTTTCTCACATACGATAAATTATTTTATAAGCTCTTCCATGAAGATGTGATAGTCTATAGATTTCTGTCTTCTTAGCTTTACTTTTAAAAAATTAAACAGAAAGCTGGCCGATTATTTATACCAACATGCCTCAAGCCAGCTGAAATATATGCTGAAAACTTGATATAACACGCTTACCTTGAACTCTTGCTCCCATCACATTTATTTGTCATATGATAATCTTCTAAGATTTACTCATGAACCAGATTGCTTAGGATTAAACTAATGGATGGAGAAGACGAATCATAATAAAAAATAGTGAAAAACCAGCAAAAATTGAAAAAAACCAGAGTAATAGTGTATTTAGCCTATTATAAAAAGGAATCAGAAACCTATAACCAAAACTAAAACACCCTAGATGCCAGTTCAATGAAATCGGTCAGTTTACAATAGCTCGTCATGCATATATTGGGTGCTTCTTTAATGCTCTAAAACCAAGGTTGCTTTCAAGGTCATCTTGAAGCGCAATGGACAGTTAACTGTTACTAATGTTGCCATAATGCAGAGATATATTTAAAACAACATCCATCTACCTAGAGCGTATTGCTGTGTTTGGCGACAGGCTGCATTAAAATGACCCAGTCTGTTTTTATACAAGGTGACTTGGTGACAAGCAATCAAATTGGTTTTCGTTATTTAGTTGGTCAATGTGGTAACCAGATCGGCCATCGCTTTTGGGACTTAGCTTTGACCGAACACAAAATCGCTTAAAAGGTCTACTTTTGAGATTTGTTGATGATTATCAATTTAGAACGGTGTTTCTGATAGTTCAACATCCTCCTTTTTCGTAAATCGAACTGATGATAATAGTGGCTTCCAGTCTGGACTTAAAGCTAGAGTACCTGTAATTTTGTAATATTATTTTGGAGGCTTTGCTCGTAGACATGGAGGAAGGTGTCGTCAATGAAATCCTAAAGGGGCCACTGAAAAATTTGTACGATACTAGTTATCCTCATCACTGACGTGTCAGGTTCTGGAAACAATTGGTATGCTTCCTAAGTTCTAAGTATCTTAACATTAAATTTAGGGCGGTTGGGAATTTGTATTACGGTCGGATGCATCAAGACGCGTTATGTGAAGCATTAAGGAAGTCTGCGGAGCTTTGTGATTGCCTGCAGTGCTTTTTTATACTCCATTCTATGGGTGGAGGCATGTAAAATATTCCCTTAATTTGTTTCTGAAGGTACTGGCTCTGGAGTTGGTACTCATATTCTGAAGATTTTAGCTGATGACTATCCTAATGTATACAAGTAGGTCTAAGGTATTTTTTATAAATCAGGATGGACGTTGCTGTGTTCCCCTCAGTGGATGATGACGTTGTTACTTCCCCATATAACACAGTTTTAGCCTTAAATCAAATCACTGAATTCGCAGACTGTGTGTTGCCTATCGATAATATTGCTCTCTGCAATATAATAGATAAAGCAAATACTTGTGATTACTCTGGAAGCAACGTAAATAACATGTCTAGAAGATGTTATCCAAAGTCCACCAAATTAGCCAAACCCTTCGATGATATGAACAATATTGTGGCTAATATGCTCTTGAATCTCACAAGGTATGGTTTTCACTTTTTTTCTATGACTCATTTCTTAATGAATTTAAGTCCTTGTATAAATTTTTCTACAAAGTTATTTGTAAATGCAGTAATGAGTAGTGTATTACCGGACTTATCAAGGAGAGCAATAACCTAAGAATATTTTTACTCTTAAGCTTTGTAGTTATTAAACGCTTTGATCGTTATATCTAGATTCCCTAAGCGTTGCTGTGCCTGGTTCACTATCTTCATGACGAGCTACTGTAAACCAATTTACTTCTTCCACAAGTTTCTTGCTGAGAGACGGTTCCAGACTTTTGATTTTTTTCAGTGAAGTTCGTCTAACCAGTTAACTGCTATTGACAAGTGATTTAAGTATCATTTTACTGTTCCTCAGGGCTATCGAGTTTGTGTCGTGTTACTTGATAATGGTTGTGTTAATCATTTTCAGTCACAATAACTTAGTAGTAACCTGTGTTATTTCGTCAATGTAAGCATCATGATAACGTTTAAGTCAAAATATCCTAGTTCACTGACGTGATAAATCCGTCTCTTTTCTGATGTCATAACGTTTTTCTGTGGCCTCCCATTACATTTCAGCTCTTCTCGATTCGAAGGTACAATGAATGTTGATTTAAATGAGATTAGTATGAACTTAGTTCCATTCCCTCGATTACATTATCTTATTTCTTCACAAAGCCCGATTTCAACAAGCTTTCGAACATCAGCTCCTAGAAAGTAAATATCTTTAAATATTCGCATGACTTTTTTGTGCATATTTTTGTGTCATTTAATTGTATTGGAATTCTCTTTTTTCTTCATTGCAATGTTTATATCACGTTTGCATTAACATAATTGGTAAGCGAACTTGAAAATTCGTAGCCGACTATGCTTTTGTCAGTTTTGTAAGTGATTGTTATATATAACACTCAGAAGTATGATGTTACATACCAGACGGTTTGCCAGTAACGGGTACCAAGATTAAAATTAATGAACTATTGTACCGAGTGATACTTTCGAAATTTGGAAAAAAATTACACTATATGTGAGCCAGTGAATACGTTCGAGGCAGATGTTTCTCGTTGTTGTTATCAAGGATTAAGTTATCTTAGTCCATTTAAAATCTTTATGTGTCTTGGTATTCATGCAAAATGCTAGTGTCACACGAATATAGATAGTTACAAAATAGGATGTGAATATTATATTAACAGCTAACATATAAGTAAATTAAACAGAGCCTAAAGGCACTATGAATGTGATTTACTTGGAGTTCCAGATAAACTAATCAGTAGGTTGTTCTCCTCACTTCACCACCACAGTATAGTATAGGTTAATTTGCTATCCAAAAGAATCACTTCAGTGAGCTGGAGAACACCACTGTAGAAAGATCAGGTAGCCAGCTGAAAATATGATGTAGAGTCATTCAGTCGATGAACAAAAATTGGTGCAGAGATGTTTAATAAGACACCAGTGAGTAACGTCGCAAGTGTATAACACTACCAGAAGAGGTATATCTCACTCTACAGAACTAATGGTACATTGAAGTAACATTGATACAATATACATTACCAACCTATTAACAGAAATCTGTTTCATAAGTGTTGTTAATATACCGTTACAAACATAACATGTCCAATTTGTACAGGTTAAAGTTATTTCATCTTGAACGAGAGCTGTGACTTTAATTTACTTTCTAGGCTTGATCAAATATTCTCTGATACATTCACTAAAGATTATCAGTTAATGTCTACTGATCCTTGTCGACATGTTTACTTGGCAGCTGCTCTACTTGTTCGTGGTGCAATTAATGCATCAGATCTTCGCCGAAATATTGATAAGTAAGTCTGTATATCTTATCATAAACTTGATACGAGAAATGTATATTGAATAATGAGAACTGATTTACAGCTCCACACAGACTTACAAATGTGTGGAATATGACGATTATCTGTAAACTTCAGTGATCTTATGAATTTTCCTACTCAACTCGGCGATTGACAAACAAATCTGGGCCATTGTAGTACTAATCAATATATCATCATCATGAACGTAGAACCAGGCAAATACGTCCGTAGGTTCAAGTTGCCGTACCACATTAGCACTACGATATTACAGAGGTAACATAATAACAGAATACAAGAGAGGAGAATAAAGAAATGGTGTGCAGAAACTAATAATAGGATTTACGATTTAGATGAACTTAAAGAGTGAATACACTTGCGCCACTGTGACCGTTTCTGAGCCATGTCTCCAGCCATTTATTGCGACTATCACGCGGACCCCAACCTAGGTAAGTCTGCATCTACCAACATGGCTTAGACTAACAGTCAAAGACTTTATGGACTGATGTCATGTTCTGGCTTGGCCGCCCCTACGATTCTTCCATCCTACTTCAACCCTAGCCAACATCGCGCGACGAGGCAGGGGGTAGTCAGGCGTGCGCAATACATCTCTTAAGCCATCTCAGTCGACGAAGTTTAATGACCTCTCTGACTGATTCACCATATTTCCCAAGAATCAATATCTAAAAAAGGTACCTCTCGAAATACCGTTATATAATGCACAGTTTATAAAATAATACTAGTCGAAGCTACCTTTGTCGTAGTCAGGACGTAAGTTTAAGCTATGTTAAATTTACAGAAGAACTTATCTCCCATTTTTGTTATTTTGGTAGACTTTACTCTCGTCTATATTTTGTCCCATGGAATCGAGAAGGCTGGAAAGTTGGACACTGTTTAGTCCCTCCAGTAAATCAACGATACTGCCTACTTGCTCTCGCTAATAACACTTCTATTCATGAATCATTTAGTTTTATCTTGGAGAGATTTTATAAATTATATCGAAAAAAGGTATGCTGAGATTTTCGGTTACATGACTCTTTCTATTAAGATGTTAATTGCATTTACCACATTGTTAAATTTTGTTTTATCCCCATGAATCTCTGGAAGAATAAACGTCTGAAAGTAGTCTTTACTAGTTACGAGATCTTTACAACCCAGGGAAAATAGGCCACTGTCATCATGGATTCTCATTTAGTTCGAAATCGGTGATGGATACTTGCCAGTGGCATTGTATATTAATCGTGTAACTTAATGCAGATTCGTGTACTAGGCTTCCAACCATATTGTCTCGGAGATAGTTAACACTACCTAGCTGTCCAAACAGAAGATGAAGCTGGAGTTTAGTGTGTAACCTGGTGGTTGGAGTTTAAGTTCCTTATACACTAGGCCACTCAACTGATTTAGTTCGCAAATTCACACAACTGTTCCAGATTTAAATTACAAAATTCCGATTTAACAGATGAATAGGACACTACTGATTCCGGTGTAAAAGGGAGCAGTTGAGTTACACGTTTCTGGCATAAGAGCTAATATCTGGCTTTCCTAAATTCATTATAGGTAGAAAGAAGTTGGGAGCTGTGATGTGATACAAAATATCAAACCACTGCTTTATTTAAAGCCACATAATATTACTGTAAGATCTTTCCATTTTATTTAGAACACTTAAATTTTTATTACAGGCTCATATACATCATTATATGACTGTCGATGGTTTCGATGCCAACGTATTTGAATCAAGCGCTGATTCGCTACACGAATTAGTAAATCAGTATATGGATTTTGAAAAACAAACTAATGCATCAACTTTACCTGATTTACCGCAACTAGAGATTATGGATTAAATCATTTGATAATTGTAAATGTATTTCTCCGACAAAATTATTTTTAAGAAAATACTCCATTGCATTTAGACGTTTCTATACTTAAAGCTTGTATAGTGTGTGTATTAATGTTTTTAATATTCCTGTAAATGTATTAGTCATATTTTTGAAAGTACTTTTAAACTGTATAGACGAAATGGCTTAATTTAGGGGAAAAAACCGTAGTAACATTGGGCTAAATGAAAAACAAGAAATATAAGGCACAAATTAATTCTAAAACAAAGGACGAATGTATCTGCACCACTGGAACCGACTATTAAGCCGTATTACCAAACGTCTTCAAGCATTGGTCACGATAATCCATGAACCTCCACTGACGTAGTTTCCAGTCAATGACTTTATAAGTTTATGCCGCATTTTGATATTCCCCGTCGCTTTCTCCCAACTAGTACATTACTTATACTGAACAAAGAAACAAGCATAATGTAAACTGCATAGTTTACAATATTTTATGTTCGCTTCATTTTTTGGTGTAGTTACCCTGAAACTCTTCATATCTTACTTCTAACCCTCCACATTCCTAAGACACATTAGCTCCTTATGTGTAACACGTGTAGCCCAGTACCACTTAGGTTAACGATCTTACTAATTGGTTAGGCTCTCTTAAGGGAATAAATTAACCTTATTTTACTGAAAATGCATTGATTAGGGCATAAAAGGAATGGTCATTATCATAAGAATAAGATAAAAGTACAAAAACGCAACAGCATAATCGTAAAGTTCAAAGCAAACAAAAATGTGTTTCAAAGTTAATAAGTGCATTTTTAAAATAACTATTTCTAGGTAAATATAAGTAGAACAAAAATAACTAGGTTCAGGCACAAAGGCATAAGTTATTAAGGCAACATGCACGGTAGGGCTGCTAAATACAATGAAAGCACTAACAAAAAGATATTAGCATGCCAGGAAGTCAATAAATCAGGTTTTTTTAAATACACACTAGAAATGCATATGGCTGATTTTCTTATTATCCCATTCTTACTCATTAGTTAGATGGAACTGTTCGGGGTTTTCTGCACTAATCCATGTTCTTTCAAACGTTCTAAAGCTTTCTTAGCACACTCTCTGGTAGCTTCGCGATCCTTTTGTTCGCATTCTCGAATTCGTCCATCACTATATCCAGGATACATAGGCTTAATATCTGGAGATATTGGATCCGCTGGGTCGATATCTGGTAACAGACTCAAAGATAATAAAACTTCAAACATATTTGACCGACAGAAGTATTCACCAAGAGATCGTTCACCATGTAAAACAAAGTTTTGTAAGATATGAGCTGCTCGGTGTTGTAAAGCACATGAAATGTGTCCAGCAAGTGTTTGAATAGTTTCAAACCATGAGGAGACCTAGGTGTAAGAAGAAAGTGGTTGGCAGGAATCAGTCTGGTTAAAATTAATAAAACCATGCTACTCACTCCACAAAAATATCAATCAAAATTCGGTTTCCTAATAACTAGTTGCTGTCGATACTAAAATATCATTTTTGTCGCGTTAAAGTTGATTAACATAATATAGCTATGCTATTTTCATCAAGGGGAAATCGCATGACGATAATATGGTCAGTAAGGGACGTGGCAAAACAGCTTTGCTGTAGATAACATTCATCAATTATATTATAATGAAGTACGTTTAATAACGCTGTAGATAACTTCAGAAGAAACTGTGAAATAGCATGCAGGATACTGGAATAATATTTAACCAGTTAGAAATTAGTATCGGCAACCTTACTATGCAGAGCGTTGCAACAGTACTAGAAAACTGTGAATATTTGTAGAATATGAATATATCTAGGTGGTTTAGTAATTGTATCTGGCCCTAATTTATAATATAATGTAGCATTAGAGAATGAATGCTAATTGTTTGGATAAGTGTGCTAAGAGCTTCTGGATTTGTGTAGGAAAGTTAATTCACAGACGGTAGATTTTTTGTGAAAAAAGCGAAGTAATAGTTACATTTACTTCACCTAATCACTAGTTTAAAGGAATTATAAAACTTAAAAAAAATAGTTGTTAAGACTCCCAACTTTCGTTCACTTAAATTGAGGTAGTTTGTGGAGATTAGTATTAAGTTTTAGTTGATTGGATCCGTCACAGATTGACGTTGGCAGGAAGCACTTAGCCTTAAGATTGAAACTCATTTCACTTACTATAGTCTGGATAAATGGCTAGTAATTAGTAGGCATAACATGAAGTGTTGTCTCAAGCCGACTACACGAACCTATACCTGGCAAGTGAATGAACAATAATAGCTAGTATACTCGCCTTATTCGGAAGATCATTAAAAAGTGAGATCAGGTCTACTGTCTTAATATCATTTTCAGTTTTTTCCATATTTCAAGGGACTTTCTTTGTTGAAAGGATTATAAGACCAAGAAAACATATGTAAATAGGTGATACAAGTGATTGGTACATTCTACTAATTACTTTGAAGCTTAATACGAATCGAAAACTTCTTTTAATTATGAATTGACATCAGTGAATAAACATTTTGCAGACAAAACACTCACACTCGTAATTTTCTGTATAATTCCTGGGTCATATGACATACTAGCCAAAGCTCCAGAAGCTGCACGTACTAAAAGTAAGTCATCTAATTCACCACAATACAGAACTAATAATTTTACACGTTCTGTAGAACACTTAAGGCGTGATAATTTCTTGGCTAGATCTGTATCATCCAAAGGAATAGTACCACCAGACGACACAACAAAGCCATGAGATTGAGCTAAATTAGCTATACATTCCGCTGCAGCTCTTCTAATCATTGGATGATCTTCAAAAAGACAATGATCTATTGAAGGTAAACCATGCTCTGCCATGATACGGTAGCTAAAAACATAAGAAACAAACATGAACATATAAAGAGGTGAGTATGAATTGACTATACGAATGCAGAAACTGCAAGAAAATTCAAATATACAACAGCCATTTAAATGAGACAAGAAAAGTATATTCTATATCAAATAACAACTAAGATGTATTTATTATGGTGGGAGGTCGTGATATCATAGGTGTTCATTGCTGAGACATCTCACAGTAATACAAAATTCCCGCTTAGATATCTCAAGTTTTAATGGTAAGAATGGCTTTTTAAATTTAGTTACCATGAGTACTACTCATGAGAAACTGCACATTTATTGTATAGGCCTTTTTCTTGTGTTTAAATTGGTCAGTCATACCTGTCTATTTCTTCTTTTATGGTATTATCAGATTTAATTTATGTTAGAGAAATCTGCAGGTGCATATACTGTATAGTCCATGTTTGTTTTCTAAATAAGTTTCCTTTTTATGGGACCGTCCAGCCTTCTGGAGAATAGGAAAACAAGAAATGCTATATTACCATTGCACTCTACATCACTCGTGAATTGGATTGGAAGATGTAGGTTACTGAAAGTGTTTAACAGCTCTCAATTGAGAGTTTTGCCAAATATAATAAGTGTGTCATCGACATAACGGTAGTAGTAATGAAGCTTACTCAGTGTTTTAATGTAGTGGTTTATTTTATAACTTAGCTAGGACGATGTCTGCAAACATATGGCCTAGGGGTCACTTCGTGGTTACTTTATGTATTTTTCTTTGGAGTTCATTGTTAAACATGAAATGTTTATTATACATTTTAATGAGTCCTTTCATTTTATCTATCGATATGTTACAGATTGGTGTTGGCAGAGTACCACTGAAAACCAGGGAGCATTGGACAGCTGTTTCGTTCTGGTATGGAACTCCTCAGCAGTGTGCACTCCAGATTCTACCCCATGGGCTTCAGGTTGGCGAACACCTAACCATCTACATCAGTGGGCCGGCATTCAATGGTAGGATTCCTACTTTCATCAATTTGTGGTGGTGTAGAGGGTTAGATGTTCGTCAACGTGAAGCCCATGGGGCTGAATCTGGGGTGCGCACTGCTTAGGGGTTCCATACCAGAACGAAACAGTTGTCTGATGCTCCCTGGTTTTCATTGGTACCCTGCCAACATCAATCTGTAACGTATTCAATTACATTTAAATATTTAACACAGATAGGCTGTAATTCAAATCAAATACAAGAAATGCTTCACAGAGACTGTATGTTATTGAAAGTCTCTATTAAGAACTCGAAGACTAATTACCGACATCTGTTTAGGAAGAGCAAAAAGCTAGAGGAGACAAAAAAAGAACTGAACTAATCAAAGGATTCGACAACCAAATGATTGAATCAAGTTTTCCGGACGAAAGTATCCGGTATGCTTTCAACTTTCATTCCCTAATTTTAATGCTGTTAATGCTTTCCTATTGGTTGGACGACGATTTATTTGACCAGCCATTCTAATTTAATCATTTCTACACTTGTCTGCGTTGTTGTCTAATCACTTTAAATGTTAGTATCAACTCACGTTGATTATTAATTATTGTAGAATTACCATTATTTGTGTATTTCATATTTATTTCGAAAACTCAAGACAGTCTTTTGACTTAATCGACCTCAAGTGGGTCATTTCGGTTGTTCGAATGTAATAATAAGTAAATTTGGCATGACTGTTGAAGTATTTCAAACATAAACTATATGGACTTCAAGACAATTACTGAAGAAAGACAAAGAAAGATCTATTGATTATTTGACGGAAATTTGAATCAGTATATATCCAGTGAATACAAAAACTACAGATATTTTGCACCAGCATGTTAGCTAGTACAACATCTCAACAATACACGTAAATTTACTAACTATTAACATCTGAGTCAATAATACTAATTTATTTGTTATCTAGATTTTCATATTGAACTATCTTTCTTAATTTATATTTTCATGAAAGGATTCGATGATAAAATAAAATAACTTGATACCACACTTGAATTCTTGCTCGCGACTTGAAACTTCTGGCTTTTTATCGTACACAAAAGTATTAATCTCATGTCAACTGAAGTTCAACAATACTACACTATATTATTGTTTATATTTATCCCAGAATTAATCACAATAAATAATATCAGTTGCGTAGAAGTCAGTTAATAACAAATACCAAGTATTTATATTAATACTTACCGATGTGTATCTCCCAGTGAAGCCAAATTTGTTAAAGCCAATAAACCTTCAAAATTTTGCAATGCATTACAATCTGCATGAAGTAAGTGAAGCAACGGACGAACAAGTTCCAAAGACTAAAAGGTAGTATTTAAAAAAATACAGTAGCAACAAAAATAGATTGCTTCACGATTATGAATTACTTTTGAACTACTCTACTGTATTTTAGTGAGATAAAATACTAAAATACAGAAAATTACTAGTTATACGTAAATGAGACTTTAAAGTTAGTAATCAGTCAGTCATAATCAATGTAATGCTAGGCACAGATATGCATTAGTCTATATCGCTATACCACATCAGAATGACCAGATGAATAGAAAAGGAATCGGACCAATTGCAGTAGCAATGACAGTTAGAAGGATTAAACATTGAAGACATGTTTCGGGATTCATATATATAAAGAAACGCTGGAACTCAAGATCTGATAGAAGATAGACAGTGACTGCTCTCTGCCACTGCGAATGATCCTGAACCATATAACCTAACAATACAATCACCAGTCACGACAATAAGGGTAGGCTACTACGTAGTTTGTATGTTGCATTTTTCCAAAATGGTTCAGATCAATGGTCAATTACATCATAGTGTCACGTCTTGGTTTAGCCGCCACTAACTTCTTTCTAGCTTATTTCTATTCCAGCCAGGTATACATAACACGTTTAGTCACCTCAGTCGATGACAGTTCATAAACAGTTTGTCCAGTACTCTGATGATTTAAATGTGAAAAGTCTCATTTTATATGATGTGATAAGTTTTGATAGTCATATTCTGCA
Source organism: Schistosoma japonicum (assembly GCA_025215515.1). Lineage (NCBI taxonomy): Eukaryota > Metazoa > Platyhelminthes > Trematoda > Strigeidida > Schistosomatidae > Schistosoma > Schistosoma japonicum. The sequence goes on from CM046069.1 coordinate 72,883,873, forward strand.
AATGAAGCATGAGTTATGAAGTAGTGTCATTTTGTTAGGTTAGTATAATAAATTCGCTATTTTTATCGTATGAATAATTAGATAGGATAATGGCTTGAAAGTAATTTATATTAGGTGAGAACTATTTTAAACTAAGGAGCAGTAAACAGCTATTTCGTTCAATCTTAGCACTGTTCATTAGTATGTGTACCCATTACTCTACACAGGATCGCGCCCAGGACTGTAATTTTCGCGAAACGCATGATACTTCTATAACAGTGATCCATAATCTAATCGTGTATATTTCTAGAACTTCAGTCAATTCGTGATATAACGTGATTTCGAAAAAAAATGTGGTTATGTATTATAATTAAACAAATAACAGTCACATTCTTCATACCTTCTGTCCTGGAAAAGTAACACGTGGATCCGCAGTAATAGTTAAACGAGCAAGCGCTTGAGAAGCTAGCGTTTTACCGGTATCAGTATTACAACTGACTGATAATTTAAGAAGGGCTTTCCCAGCACCACCTTGTACTAGTTTCCCACGACATTCAACTAATTCGCAACACGATAAATATATGCTGAAACGGAAATATAACAACTGATTCATGCAAAATAAAAGAACACTAAAACCTTTGGTGAAATCTAAAAATATATGTTGGCTTGATAATTATTATAATATCGGTCAGATTATAGTGAGGTGAATTTTTAAAGTACTCATTCAGCCCTACAATAATACGCTGATTGAGAATCATAGCAACAAACAACAACTCATGAAATAAATAAACGTAATATAAAGTCTCACGTATATTATCACCATCACGAATTTAAATAAACCCATAAGCATATTATAAACAAAGCTATCACCAAACTAACGTTCATTCAGTCATCAACAACGCAGAACCAGGCACACACTCCTATAGGTTGAAGTTGCCATACCACATTAGCACTACGAGATTAAATTTACAGAGGTAACACAGCAACAGAATACAAGAGGGGAGAGTAAAATAAAGGTGTGCAGGAAAGAATATTATACTTCAAGATCAAGAATAAGGTAAAGAGTGAATACACTTGCGCCACTGTGACCGATTCTCAGCCATGTCGCCCAGTGTCTCCAGCCATTAATTGCGATTATCACGCGGACACCAAACTAACTATAGGTTCAAAGTATGAAGGAGCATTTGAATATTAAGAAACATGAGATTCTAGGGTTTGAGTGATGTCCGTGTACAACTAAATTGCAAGAAAGAGTAGAAATAGCCCACTAATAACCTCAATTTCTAATGGTTCCTAATGATGAATACCTACTTATGACAACTGTAATAGATCGAATAGTAGTTCACTAGTTAACTCACCGAGATATCAATTCAGATAAACCTTGGTTGGCTCCAACCAAAGCAACAGCTGTACGCATTGTCAACTGATATAATGCAGATGCTAAACCCATGTTGATTAATTTTTGACGACGTTTTTGAATATAATCATCTGAATCATACTGATGGTCTTCTGGAATATGCTGTTTCGAAAATTTTGCTAATTCTAGTAATTCCGGTTCTATTTGTTTACGTTCAAAACTATTTGTTAAATGTGCGAAGACACTGCATAAAGCAAATGATGAATCTTTTTGACAACGCTAAAGAATTATTAAAAAAAGATTTAAAATTTAGTGGATAAAAAGTTTACAATGGATAAAAGAAGGATTAAGAAAATTGTTTTACTGTAACAAAAACAAACAATCAACTTTTTTTTCTCAACGTATCTGACCAAATTTCGTAACTTGGTCTTTAAAGCATAAGTTGATTGGAAAAATGAAATAAAATCTCTGTACATTATTTCCTGTAAATTACATCAACAATGGACAAATGATTACAGTGTTCGTGTGAGTCTTAGATTGGAAGCACCACTCCCCCTCCTCAAAGCTAAGCATGTAATTTTGTACATGTTAAATGAACTGACAGTCAAAAAAAACCAAATACAATAAACTGTACAAATGTATGTTACATAGTTTCATTATTATCCTACTAATTAATAAAGTAGTTTGTGAAGCCTCAGTCAAAACTAATTATGGTTTCAATTTTGAATTGCATTTTATTTGAAGAATACGGAAGATCAAGGAGAACTAAATATATAATTGTTTGCTATCTGGGAATTTTCATCTGTACACATCCTATTCGCCCTACATGTGACGAAATTCAGGCACCATAGGGAGATGCATTGCGTTAAAATGCGATGCTTCGATCTGTAATGAAGTTATTTTCAAATAAAATAAATTTCCAAAAATTAACAAACTGCATATTAACCTATCACTTAATAGTAAATACTTTCGATAAATATGTCCCGATGTTCAATCGATAAACTACGACCAGTAGGATCAATGAAAGTATAGATCTGTCTAAGATACTAATTGACAGGTGCAAGATAATCCGAAATGATTGAACTCAGAAATTAAGATTACTGTGTTCCAACGCAGTTGGAAAAGAGTATCGTAAAATCACCGGAGCCGATTTTTTTCTGTATCAATCCGGAATTTTGTAGGTTCACTAGTGTTAAATGATTCAATCCCGAATCCTTTAGTTTACAGAAGAAAGTTAAGAATATCAAAAATATATTCGAATGTAATGAGATAACTACATTGTTGAATACTAAATTTACTGGGGAGAAAAATATCTCAATCTTAAAATACAGTACATAAAGTCAATAAACGGTTGATAAGGAAGTGAATCTTTATCAACCGAGGCGACTGAGATATGTATATGCAAATACCTCGACGCACAATCCGAGCTAGCATATGAGTACGTTGGAAAAAAGCTAAGCGAAGCCGAATCAAGATGTGGGACAATGATTATTACGCTAAAGACTTTCAGCCACTTAGTTCGGATTCCTTTTCACGACGGTTCGCGCAACAAGATAACATCACTGGTCGCTACAATTATTATAGCTTAAAACCAAGCATATGAATTTTTGTCGCAAAAATGAGCTAGTAAAAAAATTCCATGAATCGAATGACTTGCTCTAAATCGTGTTGGTATTTGAGACCTACTTAATTGATAATCGTTATCAGAATAGATTGTACTAGAGCAGTTGTATGCAATATTTGCCTACTTCGAGATCTTAATTTGCAAAATCTATTCTAAACTAGTCAAAAAATATGACTATTTTTTTGATAATTACCATTTTGAAATTCTGAATTGCACAAACTAAATAGCTGATTAATACATAGATTTTAAATAAGGCATATATACATATGTTTGTTCTTGTGTACAATCGTCAATGGAAGTAACAAATAACCTTTTGACTTTTGTTTTTTTCAATTCTTCATAAACAGGTTCAATAGTTATTTGGCGGCATAGTGCAAGTTCTGTTGAAAAGTATCTGCGTTGCATTCACTAACTTCGTTAATATTTGAACTCCTATATTTATAGCTGAATCATAATAAATATACATGTTTACTAAGCGAAACCCAACAATTCTATCAATTTCCTTATTAATACTATGAATAGGGTCATCAGGAAATCATTAATTTGTATGTATCGCTAGAAATGCAGTAAATTATCAACTTAATTTACAAGCAACCAAACAAATACTAATAAACTTAGCAGATAAATCACACAACAAATTGATATATATTACAATACTCAAAGTAAAATGAGAATCGATGAAATAGAGGAAAGTGTAACTTACTTCAGCAAAAAGTAATAAAGCTCTTACTAATCCACAATCTTCGATTATTTCTTCCTTAACATCTGCATTCATAGTCAAATAAGCTAGACCTTCAACAGCCCAATGAGCGGATTCTAAATCATTAAATTGAATAGCAGAAATATTCAAAGGTTTATTATGTTTCCTAGATTTCGCTGGTTGATTTTCGGATATATCTTCGATTTTAATTTCACTATTATTATTATCATCATCATTATCATCGCCATCATCATCATTCTCATCTATGGTGATTTCTCCGTCAGTATTAAAATGAACATCAGTTGATTTATTTGCAGCTATATCATCAATGTCAGGATCTGGTTGCTTTGTACCTAGTAATAAACGACGACATGCCTTAAGTAGGAGTAGATTTGAACCTTCTGTAAGACTTTTTACACTAGCATCGGTACCTCCAGCAGCACCAAGTTTGCACAAGGCCTAAAATAACCAAATGATGTTAGAAAATTTGTATGTATCTACTATACTGAACCTGGCACATATGTGAATCGATCCAAGTTGTCAAACCTCAGGAATACAGTGAGATGAACACGAAATTAGCAAAAGTAGTAGTTACATCCGCCGTAGTAAGAAAACCGTGTAATCATGTAGAATATAATACAAGGAGAAATAATCAGTACATGGACAGAAAGATATGAAATAATTTTATGCTCATCATTTAACGAAAGATAAAAAGAGAATGCACTTGAGGTACTATCATCAATTCAGAGCCATGTCACTAACAGTATTCAAGCAGTGGTTATGACAGCCGTGCGTCTGACTAACATGGCTTAGACCAGCAATCAGTGACTTCAATGACTGACATTATGTTTCGGTTTGACCGCCCAACTTTACTTCCATCCTACTCCAGTACCAGCCAGAATGTCGCATCGAAGTAGGTGGTGGTTAAGCATACATAACTACCTCAGTTGAAAGTTTACAACCACACCATCTTCCCCAATACTCTATGTTTAACTTCATTGTTACTAACCAAGTAATCCCAACAAATGACAGAGATATTTTGAAAACAGCCAACATCAAATAACAATAACATACGATAGTCATCAAACTCCACATGGTCATATTCTAGATTCATACAGTAAGATGTAACAGATTGCTGAACAATATACTCATCACCTTAAATACGCCATAGGTAACGCAAGTTGGTAAAACCCAAACGAACTTTTGGAATCCGTGCCACCGTTTCCTCAGGCACCAATCCATCCCAATTGACTACACCTCCAAGATAAGTGAAATGGTTGACGTAACCAACCACTTCACTCCTGATCATTAGTTCAACTGCTGGCGCAGACCAGTCCTGAAGCAGCAATATGCATTTAGAGAGGGAGAAACACATCTCAAAAATAAATGCACTGTTGTTTAACGCTACTGAAATATTGCATTTTACCAGTATTCATTAAACAGTACTACGTTGTCAGTGTATTCTAGGTCAATAAATGGATCTTCTGGTAGGATATCGATTCCTGAAAATGCAGACGATGAGAGCGTTATTCTCAGTAGTAAATCTGATATAGAATTAAACAAGAATGGAGATAATGGGCGATTTTGATGGACATCAATTGAGGTTACAAGTTTGGATAACAGTTCACAATACGCTCTCACTTAACTAATAGTGTCTAAGTGAAGAGCCTTTACAAGATTTATGTGCTACTGGGTGCGCCATTCAATGGTAGACACAATCATAGAAACTCTCGGTCTACAGAATGAGGTGTGTATTTTTAGGATCGGTCTTTTCTAACCATACCCTTCTTTTGTATGGAGGCAGCATTACTGCCACGTATGTTATCTGAGAGGAACACCTTACTACTGTTACACCTCTGTACAGTCGGTAATACGACTTCGCCCTCAGACTATAGGTTTGTTGCTTTTAGTCTTACAGCTCTTTAACCAACTTTCCTGGCATAGTACAACCTCAAGGAACGATTGTTCCATCCAGTATAGCTCGATTACTTCATCACGATAGGCAAGCCCGATGACCATGTTAAGGTAGCAACAATGGTCGGGTTAGAAAAGTTAGAAGTTAACATAAGCACCGAATACAAATAGAAATACATAAGACAGTATATTATAAATATTTCTAGACAGATGTTATGATAGGACAAGGGGATGAGTAATAGCGAAGTTCCGTAAATGATTTACAAAACCAAAACGTTTGTTTCAGCAAATGAAACGTAACCGTGCTTTATCCTCAAATTTAATGTCCGTAGATAATGCATGTTATTTGTCTAGAAAAGAAGACTTATCCTGCTGACCATTTTCTTTATCATATGATAATATCACTTTACTTTATTTCAATGTAGTAACCTACAGCATACCATTATGTATCATCTATCCATCAATATTATGTTCATTATGAAACTGTCTTCATAACAAAGATATACTAGGAAGAATTTTACTAATTAACAGAAAAGAAGGTAGGTAGATCTATACTTACACAATCTTTTTTCAAATAAAAACACTGACTTATTATGGTCACCGTTTATTTAACTAAAGACTGTGAAACTGTATAATTCATAGTCACAAGGAACTATCTTATAAATCATCCGAAAAACAATATTCGAGAGTGTGAAAAGTGGAGGGACAGCCAAACCAAAACGTGGTACGTTTGAATATTTCACTCTTAGTTTGAGACCATGATGGTGCATACAGACTAAATTGTTGAGTTCCAGCGGTAACTATGGTTAGCGAGTGGCTGTAGAATCAGCTGCAATAGAGCAAGTGCTTACGACTGGCTAAAATTAGAGTTCCTGTTGTTATCTAATTTGTCGCAATTCGAAAATTTCAGCTAGCTTCAAAATCATCATCTATCACATATATATTGAAGTATTAAGCTGCGTATTCAATTAATAGATATGATGTATATGTAACAAATACATAGGTTGTTAATGCTTTTCAGATAAATAATGAAAACATGACATGAAAAACGTTATATAACGAAAAGTATTAGATACAACAACTAATATTTTGATTATCAATAAAATACTAATCGAAATTTTGAACACAAAATGACTGCCAATAATTCAATATCTTCGTGTTAAATATTCAACATTTAAATAATCTGTTCTCATCCCAACTCACAATGTTGGTTGGTGAAAGGTTAGAAGGCAGCTAGAAGTGATCAACCCATGAAGTCACTGACTGTCTTATACTTTCTTTACGAATCACATTCGTAATACCTAGCCTTATTTTTACTATCACTTTTAGCAATACAACTCATACTAATACTTTAGTATTTATCTGTTTTTCATCTGGCATGTTATGATGAGTATAATGACAAGCTCAATACAGACAGTAGATGATAGTTGTAAACGCTTGAAATCTTCACTAAAAATTACTATTCAATCACTAAATCTGAAAGTACTAAATACAACACTTAATCGAAACACCAAAAGCATTCTAAATAATCTCGGCCACAGCGATACGTCTGGGAAGAAATAGACCTAATCAAAATGGATTCATTCTAAGAAACAAAATCCGACTTATTGAAAATATAATTCCAGATTATGCATAAAAAATAACTTACAACAAGCGCTCGAATTCGAGTCCCATCATTTTCGCTTTTATATAATGATTGTAATAAAGGCACAGCTTTAGAAATTATACTTAAGCATTGTTGTTTTTTATGTGTAGCAATTACAATTGTATCTAACGCGACTGTCTATAAAAGGAATGTATAAAAAAAGCATAGGAAAATATTGCTAATTAAAGATGTATCAACATATCAGCATTAAGGTTAACATTAAGACTCAAACCTAGTACCTTTTACTTATCCATCGAGCTACTGATATCAGATAGCTATTCATTTGTACAACGGATATAAACACAATTGAAAGGGTAAGTAATTTCCCATTGTTCATGTCAAGTACTGAAACTAATCGGCCTATATATTGGCAAATGTGCACCTTCAGGTAGATTTTTTCTGTATTCATCTAGTCACACCTATTAATAAAAACAGATCAGAGCAGCAACATAATTTAGTGTAAACATTCTACTCTGTATGGAACTCGTTAGCTGGATGAGCATCTGTCCTAGTGCTGGTGTTTCACATGAATACTCGAGTTCAGTGCCTATGACTTCACACGTCTAACGCGTTATACACTAATTCATTGAGTCTAGATATCCACTAACTCATTCAAACCCGTAATAATAACAATTTTAATGGAGATTATCATGAAGAGAGCTTAGATAAACACTTATGATGTTGTTTTCTTTTAATTATAAATATATACTTAAAATATAGCTTGTTGTATGTGCCCTGACTTTAAACTACACGTTTACTAAAAGTATACTAAACTAATGCACATTTATATACAAGTTAACGGGTAGAAAAAGAAAGTTGATTTATATGTATTTACGCATATCAATTATGAGAAGATAAGAAAGTCTTCTGACTTTAGCAAAGATAAGGTGGAAACGTTGACGAACAGTTCATGTAATTTTATTAGATACCGTTTTAAAACCAAGTAACGTACTGTAATTTGAAGTTTGTTAAAATTGTATGTGAGTACATTTTCCCAAAATAACAATTCCTCATAGTCACAAACTTGTTGTTTATTGCGCACTGTCTTAATCATTATTGTATCCAGTGGAGCAGTACCTTTGTGGATCACAGGTTTTAACCTCAATCCACTGAGTTCGACTTGGAGAACTGAGTAGTACTACTGGTTTACAAACAAGTAGTGTGGCTCAGAACTGAATAAATCGTATTTAAAAGCTGGATTATCACACTATTATTGTATCTATTCACTTGAATATTATAATGAGACTAGAAAACAGACAACTAAAATGTAGTAAATTGACAATTCAATGAGTCACCTATGAGGAGACTGTTAGGGATTCATAATCCCTAAAAATACAGTTGACAGTATTTGATTGTATTAATTAAATGTTATTGATTTCACTTAATGAATAATCATTGTAAATTGATTGAAATAAAAATCGATGTATTTGAAAATACAAATTCACTGGTTTGCTAGTTGACTATTCTCTCGTCTCACTTTTGCTACACAATACAATCTTCCTACAAGCTTAGTCTTTGTAATAGCTGCTGGCTGGGAAGGGAACAAGTCGCGGTATACGTCCGAGGTACAAGTATCGGTAATAGCGTTCGCTCATGAAACCATCAAAATCCTAGCGACACAACAGAGACTAACCTGATAAAGTTTATTTTCATTTTGTGTAAGAAGCAGTAGACCATCAAAGACACCTTCTTGAGAAATAATGGCAGAACCAACTTCATAAGGTCCAAGAAATAATGTCCCAATAACTGATGCAGCTTCAACCTTACTTTCTATGTAATGGTCAGCAAATAAGTCACTAGAATAAGAATATTTTTTGATGAAGACTGAAGAAGTCATTAAGCAATACAATCAACATAACTACGAAATATATAATTGTAAAGTAGCCTTACAAATAAGGTATAAATTAATTAATTAGTGTAACTTCTTTGCTAAACATATGTTTATTATGTGGTTAGCTTTGGATAACACTGTAAGTAATAACTACTGACACTACCCAGTTATCTAAACAGAAATAGATGAAATGGGATTCAAACTGGCAGCCTACTACCGGTTTAAAGCTAAATGCTTTGACCAATAAGTCACAGCTCAACTAAATAAGGCAATGCCGTACTAAACGAATAATTCATTTTACTATATTTAGTAAAACCGGGTGCCGATGAAATTCGGACACTATTGAAAGAACAGATAAACATAACATTGGTAACTATCTAGTGATGATCGATCGATGTAACTATCTTAGTCTTATGAAAGGTCAGTCATATTCCGAATAGCAAACATTGTGAAACTAAGTGATGCGGTTTTGTACCCCCATACAATGGAGTATTAAGTCCTTTAGGATTTCATGTACGCCTCTTAGACGAGTGTCAACTAACACACAACCAAGACTAAGTAAGGTATTCTCCAGTCTGCTCCTAATAACCTAATATCAAAAACATAGTGCATACGATGCCAAGGTACATAGACTAGTGGTCATATTGCAACGTGGTTGATAGGATTCAACAAACATGACATTCCCCACGACTTAGTAACCAATCAATGAAATTACACTCACTAAGGCCTTAGTATCTTAGGGCATTAATTATAACTATAGTTTGTAATATCTCACTTTCCTTTGGTTTTATTCATTACTGACTAACTGACCATAATCATCAAAGCACTACAAACGCCTCAAAACATTCATGGAAATAAATATATAATATAAATTTAAATACGGTTATAATTCTACAATAGTTTTAAACTGAAACACAAAAGAAACTTATTTTATACCGTAGAAAGTGTTTCATTCTTTAACGTTTAAAATTACACAAGTGACGGAATCTCTCGCACTTCGTGTAATTGATATATTGCTTAATAAAACATATTAACTGTTCAAAAAAGGGAAAGAATAGCAAGTTGCTTAGTTCTGTACAATCTGTTGCTCTTATACTTTTACAGCAAACGAGATGTATGCTATTTATAAAACACTGCTTACAATTGAAAATGTGAACAATTAATATCAAGTAAGCGTAGGACCTGAAAGTTGATCATTCGATCCCCAATGGAGTCTAGTCTACACCGATGAGAAGTACCTAACTAGGATATAACAGTTTCCCAGGCATCGCTGGGTTTTAGTAATTTCTAAGTTGACCATTTATTCTGTCATAATAATCGCAGAGCCAGATAAAAATGGACGCTAGTTATAGTTACCTTAGAACATCAGTATAACGAGGTGAGATTGACAAAACAAGTGACAGAAAAATCGCGATAATACAGTAGCAACGATTATATGAATAGTCAAACAACAATAATAATATAGTTTAGAAAATGAAATGAAATGTTAAGCATGGAACATTGTTGCGAATCTAAAGGAAGACAAAAAATGAATGCATCCGCGTGACTGAAGCCAATTTTAAGCCACTTCTCCAATAGTTGGTCACGATAATCACGTGAACCTGGATTAGCTAATATGAACTTAACAACACGGTTCAGATCAACGTTCAACAAATTTTGAACTAAGCTTACTTTAGTGGTAACCAACCTTGTAGTACATCAATGTAGGCAGTGGATAGACATATGAGTATACGTTCCAGCCACCTCAATCAATGAAGACTCACAACCTTGCCAACAGACTTATCATTTTTGTCTAGTACATTATATATAAGCCTACAAGTGTTCAAGTGATTCTCTCAAGATACACGAGCAATACCTCGACAATCCAAAACCTGTAGTCTACGTATGTGTTTCACATCCACAGGCTCGTCATTTCGTTGGTAGATGGATATTTCGTTTACATTACATGTGACATTAATAGGAAACTGAAATAATAATTTCGAAAAACCCTTCAAATGGATAAAAAATATTATTTATACTGTTCATGAGCAGAAGTAAAAGATAGGAGTAAATTATATCCTTTTACCTACATGATGAAATCTTTACATATTTTAGTGTATTCATCTCGACTCTTATCTGACGTTAAATCATCCCATATTTTAGCTAAGAGGCAAGCAACAGTCATTCGAGTATCACTTGTAGTAGCTAAACGAACACCATCTGGTAAATTTTGACGAAAAGATACTTCATTTTCGTCCGTAACCGACGCATCATTGGTATTTTTAATACGATTTGAACGCCAATTTTTTAATGAAGTTGTCCCACATGCACAAGCTACTTCTAATAGACAATCGATAACGCCTTGATAAAAGAGAAAAAACCAAGATTTGAAAATAACGCTTGAAATAAATATAGGGACTTCAGTGTTGCTGAGCTCACGGAACTATATAGCTTAACTAAGGAGCTTTCATGATCATTCTGGATAACATCGGTGCCTGCTTCATTTTACAGTTTATAAGAAAACATGAAATAGACCCTGATAGTGGTGTCTAGAACGAAAATGAAAACTCCGTAATTAAGCCATCCAATGCGAAGAACTCAGAAACGCCAAAAGCATCTACCCGAGCTGAAAGTATTCGGAATCATTTCAGGATATGAGTAATCTTTACATTTCATGTACAAGAATGACTTTTATAACTATATTCCAACCAAAATTCGTCAAAACAACCAGATATTCATAGTATGTGTAAAAAACTACTAAAACAAAGCGAAATAAGGACTGTAAAAAACGAACAATATTATAAGAACGAGATATGGATCATAATGTGACTTAATAACAAATTATATGATTATTAAACTCTAAACTATACAACAAACCAATACATGAACATAATAAATGCTAGAGATATATATGCAGCATGAAATTGCGAAGAACTCAGAAACGCCAAAAGCATCTACCCGAGCTGAAAGTATTCGGAATCATTTCAGGATATGAGTAATCTTTACATTTCATGTACAAGAATGACTTTTATAACTATATTCCAACCAAAATTCGTCAAAACAACCAGATATTCATAGTATGTGTAAAAAACTACTAAAACAAAGCGAAATAAGGACTGTAAAAAACGTACAATATTATAAGAACGAGATATGGATCATAATGTGACTTAATAACAAATTATATGATTATTAAACTCTAAACTATACAACAAACCAATACATGAACATAATAAATGCTAGAGATATATATGCAGCATGAAATTGCTTTATATGAAGTGCTTGGTGAACGGAGGGATTGTATTGATAACTGATATTATAAAATAAGTTGAAATCTATAGCTCAAAGTTTACTTTTTCATCAAGAAGAGCTATATGAAATCGTAGAGGCTAGGCTTGACACTTGTAACATTTAAGCGTTAACAATAAACGTTTGGGTAAGACTTTGAAAAGCTTGACTACAAATATATTAGTATCCTGAATCATAGTGAAGTACAGAGAACTTGTTCTTTACTGATCTATACGTTCTTATCTACAGACACTGTCCTCAGAGGTTACTTTAACTAGCGTTGTTGTGTTTCACTAGGATCTGAACTAAAGGAGAGCTTATTAGGTGTTGTAGAGATAGCTGGATTGGAATTTGACATCATGAATTGATAGGGGTTTGAGAAATTAGAGTTAATGAATTGAAGTACTACTGACAATTTTTTATATGCTTTTCACTTGGGAGATTTAATTAAACAAAGATAGTATAAACCAACAATAACGTTACCATCAGTCAGTGCGTTACAAGTCCTTGGATCGTAGTCTCCAGATTATACTAATTTATATAATGTCAGATACGCCCTATAACAAAGATGATAGCTATGTGTTGCAATTTTGTATTCAACTTTTAAAAATGACATTAACCAAATATGTGTCACACCCCCTGCCCCCTTGATGCTCTTTATGTGCAGAGCACGTGTCGTAATGACACTAAAAGTAAAATAACCAATAGTAAACGAATAAAATACAGATTTATTTGCAATCAGTTGTTTGTTTAATAAAACACTATTTTTCAACAATGACCCTTCAATATTAAACCAAAAAGCGAAACATATAGAAACTTTCAGGGATATATTTTTTAGCTGAAATCGTTTAAATATTGTTGTTTATCAAGATGAAAGGGCAACATATATATTAATCGGGTCAATTTAAGGTTGCATATTAAAAAAATCATGTGAAAAAACTATCCAAAAGTACGTACCTTCCATTCTCAAGGCCTTAAGTGACCAGCCAATACCTTTATCAGACGGAATAAATCTAACCAGTATTTCCAAAATATAATCTCGAGATTTCGCACTTAAACGATAACTATTTACAGATCGAAGAAGATGTGACAAAATTTCTTCAACTGGTTTTACAACTGATGAATCTGAAATGTAGAAAAAATATCAGTGCTTAGAATGCAATTCAATCTAAACTCTGTTATATACACCTAAAAATTGTATGGTGATAACAATTTGGTGAAACTATACCATTCCAATTGCATTCAAAAATGTACTTATTTAAATGTAAATAAAAGGTTAACTGTAGTCATGTTTATTTGGCTTTCGCATTACTTTGTATATCCTTAAATCCCAAATTTTAAAATCATTATGTAATTTTATTGTGAATTAATTCTTTATCAAGCGTATTCTATGTTAAAAATACATTTTCATTGGAACCAATTTTACTTTAATACCGATTTCCTTATTTCCATCCGGTTGTAATTTTGCGTAACAGTTTGAACCGATACATATATATACCAAGTTCAATGTTAATCATTACTGAATTAAAAAGATAGAAAAACTAAAAGTAAATTAATAACTGCAAAGAGTAAATTATATACTTTAAAAACCTAAACAGGTAAGATAGGGAGACAAAACATTGGTGGGATAATATAAAAAAATTTAGATAATAGAGTAGGTACATGTGGAATAGACTTAATCCTATTGAATTAGAGTTTCTAGTGATACGAAATAGTATGTCAGAATGAGTGGCTATATTTATTCCCTATAGGCAAGTCAAGAATCATTTAATGTAATTTATTGCTTAAGTAAGTTAGGTAGAACTGCAGTACTAAGTAATGAGAATTATGCAGCAGTACGGTTAGTGTTAAGGGTCAATAATGTAATCTCACTATCGAAAGTAGATGATACATATTTTTAACCTGTTTTAATCAAGTGTGTAAATAAATAATTTACAACTAAATGCTCAAAACTATGTACTGAAACTTAACGCCATAAATTTAAATATATACTACCTTTATCATGCCTTTAACAGCAGCAATGTTTTTTGCATTTATAGAAGCCACTAACAACCGAAATATAACAATGAAAGAGGCGTTACATATAAATTCTTTGCCACAAGAAATAAGTGACGATGATAAACAAATACACTATAAAGAGACTTGGCAATCAGGTATTCGCTTTGTTAATTTTAGACCTAATACATGAAGGTCACCGAGTATTGTGAAGAAATAGCTCCAGAATTTCAACGTAAATGGTGTGAATAACTGCTTGGTCCGATGTATATTTTTTCTGGTAGCTTCAACATACAGTTGTTAAAAGTAAAACGATTTGAAATCATAAAGAAGATACTTAACTATTTTTTTTGAATGCTGTAAAATTAAAATTGAGTTTAACTATAATCTGGTTCAAAACAAATGAGCGTCATATAAGGAAATAGAAATCTGTGGTAGTAAAAGATCAGACAGAGAGAAGAAATTGAGAAGGTAGAATGAATTTGAGGAAATACATGATAATAATGAAAGGGTAGATAGAATGATTGCATATGTACCGCTAGGGCCAAATTCTGACAAGTATCATCCAACGTCTCCAACAAGTGACCGTGGTTGTTGCACAGATCCCAAGGTAGTCTGTAACTATCAAAACTGGTTAGAGCGATCACCGATGACTTCATGAGCTGATATCATGTTATGTTTTGACCAGACTATTCCTACGCTAGTTATTAACAACGAACACTGAAAACTGAAGAAAATAAATTAATATGTACTTACCAGTGAACATAAAGAAACCATTCTCATCGGTACAAAATCATCTGTTGTTGGGATTATCCCGAAGTTTACTTAATAACACAAAACTTATAAGCTATACAATATATGTATAAGTGTCTGACTTCATTTTCAAACTTTTTAAAATGTAGAAAGTCCCAAATACAAAATAACAATAAAATACAGGATTTCGTATTCGGCTGTGAATACCATTAAATGAAGACAAAAAAATAATCTCAGATCTATAAATTTACAAAATCAGTCGAATTCTGTCCACAGGCGACTATTCACAGTTGCGAATTTTGTGATGAAATAATTGAATAAAACGAAAATTAATACTTCTAGCCAAAGTTCAATCATTTCACCTTTGATCAGTCGGCCATGCACAATATAAAACTAGACAGATATGTGCATCGGTCCAAGTTTCCACATCTCAACAGTACAGTGAGATAAACACAAGATTAGCAGAAGTAGTAGTTACGTCCGTTGTAGTAAGAAAAAGCAGCGTGGATATGTAGTATATGAAACAGGAAGAAACAATCAGTTCATCAAAGGAAAGGTATGGAGCAATTCTAACGGAAGTTAAAAAGGGAGTGCATTCATGGCATTATCGTCGATTCAGAGTAATGTCACCCAGTGTCCGACCATTGGTTACAACTACCGTGCGGATTCCAAACAATTAGTCTGCATCTAACTAGCATGGCTTGGACTAGAAATAAGTGACTTTATTGACTGGTGCTATATTTAGTTTGACCGCCCGAGTTTCCTTCCACTCTACTCCAATATCAATCAGACAGCATAACTCGTCGACGTAGGTGGTGTTTGGGTAAACACACAAAATAATCCCAACCAACTCAGTCGACGAACATTCACAACGGCATCGACTGATTTACCATCTTCCCCAACACATGAGTTTAACTTTATTACTAACCTAAGGAACGCGAGCCATGTTATGAAGATATTCATGATAAAATGCCAATAACCTACACATGTCATCAACTCTTAATGGTTACGTTTCGCATTCACACAGTAAGACGAAAAAAGCTGCTACGCGGCATACTCGTCATTTAGTTGATAGACAGATATCTTAAATACATCATATGTGACAAAAGTCGACAAAAGCCAGATGAGTTTTGAACCTGTGCCAACGTTTTATCCGACACCAGCCCATCAGAGCTGATTATACCTCTATGATAAATGAAGTGGTCTAAACGTCTAACTACTTCACTCCCTATATTTAGTTCAACTGATGACGCAGACTAGTCTTGAAGTAGCAATTTACATTTAAGGGAAGAGAAATGCAACCCGAACATGCTTAAGTTGTTGATTAATGCTATCAAAAGATGGTACTTTGTCAGTGTCTTCATTACACAGGACTACGTCATTTGTGTACTCCACGTCAAAAAGTAGGGCCCCTAATAAAAGGAAAATTCCTGTAAATTCAAATGAATAAATTATTATACTTAGCACTAAGTCTATGATGAAAGTAAACGAAAATGGAGGTAGTAAACATCTCGGTAGTGTGGAACATTTCCACTGATTTGTCTGTACCAGATTACGAAACAATTTTCAAAAACATCATCAGATAAATGTACCATGACATTCTCAATACTATCGGAAAACGGATAATAGGCTCACTTTACCAATCATTGTCATTGAAAAACACCTATTACTATTGGTTTCAGTATAATCTGTGTAAGAAGTTGTATGTAATTAGTTGTATTACATAGTAAAAACTATAATCTCGTAATTTACATCATGAACTGATTGCAGCTAGAAAACAATTGAAAGCAACGAATAACATGATTCTTCATAATTAAGGCTTAAAACAATAGCTGAAAAATTTATGCAGATTGGTCTACCAAAGGCGGCTAAAATACAGCATCCGAATTCTAAAAATCGAGAAACGCCAATCTACAAAACAGGCATTGCTGACAGAACGTTTAATAACACGAATTAGTAGTGTATTTCATTCAAAATTAATCGATAGGTATCTCGATGTAAGCTGAATATTTGTCAACAGGTATGCTTAGATAATCCGTGTTCATATCCAGGGATTACTTTTCAAACCTTGTAACCAGCTATAATTTCAAATGCTAAGCTTTAAGATACATTTGTAATGCACAGTTTAGAGATACCAACTGACTTTGGTGTTGGATAAACTGGAAGCAGAAAACACAAATCAGTGGATCGCAATTGTAGGACTAAACAGTGCACATGAATATTGAGTATTGTTGAAACTTTAAAAAATCTTTACAATTAACTTATACTTCCCTACTTTATTTTCTAAAGCGATGTTATCTATCCGAATCACTTAGCTATAAAAAAACAAAGATGTACTCAGCCATGCAACATTATGTACACCCATAATGAATACATCAACTTACCGATCTTGTATTTGGGATAAGAACATGGTGCAACTTTTTTACTTTCTGTCTCTTCACTAACACTCGCAGCTTCTTTAGCCTTGTGGTAAGCCTTCAATTGAGTAAGTGATTCCAATAAAGCATTCAGAAATCGACACCGTTCCAGTGATTGTTCGGGATTACGCGAATATATTCCATTAACGAAATACTGTGGTGTGAGTTCATGTAGAACAGCAAGACCCTTAATCAAAGCAAAAGCGAAAACTATTTAGTAAACAAAAGTGAAATATTATATATATATATATATATATATATATATATATTGCATTATTCAATACTTTCACTTGCATAGGAGACATTTGTCTGCAATACCTTAGACAACTCTTAATATGAAGGTGCACTACGGTTGACACCAACTTCATAGTTCGCGAAAGTAAGATGAAATTATTTTTTATTACAAAAGGTTGGCCAATAAATAAATAACTGGAACTGTACTACGATTTATTCGCTCTATTCTTTATATGGTAAGCATCATCACCCATTTAAAAACGACAAAAAGCAGCCAGCGAACTAAAAGCCAATAAAATAGGTTTCACTCAAAATCTATTAACACATATTCGATACAAAAATGAACTAATTACAGCTCTAAATCTGGAGTTCATTAGAATCAGAAGGGGAGTAATTTATTAAGCATGCACTAAAACGCTTGGTACTCGTTGATTCCTCCCTCTAGCTTCATTTATCACGGCTAATTTAACTGTTATCACAAAATATTTGATCGATAAACTTTACGGTTACTAAGATAACTGAACATATATTTTGATCATGTAACCTATTTCTGGATCCCAATTAAACAGTTATAGAAAGATGTTCAAACGAATATACTTTGAGAAATAAGGCTGCTATTGAGGAGTAAAATATTCAACTACAATAGTACGAATGTGAGTTATTTATCACATCAATAATTAATCATGAAGACGAAGGTCGTAGTTCTATTTGTTTTAACAGTAACTATCTGGATGACTGATACATGTACGATCCGTTTTTATTTAAATAAGAAATATGCGTTAGTTCGGAGTACAGCTTAATATTCCACATACGCAAAACATACGGTATATATTCACAGGACTTCAAAAAACTTCAGAAGATTTTAAATGTTTTTCCCTTCCAGTTGTATTATATTTACTGAATGTTCTCAAGTAAATAAAGCGTTTTCAAGTTGAAGACTGGTTAACAGAAGAACAAATAGAGTAAGACTTGCCTCCACGTGAACGAATGAAGCATGGTTGAACAAACGTGAGAAGAATAAGGCTTTTAAAGAAATACTACTTGAAAGGGATTCCAAAGAAAGATCATCAGATGACAAAAATTCGATAGGATTAGCTCTGCAACTGTTTGTCTTATACAAAAACTGTTAATCGGGACTAATATTACGAGGCATTAATAAGAACTTTATCGCTTTTTTGGAACTATACCAAAAAAAGGTTGAGACCAGTTATTTGGAAATATTTTTTTGCATCTGTATCAACTAGACATTTAACCGATAGCTGTTACTGCTGAAGGTGATTCATCAATATATACTAACTAATCACATGCTATTTACTGTGACCGAAATAAGAAAACGACGTTAGCATGCTCAAAACCTGGCTAAGAAGCTGTACAATCATTGGTCCATTGTCAGCCAATCAGCGGTGAGGGACAACCGAGAGGATGAAATGACATTCTTTTGAGGATTTTATATACTCTAATGTATTTATTTACTTCACACTCTTCTGTTCCTGTTTTCGAATGTACTTTATCACTTGCTTGAGTCTTGTTTTGATTTGGGATCAAGTCAAAGTTGTTGTATCGCAGAATACTAGACAGGGATAGAACGCAATAGTACCGCTTCAACAGGAGTGAATGTGCAACATTACGGGAAATTCTAAAGCCAGTAAAAACAGCATTCAAATTAGTGTAAATTTTGCTTCAGTGGATTCGTCTAGTTTATGTTCTTCTAAACAGCCTACCTTTCTACGAGAAACCAATAGGCTGCATATATAATATTAAACGAGTTTGTCTGAAAGACTATCTAATTAACTAGTAATCACGATAAAAGATATGTAGACTGAAACTCATGCTTTACCATCAGTTCTGGATTTCGGTTCAGTAGGTCATCTAGATGCACTTCAGACTGATTGCTTTCTGAAGACTACTAAGATGATAATACAAATGGAGTTTCTATCAATCTACTGGTTAAGGTATTCAGTAATCAATAATTAAGTTATGGTTTTAAGAAAATTCGCACGAATTTTTAACGTCTTACCTTTAGGAATGCTTGTTAGAGGTTCACTGGAAACATAACACTATCTGACTACATTTATAAATAATAACGAGATAACAACAGTCATATATAAACTAAGGAAGTAACTTATAATTCATAGGTCATTAAATATTTACTTCAAGGCATTGACGCTAAAATAAATAAAACTAACCCAATCTGGCTGATTTTCCACTAGTTGAGCTAACAAACGATGACAGGCAATAGTCAATTTATGATTGGAATGCTGGCAAATTGCGTAAATTTTCGAAAAACTTGGGTTTGTCCATATTAGTGAACTCGCACTCCTTGGATTTTCCTTAATTAAAGTTGATAAATTAACTATAGCCTTAAATTTTTAAAGTTGTGATACAAAAGAACGTCAATATACCTGTTCCAACTGTTCAGAAGAGCTAGAGTTTTCTTTTATGATATCGAACATCCTATTTAATTTTCCTAAAACGCTTTCAGACTCTGCAACATACGACGTGATTGCACTTTCCAGACTACGAATCAGATTCTGGGCTACTTTATTTTTAGGGTCAACACGAATGAGTCTTCTCGCAGTTTCTAAGGCTTCTTTTAGCATCCCTTTACCTTCGTAAGCTTGTGCACAACGATAAAGAGCCTTCGGATCACCAGGAGAGATACTGAGAGCTACATATGGTTATCTGATTATTCAAATAAACGAACCTTCTAAGGCAGTTGTCAAAGCATCATTATAGTTGCTGAGGTTTAAGTAACATTGTGCTTTATTGCTTTGTAACACTAGCTTCATATTGTTATCAGAATCGCACAAATCGAGACATCTGTCATATAAATCAACAGCTTCCTGGTACAGTCCTTGTTTAAAAAGTTCATTTGCTTCAGTTTTTAGTTCGTTCGGGTCTTTCATATTAACCTTAGCTAAAGAATAATAAATTAGGATATTAAGATTTTAAAAAACTCTAAAAGTAAATCACTAATTGTAGCATTAAAAAGTTTATATGTGTATCATTTGTTTTCCAGGTAACAAGACATTAATTTACTCATTAACAAGTAGTGAAAACGAACTTTTGGTTCCCTAATTGCCTAGTAGTATAGCCATGCCGTTCATAAAATAACAGCGACTAGTTATTAAAGAGTACGACTGAAAGAATATAAATTACTTTATTAGAAAAAAACGTATAGTTAATCTGCTTGAACTAGAAATATGTGGTGCGTAACTCCCAGTGATAACGAAAGATCATAATATTAAAAGACTAACTATTATTTTAACAATTCCAGTA
Organism: Schistosoma japonicum; assembly: GCA_025215515.1. Classification (NCBI taxonomy): domain Eukaryota; kingdom Metazoa; phylum Platyhelminthes; class Trematoda; order Strigeidida; family Schistosomatidae; genus Schistosoma; species Schistosoma japonicum. Next base: position 72,904,865 of record CM046069.1, read on the forward strand.
TCATTAGTCCATTCAAACCAGCAACTTTAATAACCGACACAAAACTTGAAAGGATTGTTTCTTTTAGTTAACCTGGATACATGCATAGAAATCAAAGGGTTGTTTGCAAATCGCAATCACAAAATTATTCTTTGGATGTCAAAAACCCGGTCGTTTTGTGCCTGGACCCATACATTAACAGTAAATAATATGAAAGAATGTGTTGGACTTGGCTAACAGTAATAGCTGTCAATCTAACATATCATTAAGCCAATGGAGTTGAAGCATAGCTCTCTTGAAAAATGTCTGGAGAATAGTGACTAAATATAGTAAACTTTTTAGTGGAAATTATCTAGCAACTTCAAAACCACCGAACTAATATGGTAGGTATACGAAGGTATAAGATGATAAAAGTATGAGATGATTCATCACTGATGATAAACTGCGTACTAACACATTAAGCTGTTCTCGTTCAAGACAATGCATGTATGCATAACAGAACACTTACTAAGATACATACGAACAAGCTTGGATATAAGTTTATCCTCCTACACGAAATAAACTTTAGAAACATAGTGCCTGATATGCAGAAATATCTTGTTAACCTTGTGATCTGACCCCTGTAAAAACATTTGATTAGATAAATTTTATCTGGGATCATTACCAAATCACAAAGATCCGAGTATAAACAAATTAACGTGTTTATACTAGCGTATCAATGTTTATTAAAAGTAACGTATATGTTTAATCCCGAAGCGACCGTGCTGGACTCAAGTACACAGAATATTCTTTAGTCAGTTTCATTAACTGGTGTTTTATAAGGCAAACAAAAATAAAAAGAAACCAGTTGAAATAACCCTGGCTAGGGTGATCCTATTTCCAAACAACCTTCTAAAGAAACCGAAGACCCAAAGCCGAAACTGCGACACTCGAGATATGAGAACAAGAAAACCAGTCGGTTTATAATATCTCGTCATGCAGACATTAGATATTGGAGACCGTCTAGAGTCAATTACCGCCGTCAACATTTTAAATACAACTTCCAAATAATATTTACGTTACTTTCCAGCTAGGTAAAGGCCAAAAGTTAACTAAATTGCACCAGTTGGGAACTAACTTAGCCCAAAACAAATAGCAAAGATGATTTACACGCTCAGAATACTGCCAAATCGAAGGTCGGTTTCAATGTCCAGTTTCTTGGTAAATAGCTGATATAAACCATTAGGCTTCTCTGATCTAGCCTTCCAGTGACGTGGAAGTTGTTCTTGATAGTTTTACTTTAAAAAGACAGAATTTTTCTAACATTTAGGTTGTAAAATTTTCAGATATCTCTTACTAAAGTATTATCTTTATAAAATTTTACTTCTTTTTCTTTTCTCTGGACCTTAGACTTTCCTCAGGATAATGGTAATCCAGTACAACAAATTAAATGATTTTCCACAGGGAAACACTGTCGTTATTCTGCAGAAGGTAATATATATACATTTATACAAGGGAGAAAATAGGAATGTATGATAGAAGAAAAACGGAAAAATAGGTAAGTAAATAAAACACACGTTTTTAGAAGATAGTAGAGATTGAATGTATGGATTAATATAACGGGAAATAGTATAGGAATACCCTCATTCAGACTGAAGAAATGAAGTAAGACTATATGCATAAATTTATGTCAACAAGTTTGACTAAATTTCCGGCAACCTTTTAGTGGTCCCCATTACCTGATATGAACGCCTAGTTTTTGTTTAAAACATTCAATGAATTAGGCTACTGTTCTAAAGCTTGCAAGGTCTTCTTTATGAGACCTGCCTCAATTCCATAAGAGATAATGTGTTTCTATGAAGTTGTTTTTTTAAAGGATATCTTCAAAAGGTTCTTATTAAACAGTTCACGACGATTCTATTGTGAGAGGATTTCTTTATCTAGTAAGTCCGGAATTTGGAATGGATTGTACACCCAAGTAACAGTGCAGCATTAAGTTGTACTGTCAATAACTAGGAGGAGAATGCCTGAGAGTGAAATTCTTTCTTTACTTATGTAGGTAATATACTACCTTTTCAATGAAATTAAATAATGAAGAATGTTCTGTTTGTTTAAAATAAGAACAACGTCACTCAACTGTTAAAAAGGACGTGGGTCGAAAAATGTAAAAGTCCTGTACCCTATTTTCGCAGTTCGTTCTTTATCATTAACATCGGCTTGATAAAATTGGGAGACTGAGTTTCAATAAGATCGTTATCTGCTTTTTAGCATCAGAAGTAAACGAGGCATAGCCACAGAAGTCGAATTTTATGTGGTGTGTACTCTGCATCTAACGTGCACTAGATTTTTTTCCTTCCTTTACTTACCATAGTAAGTTTATTTTCGTGTAGTTTAGCCTCAATTTTGTCATATTCTGAGCGGAGCCGAATAAGCGCCTTAAACGGTATAAGATACATATCAGTTATCAGTGGGCCAAGTTGGCTTCAGCCGCAGTACAGAAAGGCTGACGTTTCACCACTACCTGTTAATGTGTTTGTCCCCGCGTCTAAAGTGAGCAATAATACCTTTTTTTAAGTCATATTAGGTAGGTGCTTTTACCAAGAGTGCCTTTGAAGTTGTACCTGAACTGATGTCCACATTTGCTTGGGTGCGGGATGGGGGCAGTTATTATCTAACTTATGACATTTTTCCATTTGGATATGACGCCATTTTTTAACATACATTTCTAAAATATTCAAATTTAATTCATAGGGTTAGGAGTATCTTATACTTATATTACTCTACACATTTTGGCTTAAGTGAGTTTTATTTCACTGGAAAGCCACATAGAAAGATCAGAAACGGCGGGACTATACCTTGATAATCTTTTTATGTATACGCTGTTCAATTCCCTTAAACTTGATTAGTTTCAGTATTAAACACTTAACCTGTGCGAGGAGAGCAATGGATCTGGGAACCTCATATTTAACAAATACCTACTGTAGGTTACAGGTTGTACTGTGTCGATGGATTCTAAGAAGTCCGCGTGCTGGCACTCCCTGTTTCTTCAACAGGTTGTCCAACAATTCTATGATAGGAAATGGCACATAATTCTTCCTCAAGAAGCCCATGCTAAGACTAGTGCGAGGTTTTGTATTTGTCGATACTTTTCTTAATTTAATCATATTAATTGACCCAACGCTACAGGTCTGTGATGCCTGAGAATTTTTATCGCTGTACTTAAATATTGTGGTGAAAACGGACAATTTTAACCCAATAGAAGTTGGTGGCCTTTTAGTTAGTTCTTAATCAGATAAGACATAAGCCTCCGCACATTGCGTCAAAACGGAAATTTGCCACCGAGGTAAGGTTATTTTCCTGGTGTAAGAAACACCATCTTTTGGAGAACCATCCCAAGGTCACCGTGATGTCACACATGTTGAAAAGTGGTGTTATAGGGTCGATGAACTACTTAACCCTATCTTCCTCTAACTCAAATGCTCAATAAACGTTACCGTAGTTTCCATTCATAGGCAGTGTGGAATAAAGAATAACTGTCGAGGTTAGTTCCAGCACGCGTGCTCTTGTCCAGTCGATATTCAAAACAATGTGATTTAGCAAAAAGCGACAATATGTAGAACCATATATGTAAATACACACTATTATTTTAAAAAATATCATTACTTAATTATTTGACCAAACACGTTCAACAAATTTAAATTGTCCATTCATTTCCAACAAATAGACAATAATAAAGTTCAATTATTTTGAGATACGTCACGTAATGTCTGCTCAGTAGCAAAGTATTTACAACACAGTATTTCAAGTTCTGCACGTGTGCTTTAACTTGTAGTCGGAAAATACACTAATCTATTCAATACAAGTAACACGACCGGGAAAACGAACAAACCAACTTAACAGACACCACAAAAAAACATTAAGTAAAACAAGATCGACATTGTTATAAAAATTTGGTAGAAACGCAAAAAAACAAAACTATAATGAAGATAGATAGTAACTATCTCATTTAAAGTCAAACGATCAGTGAAATGCACAGCGGAAAGTACTGTGAGCACTCTGAGAAAGCAATTTGATGTGCCTGTTTCTAATATTGATTTTGTTATTCCCTAGTGTATTGTGATTAGTAGTTACCTTAATATCCTAATCCAGGAAGTCTCTTGAAAGTTATTCTTCACAGTAGGGCAGTCTGCTTGACCATACATGACGTATTCTTATCCAACCTAGTATTTTGTTGATGACTATGACAAATATAACTAGTGCATGATCATTACTGTGCAATAAGGTCTGCACTTAAACATTTTTGATGAGGAATGGATTACTGGGCAGTGTAAATAGTATTAACTTGTTTCTGAAAACTAGTACATGGTCTTAAAATTCGGTACAACTAGCATTGTATAATGACATACAACGATTGGACGAGCTGTACCTGTAGAAGAATAACAATTTAAAGTGTTTCTACTTTTTCCAATCGTCTTTTATTAAGTTTGAGTGTTGCTGTGGATAACTCGTGAAGAAGATCACTGTCTTTATTACGAAGTCGAGCTCGTTCAACAAGATCGGTCCCTTGGATACAATTCAAGGAATGTATTCGTGAAAAGGCGTCAGCAACTACATTGTTAACTCCAGTTATATGTCGTATATCAGTGGAAAACTGGGAAACATAGTCTACATAACGCGACTCTCGTGTAGAGTACTCATCTGAAGATGACTTCATCAAAAACATCAGTGGTTTATGGTCGGCGAATATTGTAAATTCCTGGCCTTTGATGGAATGTTTAAAATGTCGCACAGTACAGTAAATATCTAGTGACTCACGTCCAAATGTGCTGTACCTCGATTCAATGTCGTTTAATCGTCTTGAGAGAAATGCTGATGGTTTCCAAGCTTAGTCAGTCTATTTGTCCAAAATGGTGCCAATGGCTGAGTTAGATGCGTCAACCGCAATGCTGATGGGAGCTTCAGTATTGTGATGTGCCAGCATAGTCGTATTGGCTATACCTCTTTAGCTGCAGTAAAGCCTTTTTTGACTTTGCATCGATTGTAACCACCTTTTTATTACCACGAGGCTGATTCGTTAGTGGTTTCATGATAGATGCACAGTCGGGTATTAATCGACTGAAGGCTCGCAACTGCTTAGTGGTGGTTGGATCCAAATATTCCAGAATAGCCAACATCTTGTGTTTATAAGATTTTAATATCATTAGCATCAATAGTATGCCCAGGAATTCCAACGAGGTTGTTCCGATTTGGCATTTCCGCATATTTATGGTAACTCCATATTGTTATAGCCTTACATAAGCTATATCTAGATGTTTCATATGTGTTTCCTAATCCAAGCTTGCTATCAAGCAGTCGTTGACTTTTGTATGAACATAGTCGCGTCTGAAGAACACGTCATCGATGAAACACTGAAACGTTTGTGCAATATTTCTTAAACCGGTGGGCATTCAGAAGAATTCGTAAAGGCTGAATGGGTTTACGAGATCCCTTTTAGGTATGCCATTTTTGACCATCCGTATTTCATTGTGCACCTTTATTAGGTGAATTTTTGAAAATGCTGTCATGCCCTACAAAGTGGCCGTTAGGTTGTGGATGTGTGGTGAAGGGTAACGATCAGGTGTTGTTTGAGCGTTAAGGCATCGGTAATCACCAGTGGGACGCCAATCATTGCTATCTTTCTTCGGGACCATATGTATGAAGATGACCATGGGCTACTGGATGACTGGATTATTCCCAGGTCAATCATACGATCGAATTCGATTTTCGTTAGTCAGCGTGCTTTGAAAAATACAGGTTGACCTTTAGTCGTGATGTGATGTGTAACATTGCTGGTTACACATGATAACTTCGACGTAGCCTTATGCAGGTCTGGATGTTTGTCAAGTATTCAGTGAAAATAAGGTATAATCAAATGTTTCAAACGAAAAGGACATGAGTTACAACCTGTAGCAGTGTGTTACCGTCCATTCACCTTCTTTTTACTAGGGTCCACGAATAATTTATGGTGGCTCAGTAAATCTATGCCTATGATAGGTATTTTGACATCGGCGATGGTGGAAATTCAGTGTATGGAATTGCGTAAACCCACGTTTAGGTAGACATATCTTTTACAATACGTGGCTATTTTTTTCTGTCGGCTGCCTTTAGATTGAATGGAGCTTCATGTTGGCGATCAAAGAAAGTTGCAGAAAGAATGCTGACTTCTGCGTCAGTGTCGATGAGGTAGTGAGTCTTCATTGCCACCTCAGTGATGAATAACAGGTGGTTATTTTCACCGGGAACGGTTGCCACCAGGGCATGCCGGCAGGGTAGTTTCCCGATGCGTCAACAGTGGGTTCGTGACCAGGAAAACTACAGAAATCACGCTTTACCTTGGCTTTAGTGATATTAACAACAATATGAATTTTCCCTTCGTCAAGGTAGAGGTGAGAATCTTCTGCGTAATGAGCTTCGTCGTCAAGAATTGCTTGGTTGATGTTGTTTCCGTAGGTCTAAAAAACGAGAAAGAGTGTAGCGAAATTTCGTTACTTCGTCTTCGGTCTCAGGAGGTTTTTTTGTAACGAAATAAACTCCATAGTGGCGAGTTCAGGTGATCTCCAGAATTCAATCAGCAGACAGAGCTAGTTCATCCACTAGGTTGTTATTAAATGCTGTCAAAACTGCTTGCACTTGTTGTGGCAGTTTTGATAGGAAAGATGACTCAAGAGACCTTCGTCGTAAGTGCGTTGACCAGTTACCCCTTTCATACCACTACCAAGCTCGATAGTGTGAAACAACTCATCAAGACGTTGTCTGTTGGTCAAGTCTTCGCGTTTGATAATTCATCTTTTGAGTTGGTCATTAAGTCCTAGGCAGTCGGGGCTAAAAAGGAAGGGATGACATACCTGTCCAATTCACGCGAAAGTGACCTTACAACTGCAAGGAATTGAACACCAAGCTCTCATATTATCTTTCCAAAAAAGATGAGCTGAAAGTTTGAAATCGTAGAGGTGATAATTCTAATAAGTTTAGGAGTCTGATCGAACATTATGAGAATGTGTGCAAATATAAATGGTTCTGTGAAAAATATGCGGAAAGAAGAAAAAAACACCAAAAATACTCTGTTTAAAGCTATTAAAAGGAGCAAACTTACAGCATTGGTTGTATCTGGATCACTTTGTGCTCTTTTCATTGAAGTGCACCCGGTATATGACCAAGTTACACTTGTCGTTCAACAAGAGCAACTTCCAGTGATTTTACCCACTCTTACGAATGAGAAGAAATCTGGAAGCAATAAAAGATTGAAGAAAAGTTATATTAAATCGCGAATAGAGCGTCAATGGGATAGCAACGTCTAGGCTGCCAAACTAGAGAGAGAGCTGCCTCCATAGTAAATCGTGTCGTGATCTGACGGTGATGCGTAACCGTGTGACTTCAACTAGTTTTGTCCGCTTAAAACAAACATAGTCATCATCAGTGTCGAGAGTCTATGAAACTATCTATTTTAGGGATAATTTATCGCCAGAATGCTTTGAAAATACTAATGACTTTGTCAATTCTCCAAGTATAAATTACGAAAGTAGTCTCACAAAAGTTAGTCGGGCGTATCTGTAGTCAAATTCTTGAACCTGTAAAACCCTTTACCTAGATATACAGTGAAATGTCTCCCACCAAATCCTTAAAAGAATGCTCAGTGTCTATTAAATCTTTTCAGGGACCACATGTTTATCACTCCTTCCACCGATAACTAAGATTTTTACTTATCAGATTAAAAAAAGAATACAGATTTTCAATCTCCACGCAACAGACACTTTTACCTTTCATCAAAGTACATATCGATAAAAGTGTTTTCTAATTCAACTTAGGAAAGAATGAAATCCGTTTGGTGCTTCTGAATTATTGTTCCCAACATGATATCACAGAGCAGTTGTGATAAAAAATGCATCCAAAGAAGCTGGTTTCTGTTTATAATAAAACTTCATACAACGATAATTCTGTAGTCAATTTATTATATTGCCTAATTCAACGCGAATTAAAAAATCTCGAAAAGCCCCCAAAAAACAGGTACGGAATGTATTCTCAAAGTATAGCCAGTGCTTTGTTACAGGATAAGAGAAATATAAAGTTGATTCCTCTAATTTTAAAATATATTCTAAAATAAGGAGCTAACCCAAATAAACCAAACACCTCCATTCCTTTGTCGTGAAAATACGATTAGAAGGGTGAAACGTGAAATAAAACAGTTCAGCAATTTATACAGAACCTTTACGTGAGGTTTTTTCCTTGTTTCGTCAGCAAACATTTTATCTCGTGAACTTACTAATGTGGGTAAGTATGTTTTCACTACACTCAACAAAAAGCTTACTTATAAAAAGCTCACCTAGACTTGTCTAAAAGTCTTAAGACTATACCCGATTGTACTTATTTCAGCGCATTTTGATAGAAACGGCGTCTTTTGTTTAGCTGATAATACGATCCGTAGGGGCGTTTTTTCAATAGTCTGTGACATGCGTGCAAATGGCGAGGTTCGCTAATAAGTTTAATTCATAATGTGATTTAGCTGAAATTATTTTCTGTCGTAGGCCGGAAGCTACCGACAACAAAGGAGCCAAAACCCGTCCCTTACAGAATGCGGATATTTGCTCCTAACTCGGTTGTTGCAAAATCACGTTTCTGGTACTTCATTAGAAAGCTAAAGAAAATGAAGAAGGGTAGCGGTGAGATAATTTCTTGTGAAAGAGTAAGTCGTGCACTTCAATCAGTTGTAACTTTGACCTTAATCTTATTTTATACAAGTGCTTATCTTAAATAAATCAGTACTCAACAACTAAGGGACACGCTTCTTTGTGTTAATGCTATTAAAACAGCATATATTTTATTGTGAGATTAGTCGGTTGTTTCCACACAGTATTTCCTTAGATGGTAATAAGTTATTTTGTAGAAGCCGTCATCGATTTGTGTGACAACGATCATGGTGTTAGTAGTACTTTATTCGACTACTGCTTTCGCAACCATGCTGCTGTCACAGTATTTAATTGAGATTCTATTTTTTCCAGTAACCATCTTTAAATAGCTGCTCTTTGACAATTTCTGTGGTGACCAGCTGTATTAATGGCGCTGAATTATTGTAGTTCCACTTTTTACTGGCTAGGTATCATTCTGAGCTACTAATTATGCATGTGAGGCTGATAGATACCAATACTCATCAACCATAGTAATGGTTGTTTGTGATCCTTTAGTTAGTAGATATAAGCTTTAAGTTGAACACTACACATAGCAACTTGCTATTCATTTCCAAAATAAATCTATGGGTAGTTTACAGCCACCTCCATGGATACCCGATTCGTTCACATTTGTTTGTTCTCATTGCTATTAGTAGTGGCTGTTACACCCCCCCCCCATCATTGTGTCGTTCATCTATTGCGTATTTAGCATTTGTTTTTGAAGCTTCCTGCATGTCAAGCTATCACTCTTGACGGCAGCTCATCAACTGGTTGAATGTAGTCAGCTATGTTAATCAATAGTTGGTTTACGGACAAGTAATTAATTCGACATTTTATTTAAGCGCATTGCATTGAATTATATTTGCACCTTTTACCGGCTTAGATTTTTCTGAGCTAATAATGGTGCATAAAGTAAAGCTGATTGTCGTGTATTCACGCATCAGCTACAGTTTGTTTGTCATTAATAATTGCATTTAATATCATTCCTGTAATAGATACACCCACGAAAGCCATTGATGGTTAAAAATTTCGGTATTTGGCTAAGATATGATAGTCGTTCAGGGACACATAACATGTACAAGGAATATCGTGGTTTGACGGAGGAAAGTGCAGTGACTCAATTGTACCGTGAGATGGGTGCTCGTCATCGTGCTCGAGCGGAGTCTATCCAGGTAATTAAAGTGGAGGCAATACCAGCATCGAAGTGTCGTCGCCCATATATTACTCAGTTCCACGACAGTAAACTGAAGTTTCCTCTACCTCATCGCGTGGCCCGTCCTCTTCACCGCCCAAGGTTCACAACCAGAAGACCTACAACAGCCTTCTAGTTTTACAATAAATTTGAATGGTTACTTTCATTTGTTCTTGATTATGTATTCCGTGTTAGATTTTGTATCCTCACTATTTCAGTAAACGCGTATTAATGCGAAATTATGGTTTGTTAATGGTGTATAATATAGGCAGCTCTTCCTCCTCAACTGTTTTATCTGCCAGCTTACGCGTATTCAACATTTAATTGGTACTTTAATCATTTCAACTGCTTTATCCAGTTGTTTGTTCTTATTACTTTATTATTCTGCTAAAGTATAGTAAAGGGACATGCTTGAGCGATTCTTATACTTTCCGCGAAGAAATAGCCATTTTATGCAATTAGTGACAATCTTTTGAATTCACAGCCAATTAAAAATCGCTTACTGTTTACCGCCCAAAATTATTAAGAAAAAATTTGTTTTTCTTACCACAGAGGAAAATATGTGTAGTGTAACAAATACTAAGATTTTAAGAAAACTGTATAGCACAAAAGTTAACACTCTAAATTATTCGTAAATGTAAATTAATCTTAACATGCCCAAAACCATGAACACTTAATTGAGTCGATTTAAAGTTGCATAGGAGACTACTGCCGTTCCTACAAATTGTCTCAATACAGTTGTCATTCAGCTATATAAACTAATGAAAATGTAGTTATTTTCAATTTGCAGGCATAAAAGCTTATAAATGGGTTAAGTAACTTCATCTGGCATGGAGAATATGTATGCTATTTTAATCTTATGCATTTCATGGATAGTTTATTTACTTACAATTATTGTCTTCTGCCTGGTATCACGAATTGGTCTAAGACAACCGTTAAAAATCAGGAATTACTGGACAGCTATCTCGGCCGAGTATGTAGTTCATCAGCGGTGCCCGTTCACTGATTAGATAAGACAGGCTTTATAAATTCATGAGTTTCATCGTCTTGTTTGCATTCTCAGATTTCCGAAATGTATGTTTATTGGCTTATTTGGTTACTGGTTTTGTATGTTTCAGGAGTTGTTCAGAGTTGTTGTTCCTATACTATACTGAAGCAAACTATGTATATATATACATCAATGTAATGCTTTGATAAAAAAAAACTGATTTCGGGTAAATATATCTTCACTTATTTCTAATTTTTCAAACTGGAATTACTTTACCAACTCTAACCTTATACTAATTGTCGTGAAATAATTAGTGTGTAGTGGCTACTGAAGCAATGTTAGTAATATGCAGTAAATGACAGCCGATTACTAAAATATGAAATGTGTGTTAACCGTCATTATAATTACACTGAGTAAGGTATGGTGATTTAATAGTATTATGTATTGTGAAAATACACAGTGCCCTTGATGATTGCTAATCAATGTGCGGACATGTTTCCCCCGCGACTAACAGTCCCTAAGCCGGAATAAAGGAAAAACAACGATTGATGAGCCAAACAGACAGAATCGGTTTTGTATTTTAATCATGTCTTTATATATACACAAAATTAGACTTCACCGTCAAATAATTTGGAAACTGACATTAATGCAAAATAAGAGTTGTAGTGAGTGTGGACTGGGGTAACGTATATGCGGTCAGTTAACTATAGTTCATAAATGAGAAATAATATAACAACAGTTAATGCATTGAACGGGAGTACAGGGTGAGGGCAACGTAACAATATTAAGAATAAAATGCTTACTTCTTATGCAACTAACAATAATGAAATCATTTACAGTAAGAACAGTTCCTCATTAAGTTTTCCGTCATAATAAATAACAATACAGTTTACTTGAGTAATTGTAGACGAGGATCAGGAAGCAATGTCCCAATCACATCTGGTAATCAGTATTCTTGACAACCAATGCGTTGAGACGAAGCGCGCGATGTTGGGCATAGGAAGTGTCTGTTCGGTGATACTACAACAGAAGTTAATTATTCATAATATCATCAAAGGAGACGCAGTTTATGTCGAAAATTATTACAGATGCGTTAGTTTAAGTACCACCAAACAAAGCGTTTAAGACGCCAATCAGAATATATATAAAAATTGCAAAAAATTATTAATGTGTTGGAAGAATATTGACACGTTAAACACCACAAGCACATTGCTGAACAAAAACTTTCAAAAGTGACGTTAAAAATATGCTAAACAGTAACGCCGTTATATCAGTTATCACAAGTAACGAAATCGTAAAAGTAATTTCACCCAGACATTTATAGGAACACTTACGCGTTCTTATTTGTTCATAATTAACATTTAAGTTAATTGAATTCGTCATAGATAGATGTTGGCTAGATATCATTGAGAACCAGAGGACACTCGTCTTATTATGGAACTCCCAAGCAGTGTTCACCCTAGACTTCACCTCAGGAGCTTTAGGTTAGCGAAAACCTGACCCTGTTGAGTGCTTGGTCTGGAATAAATGGTAGGATTCCTGCTTCCATCAATTTGTGATATACTGCGACTATCATCCATAGTTATCGGTGATACCACTCACTCTCAGAAAGTCTGAACTCCACCAGTCGCAACTTTTCACCAGAGGTTCGAAAACACTTGTGAGCTGATTACTTTAATCGAACTGAGGTGGTTTGTAGAGAATGGTACCTATTTTTAGTCGACTGAAATTGTGATCGCTGAGGAGTCCCATCCCGGGACGAAACATCTATCTAGTACTCCCTGGTGTCATATCAACATCGATATGACGAATTCAATCAACTAAATCTTAATGTCATTCTTTACAAACCACCTCAATTCGCCTAGTAACTATTATTAAATTGCATGATTCATCAATTTATATAATGCATTTAACGATTTCCCGAGTGTATAAACATTGGTTTTTTAATCGCCTGATATTGCTTACTTGTGTAAGTGATACATAACGGGCACTGATACTTTCTGAACTTTAAAAATAGTATCGAGTATAATTTATTAGTAAACATTTGTACAAGATCATACTGAAATGCTAATTTTGATCAGAAAACGCGATACACGTTATTCTTGTACTAGACTTTCAGTAATACGTTATTAGTTTTAATATATTGCCAGTGTTGTTTTAGTACGCCAATAATATCTTTTGTGTTATTGCACTTTTCTGTTTCTCTGTCTGCTGTTTGCTTTGCTTCCCTTGTCAGTTCATCAGTGTCTGCTATAATATAATTTGTTCTGAGTAATGTTCCGTGCGTTGATCCTGATTTTTGATGTTCATTACAGTTTCAACCGACAGTAGATCCTAAAAGGTCATTTTTTATTATCTGCTGAGCCTTCTACTTACTGTTCCAGTGTTCCTTGTTGGACTACCATTGGTTTTGGTTTCTAAATTAACGAATAGTATAATGTAGCTACTCACTTTGGCGTATCTAGACCGATTATCCTACACCTACCACACACTAACACTTTCGTTCTAGCTTTTGTTAAACACCACCTGTTGATTGCACATTATTGATGTGCTAATCATTAAATTTTGCAAAGGTTTCAAGGTGGATTTTATTAATTAAACATGCATCGTTGATTATAAATAAAACTTACATAAGCTGTGACTATGACATAAAAATCCAATAAAAGTATTCTGAATTACTGAGTATGAAACACTGGTTTCGTCTCAGACTTATCCTGGTCACAGTTCCTACAAAACACCCAATCTCATATCATGTTTTTTATCTGGTTTTCGAAATGAGTTTGTATTCAGTTCAGTATACTACTTCATCCTCAACTTTGATTTTGTTTGTATTTTTTTCTTAGTTTATTTTCAAATCTGACAAAATAACTTGTTAAACGTATGACATTGCATGCACAACTTTAGTAATCCAATAAAAAGATTTCAGTTAAGTTAAAAAAAGCTAAAGGCCATTTGTCGCATTCTAGTAGAGGGCACAGTATTCTTTCGACAATCATTGGGAACATTTACCTTTATAACTTTAAAGGTGATGAAAACAGAGGTCTACTTAAAAACTTAATCTGTGCCGAAAACTAATACAATCTAGCAACCTTTTCGAAATAAACAATATCAATTAGGTCGAGACATACAATATTTTACATTGATTTAATTATTAATCTAATGTGATACATAAGGTATATTTTTGTTCTAATGATTGAATATTGTTTATTCATTTTGGTAACTTCTACCTATAATGAGCTAAAAATTAAAAGTGTACAGCATAACCTCACAATAAAACAGACTTGTAAAATATGTATTTTTCACCAAATGAGGGACAATGTACTATGTTTGTGCATTGTGTTTATAGGCAATCAGTTTGTAAAACCATTGAGTTCCTCAATATTTTATCTATTTTTGACATTATAATGTTTTCTAGCATAATTCTTGGACAAATTAGTGTATGAAAGTGGACGTATAATACCAAAGTAGTTCCAAACATGTAGGAAAATAGATTTTATTTAAAGCAAGCTTAGTTTTCATGTAAAATTCATTTATGTCGTTTTCATGATTGATTAACCGAAATTTTTTATAAAAATGACATCAGCAAACAGATTATTCTGCCGTATGTGGAAGATATATCTGAAATTACTACCAGACTATTGAGGCCATTTGAAATAAGGGTCGCACACAAACCAACAAGCTCACTACAATCAGTTATGTGTAAACCAAAGGGTGAGATAACAAAAGAAGACAAACCAAATGTCATTACAAGATCAACTGATCCAACTCTGATGAACACTACATCAGACAAAACGGCCGACCTCTGAATCTCTGCCTACATGAACATCACTTAGCCATCAACCGCAACGACGTATCGTTGAACAGTCATGGACACAAGTTTGGTTGGGAAAACGTAGTAATTTTGGGCAGGGAAAATACAAAAAGGACAAGAAAAGGTTTAGCAGCTTGGCATTCAGGTCAATCGGCAATCAATAAACACATTGAAAATTAATGAACAACCACAAAATAATTGATCAGGTCAAGAGAGAAGAGAATAAAAGTGTGCGAAAAGTTGCAGAACAAGTGTCATTAACAAACGATCAGATTCAAAGTCGACAGAACAAGCCGCTAATCACTTATGGAGAAAATCATATAATTCCCTTTTATCAGAAGTTGGCGCTTATTAAGTCGTTCTGAATGACGACGAAAGCTCCACGATTAAACCATCTAGCCTAAAGAATGCGACCAAACCGAAAGTTAGCTCTGTATGTTGACTCTTCAACAGAAGATTGAATTCCTGAAAGGTCACATTTCTCTTAGTTTTCTTTGAAAGCAACAATATTTAGGATTTGAAATCTGTGTGAGCCGTTTATTACTTACTTTTTTATGTCCTGTGTCTACAACTCTGACGTTTATCTCCCGGATTACCTTTAAGACCAGCCCGTAAGCTTCATATGATTAATATGCACATAAGGCCTTGGACGAAACTGATTAGATGTCGATTTTCCGTGTTTAAGCGATATTGTAATCAGTTATCGCGCTATTACTGTAATCACCAGGAGTCAGCTGATATCAAAATTCACACTGTCTAAGCTTGGCATGTTAATTGTACATGCATATTAAAACTATTCTACATGATTACTGACTGCATTAAATCGTGTAGCTGCCACAGAATCATAGGGCTTATTTCTTCTGGAAATACAATTTGTATATGGTTTTCTTGTTCTGAAATATGTCACTTAAAGTTTTGTAAAGAATGATGCTTACATTTTGTTATCGCTGAAAACGAACTGCAGTGTAATTACGTCACCTAAGACCACTTAAGTAATCTGAGTCAGGTTTACATTTTCGTGAATTTTTCTCGATGGTTTTACTTTGCAGTGAACAAACTATGAACCACTGATGTAGTATGTTCATATTTTGAATGCGATAGTATAACTTTAATTTACGTTTTTAATCTACATTCGCAGATGGTACTGTGGTGGCCTGATTTTGTTTCAATTAGGTTGTTTAAACTTACAGTCCATGCTAAGCACAAAACTTATAAGCATAGAGTGAGTGAGATTGTAGTAAGAATGCTGATGAATGGTCACTTTATCACTGAAAATATTGAATCATTCTTGGAAAGATTTACAGGATTCCTCACGACTTACCAACGAGTAATGAAAATGTGTAAAAGCAGTTCAACAATTCAAAACTAAGGTCTACATAGCATACATTGTATTAACAACTGAGATCTAGAAGCTGTTTACTGATATATATCAGATTTCGGCCAACATATTCAAAGTTTATCGGAGTTCAGTTGCAACCAAACTTTAGTGGCAGTTACATAAAGTTCCAGAAATTTAGAGACAACTGTACTGATTAGCAGCGAAAGCAGTCATGTTACTTTGTATCACTTTAAGCTTACCAAAATTTCTTGAATCATTCCACACAGTGATTAATATTTATTAGCACATTTTAACACGGCTTTTTTCATCATAGTCACAACGAATACAAAGCGGGGAAGTAAATGTTAATCGTACAGTGAATGCACACTAATGTTTGCGGTAACTAAGTTACGATGCAACCTTTCTTTGGAGACCATGTATAAAAGCATATCACATGGGAAATATTACGTTTTAGTGTCATCCAGAATTGTTACTTACTAGGCTCTTAACTAACCAGAAGCAACCCTTTCGAAGATATTTCCGCTTTTATACCAGATTCTTTTGGTATCAGCTTGCATGACGTAACAATATGTGCATCTATGTAGCGAACGACTTCTATGCATCACAGAGCTAACTAGTTAAACCCATGTCACTTGCTAAATAAGTGTTGACACACCTCACTGTATTAATAGTATTGTGACGGTTAGTAACAATAACGCTGATTATGAATAGCTTGTATAACTTGTACCTAAGATGATACCACTCATCTATAAATTCACGTTCGAGGATCAACGCCGTTAAGCCCAGTAATAGAAATACACATGTGCGCAAAGTACAGTAGGCGAATATCTTATGATTTTGAATACCGTTTACTGCATATAAACACGTTTTCACACGCATTGTCACGTAAGTGCCAGCCATTTCATTAGACATTTAACTGCGAGTGTTTGTTAGTGAACAGTGGACATTATATAGCATCGTATCAAATAGTTGCACTTAAGCTCCTGGAATAAAACATATTCATTGCCACGTACACTACGAAACCTAACATATACCACTCCGTACTACTGCAAATCTGAAAATGCAAAGGGAAATTATTAAATACTAACTATTTATTATAGACAATATGTTAATATTGGATGATACAAGCAGAGATCTTTAGTAAAGGTGATTAGCGAACCTGTAGATAACAGAAAAATACACCAGGTTACGAGAAAATAGAAAGATTTATTTCTTGCTTCTTAAAATTCTTTTCGTATAATTGTCAATCTATGTAAACACTCGCATTGACAGACTCACTAAACCTTTGAAAAGTAAACCTTCCATTCTCATGCGTATTGATCGTTTTTGAGTTGACATTATGTGGCGACAAGGATGTCCCTTGAACATATCTAATATCCACTTGACTCACCTAGGTAACTTTTGACTTCATATTTCGTATATCACTAGCTATTAGCTCCTTTTGACATGTATCCCGCACATATTCCATAATTTCGGCAGACGATGTTGACTGTCTGAGAACTGGGCTAATATTCTTCTTTTCCTCTTCAGACAAACGTCTAAACCATGGATCGCACCTCATAAACGACTTTGTGCAGGCATGGTTATGCGTCATGATGTAGGAACGGATGATATACTCATTAACATTCAACACGACGCGAAACATAGATTTACAATCCATGAATTTTGACCTAAACATTCAAGAATTACAGTTTACCTTACGGTTTGTTCCTCTGACCAATTCCATGAGATTTCCTTTTAATACCGAATGCACATTTAAAAACGACGAAAATGTATTTAAAAGACGAGAAAGAGGCTCGTTGACTCTGCAAATGAACATAGTGTGTGCAGGTAATCTACGATTGCATTAAATTTTTTTTTCTTACAGACTGAAACTCTTCAATTGCTTGCTCTAAATCATCCCAACTGAAAAATCGTCGAGCAAGGACTATATTTTCAAAGGCAGCTTTCAGATCAACAGTTGTTTCATGTGATGAACAGGCCAAACAACTATTACCCAATAAGATTGTTTAAAAACTAAGGACTTACCTATTTTTAGCCATATTTCTCGGAAAATATGAGTGTTGTGTTTGATTTGTGAATGTCAATCGAAAACGACTAGTCTGCAACGCTGCAAATGCAAAATATCCGCCACGAGGCTAACCGTTCAATGTCCCGAAAATGTCATAGCGGATAATCGAACTTCAAATTCGAATAATTTGTGCCATCCTAGACACCGTTTTTCAAAGCTTACTACTTATGATATTCAAGAACTGAAGGATTTTTTGAGGTCAATCTGACTATTCGGTGTTTTTCAAATGCTGAAACAGTTGAACATTTGCATTTCTCCTGGGTCAGACAAAATACATCCCTCTGTTATACGATGAGGCTGAAATCATAAACATACCACTACAAAAACTGTCCAGACATAGCCTGAGTTAACTGCGTGATTCTAGACAAATGCAGGCTGGCGCGTAGCATTCGAATCTCTAGGAGTAAAGACCCTGGAAATTACCGACCAACGACTCTCCTTTCTATCACTTACTTACTTACGCCCGTTACTCTTCACAGAGTAGTGTACGATTCCCACCAGTAGTCTCCACCGAACTCTGTTCTTAGCTATTCCTTCCAGCTGTTTTTAATTGCCATTCATCTTTTTAATGTCTGCTTCCACTTCTCGACGTAGTGTGATCTTTTACCTTCCTCTATTCTGTTCCCCAACAGGATTCCAAGTTAATGCTTGTCTCTTGATGCAGTCTGACGATTTCCACAATGTACGTCCTATCTATTTCCAACGTCGTTTCCTGATTTCCTCTTTGATTGAAAGTTTGTTTGGTCTCTCCCATAGTAGGCTGTTGCTGATGTTTTCGGGCCAACAGCATTTGGTATCTTGCGAAGATAGTTGTTTATAAATACTTGTACACTTTTGATGATGTTTGCAGTAGTTCTCCACGTTTCAGCTCCGTACGCCAGACCTGTCTTCACTTTCGAAGTTGTTGAGTCTGACTTTGAGGTTGACTGACAGTTGATTTCAGTCTTATTTGTTCTTCAACTGTAAGCATGCTGCCCTTGCTTTGCTTATCCTTGTCTTTACATCTGCATAGGATCCTCATTGTTCATCGATGATGTTACCCGGGTACGTTATAGTATTCACTTTTCCTAGAGTTTCTTAATGAACTTCAATTAGGTTAGTGCTCCCTGTGTTGCATTTGAGGATTTTGCTCTTTCTCCTATATATGTTCAGGCCTATTGATGCTGAGGTTGCTGCTACGTTGGTTGTCTTCACTTGCATTTGTCGGTGTGTTTGAGCTAGAAGAGCTTGATTATCCGCGAAGTACAGGTCATCATGTTGCATCATACTTGTCCACTGAATTCCATGCTTCCCCTCAGATGTAGAAGTTTTCATGATCCAGTAAACCACTAGAAGGAAGATGCGAGAGCAAAGTAGGCGGCCTTGTCTGACACCAGTCCTCACTGGGAATGAATCTTTCAGCTGTCCTCCTCGCGAAATTTCGCATTGTAGTCCGTCGTAAGAATTCCGGATGATATTAACGAGTTTCTCTGGTACGCCGTAGTGTCGAAGAAGTTTCCATAATGATCTCCTGTTAGTGTTGTTAAACGCTTTCTCATAGTCAATGAAGTTGATATATAGTGACCAGTTCCATTCAATTGATTATTCAACGATGATCCGTAGTGTTGCGATTTGGTCTGTGCACGACCGATCCTTACGGAAACCAGCCTGTTGATCTCGAAGTTGATCATCCACTGAGTCCTTCATTCTGTTGAACAACACTCTGTTGATGACTTTTCATGGTACTGAGAACAGTGTGATCCTTCTGTAGTTCTCACGTTTGTCGAAATATTCTTTCTTTGGTATCTTGATAAGCTGTCCTACATTCCAATCTGCCGGCACTTGTTCTTTCTTCCAGATCCTCGTAAATAAAACGTGAATCATCCTTGCCATTATGCCTATATCTGACTTGAGTATTTCATCTGGTATTTTGTCAGGTCCTGCTGCCTTTCAGCTTTCAATTTGTCTAACTGTCATCTTGATTTTTTCCATAGTTGGTAGAGCGACATCTATCGGAAGAATTGTTGATGCTGTCTCGATATCTGGTGTGTTCAGTGGTGCTGGCCTATTCAAGAGTTCCTCAAAGTTTTCCACTCATCTGTCCCTTTGTTCTTGAATCTCGGTGATTGACTTGCCTTCTTTGTTCTTGACCGATAGCTCTGGTTTACTATATTTGCCATCTAGCTTATTCGTTGTGTCGTATAGCTGTTGTATATTTCCTTCTACTGCAGCATTTCCCGGCGTCGTTTCAAGGCTTGCGTTGTACTATCTTTTGTCGGCTCTAATGCTCCTGTTTGCTTGCTTATTCGCTTCTGTAAATTCACTTTGTGCCTTGATTTTCTCTGCACTAGTTCGGCTGTTGTTGATTTCCGCCTTTTTGTTCCTCCTTTGTTGAATTTTGCTCAGCGTCTCAATGGAAATCCATTCTTTTTATTAGTGTTTCTTGCAGCCCATAACCTTTTGATATGTTGAAGTTAGTGTTTATTTGATTCCTTTCCAGCTGTCCTCCACAATGGTTTCTACTTTTAGCAGATCTTGTAAGGCTTGAAACCTGTTGTTGATAGTTATTCTGAAGTAAATGAGTTTGTCGGTATCTCGAAGATAGGCTGTGTTGAACGGTTGTAATGCTGTTACTCCATGCTGTTATCCATTGCTTCTTTAGCTTCAGTTTCATTTTGGCAACCACTAGGTGGTGATCTGAAGCTACACAAGCTCTTCTCCTGTTTCTCACATCTCCAATTGATCTTCTGAATTTTTTATTGATGCATATATGATCGATTTGATTTTGTGTATTATGATTCGGTGAGACCCATGTAGCCTTGTGTATGCGTTTGTGGGGGAATATTGTACCACCTATGGCTATTTTGTTGAAAGCGCATAGATTTGTAAACCTTTCACAATTTTCATTTTTTTCCTCCAGTCCCCGTCGTCCCATGATGTCTTCGTAACTGGTGTTGTCCATTCCAACTTTGGCGTTTAGGTCCCCATTAGGATTGTCAGATCCTTTCCTGAACACTTCGCTGTAATTGACTGCAGCCTATCATAAAACTGATCTTTGTCCTCGCCGTCGCCGTTGTTGGTGTGTGCATAACATTGGATGATGATCATTGTAATTCCCATCTACATTGTCTTGAAAGATGCTTTAATGATCCTGGATTCATGTGGTTACCATCCTACAAATGAACTGCGCGCTTCCTTGGACAGCATCAGAACAACTACTTGGGTGGGGAGCATTTTCCTCCTTGTGACCGGAGTATAGTAACACCTCTCCTGTAGCTAATGTTTTCTGTCTAGTTTCAGTCCAATCGGTTTCCGAGCACAGTCAAGTCGTATCTCGTCATTTCTGCAGCTATTTGATTGGTATTTCCGATCTTCCACATTGTCCGTACATTCTATGTGCCTATGAGAGTTTTAGCTGTGGTTGTTAGAATGTGGGGAGGGGGGCATCGGCCTCATGACTTCTGTAAAATCTGAGCTTTTATTACAAGGCGTCATAAACATTGCTTTCACTCCCAGGGCAGAGTTTAAACGGTTTAGTTTGTTTAATCTGGTTAGCATTTTTTAGTAAGCTTGCGTTTTCGGGGTAGGAGTGCTAACCCATGCCCAACCCTCTTACTTTGCCCGGTCTTGGGAATGATAGTAACTTTAGAAAAACTACAGGCTGAGTCCTTTCCATTCCGTCTACAATCATGAAATACTTAAATAACCACCTGGAATCCACCAATTTCTCTCTCATTCTAACAGAGTGGTTCTGTAATGGTTCCACAGACCTGCTCATTTTATGGACAATTAAACTAGCATCCTCAGCCTGAACTGTATGAATGATGTAGTAAATGTTAATTTCCCAAAGGCCTTCGAACGAGGTAACCATGCTTGTATCATCGGTAAGCTGGCTCGGATAGTCATTAAACCTCTGCTACTAAACTGGTCTAGGTTTTATCTCGATAAACGGATATTCAAGGTGACGGTAAATTACTCATTTTCTTAGGATGAGGGGTGTCACAGTGGCTTGGTCCTGGGTCCACCCCTTCGTCTAAGCAGCCCGAATGACATTCCTGAACAAGTATTTGTAGCAACTTAGGTTGACTAGTTAAGAGTTGACTTCATAACTTATGTATACAACAAAACAATAAAGCTTAAGTATTCATTTATTTCCTTATTCTTTATAGGTATTATATCTCCTATTATCTTAGATTGAATGTTGAGATGCATTTGTGTGTTTGAATGGTTAGCACTCCGCGTTACTGCCTCCTGCCCACGAGACTGAAATAAAGACCTATTATCAAATATTCTTGTTTCTCCTGTTAAATAGAACGGAACCTACCTGAACGTTAAATATCTTCCAAGCTACTAATGTTTACCCACGACGTTAAACTTCGGAGTGATATCTGTGACTAGAAGGATGGACTGGCACTACAGAACGATCTAAATTAACTTTAAACTTAAGCAAGCAAAGTGGGCTGACTTTAAACTTAAGAAGATGCAAAGTTGTTCATCTGCAGCAAGAAGCATATCACACACTTTAGATAATCTTCCTTTGAATGGGTCACTAGCATAGTAGGATTTGGGCATAATAATTCCCTATAGACTTAAATCGATTCCTAGATGTGACAAAAATACCTCCCAAACTAGCATCGTACGTATAACCCTGAGATGCGTTTTAAGCGAATTTAGTAGTAGGATCTTCAGCCTAATTTTCAATAGTTTGTTCACTATCATGGTGTCTTTTTAATTACCCTAGAAAGACAGGAGTACTCTCGAACAAGTCCGATGAAGATCCTTAGCACCAAGGTAGGTTCCGTTCTATTTAACAGGAGAAACAAGAATATTTGATAAAAGGTCTTTATTTCAGTCTCGTGGGCAGGAGGCAGTAACGCGGAGTGCTAACCATTCAAACACACAAATGCATCTCAACATTCAATCTAAGATAATAGGAGATATAATACCTATAAAGAATAAGGAAATAAATGAATACTTAAGCTTTATTGTTTTGTTGTATACATAAGTTATGAAGTCAACTCTTAACTAGTCAACCTAAGTTGCTACAAGTTTCCCATAGTCAACAATTGATGGCTACAGAAGGCAATTTTCATTATATATTAAATCATATTTTAAAAAATGTCCTATCTATTTTTCGTTTCGAACATAAAAGCATCTGTTTTAATCTACATCTGATGCCATTCATAACAATTTTCCTGTTTCCAGGACTGCATAGAACATCAGCTACATTATTTCATCAATTACGCTGTTATATATGGGCAGGAAAATGTGGTTGGTAATGTTTAGCTACATATTAAAAATCTATGTGGATCAATAACTGAACATTTCCATTTTGGTATTTAGTACAAAACAGGTAATTAAATAATAATTTATTCAAATAGATTTCTAACAAGATTTGCTTCTATAATAATTATTGTTGATGCGTAAAAATGAAAGTTATTAGACTACTCAAGGTAATTTATAAGTTGTTGAGATCAATTGATTATACAGGATTAATCATAATCATTAAAACAAAGTCGGATAATAGTAATATTGTGACAGGTGTACTAGTAGACATTAGAGTTGTAAAACAGCACGAATTAATATCTCAAAGATAGAAGAATGTCAAAACTTTTGGTGAATCAGACATTAAACGATTTGTAAGTAGAAAGATGCATCGTCTGATTTCTCCGGGGTTGACCTCTTTCCAGGAGATAAACTTACTGACTCAGAATATGCCGATGATATAGTTCTACTGAGTGAAGATGCTGATAAAATGCAGAACCTTTTGACTACCTTAAACTTGAACGTAAGCATGTCTGGGATGCGATTCTCCCCATCCAAATGTAAAATGTTCTTTCAGGACTGGCTTAATTCGGCACCAAAGTTAGTGATAGGGGGTGAAACTATTGAATGCGTTAACCGTTTTACTTATTTAGGGAGCCTCATCAGTCCTAACGGTCTAGTGTCCGATGAAATCCCGGCCCGTATACATAAGGCTCGATCGGCTTTTGCCAATCTGCGTCACTTGTGGCGTAGGCGAGACATTCGTTTAATGACGAAAGGACGCGTTTACTGTGCAGCGGTCAGATCCGTTTTACTTTATGGATGTGAAACATGGCCATTAAGGATAGAGGATATCCGTAGGCTCCTAGTATTCGATCATAGATGTCTCAGAAACATTGGTCGTGTTTGCTGGGACCACCGAGTAAGCAATGCATGGGTTAGGAATAGAGTACTAGGTAAATACGGTAAGGCTGTAGAATCCAAACTGAAGCAGTTTGGACTGAAGAGTAACTGTCGAGGTTGGTTTAGATACGCGTACTCTTGCCCAGTCGAAATTCAAAACAAATGGTTGGGTGAGGAACGGTTCTATATAAAATTAGTTATACAAATGTACATTATTACCTAAACAAATGTCACCACCAGTTACTCAACCAAAGTTTATCCCAAAAATGGGGATAATCAATTAAGTTCCAAATAATATACAAAAATGTTACTCTATCCCTTTAGGATAGATTGCGTGTTGTCTATCCAGAAAGTAAGATCTAAATCTATAGAAATATCAACAACAACGCATCGAAAGTTACTTGTTACAAAACAATTTCTGAAAATGTGCGTCCACCCACAATCTGGAAATGCACAAATCCAGTCAAACCAAGTAATGCAATCAAAAAGAGGAACAGACCAATATAGCTTCCGCCCAAGCCAAAACGTCCAGTAAAACAAAGTGTATAAAGTTCATACGAATAACAGAAATCCAGCACGAACGCAAGAAAATACAGATATTACAATAAGAATAAATAGCAACTATCTCATTTAGAAATTAAAGATTATTAGAATGTACAACTAAACAGATTAAGAAAGGGTGACAAACGTATTTTGAACGAAACACAACGAATTACAATTAAAGAAAAAGGTTACTTGGAGGGATTTTCAACAAAACCAAAAAGAAGATCTTACACCGGCCCGTAAAATCCCTCCATGTACCACAAGACCACTTGATACCTTTAGTCATGGTTCAACCTATTATATTATTATCAAGCTAGAGGAGCGGGTAGGACTTACAGCAGTACGCCTACCTGCCTTATTTTCTCTAAATTACAGTAAGACTATTCTGATCCTTCAAGAAGACATATCTTGCGTATGTCTCGCCTAACTATTCCATTTCTGGTGCGAACGGTTACCGTCCTAACCTTCCCGTCGTTATCTATTTCACAATTTTCCACCACTCCTAAGGGCCACTTTCCACGAGTAGAAATATCTGAAATCACAATAACTACATCGCCTTCCTTGAAATTACGATGTTCAACCAACCATTTTTGACGTAATTGCAGAGACGGTAAATATTCTTTCATCCATCTTTTCCAAAACACATTAGCAAGATAATTAACCTGTCTCCAACGTTTGCTGTACTTATCAGTAATAGTACCTTCTTCAACTACTCCGTCACACTCTCTCAGTAATAACAAATTATTCGGCGACAAAGCTAGTTTATCCTCGGCGTCTTGGGTCACTGGGGTTAAAGGTCGATTATTTAATATCTTCTCAGCTTCAACCAAATACGTGGCAAAGGCTTCATCGGTCAAAGTCTGGTCCCTGGTGATCAACAACAACAGCCGGCGTACTGATCGAATCATCCTTTCCCACACTCCCCCTCTATGACTGCACAAGGGTGGGTTGAAGTGCCATTGAATCTGCTTCGTTGCTAGTTCATTACTTATCCTTCGCTGGTCCCATTGTTGTATGAACCTTTTTAGTTCAGACACCGTACCTATGAAATTCGACCCGTTGTCGCTGTATATTTCTGTGGGCCTTCCTCTTCTCCCCATAAAACGTAGTAAAGACATTATAAATGAATCGGTGTTTAAGCTATGCGCCATTTCGATATGTACAGCTCTTGTTTGTAAACAAGTAAACACACACCCATATCTTTTTTCAAATGATCTTCCTCTTTTAACTATGAAGGGTCCAAAGTAATCAACTCCTACAGATGAAAAGGTATACCAGCCCTGCTGAATTCTACAAAGGGGGAGGGGTGCCATCAGCTGTTGTCCGGGACTCATCATAAACCGTCGACAAGTCACACATTTGCCTATTACTCTCTTGACTGCACTAGTTCCCTTTACTATCCAGTAATTCTTGCGAATTGTGGCCAATACTTGAGAGGTTCCTGTATGTCCTTCCTCTCTATGATAATGTCTAATGATCAATTCAGTCACAAAGTGTCGGTTAGGTAAAATTATTGGATGTCTAAAAGTGCTTGGGAAATCGGCGTAATTTAAGCGACCTCCAACACAGAGCAGACCATCCAGCATTATCGGGGATAATCTTTTCAGGTGGCTATGTTTGATTAAGTTACCGCTGTTTCTAAATTCACTTATTAACTCCCCATATACTTCCTTTTGAACCATCAACAACACCTTACGCTTAGCTACTTCAAGCTCATTAACCTTTAGATACCCTAGATGGATGGATCCTTCACCACTCGAGGAACTCAGAACCTTAATAAATTCGATGAATCTTCTAAACCATGCTACAGCTCTGACCAACTTCATCCACTCAGAAAAATAAGACAGAATAGGAGAGCTGCATCGTTCTACACTACTTAAACTAATCATAGACAGCGGTTTTCTAAACTCAATGTTTTCAACAGTGGGTTTTGGACATCTAATAGTCATTCTAGAAACACTAGTGTCCAACAATGCAGGACATTCAAACCAAGTTCTGAGATCGCTCACTTTATGAATACCTCTAGACGTCCAATCACCTGGATTCTGTGACGACTTTATATAACGCCATTGTTCGACACTCGTAAATTGATATATGACTGCTAGGCGGTTGGCTATAAAGGTACTGTATCGACTCTCCGTATTCTTGATGTAATACAAAACTACCATAGAATCCGTATAAAAGTTTACTTCACTAAAAAATCTGGGGAAACTTTTCTTTAGGACTTCACTTATTCTCACGCTTAACACCGCTGCCTACATCTCCAATCTCGGTATAGTGACTTGTTTGATAGGTGCAACTCTAGACTTGCTAAATAATAAAACAGTACGGTGACCGCTGTGGATACCTGACCAGTGCGTAGGCAACGGCTCCATATCCCGACTCCGACGCGTCACTGAATAAATGCAGCTCTACCGTCGCGTCTGTTTCGTCAATTACTCTCTTGATTCCTCGGGGCACAGTGACATCACCTATCTGTAGCATAAATTTTACCCAATTTAACCAGACGGAAACGTCCGGCTCACTAAGTGGTTGGTCCCAACCTACCTGAGCCTTGCATAGCTTCTGCAATAGCAGTTTAGCAGTGAGACACGTAGGAGCGATTAGACCCAAGGGGTCGAACAGGGAAGAAACGACGGACAATATCCCTCGTCTAGTCATAGGTTTCTCCGTTGCGCCGAAGCAAAACTTAAATACATCTTGTCTGGGATCCCATTCCAAACCTAAAGTTCGGTGAGTGACATTATAACATACAGGTATGTCAACTAAAGGCCCATCGTCGCGTACAGAAGGCAAAACAGCCTTTACTATCTCCGAGTTAGTTATCCATTTCTTCAATTTGAAGCCCCCCTTACATAGTAGCTCATTTATTTGCACAACAATTTTTTTCGCTTGTTCACAGGTGGAGAAGGATACTAAACAGTCATCAACGTAGAAATTATTCTTAACAGCATCCACGACAAAATCCTCGTAACCAGTTGAGAATCTTTGTGCAGTCTTATTCATAGCAAAGTTTGCACAAAACGGTGACGACGTTGCTCCGAATGGATGTGAAGTCATCTGAAACTCTACCGGCTTGCTTGACGTGTCACCATTCGGCCACCATAGAAATCTCAAAGCCCCTCGGTCATGCTCCGGCACCTTTACTTGCATGAACATTTCCTCCACATCTGCAGTAACGGCCACAGCTTCTCTGCGGAATCGTAATAATATACACACTAACTCAGCAGTGGTGTCTGGTCCTTGATAAATCATGTCATTTAATGATACCCCTGCAGATTTGGCAGCACAATCGAAAACTACTCTGAGCTTCTCTGGTTTTCTCGGGTTTATAACTGCATGATGAGGTAAATACCATCGGGGGAGATTCCCTACTTCACGTTGCGTTTCTGGGACTTTCTCCGCATATCCCTTAGTAAAGTTATTTTCGATACTCTTAGTATACTTGCCATGAAAACAGTAATCGCTTAACATTTTGCGTCTTAAACTATGTAATCTGCATTTGGCCATCTCATAATTATCTTTTCTTGTATCTACATTATTTCTCCATGGGATGGGTACAAAGAAATGACCATCTGCAAAATAGGTTCCTTTCTCAACTATCTTAATGGCATTAAGGTCGTCCATTGAAAGAGTCTTATCATTCAAATATACATCAGCAAACTCCATGTCATAAAGCCTACGCAGTTGGTTTTTCGACGAATCTCCCATACAAGTGTGATTTACGACTCTCTTCACCCATCCACGATAAGACGTGAGGCCAAAAACGGCCCACCCCAGTAGCGTCTTTATTGCGTATGGTCGCTTCCTGCCTCCTAAACGTTGATCTAAGACCCAGTGGGCTTCAGGTACATCACAACCAATTAATAACAAAACTTCGTCAGAGTCTATACTATCTAAGGGTACGTCAGTTAAGTGGGGCCACTTCTGCACCTCATCCAGCACGCACCTTTCAGGCTTACGTCCTGGTATTCTTTCCACTACCAATGCTCCATTTATTTCGATATGCTCTGTTTGGTTTAATGAATGTACCTCAAATGAAGCGTTTGTAGCTTTAGCTGTCTTGTTACCACCCACTGTCTGGAGAACTATCGACACTTGCTCCTCCTTTAGTCCAAGAGATTTTAAGCAATCCGAGCGTATTAATGCCGCATCGGAGCCGTTGTCAAGAAGGGCATAGCCTACAACTTCCGCATGTTTTGATCTCAACCGTATGGGTATCATTCCCAAGCACACATGATGACCTAGAGACTTAGTATATCCACAATGACTCTCTACATTGGAATTACTTTCAAGGGGATTGACCTGTCGATTACTATGTAGCAAATAATGATGTCGTTTAGAACACTCATCAACATTACAACGCTTTGTCGATTTGCATTCACTGGCTCGATGACCTCGCTTTAGGCAAACAAAACAAGCACCCTTAGACCTTGCATGAGCCCATCGATCTTCGACCGTCATTGATATGAAACTTGGGCACAGATAAATGTCATGATCCTTAGAGCATATACTGCATTTACGTTTAACAGCTAAACTGCTATACTGCTCCGATTGCAAGTGACAATTCATCTTCGCGTTATATCCTTTCTTTATACATGTCGCCAACTGTCCAAACCTGCTACTCGCGACCCTGGCACGCGAAGCTATAAAATTGGTAAGCTCGGCAAACGTGGGTTCCCTAACGTTTTCTGTCAATGTATCGACTATATCCGCCCATTGTACTTGCAATGAACGGGGTAACAACTTAACGATGCGTTCTAGAGTCGCTAAAGAATTCAAATCATGGTTATAATCCATTTGGTTTAAAACCATTGCACAATTTTCCATTTTTACAGCAAGGTTTGCTAATTTCTCAGCATCACTATAATCGTTTATTTCGCTGAACAAGCCTTCCAACGTTTCCCTTGCGATTACGTGCGGTTGACCAAATAACCGTTTCAAAATTTCTCTGGCCTTGCTGTAACCAGCAGTGGGATCCATCATGACACAACCCTCAATCGCAGATTTTGCCTTGCCCTTACAGTAGTGTATTAAATATAACAAGCGTTGACTATCATCAATAACTCTTGACGCAACGTAAGTCTCGAATTGCCGTATAAACATCCAGTACGCCGTTGGCAGTCCATCAAAATAGCTCAGTTCAACTTTAGGGAGATCCAAACCTACCATAACAGGTGATAAACCTTTTCGAGGAGCAACATTTGCATCAACTAGTGATTTGGATTTAAACCGTCCACCTAAACTAAGATTCTTTCTTTCATCTACTACATAGTCAGAAACAGTAGCCCTATCATCATTACCCTTATTTAAATCTGAACCATGACACATAAAGGTATGCAAAGGGACTTGCTTTGTACAAGGAGGTTCATCGTATAGGTTAGCTTCACTACCCTCAACCGGCTTCAAGTTCGATTTTCTTTGACGTTTTGATGACATCACGAGCCAAATTAGCAAAACACGAAACAAAAGGGTCTTTGTGCTTCAAGCGACACCAGATCACTGTAGCCAAAACACTTATTCCGATATCCTGAGATTTGTTTAGAACTGTAGAATCCAAACTGAAGCAGTTTGGACTGAAGAGTAACTGTCGAGGTTGGTTTAGATACGCGTACTCTTGCCCAGTCGAAATTCAAAACAAATGGTTGGGTGAGGAACGGTTCTATATAAAATTAGTTATACAAATGTACATTATTACCTAAACAAATGTCACCACCAGTTACTCAACCAAAGTTTATCCCAAAAATGGGGATAATCAATTAAGTTCCAAATAATATACAAAAATGTTACTCTATCCCTTTAGGATAGATTGCGTGTTGTCTATCCAGAAAGTAAGATCTAAATCTATAGAAATATCAACAACAACGCATCGAAAGTTACTTGTTACAAAACAATTTCTGAAAATGTGCGTCCACCCACAATCTGGAAATGCACAAATCCAGTCAAACCAAGTAATGCAATCAAAAAGAGGAACAGACCAATATAGCTTCCGCCCAAGCCAAAACGTCCAGTAAAACAAAGTGTATAAAGTTCATACGAATAACAGAAATCCAGCACGAACGCAAGAAAATACAGATATTACAATAAGAATAAATAGCAACTATCTCATTTAGAAATTAAAGATTATTAGAATGTACAACTAAACAGATTAAGAAAGGGTGACAAACGTATTTTGAACGAAACACAACGAATTACAATTAAAGAAAAAGGTTACTTGGAGGGATTTTCAACAAAACCAAATAAAAGATCTTACAAAGGCTATTGATGAAGTAGTGAATCTTCCCCAGCTGAGGTGGTTAGGACATGTGTTGCGTATGCCTGACCACCGTCTACCTCGACGAGCAATGTTGTCTGGTATGGGAGTAGGCTGGAAGAAAGCTGGAGGTGGCCAAACCAAAACATGGCACCAATCCATGAAGTCATTGACAATTGGGCTGAGCCATATTAATAGATGTAGACTACCTGGTTGGGGCCCACACTATGATTGTAACAAATGGTTAGAGACTTTAGGTGATATGGCTCAAAATCGTTGGCAATGGCGCAGGTGCATCCACTTCTTGTCTTCCTCCAAATTCTAATTTCTGAGCTTATTATAATTTTCTCTTTACTGAATCACTTTATATCTCAAATCTCATCTCTGATCTCTATATCTTTCCATTAGTACTTACTCTGTTACTACCTCCTCTACTCTGGGATTTGGTCCGACAATTTAAACTTTATCTGCTAATTGAGGCATGGCAACTTGAACTGATGTACGCATGTACCAAGTTCTACGTTGTAACTTACTGACTGACTGAGAAAGATGCATAGCAGGTGCGAATAAAAGGGAAAGGACAAAAAATACAATTAAACTGTAAATAATTATTACGGGTGACATTAAAATTTATTTGACCAAGCAAAAACACAGGACGTTACTAGTGTCTTTGGAATATCAAAACTACGGCTGTTAGAACGATCTTCACCACTTTCTGATTCAATCCCTCAGGTATATCATCTTAAATATCTGATCTGCAAAAGTTTTGAAATAATTCTATATTTGTGTGAATAGATCCACAAGTTCGGGAGCAGAGTGTATTCAAAAGATTTGAATAGGTTATATTGGTAAACTACTTCAGTGCATGCAATTAATAGAGTTTCCAACGCCCAGCACACGCGGAATACAGAAGCATATTGTCATTGTATACAGGAGATCCTGAGAATTTATCCCGGTTCTAAATACCTTCCAATGATAGAGATCTCCCTCTCCACCATGAAGTATTAAAATTAACACCCTTCATACGAAACAGCGGTCTTGTTTTGATAACGTTCAAAATGGTCACTATCAGCTGAAGTTTTCAACGCCGTTTCATCAGACAAGTAGACTGCTCTTCAACAGAGACCGCTAACCCATCGATCACATCTTGGGAGACAGGAATTAGGCCCATCGAGATTAAACTTAGGTTTGTCTCCTCAGCACACAAAGTGTCACGAGGCATACTACTGCACTCTGGACTGCACTCAATCGGACTATTACCTAGGCAATCAACGAATCAATAGTAACTTCAAGAAGAGAGACCTAAGTTTAATTCTCAACAACAGACTAGAGGCTAGAAAAAATAGAGTGGACGTCACGAAAACATACTCCAGGTCCCACCGAGACCGTAGGCAATGTGGTATGATGGCACCAGACCTGTACCTCACAATGCTTACGGGGTACATATAACTTCCGTTGAAAAATCATAAGATTGTCTCTTCACCGCACCCTTACAATAGACACTGACCATCTCGAGAGATTATAGGGGTAAGCAGCAAAATGCATAACAAGACTCAGCTAAAAGCAACACGCGCATCTGCTACGACAACTAGGGCCGTTTGCCCTGGGGGTAGCCTAATTACCGTATACAACTTACTGAACAAACATGGATTACTAATAACAGCATACCGGAAGTTCCACATGGTCACATACTCCAATAAAATCTACAAACTATTCCCTTCACTATTACAGGTTAAAGTGTGAATAAATCAATTGGTTCACAAGATCCCGTCGAACAGGCATTGGACTAAGACTGTCAAAAATGAGATGGTGGCAAAATTAAGGACTGCGTTTCATGCAATACCTCGTGCGCATTCAGATTCGTATAAGTTTCTGGGTATACTTACAAAGCCTTATCAGTAGCAATTTGCCGACCATATTTCTCAGTCTGCTTTTAATAGCCTCTATAACAGTTTAATTAATTCACTTCCTTTGGAGACACCTATTGATTGTAATTGCGCTGATCATGATTGCTACTGTTGTTTTTTTTTCTGCAAATTTCAACTGTAGCACTAGATATCACATGAAACATCACATTAGGCTTTTAAACGTATGATCTTGTAGAATCGACACATTAATCAACTGCATTTTCCAAGTTGTTCCTTTATCTGAAATTTTTAGGATTTCATCACATCGCTTAATCCTAAATAAGCTTATGGGACTTACTTAGTTTATTATTTTTAGTAGTATTACTGACTTTATAGTAGACATTTTTGACATATGAATTGCCTCGAAGCATCTGAGGTTTTGTTTACATTGTATCCATATGTCATTTTATCAACTTCCTAGAATTTATGTTTAGGTGTAGTGGGAACTGTTATAAGAAATTCATAGGACCATTTACACCTTACCTTTAAACTCAGACATTGGCCTATCAATTGAATGTGCTTCTGTAATATAAGTGGCCTGTCAGAATAATAAAAATCGACTTGTAGTTGTATGATCTTAATAGTGAAAAATTAGCACAATTGATTCTTTCTTTTTGGCTGTGTCCCTATTTGATAATCATCACTTTTAATATTTCATGTTTCCTTCAAAAGTCGCGTAGTTTCGACGGTATTGTGGTTTTCAACGAAAATAATGTTTATGAGTATCCTCTAAGTCAGTTGCTTATATCGTTTTGTGCTTTTACCTTTTGTTTGTTCTCGTACAAATACTCTAATATGTGAACACGTAAGGCTATACTAATTTTAATTTGACTCGTATAATGATCAAAGTGGCGTCTAGCGGTCCTTCGTTATCATGCACCACACTTCAGCTTGCACGCCAACATAATTTTTAACTGTTTCTGTAATTTTAATCTCTGGTTTTCAGCTCTACTTTGATTTTATAAAGTTTACCACATCAATATTATAACCAATTTATCAGTCATACGGGTATGGCTGTAATTTCAGATATAAGGTATGTTTATTGAAAAAAATTAACGTTCCAGGAAGCCAAAAACACATAAGGGAAAAAGAGTTTTAGAGCGCAGGGCTCCTAAATTAGTAGAAAATGACAAATGCACACTAGTTATAAAGGGTGGTCATACTAGTGGAACCGTTACTGCATTTCTCAATGATTTAGTAAGTCTGACGTATATTTTTATTGTTATTAGTGTGCCTTAAAAAAACCACTTGTTTATCGTTTAAAGTGGAAAAATACGGTCCTTCCATTCGAAGATTTGTCATTTATTGTATGTTCCTTACATAACTGTCTTATTTCTTAGGAGAAAATGTGTAGTAAGTTCGATTGCTCAATGTTTGTTGTCGGGATGCATTCCAAGAAAAGGCCGCATAACATTATTATTGGAAGGCTACATGATGGTGAGCTGTTAGACATGTTTGAGCTAGGTATAAAAATGTACAAACCGTTGTCGGATTGCAAAGTAGTCTACGTAATAATACTATCTTTTTAAAGGACAAAACCCTCATATATGGATCTAAGCCTATGTTATTGTTTTCTGGGGAGTTATTTAACGTGGACATGAAATATATGACTTTGAAGTCTCTGTTAGCAGGTACGTATACAGTTCAGCCTCGAGATAGCTTTTTAGATCTTTTCAAGGGTCCAACAATCGAAAAGATAAGGACATTAGGTGTTGAACATCAATTCCACTTTGTTTTGTCATCAGATAAGAATCTCTGTCTTCGCATCCGGAAAATTAATCTGTCAACAATAAACAGAATAAGCTCAAGCGAATTCACTTTCCCACCTCTTAAGACTCCAGATGGGAGAGCAGTTCAGATTTCACTTGAAGATGCTACTCCAAGTGTGGACTTCGAGTTACGACGAGTGTGTTTACCATCCGAGGTAAGCGGTCTGATGCTGTACATGTGTCCCTATTCTTTTAAGTTTCGTTTAAGGATACTTTGTTGTTCTGATTGCCTTAACTGATTTCGAGTTGTGTCTAAAGATCTAATTCATGTAGTTCGCATGTAACCACACTCAGTTCTTCATTAAGTAATTTCATAAAGTAATAGTATGTATTAGTCCTTTATCTCCCAGAATATTCTATCTCTAGCCGGCACTGTGTCCGGTTGAAAGTAGTTGAGAACGCGTGACGTCTCATAAACCGTTTGGTTTAGATTCAGATCACTAACCGATTTGTCGTATCCACCTAATAATACTCGCTAACATGTAGCTGCAAGTTTCGCATCAGTATTGGCAACCTACGCGTATCTTCTGTCTTTTCAAATCATGTTATATATTCATGAGACAGCATAATGGTGCCTAGTTTATGAGTTCTTGCATGTGTAGATGGGCGTCTAGCATTCTCTGCAAGCTGGCATAAGCTGGGAATAAATATTGTAGTCGATGTATTCAACTATTTCACTTTTAACAGTCACACTAGATATTAGCTTGAATTATTCTTAGATTATATGGAGTTAAAAGTTTGTCCTAGTTATTTCCGTATGGTTATTCGGGATGTTTGTGTTAGTCAAATAAATGATGGATTTCTCTCTGGCCTCTAAAGTGTACTAAACAGTTAGTTAGTCAGTTGCAACGTAGAACTTGGTACATGCGTACATCAGTTCAAGTTACCATGCCCCAGTTAGCAGATAGAGATTAAATTGTCTGACCGAATCCCAGAGTAGAGGAGGTAGTAACAGAGTAAGTACTAATGGAAAGATATAGAGATCAGTGATAAGATTTGTAACAAAAAAAGTGATTCAGTAAAGGGAAAATTATGATAAGCTCAAAAACTTGGAATTTGGAGGAAGACAAGGAGTGGATGCACCTGCTCTATTGCGAACGATTTTGAGCCATATCACCTAAAGTCTCTAACCATTTGTTACGATCATCGCGTGGGCCCCAACCAGGTAGACTGCATCTATTAACATGGCTCAGCCTAATCATCAATTACTTCATGAATTGGTGCTATGTTTTTGTTTGGCCGTCTCTATATTTCTTCCAGCCTACTACCACATCAAACAATATTACTCGTCGAGGTAGACGGTGGTCAGGCATACGTGACACATATCCTAACCACCTCAGCTGGTGAAGATTCACTAATTTAACAATAGACTTACCGTATTTACCTAGTACTCTATGCCTAATCCACGTATTGTTTATTCGGTGGTCCCAGCAAACACGATCAATGCTTCGAAGACATCTATGATCAAGCACTAGAAGCCTGTGAATATCCTTTATCCTTAATGGCCATGTTTCACATCCATAAAGTAAGATAGATCTAACTGCTGCGCAGTAAACGTGTCCTTTCTTCAGTAAACGAATGTCTTACCTACGCTACAAGTGACGCGAATTGGCAAAAGCCAATCGGGCCTTATGTATACGAGCCGAGATTTCATCAGACACCAGACCGTTAGGACTAATAAGGCTCCCAATATAAGCAAAGCGGTAAACACATTCAACCACTTCACTCCCTATCACTAACTGCGATGCCGAATCAAGCCAGTCCTGAAGCAGCATTTTGCATTTGGATTGGGAGAATCACATCCCAAACATGATTACATTCATGTTTAAGGTATTCAAAAGATTCTGTATTTAATCAGCATCTTCACCCAATAGAACTATGTTTGCTGCATATTCTAAGTCAGTAAATTTATCTCCTGGAAGGAGGTCAATCGAAAAGAAATCAGACGATGACAATGTTAACTCTAGAAGTATGTCAATGTTAAAATTAAATAAAACTGGGGAAAGCGGACAACCTTGACGAGCACCAATTGAGGTGATCAGTTCCGACGACAATCTGCCATAAGCTGTAACTCGACATGTGGTGTTCGAGTAGAGAGCTTGTATAAGGTTAATGTACTTCTCCGGTACGCCTATCAATGATAGACATTACCACATAGCATTGCGATCGATAGAGTCAAACGCCACCTTAAGGTCAAGGAATACAGTTATTGTTGGGTGTCTAAAAGTGTGCTTATGTTCCAGAACCTTCCTAAGTGTGAATATTTAGTCTATACAACCACGTCCATGTCTGAAACCACCTTGGTTTTCTCGAGTTTGCTCTTCACGAGCTTTAGTTAGACGTCGAAGTATTATTGCGGCCAATATTTTAGACACTATATTCCTTTAGCTGATTCCTCGGCAATTGTCACACGAGGACTTCTGTCTGTTCTTATAGATTGGGACGATCAGTGTTTGAGGCCAGTCAGATGGGATTACGTCCAGTTCCCAAATTCTAGCCGAAATCTCAGTTAATCTCGCTGCTACAGCTGGATCACCGTCCTTAAATAAGTACTAAACATAAACAGTTGTCTTTAAAACTGTGTTCAAGTGTATTACAATCTTAGCAATTATCACTTTTCATCCACCTGTGTGATAAATTTATCTTGTATTTCCCGAATAATTATTCGCAGTTGTTCCAGCTAAACTTTAAAAATAACCAATATTCCAGATCTTCCATAATATACTGTCATGTCTCATTGAATTTTACTGCTATTGGTATGGTTTGCACAATATATATATATATATATATATATATATATATATATATATATATATATATATATATATTAAATTACTTCATTTTTATCCCCTGTTCATATTCCTTTCAATCACTTTCATTTTAGGATAAATGGAAACGCGCCCATCGTGTACCACCCGAAGTTATCAAGGGCGACAAGACACCTAAAAATAAGCATACAGATGTTTTTGGAAGTCGAATAGGACGGGTCCATGTAGGCAAGTCTTCTGAATTAGAAAATTTACGACCTGGGCCCTCAATCCGAACTGCTTTAACTGGTCATCGGAAACGCGGGTTTGAACGAATAAAATCCGGCGCTAGTAATTCCGGGAAGACTTTGGTTTCTAAAGATGTTAACGCTAACAAACGGCGGAAACTGTTTACGGATGCATAACCAAATAAAACTTATCCAAAAAAGCAACGTCATTTATGTGTCAATACTGTATCATTGTTATGAAAATACTTTTCTAAAGATCAGTAGATTGACAAAACTTTTGGGCGACAAATAGGATGGTTAGAGGCTTAAATTAATAGCAAGTTAATAAACTCTTCTCATAGTGTTTCAGAAATAAGAAAATTAAGCGATCCCACCAACCAGTTTTAAATTATTGAAATACTACATGCAACTCGCTTCACCGTTAAGCACTTATGTTCCAATCGAGCAATCAGTAGCGAACGTCTATCTGTTTGGGATTCCTACTCATATGTTAGTTATAAACTTCCCAAAATACGCTAAATTACTGGAACTCACCTGCTTTTTTCATCAGTTGTATCTTGTTTCCTAAATTCAGTCAGTTACAACGTAGAACTTAGTACATGTGTACATCAGTTCAAGTTGCCATGCCTCAATAAGCAGACAGAGATCAAATTGTCGGACCAAATCCCAGAGTAGGGAAGGTAGTAACAGAGCAAGTACTAATGGAATGGCATAGAGATCAGAGATGAGTTTTGAAATAAAAAGTGATTCAGTAAATTAGCTGCTACCTTGACGTGGTGATCTGGCTTGCCTATTGTGATGACCCAACTGAGCTATATTGGCTGGGACGCATGTTCCTCAAGGTCCTACCATGCCTAATAAGCTCGTTAGAGAATAATAAGACTAAAGGCAGCAACCTAAGATCTGAGGGCGAAGTCGTACTGCTGACTGCAGCGAGGTGTGACAGCAGTAAGGTGTTCCCCTCGGATAACCAGCATCTGCAGCGATGTTGCATTCTTAACGGAAGGAAGGGGTTAGTTGAGTAAAAATATCACACCTCACCTTACTGCACGGATTTCCGTCTCCGGCAGTAAGGCCTTCTAGAGAACGGAGCTAACACTTCAGAAACTCCCCATAACAAGGCAGTGCGTAATCGGCATCAAGCAGTTGTCCCTTGGGCTCTGCGATCGCACTCCCAGGTCACTATGACCAATACTAACCCAGTTTCTTTTTCAGGTACCTCAAGAAGTAATAACATTCCATGGTGTGGGCAGCCAGGAAGTGAGAATTGCCCTCATACCTCTAACAGCACACGAGACCATCTTGTTCGAGGTCAAATCCCACCATCAACTCTTTCCTAAATTCAAGCTTAATGGTCTAAATCTCGTTTTGCTTTATCGCCTTTCTTTCAAACTACACATGAAGTCCTTTCACTATAGTAGATACAATATTAGGATCTTCGACTGGTTGTTCTGTCACCAAACATCCAGGTCGTACGTCTCCCCCCAACTAGGAATTCTTGACACGGTGATCTCTTGGACCAATATAAAATATAGGTATTGTTACTCTTGTTTTAGTCGGTAATGTCCGGTGGATAAACACTACGTGAACATGTCCCAACCACCTTAGTCGGGGTACGTATTTGAGAAGTAATGCAGGGCACACAAACACCCAGTATGTTTGCTTAAGGGTAAACAGGTTTTGCCTGAGCAAGCCATTGACGTAAAAGGTAGGCTTTTATTCATTATAAAACTTTAGGTTATGATATAAATATTGCACTGATTATATCGACCGCAGGGGTACAGACGCTTAGCAAAGAGTATTGGTAGGAATGCTGATGCACTAGTGTTTAAAACAGGGAGACGTGGCAAAACGGCTTTATAATTATCCATAATAAGTCATTAATGAGAGCAGTTCGTAGGTGAAGACCGAGACGTTTCAAATCAAGTACGGCATACTGTACCTATCTGAAGTGTAACCGAATTAAAAACCTAACATCGCACCTACAGTTTTTTTATCTTTAAATCAATACATGGATTCCCTATCGAGTTACTTGTATTCTGTTAAATATAAATGAGTGATTAAGTTGCTTGATACCTCTTGTGTAGTAATTCAGTGATCTGCTAGAAGCAAGTATAATCCTAGGTTAACCATACTATAACATTATACATTTCTGAAATGTAGTTAAAGGATCACAACCTAATTAAATAAGGTATTTACATACGGTGCAACTGTATGATTACTTTCTTGTTGAGTGGTCTGAATAAATGGATACGCAATTCATCGGCAGTCGTAAGGGCAACGCTATTAGAATTGCTCTTGGAAGTAATTCTATAGAGACCACCTTAAGAACCGAATTTCTGAATACTGACTGAAATTGTATTAGGGTCCTCTATAAAACTTAACAAAAGTTACATATCGCAAGGACTCCGAACACCATTAAATCAAACTAAATTGTTAAGATCCCAAGTGGTGTGATGCAATTGTGAAAGTATATGAATATTA
The DNA here is from genome assembly GCA_025215515.1 of Schistosoma japonicum. NCBI lineage: Eukaryota > Metazoa > Platyhelminthes > Trematoda > Strigeidida > Schistosomatidae > Schistosoma > Schistosoma japonicum. Next base: position 72,945,024 of record CM046069.1, read on the forward strand.
AATGCACTCAGTAACTGGTTTACAGATGATCCTGGTTACCGTTTGCGTAACTAGTCTCAAATCTTAGCCGAATTTCGCAAATAAACAGAATGCACTGTACCTCTAGTTTGTATTACATCCGTTCGATCATCGTTTCGTTTTTAGGTAAGCTAGGGGTAACACTATTGTATATACGTACGATCAATATAGAACCTGGTGCATGTGTGCGTCGGTTTAAGTTGCCATACCTCTATGGCACCGCATGATTAACATCAAATTAATAAAGTTACTTCAATAATAATAATAGTAACAAGGAGTGTGAACAGGAGCACTACTAAATTACATCAGTGCCATTGTAAGACGAGTTACTTCTTGAAGCCTAGTTCTACACGGTGTAGAATTATTAAGAATGTTTAGACTGATGTGTTCAAAGACGTGACCAAGTGGCAAAATATGATTTTCATTACATTCGAGACTAGTAGCAATTCAAAGTAAGTAACTGCAAAGTACAAAATATAGTAAGAAGTTAGGAAGTGAGATACGTTTAGTGGTAAAAAAGTGTCCATGGTTTTTATTATTTTTTTTACATAAAGTTATCCGAATCATAGCCATCTTCATTTGTCCTCATTTTGCTTTCAACGAATAAACGGTCATAGGATCTTTTTTCTGCTTCTGCTGCCCGGATTTTTTGTGCGTCAATTTCTGCCTTTTTCTTAGCAGCTAGAGCAGCTTTCTCTTTGTTTTTGACACGAATATCTCGTTTCTCTCGTTCGCCTCTCAAATCAGGATGTTGGCATTGTTCTTTTGTTTTGTTGAGTCGTTTTATAACATCTCCATTGCGTTTTTCAACCACGATTTTATAAACCGCTTTATTATTGTGGAAAGAAACTTGACCAACATCCATATCATTTGTTTTCTTCAGGTTTTCCCATTTAGTATATACTACGACAACATCGTTAAGTTTGCAACCCTAAAATAAATTGAAAAATTGTGATATAAGCAAAAACTGTAGTCACCAAAAACAAAACACTGCCATCAGTTTATAATGACTTGCTGGAGACTGGCTCAGGCTTTTACCAAATACAGTCCAAAGCATTCAGGATGTACACGGACTGAAATGACTTTAATTTGAGACTGAGACAAGTTGCGAAATTAAAGACATAAATAAGACCCAATGTTAATCTATCCAGTCCTTCACAGTTGTTGCGAATCACACGGGGAAAGCAAGTTTTATTGTTGAGGTCGGCGAATTGATTGTAATTAATACTGGTTGCAAGTTTCAGGTAATACGAACCACAATCAGTCGCCGATACAGATTCAAGAACAGCATGTGTGACTTTTGTTCCTCAAATTAATTAGTTTATTACGTCTTAGTAGTCAATAATTTTCCTTTATTTCCGGTCGACATACTGTGCCGACGACAAGCATGGCAATTTTTAGCGATTTAGAACTAGGTAGTAAACTGGTTTTGGCGACAGTAAATCCATAAAACTAATGATCGTATATGTAACACATTTTAAAACCATGTCAATTTATAACTTTATCTGGTGTTAAGCCTTTATCATTTAAACCTATGACTAAAATAAACATTTCCCGCTCAGTCGGATGACTGAGTGTTGCTAATATTTGGAAAACATCTACAATAAATTACCTATGACCTACTGATACTCCTCATCATCAATCATATTTTAAGTATGCAACAGAACAATTCTATATCTGCAAAGATAAACGCTGAGGTATCTAAGGAGCACTATATTTGTCTAAATAGCTCACAGTAGAAAAGTCCTAACCAAATATAGACGTTCGTGCGATATTTAAATCATTTCATGTAACTTGGTGCAAAAATTAGTGGCAAGGATTGATTATAAAGGAAGATCTACCGTCCAAAGGCTAAATTGAGCAAGATGCAAAACAGTGAGGGCGAAACTCGAATATGACAGTTCAAGAAGTCCCAGACTCAAAGACAGTTGTCTAGTGTCAATAGTTTGTATGCATTTATGTACAACATAGAACTTGACACGTGCATCAGTCCAAGTTGCCACACCTTAGTAGTAATTACTTCAATGCTAGCAAAAAATGCGTGAACATACAAAATATGGTACAAGAAAAAAGAATTAGTTCGTAGGAAGAAAAGTACAAAGTAATTTTAGGCTGATAATTTGAGGGAAGACAAAGAGTGGAAGCACTTGCGCCACTGTGACAGATTGAAAGCCGTCCCTTAGTGTCCATTCATTGGAGTGGACCCTAACCAAGTAGTTTGCTCCTAACAACACGTTCACACCAGTGACTTCATGGGCTGATGTCAAGTTTCAGCTTGACCGCTCCTAGATTTCCACTCTACTCCAATGCCAGTCAGCATAGTGCATCAAAGTGGCAGTCAGGCATACGTAAGACATGTACTAACTATCTCAGTCGAAGATTTATAACTTCGCTATCTTTCCCCGATACTCGGTGTCTAGCTTCATTGTTACTTACCCGGTAATTCCTGAAAATGACAGCGATATTTCGAAAACATCAAAGATCAAATACCAATAACCTACGGTTAACTAAACTCCAGATGGTCATGTTTTAGATCAATACAATGAGGAACGGACTACTGAGGAGTATACTAGTCATTTAAATGGTAGACGGATGCCTTAAATACGCTATAGGTGACGCAAGTTGGCAAGAACCAAACGAGCCTTTTGAATCAGTGCCAACATTCCCTCAGACATGAACTCATCACAGTTAATTACACTTCCAAGATAAGTGAATGGTCGACGAACCCAACTACTTCACTCTCAATCTTCAGTACAACTGCTGGCGCAGACAAGTTCTAGAGCAGCAGTGTGCGCTTAGATAGTGGGAAACGCATTCCGAATATGATTGTTTTGTTGCTCAATGCCATCAAAATACTGAGCAGTATTACGTTATCTATCTATTCTAACCCAATCAATGGACCTCGTGGCAGGTCACTTCCAGAAAATTGAAACGAATTTATGTTAAGGAGTAAATCTATTATGAAATTAAACGAAAATGGGGATGGTGGGGAGTCTTGATGGACACCACCTGAAGACGCAAGTCCAGGTGATGGTTCGACATACGCTCTCATTCGACTGATAGTTTTCGAGTAACCAGCTTTCACAAGGTTTATGTACTTTCGAGGTGCACCGTCCAATTACAGATACTGTCATAGAACCTCTCGACGTATAGTCACACATTGCTTCCAAGTCAAGAAAATCCCCTATTGTCGGATGCCGAAAAGTATGTTCTAAAACCTGATGAATACTTAGTGATGGCAAAGAATATTTAGTTGACGAAACTGCGACCAGGTCTGAAGTTAGCCTAGTTTTCTTGCATTTGCAGTCTATGAGTCGTACTTAAGCGTTTGACAATTGCTGAAGCCACTATTTTAAATACTATAATAGTTAAGCTAATTTTTCTATGATTATCGTAAGATGATTTTTGTCCCTTTTCATATACTGGAATGATCAACGATTGAGATCAGTCAGATGGGGGTATGTCTAGACAATTAACTGTATTCAAATATCAGTCAACCTAATTACTAAAGCCAGACAACCATCCACAAAGATCTCTGGAATTAATCCATCCGGATGTGCTACTAAGTTGGCTGACTGCATTTATCAACTGCGATTTTCCGAGATTATCTATTGTTGTGAAGAGCTACTTGGTCAACGTTCACATTACATATGCGACCATCCTTTTCTTGGTTTTTATCGTTGACCGGGTTATTTTTTTACAGAAGTAGCATATATTAAAAACCTAAATGTAATCAAATGATTTGAAATCAGTAACGAAAAAGGTAGCCCAACTACCTACGTGAGTGTTATATGAAGAGAGCACAGGAAAGCGGAAATAATAGCTTAATGAAGACACCTACTTCCCAAGAAAAACAGTAGCATGTAATCGAGCAAGAAATCGGATCCCTAGTAGCCTTAAGTTGAACAACAAACAGTATAAAACATTAAAGATTCCACACATTACCTCGTATACATCCTTGAACAATGAGACATGATACACTATTTCACTTCCAAAGATGAACTAACTTTGATAAGTGATAGACTATTGATTGTAGCGAATTCGTATATACAAATAAAGTATATGGCTTATGACACGAAGCATTCTCATTAATGAAATGAAATATTACATTAAAAATAAATTCAGGCTAACTTGGATACTGTTTTCCTTGACAAGTTGGGCACAGTCCTGTATGACGGCTGCAGGGACATCGTCTATGGTTTCCCCTTCTTTCAGTCGTAGGTAGACATGAGCAGATGAAAGAGCATCAACATGAAACCAAACGTCTTCTGGCCATCCCCAACGAATAAGTTCATCATTCTCATGCATATCTTCCCCCATATAAATAAAGTAAGGAGGGTGGACAAGTTCACATTTGAAGTGTAGGACCATGATTGTAAACTAATTAATGAACTCCGTCGTAAGGTTCATATTTCGAGCCAGTGAATGAGCGGGCGACAACTACTTCGCTATTGGTTGATAGAAACGCATTAAACACAGCTTATTTTATAAAGGTGCGTATATTGATTAGCGAGAGGTAGGTTAACTTAGGGAAACAAGCAGGTTTAAAATGAAAACCAAGTCTAATGTAAATGCTCACATAGAATAAAATTAATAGTCTTTTTGATTATACTTATGTAGTCCGTACACAAATATACCAACGCGTGAAATGGTAATTATATAATATAGTTATATATAATTTATACTATTTGCCGCTTACTTACAATAAACAGGTGTACCAACAACATTTAAGTACAATTTTATTATTACAATTATTGTAGTAACGTTGCATCGTAAAAATACCTTCGTAGGACATGAATTCGCGACACCTAAGTTTATTGGTAGATTGCTAACATTGTGTGCATATTTTATTAGCATTCTTGTTGACACACGTTTTAATCATCTTTTTTTATTTCAAAGTAATATACGCCTTTGTCCTTGTAGTTGTACATTCTGCAAATACTCGTCTGTTGGTTAATAAATTGGTCATGCTAGTATTGCTTATTAATACCTATTTTAAAAAAGTAGCGACTAGCTGGTTTACACTATGTAAGGTTTTAGAATTTATGTACACAAATCGTCTAGCTTGAAGAGGGGAGGTGCAATGATATTGTGCTTCTCAAGGTGAGATCAAATACAAGTCTTGTAGGTACCGAGAAAACGCTCAGGAGTAAACACGCGTAGTTCCCACTGGATGAAAAGGAGCATAGCATAAGCTTCGGCTTCATTCCTCTAATAGTATTACTGCTACCGCATCTTTAGGGTGTGAAAGTATATAATGCAGCATTTCTGGGCCACGACTCGCAGTCCATCGACTTGTATCTAGTGTTCTATCTCTAGCATATCCTGTTGTAATGCTTGCACGTCACTAATACAACGCATTGCTCTCCATAACTTTGTGTCTTCTGTGTAAGTCAGTACTGACCAGGTGATTTTGTTAGGATGGACACTGATGAAAAAAGGGAAAAACGGCTCCAAAACAACTCCCCGCAAGATTCTTGACGATGTGCCTCTCCGAGTTAATCCTACTCTATCTACACTGATGCAGAATTTTCGATCTTCTAAATAATTTAACAGCCGTTAGCACAACTAATCAGGAAAGCCCATAGGTGAACTCTTCACCAGAAAGACTCTGTATGGTATTGTGTCAAATACTATTGTTAGATCAACAGCCTCTGTATAAAATAAGGTGTTCTGTTCACAGTAATCCTTTCAGCTCTCTTTCGCAAGGAGTCTTTTCGTGATACATCCTTGGTACGTTCGATTTTCGTGGTAACTTGTTGAGTGTTCCTTAAAGAAAGCTAGTAATTGACACACTTGGTTTATTTTGGTTGACATTAATACAACTGTTAGTACACATTGATTGTAGTTATTTACTTATAGGTCGTCTCTTTAGAAAAACGAGCACGTCAAAGCTCATGAAGTGAACCCGGTATATAGCCGAGTTACATTTGTCGTATAACCAGAGCACTTTCTACAGGTTGAACCCACTCTTACGAATGAGAAGAAATCAGAAAGCGATAAAAGGTGAATGAGAAATTATATTTGATCATAAACACGGCGTTAATGAGATAGCAACATCTAGGCTGGCAAACTAGAGAGATATGCTTCCCACGGTGGTTTGAGTCGTGAATCTGGTGGTGATGCGTGACCGCGTGACTTTAACTAGTCGTGTCCGCTTAAACAAACATGGTTAGCATCAATGTCGAGAGCCTATGCAACTATTTATTTTAGGGAATATTTAACGCTACAACCACATCGGTCTGTTAATAACAACTATGCTACCAAACAAACTTCTAATCTGGTGACCCTGGATTTGATAGACCCAGTGACGCTCGATTTTGCACTAGTAATCCAACTGCCGAATATAACCGATAGGGATTACAAATCTACGTCACAGAACAGTAGCATTGAGAGGGTTTAATGTGAACTTAGCCATCTAACTCAGCAGCTAGCAGAGATTCAATCTCAAGTGGAGTCATTTTTGGTTATGCTATATAACATTAAACAAGAAATTGATACACTGTTACCCTTCAAATTGTTACTGACCAAAGTAACAAGTCTACCTGTACTGGAAGATGTTATTAAGGTAGAAACCGTCATCAACTTCGTTACCACAGAAGTAACTAAGTGCATGATATTCCATCAGAACTTAATGGTCTACAATATACTGGATAAGCGACACTGAGATCCATCTGATATTTTATCAAAGCATAGCTCATTTAACTACCAGCGTAAACCAAGTACCAAACAAGTACACAACACTTTTTACTACCCTGATGCAAATAACTTTGTAATAAATTCTATGGCATCCAATAAACACCAGTACGCTCTAAGCCCTAGTAGTCCTACATCATACCCGACCTGCTCAAGTCCTGTAAGCCCTTTCGCTCTGCCTCCTCACTTTTATGATTATACTGTCGATGGGCTACTAGGACATCCTCTATCTTTTGCACATCGTCAACGATCTGTCATATCACCTTACTTAAACTACTCTGAACATCCTAATATCTCTGACTACTATTATAATTTCTGGGATCAGACAGTCACTAGTCTCCCGTGCAATTCATCTTCCACAGACATTAGCTCAAACAGTCAGACTGTCTTTTCAAACCAACATCTAGTTACATCGAACACGAACGACGTAGATAAAGATTTTACTCGATTATTCACAATTCACTCCCGATTTCTGAACTTTTTAGTAATCAACGCCTGCTCACTTCTTAATAAAATATCAACCTTATGAACTATAACTTTATGATCTAAATCTTATTTCATGTTTGTTACAGAAACATGGTGTTCCTTTTTAGTAACTAACTTAGGATTAGCCATTCAGGACTATATGCTATATCGCGGCAATAGAGAATATAAACGGGATAGTGGCTGTCTAATATACGCAAGTATCTGCCTTCCGTCTAATAAAATCAATAATGAAATACTCGGTAAGATACAGTAGTCGGTCTGGATCTCAGTCAATACCCCGAACTACAGTCTACTTTCTGGGTGCATGTAAAGAACCCCTGACAAAACGACTATTGTAGATAACATCATTTTTACTGCTTTTACACATACCTCTACCATAAATTTTAATGCGAAAGTCATTGCAGATTATCTTGACCTCCCTAGAATAGATTGGAATATTGGAACAGGACAGTCGTATGATGGCGAAAACCTTCTTTCAACATTAGACATGCACTGTTAGACACATTGTGCGCACACTTCCATGAGACATAATAACATTATTGACCTGGCTTTCTGTCATGATGTCACACCCACTATCGCTTCAAGTTAGCAAAGAGCTCGAAAGCAATAACCACATTATGGTTTTATCTGCTCTTACGTTTAATTTCAGTCGCTTAATAACCATATATTATAAAAAGCTAGACAATATCAAGATTATGAAAATGTGAACTGAGATCTCCTACACACTCCTCAAAGTTTCTCTGACTGGGATAATTTTTTTCATTTAATAGTATTACAAATGTACTAGATATATTTTGTATCAAATTAATGACTCCTGTTTGGATTCAATTACACCTATGAAATCAAACAATATGATCAAGTCAAATAATTTGTATATATCACTTCGTTACCATGAGTAACTAAAGCTCCTACAGAATTGCCAGTTTACGTCAAATGGCTTCGTAACATTCGTAGACATTACTATAGCTTTTAACCAAATAACAGAAATTCACAGGTTGAAGACGATTAATGAAGAGTTATCAGTAATGCACAGTAGATCCAAGGCATAAAACTTGGTACGGCTGTTAGATAAACGCCCCAAACCTTCCCGAAATGATGGTATTCTCTGCATTTCACATGATGGCTTAATTGTCAATGACCATAATATTATTTTCTCTGCCAACAGGGGTAAACACCTGAGTGAGATTGAGGTGGACACTATCTACTCGGTTACTAACCATATGGAATCCCCTTACCTTGCTTGTGACCACATTTATAAACCCATAAACTCACTTAGGATGTCTTTTAGTTATGGAGTAGATGCCATGGTACCCAGTTACTTTAAACTCGGTGTACTTAATATCCTATCACTCCTACAAAACTGTCTGACCTTTCCTTAACAACAGACACCTACCCCAATAGGTGGAAAACCTTATACATATGCCTTCGATCTAAAGCAGGTGGCAGGACAAACTTGCATAACCACAGGCCCATAAGTATTACCCCAGCTATTTCTAGAATAGTGAAAGAATAGTTTTTGAAGGAACGTCTTATTATCTACTATCCGAAAATCTTATCTTTAATTTCCAACATGAGTTTTTAAAACGGGAACTTATATGACATCACTTTACTTAAAGAAGCTTTGGGCAGTTGGTACAGTACAACACTACTAAGTGTTGTGCTTAGACATATCTAAAGCTTTTGACATGGTTGGCCTCAGGCTTCTTATAGGCAAACCCTCTTTTTATGAGATTAGGAATTCATTACTTGCTTGACTAAACTTTTTCCTCAGCCATCGATATCAAATTGTTAAAATTCACTCTACTCTTTAGAAGGCCGAACCAGTTACAAGTGGCGTTATACAAGGAAGTGTTTTAGGCCCACTGCTCTTTGTCACTTACATAAATGATATATGTAAACGCCTAACCATGGGTAAACCTTTTATATACGCGGATGAACTTAAAATAGTGTACTCATTCCCTCCTCACGGATTCGCACACACACACAGTTGAGTCACTGTTGAACTCAACAAGGTCGCAGTATGGTGCTCGAAACGGTAGTTAGATCTTAGTGCTTCTAAGTGTGGTTGGATATATTTTGAAGATAAGTGCCTCAATTTCGATCTCTCTGTAAATGGCAATAAGTTGACCAGGATTCAGTCAGTAGTTGACTTATGACTCAGGTACTCTTGCAATGTCTTTCATAGAATAGGTTACTATATAGACATCTAGGTCTCATTGACTTCTAGGTTTGTGTCCAACCTTCACTAGAATACTGCACCTTCATTCTCAGTAATGTTTGTAATAAGGATAAACTCAGATTGGAGTCTGTCCAACGTCGCTTTAGTTTTTATAATCTTTCGGTTAATAGTACTCTGGACTATAAAACTGGATGCATTAAGTTAGGGTTAGATACTCTATGGAGGTGCCGGTTCGAGTTAAATCTCATCTTCTTTAACAAGATACTGAATAAATTAGCATTTTCATCGTCTAATACAATTCAACTAGAGTAACCTTCTTGTCATAACCTACGCGATTCAACTTTGAAAATAAAAATATCACATTTCAGATCTACTCTTTATATGAATTATTTTACAAATAAAGTTTTGATAATCCGGATTAATTTGTTTCAAGTCATCCGGAAAACAGATTCACTTTTTTATTTATTCGATATGTTGGTAATTTCATCTCTTCTGATGTCACATTAAAAATGCTCACACTAACTAATGTTTCTTACTCCACTAGTAAAATAACAGAGACTCTAAACGTGTGAGCACCACTCAATTCACTAACCAGTCGTAGTCATATGCTAGTGTTCTTTTCTTTTAATCCATTTATAAGCTTATGTAGTATTTAGTGTCTTTCAATGCCTGTATAAACACTAATCTTGCCTATTTGTTTCAGGATACTAGTGCTGTTGTTTTGTGTTCTCTCTGCATTCCTTTTCTCTCTAGTTGTAGATGATAATGTGGGAGGCAAGTATGGAACCTACTGGCACAATACTATTAACTTCTCACATACACATCCTAGCTTTGTAACCACTTTGAAGATAATTCAAACTGAGCCTCATGTGTTACTGTTAACGCGAAAACTCTCATGATGGCATATCCCTGCAACTCCAGTAAATACAACTATGCATTCACATGATATTAATGGCTGATCTCATAAGGAATTGGTTTCATCTAAGCAGCTTCATCCTAACACTAGTTACTAACATGCTTAATGAATCAATAACTGACCACCCAAAATAAATGCACATTTATTCCACCAGTACGGCCGAATATCCCCATATACATGTTTAGATAGCTCCCCTGTCCAAGTTCTAAATACTGCTGGTCTTATCTGGTATCTGGACATGCTCCACTATCCATTCTACCCACTCTCAGCCGTTTTCTAGAATCATAACGCTCGGTTCGAGAAGCGTGCAGTTGTTAGTCATCTATACATAACGATACATTATATATATTTGGTACCCTAGTACTGTAAACGTTGATGTCCTTGGTTTCGTCTTCAATTTATATCTTCAGATATTATGAATTTCATGACAGCAACATTTTTTATCAAAATCCTTGTATGTATCTAAATCTATATCATTTTAATCGTGCCTGTAAACTGGTATGCTTTCATGTACAAAATGATACTTGAAAATGAAAGTTATTTATTTATTTAACATCCCGTAGTTTTAAAACACTGACGCAGCTGACTGTAGAAATATCAAATAGTCTTAAGAGTGTTAGGTTAGTGTGCTGCCGAAAATGACTGAGGACCTCCCGCTAACATCAGGACGTGAGAACGATAAATTTTATTAGTTTCAGCCACCTGAGTACGAAGATATTAGATACTGAACAGATTTTCAAATTCAGGAGCGCTTTGATAACAACTTGACCTCATCACCAGTTCTTGAGGAGTTAACAACCACTTACTCCTAGCTTTTATATGGATGCATTATAAATCACACTTACTATGTCGTCTTGCGTCACGAAACCACTGTCATGCCACACCCAACCTACCCCGTGGTAGATCTAACTAACTCAATGAACTGCCATGTTTTCAGTTACTGCAGCATTTATTCGCCAATGTGACCACAAATTCAGAACGTTTGAAACGTTGCTAAGTCACTTGGTACTTCAATTGGAAGTAAAGCAGCAAGTTTAACAGTGAGGACTCATTTTTCTGCCCGTATTTGTTTCTTACGTCGCATCATTTCCACCCTGATATTTTTGCTCATAGCATTACTTCATAATTAAAATCTGTTCCCCAAGAATTATCAATAATGACAATAGTGGTATACTGGATAGTAATGGTGGCAGTATTATCTCGATTCACTAAGTTAATATGAGTAGGCTGGCCCACCGTACTAACCCTACGTACAAAGCAGCCAACACTGCAACCTGATTAACTGACTGGGGCCCTTAAACATGATGCCGAAGGCAAGCCCTTCATTCCGATACCCAACCAGTGATAATTCAACAAAACCCGAGTTTCGGGAGACCCACACTTCAACTGTACACACAGTGAAAGGTCGAACAGTCTAGCCGATACATAACAAGAATGCAGCCGTTATAGTCCAGGTACTATCTCGTCTCATATATCAAAGGGTGATCTATGTAACAGTAAATATAGTATGCAGAGTCCCTGTGAAAAGAAAATTCCTTCGAAGCAACGTCGGAATAGAAAGAAGGACGGCATCGACTACTACAACCTTTGCAACTCGGTATTAACGAAAACTGACTGAGCGTTCAAACGCAACTTTATTGCAGGTGAGTTCACCGTGGAAGCGATGACACCGTACTGTAGCAGTGGTACAGTTTTGTGATAAAACGTTTCTGTCAGTGTTTCTCATACATACACCCGGAATCCACGGTTAGTACGTTGGTCAAATCGGACAAACAAAAGACCAAAGCACCATCCGTCGCTTCAAGAAAATGGACTATACAAATTGCTACAAGGTTCAATAGTGTACTAGTGACAGACAACGCCATACCTTCCAAAAAATCAGATACACTTCAATATTCAGTCGACCATCAGGCCATTTAATACATTCTGCAGTATTGAAGGCACGGCAACCGATTTATGATAAGTTGGTTTTGTATACCATTCACACCCCTTGAATATTGAGGAAATGGTGACTTTCTCTCAATAATTCGAAATTTTCTGGCAATCCATCTTCACCTTCTTGATTTCATTAGTTTTGACGCTCGTATGGGAAGTGGTTCGTGCGTAATCTACATGAAACCCTTGACCTAAACTATGTGTCATTTGAGACCAGTCAGCATAGTGTACCTTAAATCTGTAGGGGACCTCTGTTTTTCACGGATTCGATCCTAATACACCCAGTTTCACAATCTGTAACTGTTACCACTGAGTTATTCCACCTACCGTATTTACATTTTGTCAGTGATGTCGAGTTACTTAGACTAGTAGTCACATTACAACTCCATTTAGGGAATCTAATAAGCGTTATAAAGGAACTTGATAAACACCAAATTGGTCACGTCGTGGTCAGTTAACCGACACCTTTCAAAAATTCCTTTTTTCCTGATGGTGTGTTATTTTACGTTAAGGACGGTGGTCAAACTCTGTTGCTTAAGATTATCGGTTTTAGGATCCACATTTACCTGAAATATGATAGTTACTCGTTAAACATTTCTCTGTTGGTTTGCATACTTAAGGTGTGGTTGAAACACTTAGACACCAAGGATAAAATTTAACTGTCAGGCTCGATGTCTCGTTACTTTGAGGGTTTCCATTAATCAAGACACATTCCTATCTGAATCATTACAACTGACCGTTTATCACACACATATTTTGGTGTTTGTGTGTATGAGCAACTGATTTTTACGACAATTTAAAAGACTATGATTAATCTAGTGCAACCAAAACACAATAGGCAGATGATGAAGTATGTTGTCGTTTGGTTTTCGCTCAAATCTATAGGTTGTTATGGCCGTGATTACATCCTTTAGAAAGGGATTTCAGATGCAGCAGACCACAAATGAGAGAGAGTGCGACTCCCCATGGGCTTGCACCACATAGTGAAGGTCCATCTAAGGTCACCTTGTGGAGCGGTGTTCGGGTGTCAACGGTGCAACACCATTATTATGTCTAGGAGGGACCCCGAACGATGCATAAGCTTAGTTTTTATGCTTAGTGACCCACTTGCTTGCCTCTTTACTAGTTCTGAGAGTATCATATCACTTTTTAAAGTTGATAGTACGACGATACTACAAGTTGCGAGCCCTGGTCAGACGTATGTTTAAAATGCTGCCAGAAAGACCTTGTATGTTAACATATTCAGTTTCTTTATGCCCAGTTAAGAATACTGCATGTCATCAGAAGGGCATCTTTTCAATGACATTTAATAGCTTCTAGACCGTTATTAAGTTGGATACTTTGATCATGCTCCTTTAAGTTGCTCTTAATGTAGTGACTATGCAGTAAATAGTTTGTTGGGCTGCTGTCAAAATCGTAGTTGGTTACTATTTATTTCCTGGTATCGAAGGTAAACCACTTTCCAGGTAAGCTCAATATAAGCGTAACAGATTATACCAAAATTGAGTTACTGAGTTAACAAGCTTCCATGTTAAAATGTATAGTAATGTGGCTAGACATCCAAGAGTATGGGCGATATTCACAAATGATAATATTTATATAGATTTCCGCACATTAATTGAACATTACAAAATATGAAATTCCAAGTTGTAAGGTGCAATAAAATTGTACATACAGACTGTAGTATGTCTGAAAAGAGATATAACAGCCGATGAAGTTAGATTGCTTTGAAGCAGGGAACACCGGTTAACAAGTACGCACAACCGATTGTCCCGACAGGGATACCCACGTTTTTAGTTAAGTCTAAAGGGTAATCACGTAATGTCTGAAATCTCGAGTTTGTAGATATATATTTAAAAATTTAGATAAAATAAACAGTAATTTTCGCTTTGCCCTATATCGACGTTGTCTAAGTAGTTTTAATAATAATTCGTAATAGTCCTAAGTATTATTCTACACATTTCCAGGCGGATTTTGTTTTTTGATATATGAACGATATAGTCCATTTTTTTGTATATATAAAATAAATTGTACTTAAGCAATATATTCTTAAACAATCCATTGAGTACTGTAAGCCGAAAACCTATCAACGGAGATAAGGCACTAAAAAACAGAATCTTTAATGCCTACCACTCATCGAGTGAGTAATCTGTAAAGCGCAGATTATTTCCTTAACCTAATAAGCTTAAGCACTCTTATATTATCGGTAATTCATTTTTTTTCTAAGTATTTACCATAATTTTTCATCCCAACGGTTACTATCAGTACCCACTGTTACGAACCCAGTCATAAAAGGCGGTTGTCACATGTTCAAGGTAGCCTATTCGGTCTGACTCCTGGTAAGTTCAAGCACTTATACATATATTCTTTTCAATTTAATTGATATACATTCTTTAAAATGCATTTGCATGCACAGATATCTACACCATGTTTATTTTCTTCCAGGTTCCAAACTAATCTGGAAACCGAACACTTACGTAGAAACGAAGACTTATCAATTATAATTGTACATTTTATTTTTGTATTTTAACTTTTTATACAAACAGTGGAGCAATTCTTTAGGTGTGATGGAGTTTCAACAATATTTTTTGAAGTAGATTCTTCTTTCATTTTGACTTGAGGGCGACTCAAGAGGCAGGTGAGTAAACACCTGATAACCGGACAGAGCATAGGAAAATCGTACCTTACCGATATGGTGTTGGGTAGCCCGCTCGCGGTACTTCCTCAGATATTCTTGTTTCATTTTCTTACTCTTATTTTCCAATCTCTGGTCACCAATAGGAGCTTAAATCCAAGTATCTAATTATCATTTGTAGGAGAATGTAAACCCTACATATTCGATAACCAGTACTAAAAGTAAATGTAATCCACGTTGCATCATCGAATACTGAAAGACTGTTTACAGTTGATCTAATGTCAAGTGCTGAATGTGCTAGTAATTATCTACTGAGCTACAGTAGCAGAACTACGATAATTTTACTAGTTAAGTTGATCGAACTGACGTTCCTACGGAAGTCAATTCTAGGAGGAAGCTAATGTAGCGACTTAAGTTAACTAGCTAAAAGATGATTTCACAACTTATGTATACACGTAGATAAGAAAGCTTAAGTATTCATTTACTTCCTTATTCATTATAGGGATAATATTTCCTATTATCTTATATTGAATGTTGAGAGACATTGTGTGTTTGAATGATTAGGATTCCGCTCCAACTGTCTCCTGTGCTCGCTATCAAATAAAGACCTATTACCAAAGATTATTGTTTCTTCTGTTAAAATAAAACGGAACGTACCTAGATATTATATAGTAATATAGCTAGACATCCAAGAGTATGGGCGATATTCATAAATGATAATATTTATATAGATTTCCGCACATTAATTGAACATTACAAAATATGAAATTCCAAGTTGTAAGGTGCAATAAAATTGTACATACAGACTGTAGTATGTCTGAAAAGAGATATAACAGCCGATGAAGTTAGATTGCTTTGAAGCAGGGAACACCGGTTAACAAGTATGGCTTCTGCAAGGTCCACGCTGTCCAAGGAAGTATTGAGAGTGAGCTTCAGAGAAAAAGCCCAGTTTTCCACATGATTTACTTATGAGATAGGGGTTTATGTTTAATTTCATTTTCAGATACATATGTAGAGATGCTAACATAGAGAAGAAAGAAAACAAGCAGCAGAGTAAATTGAACGAACAGGGGATTAAATGTCGAAACGTTTTTTATTTACACAAGTTGCATTAGGATAGTCTATGTGCCATACGTTTTAGCTAGGCAACTCTTGTAGTACCAAGTGATACTAATTGCGTATTGGATATCTCCTATATTGCAATTTCTACTAACATTTTCCACATCCAGATACTCAAGGTGAAAATATGACGTTTATATAAACTCCATTAGTTGCAGTATACATAAAGCGACTGACTGGCAGCATCCGTTTAATAAGTGCCTTCTTTTGCATAGAATACAACCGTTTTTCTTAACCACATGACCATCGCCCGTAATTATGAAGGCCTGGTGACAGAAAAGATTCATTACACTCAAAGTTGTACAAATTCTGCAGGTCTACCCGACGTTTGAAGTATACTATCATCAAATGATTTCATCCATTTGAGAATCTCTGTCCAATACACTTCTCTCTCGTCGGAGTACTTAATTTTATTTCGTTCTCTTTGTAACCTGGTAGACAAATGTGTGACTCTTGTTTTGCTTATGGCTATCAAATTTGGCTATTGGACCGAACCAGGGAAAATCAACCTGCTTCTATGCAACAATTAGTCATTGAAGATTAAGGCGATCTCCTGCGAATTGCCACTTATACGTCGACTATCACCTTTTATTGCCTCAAATAATCTACTAGCTATCACAAATGGATTATCAGGCCCTAATGTGAGCATTCATAATGCATCTTTCTAGCTTCATGAGAGTATGAATCGACAGCATAAAATAAAAAAATACAGCTGATCTAGTGCACTAACCTCTCATAAACATCAACTTCATTCTGTTTGTTAAGTCAGCATTTAGTAAGACGCTTCAGAATTCTCTCGTAACTTTAGGACGGTCAGCAGCGTTATCATGAAAAGTTCTAAGCACAAATTAAGGTAACTTTGTAATCCATCCTTAATGACGATAGGATTCAGGGACATAACGACATGGAGCTTATTAATCTTCTCTGTTTACAGGTTGATATAAATATCATTAATTACATCAATGTCTATCATATCAGCAACCATCCACTCATGTCTCTTTGAAGGCTCAGACATGATAATCGTTATTATCACACGAACCAAACATTACCCAATGATTCTTCCTCCACAGCCAGCCACCGATGTAATAGGACTTTAATACAGTATAAGACAACATCAAAAAGCTGCCAAATTGGCCTACGCTAAATTGTTATGAGTGAGTGATTTATTGGGCCGCAGAATACCATTATACTTTGACTTGACTAAATGTGATAATAGAACAACAGTTGACTATAACTAAATTGTATTCGGTGTACAAGTTGAGGTAACCTAATACGTATTTTCAGCAAAATTGTTTGAGCCACCAGAGTCAACAAAAATATATATAATCTATAATATTACAAATGAATAAGCACAAAATAAATAGGATTGTACTACTGAGCAGTATTGACCCCTGATTATAACGCTAACAGTTTCGCTCAGTCAAGCCAAGAGACTATATAAGTCAACAGTCTCCAACCTAGCACACTTCAGTAGTATTAGTACAATGAACACTTCGACAGGTCATCTCCATAAAACCGTTGTGCTTTTCCCCCACTTAATTTACCTAGCTAAGTGGGTAAGACTATCTGTACACCAGGCTTCTAGCTCAATGAGCATGAAGGAGACTTGGAGTTCTACTTACATGCGTATCACTATGTTTTCTTTCAACGAGGATTGTTTGCTTGTATTATTACTTCATGAAAACCTGGTTTTTTGTACAACCTGCGAAAATAATTTACACGAGACTTTCAGTTAACAGTTTACCGATGGCTCACATCTCAAATTTGTAGTCTTACAGAGGAAGTGGGTTCAATTATTCTTACTTCTACTTTAATCTGTCCAACCAACTAACTATTTTGTTTAACTATCTCAGCCGGTTATTTAATGAAACCTGTTTTTCAAAAGATGTCAGTGTGTGTTTTCAGTTAGCTGTGATCTCCGTAACCCAAGGGTACAGTTAAATGCTCACACTAAATTGGCGTAAATAGATTAGGTGTCTTTTAACACATTTGATAAACGTTAGGCTTGAGGAGTAGATGGATATTTACGAGTGCAATATCTAAAAATTTAACTGACTGTGGATATGCAGACGTCTCTAATCTTCTCAAAGTAATCAATCAATAAAAAACCACTCTTATTCAGCCATATGGATGCTCATTCAACAAGGCCTCTTTCTAAATAAAGAGAGCTCAGTTAACCACTTATCGGTATTATATAGGAAATCAGGTTCATTAAGCATACGTAAGTTATATATTGCTTTTCTATTTTACACAGTGGACAATTATTTATGACATTATTTTACCAACTTTGTTACAGATAATCGTTCGAATATTTTTATTCTTGGCTATCAATAACTTCTACGTCACACTTTTCATTTGACTTTAAGTAAATACCGTTTGATATTTTACTCTTCTTGTCATTTTTATCAAATATTCAATATCCTTTTCCTGTGATGTTTTCTGCCTGAGGTCAATTTTCTTGACTGAGTAAGGCGTGCATAAGGTCATTTATGACAGTAATAACTGGAAGTTCGGGCCACTCGCAGCTGATAAGTGGTCACAAAACATAATGAATTAATTGTATTTTACAAATTTTCTCTTTATTCGTTGTTTGTTATTACTATCTATAGGTGTAAGGCTACTAATAGTTAAAAATAAGCAAGCTAAATGGACTTAAACAGACTCGGCTTGATGCGATATTACTCAGCCGCAAGTGAGCAGTAACCATTAACCGTAAAACATTTACTATATTTCTAACTCATATAAGGAATGTGAGTGTACTGTAACCACTCGCACCAGAAATGAAATTGTTAGGTGAGACTTACGCGAGATATGTCTCCTTGAAGGATCAGAATAATCCTACTGTATTTTAGAGAAAATAAGGCATGTAGGCGTACTGCTGTAAGTCCTACCCGCTCCTCTAGCTTGATAATATAGTAGACTGAACCATGACTGAAGGAATCAAGTGGTCTTGTGGTACATGGAAGGATTTTACGGGCCGGTGTAAGATTTTATTGATGGTTTTGTTGAAAATTCCTCCAAGTAACCTTTTTCTTTAATTGTAATTCGTTGTGTTTCGTTTAAAATATGTTTGTCACCCTTTCTTAATCTGTTTAGTTGTACATTCTAATAATCTTTAATTTCTAAATGAGATAGTTGCTATTTATTTTTATTGTAATATCAGTTTTTCCTTACGTTTGTGCTGGATTTCTGTTATTCTTATGAACTTTATACATTTTGTTTTACTGGACGTTTTGGCTTGGGCGGAAGCCATATTGGTCTGTTCCTCTTTTTGATTGCATTACTTGGTTTGACTGGATTTGTGCATTTCCAGATTGTGGGTGGACGCACATTTTCAGAAATTGCAACACGCAATCTATCCTAATGGGATAGAGTAACATTTTTGTGTATTATTTGGAACTTAATTGATTATCCCTATTTTTGGGATAAACTTTGGTTGAGTAACTGGTGGTGACATTTGTTTAGAACCGTTCCTCACCTAACCATTTGTTTTGAATTTCGACTAGGCAAGAGTACGTGTATCTAGACCAACCTCGACAGTTACTCTTCAGTCCAAACGGCCTCAGTTTGGATTCTACAAGTAGTATTAGCACAATAACCACTTCGACAGGTCATCTCCATAAAACCGTTGTGCTTTTCCCCACTTAATTTACTTAGCCTGAGTGGGTAAGACTATCTGTACACCAGGCTTCTAGGCTCAGTGAGCATGAAGGAGATTTGTGGGTCTACTTACATGCGTATCACTTCGTTTCCTTAAAGCTAGCATTGTAGAGTTCATAAATAGCTTATGTGACTGAAACGCTGGGAATTGAGACTTTCAACCCCTCAGTGTTGGCAGGAATTTCATTCCAGGTACTGTTAAAGTTACCGTGTCTGTGACTATTCGTCATGCTATGTTACGAGTTATGTAGAGATTGCTTGGAGGGTTGAGTTTAACGCGTCACCTATTGTTATGATTTCCTACCTACGGTTAGGCGCTAAGGTGAGAGACTTATAGTGTGGTTCTTAATCTGTACAAAGCTGTCGTGAGCTTGAAGCTTACGTCACTTCAGTTTGGCATGTGTAACTCATGAATTGCAGTTTAATGTGGTTTCATTAATAATTACCCACATGATTTGTTTATATTCGCCTGTAGGGGAATCTTCCAATTCCTGAGTCAATGGGCATTATAAGAGCACTACCGTACAACGAAGCGGTCTGGTCGAATCTGTTGGAGATATGAGATGCTTTTATCTCAGGATCATACTTTGAAGGCAGCAATGTTAAAGGCAATAGCATAAGCAAGGTAGTTATAGTTGTTTATGAGAGCATAAATCTACACATTCCTAACAGTCGGAGGTTCACTTTAGATGATTTACTACCCATCCATCTCAGTGAGTGTCACTCCTTTAGTGCTTAATAAGATACACTATTGCGTTGGAAGTTACAAACTGATTAGTAATCCGTTATCTAGTAAGACCTCCTAATCTAAATGGTTTATATATGTTGTTTTTAAATCTCTGGCAACTAGTATTTTATCAGTCCTAATGTCTAACAACGTAAAATTACCCAGAGTAGACTCTCATTCTGCTCAGGATCGATCATCGGAACACACTTTCTATCACGCACTTGGCTTTACTAATTCAGAAATAGCACTAGCAAGTTTCCGATAATTCCTTCAATGTGATGTAGCAGGGTTATTGTTTTAAGCAGGCTGATTGTGTAAATTACCATTTTGATCCCATCCTAATACTCTCGTCTTTCTGAGACGATATTGTGTCCTGAATGTTTACTCCATTACCCATTATATACTGAAGGAGCCACGTTTTAGAGTGCGGCGCCCTATTTTTTCCTGTCAGCACGCAGGTTACGGAGTTTCACAATTCTGCTACTGAGTCTACGCATACTACTGTGAATGCACTTGATTCCTTTTATGAGTACTGTGGTCACAAGCTTCTGATAACTTGCGCTGCAACTTTTCTTGTTATGATTGCCCTAAATACAACTTAACCACTGGTTCGTCTTGTATCAGTCAAAAAACCTGGTCTCTATGGCTAGGGAAGACCAGGCTATAGGAGTCGTCGCGTAATAGAACTTACACTAGACTTTGCAAATTATGCCAATTCACTTTAATTCAATAGGAGTCAGGATGTGCAAACGATCATATAAACTGGATAGTTACACTTACTGGCATAAGCGTATTGCTATATAACCTCCAACTAACTTTTACTGGTTTAGCACCAGATCTGGGAAGTTTGCGGCTATTTTGCCTCTGATGTATGTAAAACGCCCATAATTTTCCGTTATTTTGTTGTTTGGTACAAAAGCATTAAAAATAATCTGCGATTGATATCTACAATCTTTCATCCCATTGCTTCTTGCTGTGATTCAATTAAGGTGTTGCTATAAAGCCGTCTAAATTACCACGCACCGCCTTACCCTACGGTTTTTGATATTTATATGCCTTAAGGAAAAGCTTCGGATGTTCTAGGATGAGATTTCTTAAGCACAGTTAAAGTGTCTCGTACTCACTTCTCCCCAATGTAGTGATTCTATTGGTCATACACTTACTACCAAGGCTGTTGTTTGATGGTGAAAGCAGTCTCAGTCACAATAAACTTTGAGTGAGTGGCCTCGATATTGATCAGACAGATTGGGTTACCTATATTTTCATGGTATATGTACCGGGACTACAGGTAAAAGCTGGTCATCATAAAGTCACGGTAATAACTGGATACCACCCATTCAAAATGCTTTGCGCACAGAAAAGTATAGCTGACATATTGATGCTGCTCCGTTCTTCTGTTTGTTTTTCTTTCTTTTTAGCACTTAAAGATCGCCTTATACTGAGCAAAAAGTTGAACATCTATATTTCCCGTTATAATGTAACCCCTCGAGATGGTGACATAAATTCACTCTGTCTTTCTCCTGTACCATAAGGTCGTCCCAAGGTCATGCTTATAATAAAGGCTACATAAATGCTGATTTAGAACAACGTTTATTATTTTGCTATCTCTGTGTGTCATAGTAAAATAAGTTTGAGCAACAATTAAACTCTTTAACCGCCTGATACGTTTTTATTGATCTTGCCTGTAAAAATGACTGGCTCTTGATATTAGGAAATATATTGATATTATTATTCATAGAAATGGCACTCAAAATCATGGTCTCTCTAACCATCGGAGTCTGTGTATATGTTACATTCGCCTTTGCTAGACTGGTGATATTATGTACCTTAATTTCTACCAGACTGTACTTACAACGCTTACTCTTATACTAACTATTCAGTGGGGTTTATAATAGCTTCGAATTTTATGGCTCCAACTTGATCTGGCGGCTGTTGTTCAACAGTAAGATTCGTTCTAATAAGTGTAGATTATGTCACATTCCCTTATATGAGTTAGAAATATAGTAAATGTTTTACGGTTAGTGGTTACTGCTCACTTGCGGCTGAGTAATATCGCATCAAGCCGAGTCTGTTTAAGTCCATTTAGCTTGCTTATTTTTAACTATTAGTAGCCTTACACCTATAGATAGTAATAACAAACAACGAATAAAGAGAAAATTTGTAAAATACAATTAATTCATTATGTTTTGTGACCACTTATCAGCTGCGAGTGGCCCGAACTTCCAGTTATTACTGTCATAAATGACCTTATGCACGCCTTACTCAGTCAAGAAAATTGACCTCAGGCAGAAAACATCACAGGAAAAGGATATTGAATATTTGATAAAAATGACAAGAAGAGTAAAATATCAAACGGTATTTACTTAAAGTCAAATGAAAAGTGTGACGTAGAAGTTATTGATAGCCAAGAATAAAAATATTCGAACGATTATCTGTAACAAAGTTGGTAAAATAATGTCATAAATAATTGTCCACTGTGTAAAATAGAAAAGCAATATATAACTTACTGTATGCTTAATGAACCTGATTTCCTATATAATACCGATAAGTGGTTAACTGAGCTCTCTTTATTTAGAAAGAGGCCTTGTTGAATGAGCATCCATATGGCTGAATAAGAGTGGTTTTTATTGATTGATTACTTTGAGAAGATTAGAGACGTCTGCATATCCACAGTCAGTTAAATTTTTAGATATTGCACTCGTAAATATCCATCTACTCCTCAAGCCTAACGTTTATCAAATGTGTTAAAAGACACCTAATCTATTTACGCCAATTTAGTGTGAGCATTTAACTGTACCCTTGGGTTACGGAGATCACAGCTAACTGAAAAACACACACTGACATCTTTTGAAAAACAGGTTTCATTAAATAACCGGCTGAGATAGTTAAACAAAATAGTTAGTTGGTTGGACAGATTAAAGTAGAAGTAAGAATAATTGAACCCACTTCCTCTGTAAGACTACAAATTTGAGATGTGAGCCATCGGTAAACTGTTAACTGAAAGTCTCGTGTAAATTATTTTCGCAGGTTGTACAAAAAACCAGGTTTTCATGAAGTAATAATACAAGCAAACAATCCTCGTTGAAAGAAAACGATAGTGATACGCATGTAAGTAGAACTCCAAGTCTCCTTCATGCTCATTGAGCTAGAAGCCTGGTGTACAGATAGTCTTACCCACTTAGCTAGGTAAATTAAGTGGGGGAAAAGCACAACGGTTTTATGGAGATGACCTGTCGAAGTGTTCATTGTACTAATACTACTGAAGTGTGCTAGGTTGGAGACTGTTGACTTATATAGTCTCTTGGCTTGACTGAGCGAAACTGTTAGCGTTATAATCAGGGGTCAATACTGCTCAGTAGTACAATCCTATTTATTTTGTGCTTATTCATTTGTAATATTATAGATTATATATATTTTTGTTGACTCTGGTGGCTCAAACAATTTTGCTGAAAATACGTATTGGTTACCTCAACTTGTACACCGAATACAATTTAGTTATAGTCAACTGTTGTTCTATTATCACATTTAGTCAAGTCAAAGTATAATGGTATTCTGCGGCCCAATAAATCACTCACTCATAACAATTTAGCGTGGCCAATTTGGCAGCTTTTTGATGTTGTCTTATACTGTATTAAAGTCCTATTACATCGGTGGCTGGCTGTGGAGGAAGAATCATTGGGTAATGTTTGGTTCGTGTGATAATAACGATTATCATGTCTGAGCCTTCAAAGAGACATGAGTGGATGGTTGCTGATATGATAGACATTGATGTAATTAATGATATTTATATCAACCTGTAAACAGAGAAGATTAATAAGCTCCATGTCGTTATGTCCCTGAATCCTATCGTCATTAAGGATGGATTACAAAGTTACCTTAATTTGTGCTTAGAACTTTTCATGATAACGCTGCTGACCGTCCTAAAGTTACGAGAGAATTCTGAAGCGTCTTACTAAATGCTGACTTAACAAACAGAATGAAGTTGATGTTTATGAGAGGTTAGTGCACTAGATCAGCTGTATTTTTTTATTTTATGCTGTCGATTCATACTCTCATGAAGCTAGAAAGATGCATTATGAATGCTCACATTAGGGCCTGATAATCCATTTGTGATAGCTAGTAGATTATTTGAGGCAATAAAAGGTGATAGTCGACGTATAAGTGGCAATTCGCAGGAGATCGCCTTAATCTTCAATGACTAATTGTTGCATAGAAGCAGGTTGATTTTCCCTGGTTCGGTCCAATAGCCAAATTTGATAGCCATAAGCAAAACAAGAGTCACACATTTGTCTACCAG
Organism: Schistosoma japonicum; assembly: GCA_025215515.1. Classification (NCBI taxonomy): domain Eukaryota; kingdom Metazoa; phylum Platyhelminthes; class Trematoda; order Strigeidida; family Schistosomatidae; genus Schistosoma; species Schistosoma japonicum. The sequence continues at coordinate 72,969,692 of CM046069.1, forward strand.
GTTACAAAGAGAACAAATAAAATTAAGTACTCCGACGAGAGAGAAGTGTATTGGACAGAGATTCTCAAATGGATGAAATCATTTGATGATAGTATACTTCAAACGTCGGGTAGACCTGCAGAATTTGTACAACTTTGAGTGTAATGAATCTTTTCTGTCACCAGGCCTTCATAATTACGGGCGATGGTCATGTGGTTAAGAAAAACGGTTGTATTCTATGCAAAAGAAGGCACTTATTAAACGGATGCTGCCAGTCAGTCGCTTTATGTATACTGCAACTAATGGAGTTTATATAAACGTCATATTTTCACCTTGAGTATCTGGATGTGGAAAATGTTAGTAGAAATTGCAATATAGGAGATATCCAATACGCAATTAGTATCACTTGGTACTACAAGAGTTGCCTAGCTAAAACGTATGGCACATAGACTATCCTAATGCAACTTGTGTAAATAAAAAACGTTTCGACATTTAATCCCCTGTTCGTTCAATTTACTCTGCTGCTTGTTTTCTTTCTTCTCTATGTTAGCATCTCTACATATGTATCTGAAAATGAAATTAAACATAAACCCCTATCTCATAAGTAAATCGTGTGGAAAACTGGGCATTTTCTCTGAAGCTCACTCTCAATACTTCCTTGGACAGCGTGGACCTTGCAGAAGCCGTACTTGTTAACCGGTGTTCCCTGCTTCAAAGCAATCTAACTTCATCGGCTGTTATATCTCTTTTCAGACATACTACAGTCTGTATGTACAATTTTATTGCACCTTACAACTTGGAATTTCATATTTTGTAATGTTCAATTAATGTGCGGAAATCTATATAAATATTATCATTTATGAATATCACCCATACTCTTGGATGTCTAGCTATATTACTATATAATATCTAGGTACGTTCCGTTTTATTTTAACAGAAGAAACAATAATCTTTGGTAATAGGTCTTTATTTGATAGCGAGCACAGGAGACAGTTGGAGCGGAATCCTAATCATTCAAACACACAATGTCTCTCAACATTCAATATAAGATAATAGGAAATATTATCCCTATAATGAATAAGGAAGTAAATGAATACTTAAGCTTTCTTATCTACGTGTATACATAAGTTGTGAAATCATCTTTTAGCTAGTTAACTTAAGTCGCTACATTAGCTTCCTCCTAGAATTGACTTCCGTAGGAACGTCAGTTCGATCAACTTAACTAGTAAAATTATCGTAGTTCTGCCACTGTAGCTCAGTAGATAATTACTAGCACATTCAGCACTTGACATTAGATCAACTGTAAACAGTCTTTCAGTATTCGATGATGCAACGTGGATTACATTTACTTTTAGTACTGGTTATCAAATATGTAGGGTTTACATTCTCCTACAAATGATAATTAGATACTTGGATTTAAGCTCCTATTGGTGACCAGAGATTGGAAAATAAGCGTAAGAAAATGAAACAAGAATATCTGAGGAAGTACCGCGAGCGGGCTACCCAACACCATGTCGGTAAGGTACGATTTTCCTATGCTCTGTCCGGTTATCAGGTGTTTACTCACCTGCCTCTTGAGTCGCCCTCAAGTCAAAATGAAAGAAGAATCTACTTCAAAAAATATTGTTGAAACTCCATCACACCTAAAAAATTGCTCCACTGTTTGTATAAAAAGTTAAAATACAAAAATAAAATGTACAATTATAATTGATAAGTCTTCGTTTCTACGTAAGTGTTCGGTTTCCAGATTAGTTTGGAACCTGGAAGAAAATAAACATGGTGTAGATATCTGTGCATGCAAATGCATTTAAAAAAATGTATATCAATTAAATTGAAAAGAATATATGTATAAGTGCTTGAACTTACCAGGAGTCAGACCGAATAGGCTACCTTGAACATGTGACAACCGCCTTTTATGACTGGGTTCGTAACAGTGGGTACTGATAGTAACCGTTGGGATGAAAAATTATGGTAAATACTTAAAAAAAATGAATTACCGATAATATAAGAGTGCTTAAGCTTATTAGGTTAAGGAAATAATCTGCGCTTTACAGATTACTCACTCGATGAGTGGTAGGCATTAAAGATTCTGTTTTTTAGTGCCTTATCTCCGTTGATAGGTTTTCGGCTTACAGTACTCAACGGATTGTTTAAGAATATATTGCTTAAGTACAATTTATTTTATATATACAAAAAAATGGACTATATCGTTCATATATCAAAAAACAAAATCCGCGTGGAAATGTGTAGAATAATACTTAGGACTATTACGAATTATTATTAAAACTACTTAGACAACGTCGATATAGGGCAAAGCGAAAATTACTGTTTATTTTATCTAAATTTTTAAATATATATCTACAAACTCGAGATTTCAGACATTACGTGATTACCCTTTAGACTTAACTAAAAACGTGGGTATCCCTGTCTGGACAATCGGTTGTGCGTACTTGTTAACCGGTGTTCCCTGCTTCAAAGCAATCTAACTTCATCGGCTGTTATATCTCTTTTCAGACATACTACAGTCTGTATGTACAATTTTATTGCACCTTACAACTTGGAATTTCATATTTTGTAATGTTCAATTAATGTGCGGAAATCTATATAAATATTATCATTTATGAATATCACCCATACTCTTGGATGTCTAGCCACATTACTATACATTTTAACATGGAAGCTTGTTAACTCAGTAACTCAATCTTGGTATAATCTGTTACGCTTTTATTGAGCTTACCTGGAAAGTGGTTTACCTTCGATTCCAGGAAATAAATAGTAACCAACTACGATTTTGACAGCAGCCCAACAAACTATTTACTGCATAGTCACTACATTAAGAGCAACTTAAAGGAGCATGATCAAAGTATCCAACTTAATAACGGTCTAGAAGCTATTAAATGTCATTGAAAAGATGCCCTTCTGATGACATGCAGCATTCTTAACTGGGCATAAAGAAACTGAATATGTTAACATACAAGGTCTTTCTGGCAGCATTTTAAACATACGTCTGACCAGGGCTCGCAACTTGTAGTATCGTCGTACTATCAACTTTAAAAAGTGATATGATACTCTCAGAACTAGTAAAGAGGCAAGCAAGTGGGTCACTAAGCATAAAAACTAAGCTTATGCATCGTTCGGGGTCCCTCCTAGACATAATAATGGTGTTGCACCGTTGACACCCGAACACCGCTCCACAAGGTGACCTTAGATGGACCTTCACTATGTGGTGCAAACCCATGGGGAGTCGCACTCTCTCTCATTTGTGGTCTGCTGCATCTGAAATCCCTCTCTAAAGGATGTAATCACGGCCATAACAACCTATAGATTTGAGCGAAAACCAAACGACAACATACTTCATCATCTGCCTATTGTGTTTTGGTTGCACTAGATTAATCATAGTCTTTTAAATTGTCGTAAAAATCAGTTGCTCATACACACAAACACCAAAATATGTGTGTGATAAACGGTCAGTTGTAATGATTCAGATAGGAATGTGTCTTGATTAATGGAAACCCTCAAAGTAACGAGACATCGAGCCTGACAGTTAAATTTTATCCTTGGTGTCTAAGTGTTTCAACCACACCTTAAGTATGCAAACCAACAGAGAAATGTTTAACGAGTAACTATCATATTTCAGGTAAATGTGGATCCTAAAACCGATAATCTTAAGCAACAGAGTTTGACCACCGTCCTTAACGTAAAATAACACACCATCAGGAAAAAAGGAATTTTTGAAAGGTGTCGGTTAACTGACCACGACGTGACCAATTTGGTGTTTATCAAGTTCCTTTATAACGCTTATTAGATTCCCTAAATGGAGTTGTAATGTGACTACTAGTCTAAGTAACTCGACATCACTGACAAAATGTAAATACGGTAGGTGGAATAACTCAGTGGTAACAGTTACAGATTGTGAAACTGGGTGTATTAGGATCGAATCCGTGAAAAACAGAGGTCCCCTACAGATTTAAGGTACACTATGCTGACTGGTCTCAAATGACACATAGTTTAGGTCAAGGGTTTCATGTAGATTACGCACGAACCACTTCCCATACGAGCGTCAAAACTAATGAAATCAAGAAGGTGAAGATGGATTGTTAGAAAATTTCGAATTATTGAGAGAAAGTCACCATTTCCTCAATATTCAAGGGGTGTGAATGGTATACAAAACCAACTTATCATAAATCGGTTGCCGTGCCTTCAATACTGCAGAATGTATTAAATGGCCTGATGGTCGACTGAATATTGAAGTGTATCTGATTTTTTGGAAGGTATGGCGTTGTCTGTCACTAGTACACTATTGAACCTTGTAGCAATTTGTATAGTCCATTTTCTTGAAGCGACGGATGGTGCTTTGGCCTTTTATTTGTCCGATTTGACCAACGTACTAACCGTGGATTCCGGGTGTATGTATGAGAAACACTGACAGGAACGTTTTATCACAAAACTGTACCACTGCTACAGTACGGTGTCATCGCTTCCATGGTGAACTCACCTGCAATAAAGTTGCGTTTGAACGCTCAGTCAGTTTTCGTTAATACCAAGTTGCAAAGGTTGTAGTAGTCGATGCCGTCCTTCTTTCTATTCCGACGTTGCTTCGAAGGAATTTTCTTTTCACAGGGACTCTGCATACTATATTTACTGTTACATAGATCACCCTTTGATATATGAGACGAGATAGTACCTGGACTATAACGGCTGCATTCTTGTTATGTATCGGCTAGACTGTTCGACCTTTCACTGTGTGTACAGTTGAAGTGCGGGTCTCCCGAAACTCGGGTTTTGTTGAATTATCACTGGTTGGGTATCGGAATGAAGGGCTTGCCTTCGGCATCATGTTTAAGGGCCCCAGTCAGTTAATCAGGTTGCAGTGTTGGCTGCTTTGTACGTAGGGTTAGTACGGTGGGCCAGCCTACTCATATTAACTTAGTGAATCGAGATAATACTGCCACCATTACTATCCAGTATACCACTATTGTCATTATTGATAATTCTTGGGGAACAGATTTTAATTATGAAGTAATGCTATGAGCAAAAATATCAGGGTGGAAATGATGCGACGTAAGAAACAAATACGGGCAGAAAAATGAGTCCTCACTGTTAAACTTGCTGCTTTACTTCCAATTGAAGTACCAAGTGACTTAGCAACGTTTCAAACGTTCTGAATTTGTGGTCACATTGGCGAATAAATGCTGCAGTAACTGAAAACATGGCAGTTCATTGAGTTAGTTAGATCTACCACGGGGTAGGTTGGGTGTGGCATGACAGTGGTTTCGTGACGCAAGACGACATAGTAAATGTGATTTATAATGCATCCAGATAAAAGCTAGGAGTAAGTGGTTGTTAACCCCTCAAGAACTGGTTATGAGGTCAAGTTGTTATCAAAGCGCTCCTGAATTTGAAAATCTGTTCAGTATCTAATATCTTCGTACTCAGGTGGCTGAAACTAATAAAATTTATCGTTCTCACGTCCTGATGTTAGCGGGAGGTCCTCAGTCATTTTCGGCAGCACACTAACCTAACACTCTTAAGACTATTTGATATTTCTACAGTCAGCTGCGTCAGTGTTTTAAAACTACGGGATGTTAAATAAATAAATAACTTTCATTTTCAAGTATCATTTTGTACATGAAAGCATACCAGTTTACAGGCACGATTAAAATGATATGGATTTAGATACATACAAGGATTTTGATAAAAAAAGTTGCTGTCATGAAATTCATAATATCTGAAGATATAAATTGAAGGCGAAACCAAGGACATCAACGTTTACAGTACTAGGGTACCAAATATATATAATGTATCGTTATGTATAGATGATTAACAACTGCACGCTTCTCGAACCGAGCGTTATGATTCTAGAAAACGGCTGAGAGTGGGTAGAATGGATAGTGGAGCATGTCCAGATACCAGATAAGACCGGCAGTATTTAGAACTTGGACAGGGGAGCTATCTAAACATGTATATGGGGATATTCGGCCGTACTGGTGGAATAAATGTGCATTTATTTTGGGTGGTCAGTTATTGATTCATTAAGCATGTTAGTAACTAGTGTTAGGATGAAGCTGCTTAGATGAAACCAATTCCTTATGAGATCAGCCATTAATATCATGTGAATGCATAGTTGTATTTACTGGAGTTGCAGGGATATGCCATCATGAGAGTTTTCGCGTTAACAGTAACACATGAGGCTCAGTTTGAATTATCTTCAAAGTGGTTACAAAGCCAGGATGTGTATGTGAGAAGTTAATAGTATTGTGCCAGTAGGTTCCATACTTGCCTCCCACATTATCATCTACAACTAGAGAGAAAAGGAATGCAGAGAGAACACAAAACAACAGCACTAGTATCCTGAAACAAATAGGCAAGATTAGTGTTTATACAGGCATTGAAAGACACTACATACTACATAAGCTTATAAATGGATTAAAAGAAAAGAACACTAGCATATGACTACGACTGGTTAGTGAATTGAGTGGTGCTCACACGTTTAGAGTCTCTGTTATTTTACTAGTGGAGTAAGAAACATTAGTTAGTGTGAGCATTTTTAATGTGACATCAGAAGAGATGAAATTACCAACATATCGAACAAATAAAAAAGTGAATCTGTTTTCCGGATGACTTGAAACAAATTAATCCGGATTATCAAAACTTTATTTGTAAAATAATTCATATAAAGAGTAGATCTGAAATGTGATATTTTTATTTTCAAAGTTGAATCGCGTAGGTTATGACAAGAAGGTTACTCTAGTTGAATTGTATTAGACGATGAAAATGCTAATTTATTCAGTATCTTGTTAAAGAAGATGAGATTTAACTCGAACCGGCACCTCCATAGAGTATCTAACCCTAACTTAATGCATCCAGTTTTATAGTCCAGAGTACTATTAACCGAAAGATTATAAAAACTAAAGCGACGTTGGACAGACTCCAATCTGAGTTTATCCTTATTACAAACATTACTGAGAATGAAGGTGCAGTATTCTAGTGAAGGTTGGACACAAACCTAGAAGTCAATGAGACCTAGATGTCTATATAGTAACCTATTCTATGAAAGACATTGCAAGAGTACCTGAGTCATAAGTCAACTACTGACTGAATCCTGGTCAACTTATTGCCATTTACAGAGAGATCGAAATTGAGGCACTTATCTTCAAAATATATCCAACCACACTTAGAAGCACTAAGATCTAACTACCGTTTCGAGCACCATACTGCGACCTTGTTGAGTTCAACAGTGACTCAACTGTGTGTGTGTGCGAATCCGTGAGGAGGGAATGAGTACACTATTTTAAGTTCATCCGCGTATATAAAAGGTTTACCCATGGTGAGGCGTTTACATATATCATTTATGTAAGTGACAAAGAGCAGTGGGCCTAAAACACTTCCTTGTATAACGCCACTTGTAACTGGTTCGGCCTTCTAAAGAGTAGAGTGAATTTTAACAATTTGATATCGATGGCTGAGGAAAAAGTTTAGTCAAGCAAGTAATGAATTCCTAATCTCATAAAAAGAGGGTTTGCCTATAAGAAGCCTGAGGCCAACCATGTCAAAAGCTTTAGATATGTCTAAGCACAACACTTAGTAGTGTTGTACTGTACCAACTGCCCAAAGCTTCTTTAAGTAAAGTGATGTCATATAAGTTCCCGTTTTAAAAACTCATGTTGGAAATTAAAGATAAGATTTTCGGATAGTAGATAATAAGACGTTCCTTCAAAAACTATTCTTTCACTATTCTAGAAATAGCTGGGGTAATACTTATGGGCCTGTGGTTATGCAAGTTTGTCCTGTCACCTGCTTTAGATCGAAGGCATATGTATAAGGTTTTCCACCTATTGGGGTAGGTGTCTGTTGTTAAGGAAAGGTCAGACAGTTTTGTAGGAGTAATAGGATATTAAGCACACAGAGTTTAAAGTAACTGGGTACCATGGCATCTACTCCATAACTAAAAGACATCCTAAGTGAGTTTATGGGTTTATAAATGTGGTCACAAGCAAGGTAAGGGGATTCCATATGGTTAGTAACCGAGTAGATAGTGTCCACCTCAATCTCACTCAGGTGTTTACCCCTGTTAGCAGAGAAAATAATATTATGGTCATTGACAATTAAGCCATCATGTGAAATGCAGAGAATACCATTATTTCGGGAAGGTTTGGGGCGTTTATCTAACAGCCGTACCAAGTTTTATGCCTTGGATCTACTGTGCATTACTGATAACTCTTCATTAATCGTCTTCAACCTGTGAATTTCTGTTATTTGGTTAAAAGCTATAGTAATGTCTACGAATGTTACGAAGCCATTTGACGTAAACTGGCAATTCTGTAGGAGCTTTAGTTACTCATGGTAACGAAGTGATATATACAAATTATTTGACTTGATCATATTGTTTGATTTCATAGGTGTAATTGAATCCAAACAGGAGTCATTAATTTGATACAAAATATATCTAGTACATTTGTAATACTATTAAATGAAAAAAATTATCCCAGTCAGAGAAACTTTGAGGAGTGTGTAGGCGATCTCAGTTCACATTTTCATAATCTCGATATTGTCTAGCTTTTTATAATATATGGTTATTAAGCGACTGAAATTAAACGTAAGAGCAGATAAAACCATAGTGTGGTTATTGCTTTCGAGCTCTTTGCTAACTTGAAGCGATAGTGGGTGTGACATCATGACAGAAAGCCAGGTCAATAATGTTATTATGTCTCATGGAAGTGTGCGCACAATGTGTCTAACAGTGCATGTCTAATGTTGAAAGAAGGTTTTCGCCATCATACGACTGTCCTGTTCCAATATTTCAATCTATTCTAGGGAGGTCAAGGTAATCTGCAATGACTTTCGCATTAAAATTTATGGTAGAGGTATGTATAAAAGCAGTAAAAATGATGTTATCTACAATAGTCGTTTTGTCAGGGGTTCTTTACATGCACCCAGAAAGTAAACTGTAGTTCGGGGTATTGACTGAGATCCAGACCGACTACTGTATCTTACCGAGTATTTCATTATTGATTTTATTAGACGGAAGGCAGATACTTGCGTATATTAGACAGCCACTATCCCGTTTATATTCTCTATTGCCGCGATATAGCATATAGTCCTGAATGGCTAATCCTAAGTTAGTTACTAAAAAGGAACACCATGTTTCTGTAACAAACATGAAATAAGATTAAGATCATAAAGTTATAGTTCATAAGGTTGATATTTTATTAAGAAGTGAGCAGGCGTTGATTACTAAAAAGTTCAGAAATCGGGAGTGAATTGTGAATAATCGAGTAAAATCTTTATCTACGTCGTTCGTGTTCGATGTAACTAGATGTTGGTTTGAAAAGACAGTCTGACTGTTTGAGCTAATGTCTGTGGAAGATGAATTGCACGGGAGACTAATGACTGTCTGATCCCAGAAATTATAATAGTAGTCAGAGATATTAGGATGTTCAGAGTAGTTTAAGTAAGGTGATATGACAGATCGTTGACGATGTGCAAAAGATAGAGGATGTCCTAGTAGCCCATCGACAGTATAATCATAAAAGTGAGGAGGCAGAGCGAAAGGACTTACAGGACTTGAGTAGGTCGGGTATGATGTAGGACTACTAGGGCTTAGAGCGTACTGGTGTTTATTGGATGCCATAGAATTTATTACAAAGTTATTTGCATCAGGGTAGTAAAAAGTGTTGTGTACTTGTTTGGTACTTGGTTTACGCTGGTAGTTAAATGAGCTATGCTTTGATAAAATATCAGATGGATCTCAGTGTCGCTTATCCAGTATATTGTAGACCATTAAGTTCTGACGGAATATCATGCACTTAGTTACTTCTGTGGTAACGAAGTTGATGACGGTTTCTACCTTAATAACATCTTCCAGTACAGGTAGACTTGTTACTTTGGTCAGTAACAATTTGAAGGGTAACAGTGTATCAATTTCTTGTTTAATGTTATATAGCATAACCAAAAATGACTCCACTTGAGATTGAATCTCTGCTAGCTGCTGAGTTAGATGGCTAAGTTCACATTAAACCCTCTCAATGCTACTGTTCTGTGACGTAGATTTGTAATCCCTATCGGTTATATTCGGCAGTTGGATTACTAGTGCAAAATCGAGCGTCACTGGGTCTATCAAATCCAGGGTCACCAGATTAGAAGTTTGTTTGGTAGCATAGTTGTTATTAACAGAGCGATGTGGTTGTAGCGTTAAATATTCCCTAAAATAAATAGTTGCATAGGCTCTCGACATTGATGCTAACCATGTTTGTTTAAGCGGACACGACTAGTTAAAGTCACGCGGTCACGCATCACCACCAGATTCACGACTCAAACCACCGTGGGAAGCATATCTCTCTAGTTTGCCAGCCTAGATGTTGCTATCTCATTAACGCTGTGTTTATGATCAAATATAATTTCTCATTCACCTTTTATCGCTTTCTGATTTCTTCTCATTCGTAAGAGTGGGTTCAACCTGTAGAAAGTGCTCTGGTTATACGACAAATGTAACTCGGCTATATACCGGGTTCACTTCATGAGCTTTGACGTGCTCGTTTTTCTAAAGAGACGACCTATAAGTAAATAACTACAATCAATGTGTACTAACAGTTGTATTAATGTCAACCAAAATAAACCAAGTGTGTCAATTACTAGCTTTCTTTAAGGAACACTCAACAAGTTACCACGAAAATCGAACGTACCAAGGATGTATCACGAAAAGACTCCTTGCGAAAGAGAGTTGAAAGGATTACTGTGAACAGAACACCTTATTTTATACAGAGGCTGTTGATCTAACAATAGTATTTGACACAATACCATACAGAGTCTTTCTGGTGAAGAGTTCACCTATGGGCTTTCCTGATTAGTTGTGCTAACGGCTGTTAAATTATTTAGAAGATCGAAAATTCTGCATCAGTGTAGATAGAGTAGGATTAACTCGGAGAGGCACATCGTCAAGAATCTTGCGGGGAGTTGTTTTGGAGCCGTTTTTCCCTTTTTTCATCAGTGTCCATCCTAACAAAATCACCTGGTCAGTACTGACTTACACAGAAGACACAAAGTTATGGAGAGCAATGCGTTGTATTAGTGACGTGCAAGCATTACAACAGGATATGCTAGAGATAGAACACTAGATACAAGTCGATGGACTGCGAGTCGTGGCCCAGAAATGCTGCATTATATACTTTCACACCCTAAAGATGCGGTAGCAGTAATACTATTAGAGGAATGAAGCCAAAGCTTATGCTATGCTCCTTTTCATCCAGTGGGAACTACGCGTGTTTACTCCTGAGCGTTTTCTCGGTACCTACAAGACTTGTATTTGATCTCACCTTGAGAAGCACAATATCATTGCACCTCCCCTCTTCAAGCTAGACGATTTGTGTACATAAATTCTAAAACCTTACATAGTGTAAACCAGCTAGTCGCTACTTTTTTAAAATAGGTATTAATAAGCAATACTAGCATGACCAATTTATTAACCAACAGACGAGTATTTGCAGAATGTACAACTACAAGGACAAAGGCGTATATTACTTTGAAATAAAAAAAAGATGATTAAAACGTGTGTCAACAAGAATGCTAATAAAATATGCACACAATGTTAGCAATCTACCAATAAACTTAGGTGTCGCGAATTCATGTCCTACGAAGGTATTTTTACGATGCAACGTTACTACAATAATTGTAATAATAAAATTGTACTTAAATGTTGTTGGTACACCTGTTTATTGTAAGTAAGCGGCAAATAGTATAAATTAGATATAACTATATTATATAATTACCATTTCACGCGTTGGTATATTTGTGTACGGACTACATAAGTATAATCAAAAAGACTATTAATTTTATTCTATGTGAGCATTTACATTAGACTTGGTTTTCATTTTAAACCTGCTTGTTTCCCTAAGTTAACCTACCTCTCGCTAATCAATATACGCACCTTTATAAAATAAGCTGTGTTTAATGCGTTTCTATCAACCAATAGCGAAGTAGTTGTCGCCTGCTCATTCACTGGCTCGAAATATGAACCTTACGACGGAGTTCATTAATTAGTTTCACAATCATGGTCCTACACTTCAAATGTGAACTTGTCCACCCTCCTTACTTTATTTATATGGGGGAAGATATGCATGAGAATGATGAACTTATTCGTTGGGGATGGCCAGAAGACGTTTGGTTTCATGTTGATGCTCTTTCATCTGCTCATGTCTACCTACGACTGAAAGAAGGGGAAACCATAGACGATGTCCCTGCAGCCGTCATACAGGACTGTGCCCAACTTGTCAAGGAAAACAGTATCCAAGTTAGCCTGAATTTATTTTTAATGTAATATTTCATTTCATTAATGAGAATGCTTCGTGTCATAAGCCATATACTTTATTTGTATATACGAATTCGCTACAATCAATAGTCTATCACTTATCAAAGTTAGTTCATCTTTGGAAGTAAAATAGTGTATCATGTCTCATTGTTCAAGGATGTATACGAGGTAATGTGTGGAATCTTTAATGTTTTATACTGTTTGTTGTTCAACTTAAGGCTACTAGGGATCCGATTTCTTGCTCGATTACATGCTACTGTTTTTCTTGGGAAGTAGGTGTCTTCATGAAGCTATTATTTCCGCTTTCCTGTGCTCTCTTCATATAACACTGACGTAGGTAGTTGGGCTACCTTTTTCGTTACTGATTTCAAATCATTTGATTACATTTAGGTTTTTAATATATGCTACTTTGTAAAAAAATAACCCGGTCAACGATAAAAACCAAGAAAAGGATGGTCGCATATGTAATGTGAACGTTGACCAAGTAGCTCTTCACAGCAATAGATAATCTCGGAAAATCGCAGTTGATAAATGCAGTCAGCCAACTTAGTAGCACATCCGGATGGATTAATTCCAGAGATCTTTGAGGATGGTTGTCTGGCTTTAGTAATTAGGTTGACTGATATTTGAATACAGTTAATTGTCTAGACATACCCCCATCTGACTGATCTCAATCGTTGATCATTCCAGTATATGAAAAGGGACAAAAATCATCTTACGATAATCATAGAAAAATTAGCTTAACTATTATAGTATTTAAAATAGTGGCTTCAGCAATTGTCAAACGCTTAAGTACGACTCATAGACTGCAAATGCAAGAAAACTAGGCTAACTTCAGACCTGTTCGCAGTTTCGTCAACTAAATATTCTTTGCCATCACTAAGTATTCATCAGGTTTTAGAACATACTTTTCGGCATCCGACAATAGGGGATTTTCTTGACTTGGAAGCAATGTGTGACTATACGTCGAGAGGTTCTATGACAGTATCTGTAATTGGACGGTGCACCTCGGAAGTACATAAACCTTGTGAAAGCTGGTTACTCGAAAACTATCAGTCGAATGAGAGCGTATGTCGAACCATCACCTGGACTTGCGTCTTCAGGTGGTGTCCATCAAGACTCCCCACCATCCCCATTTTCGTTTAATTTCATAATAGATTTACTCCTTAACATAAATTCGTTTCAATTTTCTGGAAGTGACCTGCCACGAGGTCCATTGATTGGGTTAGAATAGATAGATAACGTAATACTGCTCAGTACTTTGATGGCATTGAGCAACAAAACAATCATATTCGGAATGCGTTTCCCACTATCTAAGCGCACACTGCTGCTCTAGGACTTGTCTGCGCCAGCAGTTGTACTGAAGATTGAGAGTGAAGTAGTTGGGTTCGTCGACCATTCACTTATCTTGGAAGTGTAATTAACTGTGATGAGTTCATGTCTGAGGGAATGTTGGCACTGATTCAAAAGGCTCGTTTGGTTCTTGCCAACTTGCGTCACCTATAGCGTATTTAAGGCATCCGTCTACCATTTAAATGACTAGTATACTCCTCAGTAGTCCGTTCCTCATTGTATTGATCTAAAACATGACCATCTGGAGTTTAGTTAACCGTAGGTTATTGGTATTTGATCTTTGATGTTTTCGAAATATCGCTGTCATTTTCAGGAATTACCGGGTAAGTAACAATGAAGCTAGACACCGAGTATCGGGGAAAGATAGCGAAGTTATAAATCTTCGACTGAGATAGTTAGTACATGTCTTACGTATGCCTGACTGCCACTTTGATGCACTATGCTGACTGGCATTGGAGTAGAGTGGAAATCTAGGAGCGGTCAAGCTGAAACTTGACATCAGCCCATGAAGTCACTGGTGTGAACGTGTTGTTAGGAGCAAACTACTTGGTTAGGGTCCACTCCAATGAATGGACACTAAGGGACGGCTTTCAATCTGTCACAGTGGCGCAAGTGCTTCCACTCTTTGTCTTCCCTCAAATTATCAGCCTAAAATTACTTTGTACTTTTCTTCCTACGAACTAATTCTTTTTTCTTGTACCATATTTTGTATGTTCACGCATTTTTTGCTAGCATTGAAGTAATTACTACTAAGGTGTGGCAACTTGGACTGATGCACGTGTCAAGTTCTATGTTGTACACTCACTCACTTACTCACTCTTCCACTCACTCACTAACTCACTTACTCACTTACTCATCCACCCACTCATTCATTCATTAATTTATTCACTTACTCACTCACTCACTTACTCACTCACTTACTCACTCACTTACTCACTTACTCACTTACTCATCCACTCACTCATTCAGTCACTCACTCACTCTCCACTCACCCATTCACTTACTCACTCACCTACCCACTTTTAAATTACGTCAGACCTTCGAATCAGCTTCCATGGATGGGAAAAAAATTGGTCATATGGTAGCTAGAATTGCTACAGCGTAATGAAATTTTATTGTGATATTTGGGAATTTTGTAACAAGTTCATATTTTCGCTTAACCCACGAGAATTTGTAGAATATTGTTACCACAATATTTTCATTGGACGCTTTTAAAGTTTTTGAACCAAACATTAGCATAAAGGCTACAGGACAAAGACATCAACTATTTTCTAGCACCCACATAAAAGTGTTAAATCCTTGAAGTTGACCTTGAACGCTGTAACAATTTGAGTTATTTTGCTACCGTTACGACACTGTATTTCCATCCCTGTTAACGATATGTAGACTACATTCATATAAATACTGTTGCACTTAACAAATGTTTGTGGTATTTAAACTTTTTTGGGGTGAAACATCCTTATTTTGATGCAAACATACTAATGTAAACTGTTTCATCAGTACTTCTTATGCTTTGGATCACAAAAATATTTTTTTTGACTATCCTGATATTTTTAACAATCATATGCTTATAGTAAAAAATTCGAAGGCTTCAGCTGTGCTTCTACTTTAAATCCGATTTTTTATGATATATTCACAGACAGTTGTTGTTCCTTTAAGTCGAATTCTCTTGCATACAGACTTTCAGATAGTAATGCGAAAATTTCAAACTTCTCTCGGTTTACAACATTTTGTCTTTGGCTTAACTGACTTTAAAAGTCCAGTATTCATTATATACTAGAGTTTATAAATTCATTAAATTTTATGTTTTAAGGAACAAACGACATATTGGTGTTACCAGCATTCTAGTTAGGATTCAGTTGTGAAGATCTTTAATTTGCCTAGCAGTTTTGCACCACTGGAATTTTAATTACATCCACTTGATTCCGAAATTAAGATAATTATTTCATGTGTTGTATCGCGTAGTTACCCACACAAATTGTGTTGGGAGTTAACTGTGTAAGCGGAAACTAAAGTCCAGACAATGGGCTTCAAAATTTAGCATATACCTCAATTTTCAGGCGTATAAGAGGTTTTTGCCTTAGCTGGAACAGAAGTCCTTATGATGCACACTTCATAGGAGAATGTGTAACGATTGTGCCTATGGTAATATTTTCCTCCTTATTTGATTAAAATCAATTAGAAATTGGTGAGGCTGATGTTTACAAGCTTTATGTTCTTACCTAAAGGTAACTTCAGAAATCTGTACTTACGGAGAGGAGGAAAGATGACAGTAGGATAGATGCTGAATAACACACGGAGAAAAGTTTTGTTGCTTCAGATAGATGTATGTAATTAATGACCTGATATGAAGAACTCAGTGTACTTTAGATGCGAATTTTACAGTATGCAGCATTAACGGATATTCCGAAATTCTGACCATCAGAAATCTGATATGGCTGATTGTTACTATTATTTGCCAGTAGGAATTGTTTCTAAGGTATTTTTAGTGATGGGTCAAAGTAATAAGTTGTGAAACCGATATTATTTATTTTAGGTTGCGGAAATTGTCTTAAGTTTATGGACAGTTGCTTACACTTTGAATTTTAAAGTATCGACTGTTTGCGTGATTTAGTCTACCACTACTTTTAAACTTGAAGCTTAGCACAAGTATGCTGTAGTCCAAGTTGCCTTACCAAATCAGCTCACTCAGATAAAATTAACAAGATAAATATCAATGGAGTCAAATAACTATAGTAATGTTGATAACGAAATTGACGTAATACTTAAAATGTGATTGGGGCAATGTATGAAATAATTCTGAGACTGAAAATATCGCGGGAAACTAAATATTAGATGCATCTCCACCACTGTGACTGATTCCAGAACAATGATATTTAATCTCCAATCACCAGTCAAAGTTATTACATGGATCCCGAAAAGGTAGTTTGTGTCTGTTAACACGATTTACCCGGAAGTTCATGATTTTGATATACCGATGCCACCCCTTAGTCTAGACATCCTTATCTATCTCCCACCCTGCATTTCGCATCAGAGGGCAGTGGTCGGCACTAAGTAACATCTCTCAAACACCCCAACTGATGAAAATACACAGCCTAATCAACCAGTTTGCTGATTTTGTCAACCAGCCATTCTTTCTACGATACACGAGCATTACTTTGGAAACGCTCATGATAAATTACATACGGCCTACATATTTCTTATATGTTGTTAGGTTCTGCTTCAAAGCGAGATTAATGCAAAATGGGCTGTTGGGCAGCATAATTGTTTATCGTCTCGACAGTTGTTTGTCAGGTGAATATCTCATATGCCATAAGTGACACTAGTTTAAAGAAGTCAATTAAATTTACTGAAACGGCACAAAAATATTATCAGCTAGCAGTTTGCTAGGTCCGGTGAGATTTTAAAAATAAGCTTAGTGGTTGTTGTACAGTGTGGCATATAGCTCACTCGAAATGTCGAGACGTTGGATTTATAGTATCTCTTGATATATCTCAGTCGACTACCAAGATCTTAGTCGATCGAACTGTTAAAATATTTTGTCCATAGTAACTTAGCTTCTGAGGGAATATTTAAAGAGATCGTCTTAATTAAGCAACATTTTACTAAGCGGTCGACAGGGCCCTCAAGAGGTTCCTACGTGGATTTGATTCAGGTTTTCACTTGGTGTTTGTGGTTTGTTCTATTTTCAGTCTTGGTTTAGTTTATATGCGTGCTTCTAGACGCGAAATTCTGACTCAAGACTACATGAGTAGTCTCATTACTAAATATCTATCCAAGCTTATATAATTTATCTGTACTGGCCTGGCCTTGATATTATCGTGAGTGCAATGTTGGCTATGTGAACAGTTTACGTACTTTATCTTGTCCGCGCTAAGGTTCAAGTTAATATGGAACTTTGAAACAGTATAATTTGTCTGAGTCATTTGGCATGTCGTCGTCAAACTAGTAGTTTTTAAATAGTTATTTGTGTAATAATAGATATTTTGAAACTGTTTTTCTCAATTAATAATTCTATAAATAACTCGAAGTTTATTTATATAGTTTCATTGTCACCTTTTTTGTTTGTTTTAATGGCGAACGTAAGACTTACGTCACTAGATTGCTGTGTATTGTGTATTTTGTTTATTATTACAGCTAATAACTATAATTTCATGCGACTTTACTAAATTGCTAGTATCTCCCATTAACATGTTTGTAAATGAAGAGCTTTTTGGTAAATATTTAACTTCAATTTTTTCTTAATTCACCCTCTTCGTGTGCTAAATTGTTATCTTTTATAGTTCATTCTCACCGTATAGTCGTAGTTCCGAATCACGCAGCTGAATTATGTATCTAGCTCTCACGCAAGCACGGTTCAAGCCGGTATTCGGTTAGCCGTAATATTATACCTCTAAATGACTAGCTTATCTTCATATGGAAAGTAGTAATTAAGGTAAAAGAACTTTCATTTCACGAAATTACTTCCATTATATTCGTTGGAAAATATTAATAAAGCTCCACGTTTTACTCGTATGTCATAGTTTTCACTATGTAATGTTCAGTTACAACTTCCATAATATATATTTAATTTTTTATGGTTGTATTGATTAAAAACGTTCAGTTATGAGTACTCCAGATTTTGGAATTATTGCTTTGGAGGTCTATTTTCCGCGATTTTACGTCTCTCAACATGATCTTGAGGTAGCGGATGAATGTGTTGGAAAGTACACTCAAGGATTAGGACAAACATCTCTTGGATTCTGCTCAATGCAAGAAGATATAAACTCAATTTGTTTAACTGTTGTAAGTAATCTTGTCAAGCGTGAAAATATTGATCTGAAAGCAATTGGTTTTCTTGAAGTAAGTGATATATTTGTTATTGTGAATATCTGATATTTAGTTTATTATGTGTAATGATGTTATTTTGAAACATGAGATGTCGGTCATGTTACCGTCGTAGTTAAAGCCATAGTTGAGCAATTAATGTTATACTGACATAACTTGGATAATTTACTTAAAAGTAAACAGTTTCGTATGCTGATATTTGGTTCATATTGTCATACTTTTAGCTTTTTGCATAATAACTTTATATTGTGGCTAAAACTTATCACTTTAACTCCTAGGTTTAAATTGATTAGTAGACATTTTCACTCTAAACATATACATCCTGAAAGTAGTACTCTTGATATCTGATACGTGTTTCTTATTAATATATTTCAGTTACCTTTACCTGTCTTCATGTATCACATTGTAGTATTGTAAACCCCAAAGCAGTGTCATTAATCTAACATACCTATGCTTTATTTTACTGTCAGGTAGTCAAGATTTGTCCTCGTCTTGCATAATGTTTAGGTTTGTCTGCGTTTCAAAAGCGCTGAAAATATTAATACATATTCAAGACTTCTTTATAACCGTTAGGCTCCTCAAGAAGCATGCATAATTTTTCTTGATATACAGGTTGGCACAGAAACTATCATAGACAAATCGAAGTCTACAAAAACTGTATTGATGCAGCTTTTTGAAGCAGCTGGTAATTTTGATATTGAGGGGGTAGACGTGAAAAACGCTTGCTTCGGAGGTACATCCGCTTTGTTCGGTGCACTCAACTGGCTTGAATCCAGTTACTGCAATGGTAAGGTGAATAATAATTTTCATTTCAGTGGAATTTCAAAATAGCCGTAGTGTTTTAAAACCATTCTGATACTATTATTTATGCTATGTAATTTGTTAAACTTAAAGTTTTGTATCACCTAGTGACATTAGTTAGGCAACCATCAAAAATCAGGAGGCACTGTATAACTTTTTTCATTCTCTTATGAGACTCAGCAGTGCACATCCATGGCTCCACTGGCCTGACAGTGTTGCGGATTGACTAAAATTAGAAGAAACCACTAAATGCCGGCTGAGTTGTCTAAAAGTTATGCGTTTGTTGCGAACCAAGGAGTTTCTTGATTCAATCCTTGACGTGTTCGTGGGTTCACATCTCTGATAAGTCTCATAGATAGATTTGATAGTTGTCTAACTAAAATAATCTAATGACGTAGAGGTTCTAACCAATATTGTTTAGTGAAAAGTTTCTACGCATTTTCGATAGTAATAATTTGAGGCTCTTTGTTTCAATGTTTAATTTCGTCAGCTTTTCCACAGTAAGTGTTGTTCAACCTGTGATATATAAGCTTGTAGTCAGCTAATAATTTGTATTAATGTTTCGCGTGTGTAGTTTTTGATGAAGCCAATTATTTCCTTATCCTATATATGAGGTAAGTATAGAACATTTATATCTACTTCCTAGAAAGAACTAGTTTGATGTACATTATTTAATTATTTAAATAAAATTTAGTACAAATAAGCACCAAAAATATATGTGCTACATATTTAAAAAGTAATATTAGGGAGGAATGAAAGAGCAAAGGCAATCGTAATCAAAAAGGAAAATTTAATAAGATAACCAGGAAATTACAAGGTAGGTAATTTAGTTCGGATATAAATACAGTCAAGAGGGATTTCTTCCGATTTAGGATCTCATTTTTATGAGGATTTTAGTAGTAAATTTCAGCATCGTCGCCACTAGCTTTCATTGTGAGCCATTTCTTTTATTATCTCTAGCCACTAAGTCGCACTATTTCTAGGACTTCAATCAGGAAGTTAAACAGACTGATAGATGCTAGTTCTATACATCAGTCTTGCATTCCTCTTATCCATGTCACAATCTCATCATCCATCACTCCACTTTTACCAGACAGTATCAGCGTCAGCAAGTAACGCGTGATACAGGGACTGTTGGGATGACATTCGTGAAACATGACCAAACCGCTGAATCCGGCGTTTCAAGATGATGACACCATTTTAATTGTCATCACTATGCCCAAACACACGATGCCGAATCTCATCATCACTGACATGGTGCTTCCATCGAATGTCGGTTTTTCTTCACAAACAACAGTGATCGAACAAAGTAAGATGCTGGACATCCTCGGCTCGGTGAGACCAGATTTAATATTCAAAGAGCAGAACTACCTACCAAACCCAACCTTGTACAGTTAGACTCACGTCACAGTGGCACCAAAGATGATCCACATTAGCATAAGCCAATCTGGTTTTCATTATGCATAGAATCGACCGTCTGTTACACCAACACTACTAGCACTACCAGGACTCACTGAACTACTCAGATATACAAACTTTTCGACTATTTCTAGCGGTTCAACACTAGTCTTGTGTAAGTACTTTGTTTTTGGAACGTATAAAGTACATGCGTTACCTACAGATTCTAATTACCAACTAATTCTGTGCTATTTGTATATCTTGTGTGTTATCGCACAGTAAGATAATATCGTCCTCGTACTGAAGGTCGAAAGTCTTTGGGAAGTAGATCAACGCCACAGCCACGCACCTCTTTCGGTGCTGTTTTCAGGATTTCATTGATAGCAAGTCTTTAGAAAAGACTGATAGGGACGAATTCATTTCACCTTTTTTATTGTGTCAGGGAAGCCTAATAACATTTGGGTTTCGAAGTATTTGCGCCTATACATTGATTGACTTTCATCTCATATTATAGTTTGTAAAACAATATACCTAAAATTAATCAAAGACTATTTGCAATTTCGTATAGCACTTCATTCCAGTGTTATTGCATTTCTTATCTTTCTGAATTTTTTAAATATGAAGGTCGTTTAGCATTGGTTGTTGCGGCTGACATAGCAGTTTATGGGGAGAAATCAGCTCGTCCTACTGGTGGTGCTGGAGCTGTAGCAATTTTACTTGGACCGAATGCTCCTTTGGTGATTGATCCTGGTGAGATTTTAATTTTGAGTACATAGCAGACTTCATATTATAGTTTCTTAGTTGACTGATCAGAATTTACCTTCCTTTACTTTTTATGGAGGAGAGAATATTATCAAAAAGCATTGAATATCTAGGTTTCTTATTTGTTGATATTCAATAATTAAATCCAAACTTCATTTAAGCTTTATAATGAGAGCACTGAGTATTTCTGAAGGCACTACATCTAAGCTATTTAGTTTGCAATCAACTTCCTACTGAAAAGTTTGTATGCTAACTATTATACATACTAATATCATAATACAGATTGATATTCACACTTTTATAACTTATTAGTAGTATGTATCACATAACAAGAAATCACTGATCATGATATACACACTTAACTCATTACTGGTGAAAGCAGAAAACTCACTGAAATCACTTAGCCATTTCCGTGTTATGGATTTCAATTTTTCAATGTGTTATCATGATGTTATTTGTAAGTCACTTACTTAATAGTGTTAACTTGGTAGATTTCATGCTATTGTCTTACAAAAGCATCCTTATCCCTCAAAAATCATCACCGTCACTTCATTCTATTCTAAGCAGATCAAAAAATGCAACAGTTATGAAAGACAGATGCAACATTATCTACTAAACAAATTATATCGATTGTAAGGAGCATTATGTATGACAAAATAGACGCCTCCTCCACGTACACATACAGAAGCACTCACTAGCAGTGAAAATATGTACACACTGTCACTTAGTTCAATGCATGCGAACAACTACGGACACCAATTAGATTTTTAAAAATATGAACAATTCGAATTCGGGGGATTTTCAGGAAACCAGAGAATTTCTAAAAGCATTGAATTCAAGTCAAGTTACAATTAGTAAATGTGTCAATGTAGATCGAATTAATCAATTATTGCTCAAAAGATCATAGGTCGACTGAATAAGGCAACCAGCAGTGACAGAAGGGTACATATGGGTAATAGGATCTGTAAAGACAATCGGTTGAATAAGTACTTATATAATACTTGTGGAATAAAGTGATTTTCACTTCTGTTTAAAGTGAATACTGATGACGTTGTTCATTACATTTGTTTTGAATTTCAAACCATCCAGATAAGACAAATTGACATCACCAGGAAATATAAACCGTCATTATGCAACTGAGTTTTGGACAATGAACATAAAAATTTAACAATAACTCTAATTTGAATTCTCCTCCAATACTCAGATTTGTGTAGAATACTAAGTTTTACATCACGAACTGACCTTATTTAGTCAACTATTAAAAAAAAACGAAGTACTAGACAGTTATTTCATCGTACTTCAGTACTCATCATCAGCGCTCATTCAAAACCGCATCATTTTTAGGTTTCGCGGTGAGCATTTAATATTTAGATCAATGAGCGGATATCTAGCATTTTACATTTTTAACTTCAGTTTACGTTATTTCATGATTATCATTCAGTGTTACCGGTGGGTATCTACATCACACCTAACATAGCTGGACTCCACTGGTCAGGTCTTCTCAGCAGAGCTTCGGAATTATCTCTTGAAGCCGGTCAATATATATATTCTGTGATAAAGAATTTAGGCATATATTTGAAAATCCTTTAGTTTAACGACCGTTACACACCGTGACGATAATAAATAAATAAATAAAATTTGATGGTAATAATAGTAGTAATGATTGGAGTAATAATAAGGACAGTATTATGAAATCAGCAAATGTTTCACTATTCGAGGTAGAGCAAAACAATAAAAGTTGATAATAATCATAACAAATTCGATATGATATTCTACTTAATGTTTTTTAGTCAAGAAGAGGATAAAAGTATCACTATATTTTTTTTTAAACACAAGATATGGTATCTGGGATCTTGTGAGCCTTCACTCATCGTAGAAAATGAATTTGAATCCTGTCGGAAAAAAATATCATACAATTGAATATCTGCTGTATGACTTCTATTATACAGTAATTGGTTTACTAACCTACACTAGAGATTAGTATCAATCTTTTAAGAAATTGATCGCTTATTTTGTTATGTAATGGTAATTATTTTGACATTTCCAATACTGGTTTGTCTTTATTTATTTAATTTATTAAGGTTTACGTGCTATTTACATGAAGCATTGCTATGACTTTTATAAGCCAGAGTTAAACTCGGAATATCCTATTGTTGATGGTCAATTTAGTATGCAGTGTTATCGAGAGGCATTAGAAATGTGTTATAAGTTATATAAAAGTAAATCAGCCTCTAAAGGTAAATTTGTTTTAATAACTTACTGCGTATAGTGTTACTGTTATTTACTTTTCGAATCATTGTCTAGTTATGTTGTACTTTGTTTATCCAATAGATTTATCTCCTTAGTTTCTATAATTAGTGTTAAAAGATTTTTTTAATTATGAGTTAATATTCTTATGGAATTTGTTTAGATGATTGGTAAACAGAATCTTTCAATTGAACATTCGTATTTAACGTTGAATAATTAGTTAGTTATAATTGAATTTATAAAATCAATTGAACTGGGCTTCAATGAATCTTAGAAAAGTGGTAATTAGCGTGTCATTATTTTCACAAAAATTAGGGTTCTTGTTACTAGTGGCTTCCATCAGTTATAACAGAATTTACTCATACCTTAGTTATTATCAGGCAGACTACTTGGTTGGGGTCCTAGACGAATGCTGTAATCAGTGGTTGGAAACTTTACTTGACATGACTCAGAATCGGTTACGATGGCGCAGGTGTATCCACTCTTTGTCCTCCCTTAAATCGCAAGCTTAAAATTTTTTCATAGCTTTCTTCCCACGCTCCACTTCTTTCTCCCTGAACCATTTTCTATATGTTCACTACTCTTTGTTTTCATTATTATTATAACTGAAGTAACTTCTGCTTCTACGAATGTGGTATTAATCTTGCTGTTCTTTTGAAATATGGGATATTCGGACCGGTGCACACATGTGCCAGGTTCTATGTTGATCATGCATACATACATACATCAATATTTACAGGATACAACATCATTGTAAACTGTACTCATGTAACAACCTTAAAATAATTTCATAATTTTAGATCAGGTATAATGTATTTCGTTTGATTTATAAGTGATATTCATCACAGATTGATCATACTCAGTGTTCCCCTGATATACAGGAAGGTCTGAACAACTACTTTGTCTTTCTATTGGACTCTTTGGTAGTGCAGATGACCATTTGTGTTGTTTCCTGTCTAGTACTCTTTGACAGAGACAAATAAATCGGATCATAGCAATAGGAGTGATTTGGAAGGAACCAGAATCAATGTATACATGTATAAACACAAGAGTTCATATTAAAGTTACAAAAACTTATAACACTTATATTTACTCATCCTCACCGATTTATTGGAAATAAATATTCAAACTTTTATTCCATTAATGTTTAAATCTAAGTTAAAAGATCTCAACTACCCATATGTACTTATGATATATTTTCTCTTAGATGTGACAATGCGTGGGTTCTTATTGTCTTTGTACGATTCGTGATACGATCTCTAGGGTAGCCGGATTATATGTCGGATTCCCTTGTTGGTCGATAAGATTAATGCGAACGCTATCTCTGATACTTGTACTTCAGGAGTATACCGCAACTTGTTCCTTCCCATCCCACAGCTATTACAAAAGACTAGACTTGTAGGAAGATTGTATTGTGAAGCAAAACTGAGACGAGACTAGTGAACTAGCAAATCGTATTTATATAACGCATCGATTTTTATATCAATCCATTTACAGTGATTATTCATCAAGTGAAATCATTAACATTTAATTAATACAATGAAATACTGTCAAACTGTATTTAGGAGTAGAACTCACATTGAAATGAAATTAATTGATGAAAGTCTAGAAATCAGTCTTATAAAAATCAATACAACTTCTTTCGTCTAATTAATGAACCATTGTATTTTTGGCGATTATGAATCCCTAACATCTTACTAATTCAACTGTGCTTATGGAGCCAGTTAAATTAAGCGCACTACTAGCCAAATACATCATCGTATTTTTGGACATTATGGCTGACAAAAGGACAAATTAAGACTATTATAATCTCTATCCCTGCACATCTAGTTGGCAAGAGGGCATCGTGTTGATACAAAACAAGTCATATACAAAATTCAGTCTAACTTTCTCCATGGTTCCAAAATACGTCTCTTACAAACAACAAAAGCCATAGAATTATATCTGCATAAACCTAACCTTTGAATATATAAGAGGTTTCTTTGCTCTCTCAACTTACTCTGACCTTCTATATAACCTCCTACGTTTTTCATAACGCTCTTACAATACCTAGAATTTATTTCTATTTGAATTCTAAACTGGCATAATTAGTCTTAAACTTCTGTTTTGTCTTGAGTTCATTAACCTTTACGCAATTACTGTTTCATTCCATTTTATTCTTATTTGACCGATGATTTATTTTCCTTCTTATTTTACAATTAATAAAGTTACTAAGTGATTATTATGTAATTAAGTTTATTCAGATATATTGTTGATCGTCTCATTACTATTTAATTGGTATTGATTTTATATCTAATTGATGAATTGTATTAAGTTGAGGTGGTTGTGTAGGAATAAGTGTTATGTTGGATGACTAAAGAAGTGTAACGAACTCTCACAACTGTGTTTTAGAATACTATTTCAATTATTTCAACTGTGGGTAATGTAAGCATTTCATTTCTATCATTGTTGAGTTCCTCTTACCCTATCTTCCCGTTTAGTGTATTTGCTGCTATCATATTATCTCTTATTATGAACTACAGTTAATTAGTTGTGTACAAGTTACCTCTATTCACTACCACTATTTCCTCTGTTTTGTATTAATGTTAACTTCTTAATTGGTTCTCTGTGTGGTCTAACTTTATGTATATTTAAAGGAATACCTGAAATATAATATGATTCTATTTGGCTGATTCGTCAATCTCGCGTTCTCTTATTTTGGCCTGGGACCGAATGGGTATAGGGCGGACATACAGTGATCGACTAGGTATCCATTAGCGTTGATACTGCTACCATAGTTTTTTCTGCGCCATAACAATAAGTTGTTATGACGCGAGAATTTCTTTTTTGGTTGATCGAATGCTAAGTGTGCCTGGTCGATAATTGCGCGTCTGCCCTATACCCACTCACTCCCAAGCAGAAATAAGAAGAACACAAGCCGAAAGATCAACCAGACAGAATCGAATTGTATTTCAATCATGCCTTTATATATACACAAAATCAGATCACACAGCGAACCAATTAAGAAACTAACATTAATACAGAACTAAGGAAATAGTAGTGGTGAATAGGGACAACTTTTACACAACTAATTAACTGTAGTCCTTAATAAGAGACAATATACTAGCAGCAAATATACTAAACGAAAGGATAGAGTAAGAGGAACGTAACAATAATAGAAATGTAATGTTTACACTACTTACGACCAATTAGTTCTCTGAAACACAGTTCTGGAAGTTTTTTCACTCTTCTTCCGACATAACATAAGTATTATGTTTAGTTGATTATATTAGTTACTGATTAATGTTAGTTGAGTACCAATGAAAACCAGGGAGCACTAGATAGCTATTTCGTCCTTATGTAGGACTTTCGGCAGTGCGTACCCTCAACTCCGCCACTCAGTCGAACTCAAGGTCTTAAGGTTCTCAAATACCTAGTCCTCTGCAACTTTGGGTTAGCTTCCGATAGTAGAACTTCCAACTGTACCAAAATGTGATGTAGCGCGATGATCGTCCACTCTTATTAATGACAACTGTCTGACTTTCAACATGTCTGTACTCCATCAGTCACTTCTCACTAAAACTTCAGGTGCGTCTTGATGTCAGTCACTAGTGAGCTGATTATTTGAATCAAATTGAGGTTCTTTCGGGGAAATAGGTATTGAGTTTAGTTGTTTTTGTTCATCACAGATTAATTAGGCGTTCGCCAATCTAAACGATGTGAGTTTGATTCCCAGCCAGAATTGAAAGTACATTCTGCTGACGAGTCCCACACTGTTCCACAGCTGTCTAGTGCTCCCTTGTTTTTTCAGTGGTACCCAACTAACAGCAACCTATGATAAATACGAACAACTAAACATGGTGAATTATATATATTTGTGTAGAGCCTTAATAAAAGACGAATTAAACAGAAATAAATCCTCGCTTGTTTCTTGTTTGCTTAATATTTTGGTGGAAATCGCAGTCGTTACTAGACGATCCTTTTAACATTTTCTCAGTTAATTAACTTTCAAAACGGAAAAATCTCCTGACTTATTGAAGTTCCTATTGAATATTAGTAATTAGTTACTTAACATTGTGAATTAACTATTTATATGTATTTGTCCTTGATACTACTGTTTACGTCTCAACGTTGAGCATAAATATGATGACAGTAAAATAGTTTTACACTAACTTGTATAAGCGCTTCAATTTCGAAAGCAACTGTTAATTTAATTTAATAGTATTGTATTCAGTTAAATAAAAAAAAGAAGTCAACAAGTCATCCTTTAAATTAATGCATTCGTTGTATGTTTGCTATATCACCTTATGCAAAAATTAAACTCTTATTATTTTGCGTTTTATATATCTGACCTGTTGTCAAGTAATTTAAATATAATGATAAATCATTAGAACTACAGTTGAAACATTTTCGACTAAATACATTTAAATAACTTAAATAACATGTTGAACATCTACAGCTGTGTTTGTTAAGAAAAAGGAAAATTAGCTATTTTTCCCTAAAATATTCCTACTTTTGTTATTTTCTATTTAATTATAAAGTTGGCGATAACCGGCATCATCGCTTATAATTTCCGCGTTGATCTTGGTGTTTATGATTGGCTGTCGTCATTTTTATCATGCTGAGTTTTCTGCATGTCCATAGGTTGTTACTGTAACTATATATATATATATATATATATATATATATATATATATATATATATATATATATATATATATATATGCTGAGTTCTTATCTTCTTGATTTGGGTTTGGATGAATAGTTCCTGTTGGTATGTTGTTGCGTCACTGGTCGCTAGTATCTACTTCGTTCGCATAGATCAGTTCACTGACGTAGGCGAAGGACACATCAGTGTTCTAATTAAATTATTTTGTGTTTATGCAATACTAATCAAAACAGTTTCGCTTGTAAAAATCTTGTAAAATAAAAGTGTTTACAATATACTTTTTTTCAGGTCTCAATGGAATGATAACAGTACCTTGGCGAGATATTTTGCCAAAAGTGAACAATGCAGTAGACTACATATGCTTACATGCTCCATTTACTCGTCTTGTACAAAAAGCAGTCGGTTGGTTAGCACTGATTGATGTACGCACAGAAGGTATCAACTCAGATATACACAATTCTAAGTTACAGTTATCTCAAGTAGCACAGGTTTCGAAGCATTCTGAACAAATAGATTCAAATATTCTGAACGCTTTAAAGGATTATTGTTTACCTGATGTGAAACAGTAAGTTTATTGTTTCATAGAAACATTAACAGTTGTGTTGTAACCATTATTCCAAGTAGTAGTACTAGTATAGTAATATTCTATTTTCCAAATTACTGGTCTATTTAATGATAGCTTACTTTAATAAATTAATCATAGTTTTAATCAGATATCTGTCTCTAAAGTGGTGACTGTGCTAGTTGGGTTTGATATGACTTTACATTAATAAGAAGCCAGTAATATTAAGTTTTATGAATTGTGATCGGAATAGGCGAACTCGGATTGTCTGATATAAAAAATACTTGACCTCGACACCCCGAAATGCAGTGGTATGGTCGAAGGAGGGATGAGTTTGCTCTTCCACTCAAAATGCCCTCATATGGCCTGTTACTCAAATGACTTATAAGTTTAATAATTAGTGTAGATTCTTACTTCAGAAAATCCTTAAAAGCTTGTGTGAGAACCGAGAAACCTGATGGTCTGAACATGTTAAAAAGTTGAAAGCAGCAGCTACATCTGTTAATTGCTAGAATCTCTTTACACTCGTCCCATTCACATACAAGGAGTCTGATGTAAGTGGGACAGTCTGTGAAGCTAATGGTACACCAGTCGCCAACATCTAGGATCGTCTCAGACAGTGGGTTGAGTTTTTAAAGGGTCAGTTCAGCTGGTATGTTGTCCCAGCAACTTTGATCAGATTACCCTGCTTTCCATAGCCGGTGACGACTTATCCACCTAACAAAGAAAAAGTCCGTAAGTAACACGAACTTCTGAGTCGTAACAAATTACCAGACCCAGATGACTTAACCTCTAGATCTTTATAAAGACGGTAACAAACTCTTATTCAGGTATCTGACAAGAATGTTTGGAAATGTTTGGGGAACTATAAGTGTTCCATCATCATGGAATGAAGCGATCATTCTCCTTATCTTTAGAACAGCTATCGGGGTAGGGATGAGTCTACTGTCGATTGCGCACAAACTATTAGCTTCCCGTTCTTTTTCACAGATCAATCGGAAAGCCTAAAAGACTGACTTGCGAGGAGCAGGCTGGTTTTCGATCAGGTCGAGAATGTATTGATCACATTTTCATCGTCTGTCAAGTGTTAGAACACCGTCACACGTATTGCAGGCCAGCAATCCTTGACATCTGGGCAGCCTTCGATTCGTTAAATGGGACTGTGCTCTGTCTGTTATAGAAAGATATGTTTGAGAGGTTTATTAATATTAATTTACACTAACAACTTAAGTAGAGTGAGGGTATGTAGCGAGTTGGTGGTGTGGAGTTGTCACTTAGTGAAAAACGTTTTCACCTTGAGTATACGGATGATAATGCTATAACACAAGTTATTCAAATTGTACTTAATCAGTTGGTAATTAGGATCATTAGATATTGCATGTACTTTACACGTTCCAAAAACAAAGTACTTACACAAGACTAGTGTTGAACCGCTAGAAATAGTCGAAAAGTTTGTATATCTGAGTAGTTCAGTGAGTCCTGGTAGTGCTAGTAGTGTTGGTGTAACAGACGGTCGATTCTATGCATAATGAAAACCAGATTGGCTTATGCTAATGTGGATCATCTTTGGTGCCACTGTGACGTGAGTCTAACTGTACAAGGTTGGGTTTGGTAGGTAGTTCTGCTCTTTGAATATTAAATCTGGTCTTACCGAGCCGAGGATGTCCAGCATCTTACTTTGTTCGATCACTGTTGTTTGTGAAGAATAACCGACATTCGATGGAAGCACCATGTCAGTGATGATGAGATTCGGCATCGTGTGTTTGGGCATAGTGATGACAATTAAAATGGTGTCATCATCTTGAAACGCCGGATTCAGCGGTTTGGTCATGTTTCACGAATGTCATCCCAACAGTCCCTGTATCACGCGTTACTTGCTGACGCTGATACTGTCTGGTAAAAGTGGAGTGATGGATGATGAGATTGTGACATGGATAAGAGGAATGCAAGACTGATGTATAGAACTAGCATCTATCAGTCTGTTTAACTTCCTGATTGAAGTCCTAGAAATAGTGCGACTTAGTGGCTAGAGATAATAAAAGAAATGGCTCACAATGAAAGCTAGTGGCGATGATGCTGCAATTTCGCATCTAAACTTTCATCTAAATCTGATGACTTCTTTCAACTGCAACAAAATGTCCCTGCTTATATTTTTATCTGAGTTGTATCTCTTTTCTTATAATTCTGTTTTATCTGGTTAAATGCTTACCTTTTTTCAACTGATAACTTTCTATCTTCGATTTCTTCACAATGTTAGTTTTGTACTTGTGTGGCGCACCTAATTTTAGTGCCGATTCGTCCTAAACTTTATGTGTTCAAATAAATAATTAATAAGTAACTTAATCCTCATGAATAGGAGTGAGAAAAGACTAAATATTCCTTCTAAATATTGTGATTCAGTTAGTGAAAACAGCCATTTCTTATGCATTGCTTGATAGACCACTTTATAAGAATACATACATAATTCAATTTAGGCAAAAATTTTGTGTGGTTAACGGGTAAGGTAAACTCACAGTAACTCGTTGACGAGAATGGATATGATGATAGTTAGTGAGTCAATAGATGGTTTATAGTATAAGAAATACAAATTTCTTATGTACTAAATGATTAATAAATCCAGTTTCAACAATAAAGTGCCGATGACGAAAAATAAACCCCTCAGATTGTTATTTTCGATTATTAATCCCAATTTTATGATTTTAATGATAAACAATGCCCTGTATGAATAAGGCTTTTTTTTGTTGACTTGTAATCATAATTACATGTATCAGTAACTGAAATAATCTCTTATAGTCGTCTAATCAGGACCTACATGTTGAGTTAAGTGTCGTCTCGATGAGTAGTTTCAGATTAGATTGTGAACCAAGAATTGTTGAGAGCCACCTAATTTTCAGGGATTTCTTTCAATCTCATTCTGCGATTTCATTTTTTCGTTGCTCATTTGTCATATATTTGAAATAGAGCCAATCACACAGTAACAGTAACTTTGATAGGACCAATCAGTATGCGCACCAATGCGCCCTGTGATTACTAGTTCCGAAACCCGAAATAAAGAAAATGAGACCACTGAGTAAACCACCAGACAGTTAGATTGTATTTCATCCATCCATTTACATACATACAAGACCTGACCACATAGCGGACTAATAGGAATATTAACGCTTGTATAGTACGGAGGCGATAATGACTGGGAACTGAGGGTACAGTTACATAATTAATTGATTATAGTTCCTGAATGACAAATAATATGATGCAGTTCATGAGTCTGATGGGAGGTTTGGACTATGGGAGCATGACAATAGTAAAAATAAAATAATTGATTTATGTATACTCAAAATAAGTGAAGTGGTCTTCTGAATAACAGTTCAGATTGTTAATTACTTTTCTTGAGTCGCCCTATATAACATGATTTAACTAATATTTTTCATACTTTAGTATTCCTGATAGACAATTGGATTCAGTTTGTTTGACGGCCACACAGTTATTGTGCAAACGCAGAGTTGATCCTGGTACTGATGTTCGCCAGAAATGTTGGTAATATGTATACCGCTTCATTGTATGCCTGCCTTGTTAGTCTTTTACTTAAGTAAGCGATCCATTATCAAGTCATAATCTTAATGTTAATTTTGACCATTACTTCATCAAATTCTTTCGGTTTTATATTAACTCGACTATATGATTTGAAGACTGTATATGGTAACACAAAACACCGACAAAAGGAGTACACAGTACTGAATCAGCAATTCTCTGACCCAGTTTCCAGTATCTAACAAGTCAAACAGTCATAAGGATATAGACCAGTTCCAGTTGCTACACTACCTCACTATGTCACAGTAGTAGGAGTGGTTGTGATATCACTGATAGTAAAATAAACATAACTTGAGATGGAAAGTTAGTTCATAAGAACGAGAGTATAAGACAGTTTCTAGACTTAGGGTCTAGTTAGAGACAATACTATTAATGCACTTGAACCATTAAGACCGATTCGGAACTATGTCATTGTACATCTCCAACCATTTGTTGCAATTATTTCGCAAGCTCCAACTAAGTAGTCTGCTTCTCTCAACATGAATGTGACCGACATTCAGTGACTTCATGGGTTGATTCCATTTCATGATTTGGGCACCAGCTATCATTAAACGTCAAGGCTATGCATATGTGGTACATATTCCAAACACCGTAATCGTTAAAGATTCACAGTTTCATCAAGCGATTTGTGATCTTTGATTAGTATTTAAACAATACATGGATCGATTCATTGTTTGATTCTCGATGGAATGAGATGTCAATGAAAATAAGATTGCAGCTCGTTTCCTTGTATTCATTGGAAAATGTACCTACTATCTTGTAAAAACCCTAGATTCCCCAGAAAATCTCATATCATTTCCACATGATATTTTCAACTAACTATTACTTAGTCACCTTCAAAGAAAGAGTTTTCAGAAACCTATTCGCATTTCCTCCTATTAACTTACGAAAACTGGCTACAAATAATGCGCACAACATGCATTTTTATGATAGTTCAGTGGTAATAAGTGTAATAACTTCTAAACAGCCTATCGAATAAGAATGTGAAACCTTCTAAATGTATCTATATTTCTCGATACTCCTATGTGTTTTAGGTCTAGTCTTGCACGTTTAATGCAAATTCTTTGATACTTTCTTCATTTGTCAATCCATTACAGTGATGATGATAATTTTTTAGTTATTCTATACTATTCTTTTTCTAAATCTTAGCACTCCAAAGGCTGAGTTATTGGGACGTCGCATACTAATGTATTCGTATGGTTCTGGATTGGCATCAGCAATGTATAGCATTTTAATTCATTCAGATCGTGATCCATCTACAGTTTTGAATTATTCTGAAGCACCATCTAGTTTTACTGCTGATAATGCATCTTCTATTCACAAACGTTTACTTGAGGAACGGACACAAGTGACTATTCCACAATTTGAACTTATGCTTAACGAACGACATCTTTTACACAATTCAGGTACACATGCTTCTTGAAATATATGCTTCGTAGTGTGTTAGGCAAAAAATACACCAGTGGCTATTGATAATAATTGTGAAATGTTGCAAACATATTAAAGTTAGAAATGTAAACATTTGGGTATCAACTGAATAATCCGAAAGTTAAGCTCACCTTGTGCTTCTCGGATTTCCTAGTTTCAATCCCTGGTAGGGTTACAAATGCGGGCTTCTGAGATGTCTCAAACATATCACATATAATAGTGACCTTATACGAATCATTAAATGTGAAGTTATTATTAGGAAATATGCATTTTATATTATTCTGTTCAGTAAAGTGATGTAGTGATGTTTCGAGGCCAGAAAATTATTTTTAAATCGTTGTTGTAGATTTGTTTAGTGTTTTGCAAACTCATACCGTCGATAGATATCGAATAACACGTTCATACCACACATTTTTCAGAATCTTCTTTGTCAGTGCCCAAATTCCAGGCCTCTTATAAACTGAAAGCTTCCATCTCATAAAATACTTTTCATTCATTGGATGTGTACTGGTATTTAAATAAGTAGTTTAATGAATACAAGCAAAATTATTTACCATACTATATGATTTTGAATGTGGATTTCAGATCTGGATAAATTCACTTATCTATTTTTGCTTATAAATTTCCTCTAATCTAAAATTAAATACGAAATTCCAGTTAACATTATTATACCAGTCATGTACATCGTGGAGCTTGACATATGTGCATCGGCCCAAGTTGACACTATTCCGTTAGCACATAAAGATGAATACTAATTAGTTGAAATCGTAGTCACTTAGGTGGTAATAAAATAGGTTGGACATACAAAATATTATTCGAGAAGAATCGATACATCAAAGGAAAGGTATACAAAAATTTCAAGGCCCATGATCTACGAAAACATAGAATAAATCGACCTACTCTATTATGACTGACACTGAGCTATGTCATCTAGTCTGCAATCGTTGGTTACGACAATCATGCAGGCTTCAATCACATGGCCTGGACCTACCAACGCAGTTCAAATCAATGCTCGATGACTTAACGAACTGGTGCCATGATATTTTTGACTGTCCGTAGCTTTCCTTCCATCTTGCTTCAACGCTAGTCATCATCACACGTAAAGATAAACAGTACATACGTAGTGTATGAGATAGTAGATTCAAGCAATTACTTTTAAGTAATGAATTGTAGAATGCACAAATATCACACGCCACTTCGTGTTTACTAACAGAAGAATATTTCTCTGGAAAAACGTTCGGTAATTCACGTGTTGTTGTTATTTCCTTACACAGTTTTTTACTGTGAAACATTGACTTAGTTTTTAAGGCATCTGAATTTTCGGTACTAACCCTACCTCAGGTACTTCAGTTTGCTCGATGGGGTAGTATCAATAGCTCCAAGCCAAGTCAATAAATTTTCGAATAGTAAGGGAGTTAATAATAGTACTAATAATGTTGTTTCTTGACATGACTTTTAAAATCTTATGGTACTATTAATTTATATTCTGAGGTGATGCAGATTTACAGCTCAGAAAGGTAATTTTGGAGGCGTTATCCACTTTGAATCGAATTGTTTGATTGTGAAGCTTTCATTGTATTTCTAGACAATAACATCAACACACTTCATAAAGTAGTGAGCTATTACATTGTCTTTACAATTGATCGCCAATTTCTTTGATTAGCCAGACCAAGAGAACTTGCTGTTGATCAAAGCTCACTTATTCTTGAAGTGTGTCGATGATGTTGTCTAGGAAGACAATCGAGACGATCCAGCTTACATAATACAACTTCCTTTTCTAAATGTTTAGATGAGATATCACATAATGTTTATGCTTTTATTAGATGTGTGTTTACTTGCAACTCGCGCTATAGATGATGTCTAAACTATAACCTATTTACTTAATCTCAGCTTCGTTCGAACCAACATTTCGACCTAATGGGACTATTTCCTGGTTCATATTATTTAAAACATGTAGACGATCGTTATCGCCGATTTTATGGAAAGCTCTCAGAATCTTGAAATCGGTGAGCTAACAAAAATGTGCTATAATAATCTTTTTATATCATTCAACATCAATTTGTCATCGTCAGTTTATTCCGAAAAATTGAATGGAATATCAAAATTTTAATTTTAAAGAATGTATTCTTTGTTACTATTCGGGATGATAAACATATTAAAAAATTTCCTTGGTTTGTTTTAAATCTTAAAGAATCTTTTAAAGTCATGTATTGATGAAGATAGTTTTTTTCTTTGGCTGTTTACAAGTGAAACTATCTCAGGGTTGTAAAGTTAGTTTGATTCATATCAAGTTTAAAGTACTTAAATTACCAGATAATTTTTTCTAAAGTGTTAGTGTTTCGATCTCTTTCCGTTATGCAACATTTAAATATTATCCAGCAACTTAAGTATGGATGATAACAGTCTGAATTTACACATCTTATTATTTGTTGTGACTTGGATACTAAACTTCAAAACTGTAATAACTTAAACTACAAATTATAACTTAATATTGCTGCTAACGAAACTTCGATACAGCCTACGAGTCTTAAATAGTACAAAACGCGCTTCCTGGATTCCGCTTGTCAGTCAAAATCCAACTACAATATAATTATAGTGGATGCATTCAGCTGTTTACATTACATCGCACTTTGTGTCCTACTAACAGTATTTTATAAAGTCGACCTAACAATCTTAACTAATAGTTAAATATATTATATGACATCGATTTTAATCGTTCTGAGTCAAACCAATACAGCTATATGTGTCTTCTCTTATATTTTGAGCTTCGATGGTACTTTGAAATTTTTACCATAGCGAATCGGAACAACGTGAAATTTTGTTGTTATTCGTAGTAATCTATCAATAACAGTAGCAGCAATAAATAGCTTCTTGCTTAATATTGTTACCATGGCTATATATATATATATATATATATATATATATATATATATTGTAATGGATAAAGGGTGTGTTACGATGATGTAAAGTGTACAATAAATATTCATGTTCTTCTTAAGTATTAATAAGGTGTCTCATTTATATACCTGGTTGTGATCATTATAGCTATCGATGTGGTGAAGGTAATACGCTGAACAATTGAATCGGTAGTAATTATAGTTACCTAGACACCTTTACAAGCACAATCTTTGACAGTTACCACTAAATTATTCTGACCGCTACCAACCCTCTTGTACAACTTAAATGTTTACATCGATTGATCACTGAAAGCAACCAGTGTGGTGTTTAATTCTTTATACTTCGTGACAAATTTTATCGATCACGTTACCATGTAGCCTTTAGACTAAGTGACTCCATATTGCACGCACTATATTATGACAGGAAGTCTGCAGGAATCGCAAACCGGGCTTGGGTTTCATGCTATTTGATGCTTATCAGCAAGGCTTATCTGAAATCTGAGGTAACTGTTGCATGAAACTTAGACTCACTGTCTTCTCCCAACTATCAGGAAACCACCTTTCATCGCAACATAGTACACACATTGTGGAATCACTCAGTCTACCAGTCACATTGTAATATGGTCGATAGAATTTGATCAGCACTATGAATGACTGAACAAACATCATATTGGCCACTACTCAGAAACCAGTTAATATAAACTCCATAAATATATTTTAATGAATTAAAATGTCCGAATGAAGAATTAGTAAAAGCTAATACTAATAGGTGTCAAGAAAGCACGAAATTAGTCATACAAATGGCTACGGAATTATCAATATAAGTAATGTAATATACTTTACTGTCTCAAGATCATGTGAACCTAAGCTTGGGTAAAGATATTTTTTCTAAAATCCATTATACTATAACAGCGAAATTTCAATCAACAAGTTACAAATCGGAACAAAACTTCATGTAACTGAAATCACACATATGGTTCGTATCACCATCACAAAAATAACATTAGACTCAAAGCCGAGTAAATAAACTTTCACTTTGATTAATAATTTACCTTATAAATGAAAAGTGATTTTCATAAACCATCATCTACATCAAAGCACATTAACAGTTTGGTTCATCTAGAGACTATATACAGTCACACTTTATGGAGTTTTAATTCTTTGTATTTACAGTTTTCTAGATTTCATTTTATGTGTTATCCCCCGTCGCTAGCCACGACTCATCTTATTTCACATCATTATCTTAGTTTAGTTGGAAGGCATTATGTTTATAATGATATGTTTAGACTAATTACATTCACTGAAGCAACTATAAGAGTCTTTATTATAGCTGGATGTAAAGTCTAGGAAGCCAATCTTATCCTGTTTCGGGCTCCACGGTTAGGTATATCAGCGTTTTAGTCATAATGTTCACATTTGAACTCTTACACTATATCTTTCACTTTAATTGTTAACGTTCTCTCCACTAAGCTACAAAATTTGGCTGTCACTAACTTGCCTAACTGATAGCAACAATCCAAATTTACGGAAAACTTATAATTAAATGTTATATCGATATAATATGGTTGCAAAGTGACTAATCACAACCGGGTTTCAATGTTAACAATAGAGCTATTCATACAAAGTGGTTATATTTTGTAAATATTATCGTTGGTGAAATTTTCTTTGAATAATTCCCTTTATCTATCATCTTTTTCATATTGTCATGACTCCGTCTCTAGAACATTGGTCAGTTCGTAACAAGATTTAATTAGAAAAATGCACGGTGATTGAATGAAATTCTTACATTAATTAACATGAAATGTAATTAGTACAATTCGTCATAGTTATTTATCCAACTAGATAGTTCTGTTCTAGGGTCATTTTTCATGGATACGTTTATTATTTTACGTACGTATGCGTACTAGGAGACTAAAAAATAAATGACGATTTTTTTTTACTATTTCTGTCTTTTTTATTGCCTCTTTGTTTTATTTATTCATCTATAGTGTTTCTTTTTTTCTGTCGTCGATTACATTTTATTGAATTTTGTAAGAAGCTTTTTGTACTATTTGTGTTGCTTCCTCATATTTCAGCCTACTTTCAGTGTGATACTTCTACCATGTATAGTAGTATGTGAAATGATGATAGGACTGTTGATATATAAAAAATATGTATTCATGCTTTATGTCATTACTGTTATCATGTCGTAGTGTTTTGAACAGTTTTAGTCTTCATTCCATGTCACGATAAAGTCTTTTTTTCAATACATATGTGTGCTTTGTTTAGTCAATTGATTTCGCTAAAATAAATTGACATGCTTAATTAAATACTTTGTATTTTACTCTTAAAAAACTCGTATAATAATCATTTGTTCCAAATCGATGATGTATTTACATCTATCCGAGCAATCACTGTGATAATTTAATAGGAAGGCATAATCTACTGTCGATTAGAAACCTATCAAGGTGTGTCTGTTCTTGAATGAAACATATCCTACCTTCGCGATGTCACTACACGTCATTAACAAATCTTTAGATTTGCGAATAGTGAATCGTTCTGATTGGTTTGAGGTAAACTAGCTTATAGAATATTCTGGAAGTTTTGCTAGTGAACATTGTTTCCCAATTCAATGTATATTTCTGGGCTTGAGAGTTTCAGCATATGGCTTGGAGATGAGGAAGCGATAGCACTGATTATGTGTGCAGAAAATTCGAAGCTACAGAGAATAGTTAATAGTAGAAGTGTATCAAGTGTTAAAAAGCCAAAATAGGCTTTAATTGCAAGCGAGGTGAACTCGTATGACATTAGAAGTGTGCTGATGATTGGTTTTTATCAGGATACTTCTTGGGGGACTTGAATAGAAAAGTGGATTAGTGTGGTCCTATAGTACTTGGACGATAACAAGAAAGACAGTTAGTTGAAGTTTTACTTGTACAATCTTTTAAGAACTTATTTTCAGTGTGTTAACCTAGCTCTTTTTTTATAGCTACGTGAAGCTGATCATTTCAAATGAAATAATCTTCTATGAGTGAATAAATAATTTATGATCCTTTTCGTTCATTTATTAAAATTGTCATGTACTCATATACCTGGAATGACCGTACTAGGCGTAATAATACAATCCTAAGCTGATTAAAAAGCAATAAGATTAATGCCTTCGAGTCGTGACCGGATTACGTGAACACGAAAAATACTTAATCAAAGTCACCTGAGTATAAGAGAGAAAACAGAACACACCCTCCATGCAGAGTCATTAAATGAGCGAGAACAACCGCTTTTATAAACGACGTAATTGACCACTTCCTTAGGATAAAAACAAAACTATAGGATTTGTGTACTGTAGCGAGATGATAATATTGAGGGAAAAGTTGCAATAATTTGATAATGGAAAGTGGTATGATAATAGTTATTGAGTTGAAACTGCTACCCAGCTCCAGTCCTTGGTTTTTAATGGCTATTTAGCTCAGATCAATTCTTTTAGTCAAATTCAGCAATCTCTACAATACTTAATTACGAAAAGATATTCATTAGAGAATAAAGGGAGGTTCATTATCACAAAACTAAAGTGATTACCGGAAGAAAGAAAGAATAAACAAAAGTCTTTTTCATTAACATGGATAAAGCACAAGATAATATATCACTTTCACCAGGTAAATACTATCTATTATAAAATTAATGAATCATTTATCAATGGAAATGAAATATATAATATATTCACTGCTATTGATGGATAACTGTTACTTAACAGACATAATTGAACTCGAATAATGATGTGCTCACAATATTAACCTAACTGAAGTTGATCATTATTAAGTTCATGTTGATTATAAGATGTATAAAACCAAAGAAAAGTTATTCACATATAATTCATTTTCTATTTAAGTTTGAAAATCAGATCATTTTTTTAAAACTTTGTGGTGTAAGTGGTGACTATCTCATGCATCTACTAGTCCTAGGTTCCATTGTTGGTGATATACACCAAACAAAATCTACTGAAGTGATTCCTTACAACGAAGTATTTATTCTGAGTAGAAATCAGTCTGTGATGAGATTAGTATGAATTTTTTTGTATCAGTTAAAGAAATACAATCAAGATTTGTGTAGATAGAATAAATAATAGCATAATCAAAAGGATTAAGTAAATATCTGAAATGATACGAAGTAGAAAGACCACACAAAATTCAAGGTAAGATATCTTGAGGAGCATTACAAAGAAACAAAGAGGATGGGACATGATACTCATGAAGTTACTTTACAGAACTCATATATTAAACATAATTGTGTTGTTTCTTCATCATTGTATAATTTAGCCAACCATGTCTACGTAGTCTTTATTTTGGCTCATGTGTACAGAATAGTAATAGAGAAAGTATTTGGTTGCCTTTTCTTATCTTTTGATCAGGTTTTGGGTAGTGAATCAGTATTTGCGTTTCAGGTCATTGAAATATAGGCATAAACCCCATTTACTCAGCGTAGCTGCGCAAAGATTCATATGGCTGACACATTATCATTTCAGAGAATATTCTTTCAATTTATTAATTGTAGATGTAATACCTTTAAATCTAATTCACTAAAGTGATAATCAACGTTTTTTGCATCATTATTCGACTAAGAGTCGTACACTTACCTTTGTGACACAGCCTTTAATCACGACAAATGACATTATTCAAATGATGAGCGATTCAGATTTTCAACCCAATGATATGCAAGGAAGATAGGATATAATGTGTAATGAAAATAAGGAGGTAGCTGTTTCATTATTACGTTACACTATAGTTTTCTACCTTGTTATTTATGCACAACTTATATATCAGATGAATGATGTTGGGAATTACCTAAGTCACTGTTATGATCTGTTGAAATTGGTATGAAACTACCTAATCTTTGTGATTGATTTGTTTCAGAAATGCTTTATATATAATGTTATTTACTGTCATTTGTTTTAGATATACAAGGCTGTCTTTGAGAATTGTATCTCTTCTCGTCTTTTCACTTTTGGTTGTTATCAGTGAAGGGGTGTTTTGTGTGCACACATCATCAACCTATTTAATAACACTAGGTCCTCTTTGATACTGGGAACATTTACCACCAACTCTGATTAGATAGGAATTGCAAATTCTAATAAATGAAAATATTAATGTTGAAATCCTAAACTGAGAATTAAGTGCGACGAGCCCCGTCAACCATCAAACGCAGAAATCAAATTATTATAAATAAAGATTTACGTTATAGCATTTTATTACGCCTTAACTTGTAAGACAGGTATCTGCTACTCCATGACCTCAAAAGTCCAATTGGAAAGCCGATTTAATTTCTATTACCATAACTCAAAAGTGATTATATATAGACCAAATAACAGACCACAACGTGACATAAATAATAAGCCACAATGTTTACCTGATTAGACTATTAGTGGCATGTAAACTGAGTAAGAGTTTTGTGACTAACTATCAATTGTCTGTAAATGGATAATGATGAAGACACAGCAAATACATTATATACAAGTTTACAGTTAACAGAATGTAATAACATCACTAACTAAGTGTCCAGCGAATTTATACCAAAATATAAATTGTAATCTCCAAGTACTCGACTTTTAACGTTTATCTTCTTACTTATTCCTCTTCGCCTTAAAAGTTATTAGTTTTCCCTTCTAATTGATATTCAAGACTACATTTTAGCATGTTTAAGTCTACATTTAGACTACGAAGAGGTTTATCGATTAAATGTCGTCAATTGTTAATTGCATACTTTATTTTAATAATGTTTAGCGATGGAACCGTGAGACGTATATTTAACCTTTAACCCTCCACTCTCCCTGCCATTTTAGACTTACCAGCTAAATTTACCAACATTCCACTATCATCATTAACACAATATTCTAAACTCTTATTTCAATCAAAATTATACTTTTTTTGCACTTAGGTAGTAGCGAAAATCCTATCAAACATAATCTTGTTAGATAATGAATGAATCAAAAAGCTTTTAAAAGTAATTAGTGTTAAAATGTGTAAAACTGTAGTGTAGTTGCGTAAAGGGAAATGCATATTCCTATTGAATGAATTACTGTTAATTATTTACATACAACAATCATGTACGCATAACTAGACTAACTTATCGTTGAAACATTTTAATACTCACAGGTGTATTCATACGTAATCTTTTGAATAAGTTACAATTGTCTTTATAACATAAATTGAATCTCATATTTTCCATCTGATAAGTTATACATTATTACTATTTAGATTATGATGTACGATTACGCTTTATTTGTATATATGAATTAAGAAACTCAGACTAATTTATCTGAGATATATGTACTTATTCGTTGCCTATTGTGACGTGTAATACTGACTAGCAAAGGGGCTTAGATTGAAAGAAGACGTGAGGCAGTTTAAGTAAATTATGATATTAAACTATGAATATGCTAACTGCTGAAGTGTGTTGTATTAATAAGTGAAAAATGAAATGATCGTGAGTATGCTGTATGTAGGTAAGATACGAGATGACCGAGATTGGTAAATATTAACCTTATGTCTAAGCGAACCAAATGAACTTGTACTATAACCACGAGCTGACTACATGGGTGCTGATTTGTTGACATGATCCCAGAGTGACCAAAAGACTTCCCCTAAAGTGGACAACAAGAAATCAACACCAGCAAATAAGAGTCAAGCTCAAGTCACTAGATTATAGAAACAATGGCTTTTATGTATCACACAGCAGATCAATTAGTGGTTGGAAATACAAATTACAATAAAGATTGAACTTGGGGGACTGTGTACAGAAATCAGGATACTAGGCCATGGGGAATTTACAATAACTTGAAAACGAAAACCTGTTTGATAACGGTTAATGGATTTCTGGAAAAGTAACAAATTACGGGATATAACTACCACATTAACCAAATGTTAGGTAATAATAATTAAACAGTACAATCCTATATCACCGAAAAAAGGCTTCAGACGCATTGTGCATTTTCGTTTTCTGTCGTGTCGCATTAAAAACGTTCTGACTGATGATACTGGACAGTATGACTATGTTGTATTCACTCTTCACTTACCTACAAATGCTAAACCTACAGTTAGTTTGTACTTATGATTGTTTAGTCTCATTCTTCATATTCCTTATGACTATCCACTGGATATATTTGATATCTTGGTAATTTTGAAACAACACACTATTATTTACTTTCACTTTTTTGTTTGTGTAACTAAGGAATTTATTGTTCTACTTGTCATATTATCACTATTTTGAGGATACTTATTATTGATTTGATGATGTTAATAACACATACGTCTTTCTACGAATACAAAATAAAAACTACCCTACCAAGCGTCTCGTATTAAGATGGAATAATTGTTCATTATTCTTTACTACTCTTTTAGTACTACCACAAATGAATTCAATTGGTAACTAATACTATCTTCACATTAAAATAATCTTTATTAAACATATTCTATAATATTTATCAATTGTATTGTATAATGCTTTACATGGTAAATAACTGTAAATGTAGTTTGGTAATATTAAATGTACATTAGTATATGACATTGTTATGAAGAATGATTTCTTTAATGAATCAAATTATATCACTAGTATACAGTAAAAGATATTTATACTTGTTAAATTCATTGTCAACTACATTAAATGTTTACTGATGTACTATCGTACAGTGGTGTATTTAAAGTTATGAAATTGTAAGTTATTTGATTTTCCCTTAAACAAAACTTATTAAGATACTAAAACTAATGTTAATTTTACAATTTACAATAAGTAATTAACATTGTTTAATTATCATTAACTGAATCACAAATGTCAACATACTTTAAAAGATGGTTTCAATATTGTTTAGTCTCCTTGTTGTAATTTGTAAAAAAAGAAAAGAAACTGTTAGAAATTCAAATTTCCCTCCCCCCCCCCACCAACAAATATAATTGTTGATTAAATCGAACAAAAGAAGTTGTATTCATTTTTTGTCAGCATTGATTTGTAAACTTTCATCACATTAATTTAATACCAATATGAGTCCTGCTCCTGAGTACAATTTGGCAACGTTTAATTGTATACATTGAATGATGTTGATTTCACTTTCATGAATAATTACTGTACATATTAATTGATATAAAAGTCAAAGCATTTATGTAAAGATTGTTCGCTAGTCTCATGTCAGTTCTTAATTCACAAGACAACT
Organism: Schistosoma japonicum; assembly: GCA_025215515.1. Taxonomy (NCBI): domain Eukaryota; kingdom Metazoa; phylum Platyhelminthes; class Trematoda; order Strigeidida; family Schistosomatidae; genus Schistosoma; species Schistosoma japonicum. The sequence goes on from CM046069.1 coordinate 73,014,662, forward strand.
TTTCTACAAGTCTAGTCTTTTGGAGAGAAGGAACAAGTTGTGGTATCCGAATGAAGTACAAGTATTAGAGATAGCGTTTCCTATTAATCGTATCGACTATCAGGGGAATCGGACATGTAATCTATCTACTCTAAGTCTATTACCTATACCGTATCGCGAAGCGTACTTAGTTAATAAGAACTCACGCGTTATCCCATCCGAAAAACATATCAGAAACTATATTCACAACAAGAATATTGCGGTTTGTTTCAAGCAGGGAAGATAAATACTGATGTTATATGTGGGTTTTATTCACTCACTAAGAAAGCATGATAACAATCTTTAATCATTTATATGTAAATTTTATCAGAGTCAACATGTATCATACGTAATAAGGAAATGATAGAGATACAAATGAACTTTACACTGCAATTGTGTAATTGAATGTTATGGTGAAGAAATGTCAAATGAATTTAAAACAAATAAATTCTTAATTTTGTACTGAATAAGTATGTTCTTATGTTTTATGCCATCTTATCACCTTTTTTAACGGGATACTTATTAGTCGGTTTTCTGTAGAGGGATTTTGAATGCCTCCGTCATATTTCTTCATGTGACTGTAAATTAACACGGAAATCATAGAAGTTTCTCCCTCCCCCTTTCCACATAAAATACTGTGAAATTCTCATTAAATGATGTCTATGTAACATTTTGTGTACATTCGTTTGATTAAATTCTTCCGAATCACTGTATAAGTTTCTTATGACTCAGTAGTCGTTTTTATACTTGCTGTTCTGATTCTGAGTGCATTCATAGGGTATAAACAGTTATTATTTATTTATATTAAAGTTGGATTGTGACTCGCAAGTGAAATCCAGGACGCACCTTTCGTCCTATTTGGAACTCGTCAGTTAAATGTACCTGCATCCCACTGTTGATGTCCACACTGGGATTCGAAATCAGTCCGCTTCGTGCTAAACGCCACCGCCTTCACTACTAGGCTACTGAGTCTAGACAGTCACACTTAAGTACTCAACTACGTTTCACGTATGGTATCGGAAGCGTGAGATCAGTTGATATGATCTAATTTATCTCAGTGAGCCAATATCAAACAAGCAGTATCCAAAAAGAGCGCGTAACAGAAGTTCTATTCAATCATACCGCAACATGCATATTAAGATGAGAATGTACAATTAAGTAAAATATTATATTCAGTGATATTAGGGGCTTTAACAAGAGCACCATTTTGCTATAAACTCATGATATGTTGCGAACTACGACCAAACAGGATATACGTAGTAACTAACTTGCTAGAGCCTTTACTCAAACAAGACATAAAGACTTATTGTTCTAGTATCGTAAGTCTGTTCAGATATTGGGGTGTCCTCAAGCCGGTTAAACGAACACAAGACAACTAAGCCGACCGGCTGAAATCAATTTATATCTTAAACATTCCTTAATATACATGTGAATCCTGACCTCACTGTCAATCAATTAGGCAAATGATATAAATGCAGAAAATGGGCAACAATGATAGGGAACTGTGGTAATGTGTATACAATTAATTAGTTATAATTCATTAATGGAAACTGGCATGGCAAGAGTTAATAGGTTAAATGAGAGGTTATGGTTAGGGGAATACACAAATAGCAGAAATAAAATGAATTATGCAAATTTAACCAAAATATATGAATAATCTTTTAAAAGTTGGTCATTCTTCATGATTAGCCCCATTTATCAACTCACTGAGTGGATTTCCAGTCTTTCTTTTCCCTGTAACTGTAAGAACAATAGGAGATTGTAGTCTGAAAAGTTTCCCACTAAATATTCGATTCAATAATTGAATTAATTAGCTTACTGTTTAAACAAACTATTCTCTATGACTTTGACTTTATTCTCAATCATAAATTCCTTATCTACGCCATTAACTGTATCCATGTTGCATAGATACAAACCAGGATTAAGTAAACTTTTGTTCAATATTTTATTGAATTGTAACTAAGATTTATTGAACTGAGTTTTGTGTAAAAAAAATATACTACTTCGACTCATCATTTGAAAGTATTGCATGTTTTCAAAAGTATTCCTAAGCATACCATCAATCGAAGCTATGACTTGCAAACAGAAGTTTCTTATAACTACAAGTAAACTGTTACGATTAAACAGAAACTTTTAAATTGTTTTAGTCCTCCTCCATTTTCTCTTTAACGTCGTTATTGTTATAATTGACAAAATTATAGCTGATTTCTGCAAACGGTCATTTCCATTGATTGTAACTACGTGGTGATTTTTTTAGAATAGGCTTGTATCATCCCATTCATTTGTAATGGACTGAAACTAGTCAGCCTCTGTTGCCATATGTGCATCCTGATACAAGCCTATTCTAAATTACACATATACCCGTTGCACAAGTTTGACTGTCTGTTCACAGTAGCCTAGCGATGAAGGCGGTGGTGTTTGGCACGAAATTGACTGAGTTCGAATCCCAGTGTAAACATCAACATTGGGATGCAGGTTCATCTAGCCGACAAGTCCCAAATATGACGAAACGCGTGTCCTTGATTCCAATTGCCAGTCACAATCCAACTTAAATACATGGTGATTATTTACAAGTATGGATTAATTAATGTCAATACAGTATTCAGTGAACGATTATCTTAAGACAAAATAATTGGTAGATTAACTAATTATTTGTTTTTCATGATTAAAGCAGAACTATTATTCAAATTACTTATATCCGATTGTTTTATGAACAGTTTAACAAATGATCATTGATCTTTCAGAGAATGTAGAAATCATTTACAGAAATTTGAATATGAGTGAACTTTTTATTCTTTATAAGTTAACATTCCAATGTTTCAATGTTCCTTGTCTCAGTATCTATGGAATGCATAAATTATATTTACAAGAATTCATTTAATTCTTGTCTCAGTTCAATTAAATAATCCTTTTAGTATGTAATAAGTATAAATTGAAAGTTCAAATGTATTATATCGTAGATTATGTTGCATATAGTCATTTTTGACGAAGTGTCTATACATGTGATACAGCGCGATGATCATCTATTGTCATCAATGGTAAATGTCTCACTCCCGACAATAATCAGCTCACAAACGACTAACCTCAGGATGTTTCTAAAGCTTTAGTGGGAAGTGACTGGTGGGATTCAGAATCGAAGGAAGTGGGACAGTTGTCACTGATAACAATAAATGATCGTCGCATTACAACACAAACTGATGGAAGTGGGTACTCTACTATTGGATGTTGGCCCACTAGTGCGGATGGTTGCGCTTCCGCCATTTAGAAATGACTTGCTCGGAATCTATGGTGCGCATTCCTGAGGAATCCCTTAGTAGGGCGAAATGGTTATCCGGCGCTTTTTAGTTTTCATTGGTACCATATCAACCAACTAAACTTAATACCAATCTTCACAACCTACCTCAATTCAAAGCATTTTTATGCTAGAATGTTTAAATAATCGCAATGGAGAGTACACATACCAATCCTTTTACTTATTAGCTAATTAAAGACGTCATTTTTACATTTAAAATAGGGTTTTGTATACATCGACCACAGTGTAACTTGTTCGTTATTTCATTTATAATTCAGATGTATTTTCAAGTTAGCATACTGCTAAAGAGCCTTTTTTATTCTTCAGCTTTTCACATACAGAGTTGACATTTAATTCATCGTTTATTATACTTTTGTACTATCATCTTTGAATATATAAGATATTAATGAATTTAATGACCTTTTTATCAGAATATTATTTGAACAAGCTTTCGAGATACACTTAATGTGTTAATGTAAGTGTTTTGAAGCATAAAGGTTCTACTTATCGTTAGTCAGTTAGATCATTTATTCGCAAATTTTGTGACACAACTTCGCCCTACAAACATTTACCCTTCTCATCTGTCACTAATGCCGACGATTCTAGCTCACGAAATACTGTACCGGGTCTACTAAATCCATGCTCTAAACTTCATACTGAAACCGCCAACGTACAAGCTCTGTATCAAATTGATCAGTTAGCCTCTCTGGCTAAAACATTCCAATTTCGTGTCATATATGCATACTGTCTGCGAAACATACATACAGGATCCTAGCATGACCTTACCTAGACAGCATGGCGAACCTACGCAATATACCCTTAGTTTATCTGGAGACTCGACAGCCACTTCTCCTAAGTTAGCCGATGTAAGTATTACATTAATTGTGAGGTGAGAACAAGCACTTTTTGAATGTATTCTTGTCGACGATCGCTCATATGCTGTTCTATTAAATTGTTCTGTAAGAACTTAAAAGGATAGGAACATATGCTCTTCTCTTTTCGTCGTTTCTGCCTACACTCCCACTGACTGGAGCCAGTCGAAGTGAAAGATGAATTTTACTGAATGCTTTCTGCACTTCTTCATTAGACTAAATATAGAGATTCGGTACTCATGGCTGATGATTTTAATGCTAAAGTAGGTAGCAGTCTGAAAGACAATTACTTTAGTGTCTTCAGGTCTCGTAATTAATCTTAGTCAATCTGTGATAAATACAAGCAACAAAACTGAATGCCTGTCTCCACAAAAACACCTCAATTCGTACATCAGTTTTGTTTGAAATTTATGTAAGGCATTACTATGTTGACATATGAATAAAGGTAGGCATCAATGAAGAGTATATTTTTGTGAAAATATGTCACAAAAATCTAAGAAACAAAACGTTCTGCTCCTGAAATGTTCTAACAGAATCAGAAAGAAACTTGTTTTCATGGTCTACGCCATTATTAACTATGATTACTTACAATAAGTAAGGACAATAAAAATGAAGTGGATTCTTATTGTATCGTCAGCTGTCATTCTTCAACATACATACAAATTCATGTAAATAAGTGAAATAAAAATTTCCTCTAATGTAATGTTGAATGTATCATGCAGATGATAGTCATTTGGTTTCAATAAGAAATAATATTCATAGTGACTTGAGTCAGCATCGGATTGTCTTTTCCAGTAGTAATTTGGAGTATTACTTATTCTAAGATAAATTGTTCACAACGTCAAATTTGGATAAACGACCTTCTCTAGTTACTTTTATTTGCATTTACCATTCTGTATGCATATGCGGTAGAAGGTAGGGTGGAAGGATAAAGGGGTGTTATCTAGAAGAATCTAAGAACACATACCAAAGAACCTGATACTGAATGGTTCCAAATTACCTAGTAATCGTAATAGGAAGATATATTATAGACACAGGTCACTTAAGGATCCTTTTTGTTCCGTTCCTAATAATTAGGCAGAATAGCTCCAGAATTGCACGTTATGTAGAAGCAATATATACTTGTCACATTAACTCGAATCTATGTGCACACAAATAACGCGTGATCCACCTGAAATCACCATTATTAGTAAGTTTGTGATATTCTTCCTCTTTTCAGTTTCACTCTATCGCCTTCTTTATCCTTCTTTTCCTTCTTTAGTAATTTGTCGAAAAACTCTATTTCGTCTTGCTTTTTCTACTTATCGAATTTATAAAGCTGCTTTTCACTTTTCATTACAGCTCTTATTCATAATAGAACATTTAATGTTTAGCTTAGTCTTATTATTTTCTAACATTATTCGTCAAAACATTTGACCTCTTATTAATTGAGCACTTTGGATTTCCTTCATACAACATTAGACTATTATTATCATTAACATTATCATGATTAGTAATTTCGGTAATTAACATTGATTATAATCAGTTTGTATACTAGTAACAACATTTAGTATGTCATTTACACCAGGTTACGTCATGACCTCTGTCTCTCGCTTATCCTATACATTAAAAAATTGAACTTGTAATTATGATTGTAAAACAAGTTATTTATGTATGGAATTTGCGTGTATGTGAAAGTATGCCGGTCGGTGATATAAAATAAATTCACTTCATCCTACAATATTTACTGTACTTATTTTGCAAAAATTTTTCATGGGAACAAACTGCATGAAATGATTGAATAACTTTGAGCATGGAGGAGAGTGTATTCAACATTTAATGTCATTCAGAAAGCATTACATTTTTATACTAAGTTATAATAATAATGCTTGCAGAATATGACAGATTCATTGAATTTCCTTGACATCTAGACTTTATAGCTTTAGTGAATTACCCTACGAATGAGCTAGAAACTTTTACTGGACTGAGAAAAGGTCAGTGAAAAATGTTCAATGGTCGTAAAATGTTTTCAGTAAGAAAAGCTTCCCACAGAAACATTTAAATTGACATACAAGAGGTCATAACATCAATGAATAGTTGTCAATAAACTCAAGAAGAAATGTATATTCATTCGATTAGTATTTAAAGATGATCACGTTATCAAGAAAATAAATTAAAGATTCACTGATTCTATAAAGCAGACATTCCGTATTACAAATGTAATACCAACAAATGCAACAGTGTTGGATAACTCATGCAAAGTTTGACAATTCACCGTGACATACCTTCTTCATTTACACTTACTGGTTTACATATATTAGCATAAACCGACTTTGGGAAGGACGAAACAGTTTCTATAATTCGTTTGTGTATTTCCTGCTAAACATGGAAACTGAGATAGATATCTATGTTTGACTCACAGATTTTATAATATATCAGAAGTTTTAATGATGATGTTTGCATCTCAAATCAGTGGTTAACCGTTTCATTGATTTAGCAATCGGAACAAAGTGCATTTTTGTCTTATTTTTTATAGAACTGTTTACCTTCTATAACCCAAGTTCTATATGAAGTTATCTACAGTGTTTTCAATATCTTCTAAACATTTTAAACCATTTTTTATTCATATAGAGCGTAAATGTTAGACATAAATCTCATTAAAATATTCATTTTAAGTAGGTGAAGTTCTTCGCAGCTGTCGCTTATAAACAGATCTAGTGTAGTGTACTTCGACATATTAGATAGAAATTACAGTTACAGTAAAGACAAAAGCTTCAAGTAAAATGGTTAAAGAAAATTACACTCCAATATGCTCAACTGATTCACTAAATGAACTGAAAAATCACTTTAAAATGCTGGATAAATCACAATTTCTAAACACTCAAAAAGTTTCAAATATCTCGATAGTAATGACTAAACATGCTATTTGTAGTGTGTAAGTGAATAAGAATTTAATCATTCGATAAACGACATCAGTTCTGCTTTAATAACAACCTTAACTCTTCTCATTTATCAATTAATTGTCCGACAGTTCCATTAAGAATCAAACATGGGTTGTAACACGGATATGTATCAATCATAAAGTACTACATTGATACATCTGATATGTTTGCTTGGACTCAATAAATCTTATATTACTTGAAAATATCTATGATATCACCAGAGATACTATTGAAATTCCTGTAGTATGTCAGTTGTTGGGGTGGGGAGGTAAGAGTTGATTAGTTGTTCTGAGTCCAAGTTTGAAATTCATTATTGTTACTAAGCCACCATCCTGTGTGTAAAGAGTTCCCTGACATTCAGATCTCGAGTCTATTACGTTAGTAACAGATTAGTAAAATAGGATAGATACTACGGATTCTAATCTATTTATCATACTGTTATATTACTATTATTTCAGATGACATATTTATAGACTGAAATCAGTTATCTGATCTACACAATCAATTCCCATGAATCAGTTCATTCAATGTTTAAGTTTGTTTTTATTACGTAATATTTTTTGGACAATAAAGTAATAAATTAACACATAATGCCAAATAAAACATCGTGTTCGAATGAAGAAAAATAAAAATGTTTTAATGACATAACAAATTAAATTAGATAAGCTACTTTTAATTAAGAAAACAAATGATATTAAATTTAATAATGAATTCTAGACTAATTACTTGTAAACTTTATACCATGCAATACTATTATTATTAATCAATTATGTTTACAGATTTATAACATTGAATGTTGATGTAAAATATATTAGAATTTATTGTTTTTAGAGGATACTAACTTAGGAGAACAGAAAGAAGGATTTCTATTCTACTTTAGGAATACATTCCAAAGAATGTTCTATTAAATGACACAAGAAAAACATTTGTTACTGATAATTCAAAACATCTCTATGACATTCAACATAAGCTTGACAATGTATGTATTTGTAATGACGCAAGAAGTTTTAAGTTGGTTGATTGAATGCCAATTAGATGTGCCTAGTCGATAATTTTCGCGTTTGCCCTATGCCCACTGAGTCCTCAGTCGGAATAAGAAGAACACAAGCTGATAGATCACCTAGATAGAATCGAATTGTATTCCATACATTTCTTTATATATACATAAAACCAGACCACACAGCAAACCAATTACGAAATTAACATTAATACAGAACTAAGAATATAGTGGTAGTGAATAGGGACAACTTGTACACAATCGATTAACTGTAGTTCTTAGTAAGAGACAATATACTAAGAGTAAATATACTAATCGACAGGATAGGGTATGAAGAACGTAATAATCATAGAAACGAAATGTTTACATTACCCACAGTTAGTATAATTGGAATAGTGTTCTAAAACACAGTTGTGAGAGTTCGTTAGTTTTCTTTAATCGCCCAATATAATAGTATTACATTTTGTAAACAAGAAATATTTTTAGAATGTATTTGGATCTTCCTGTCGATTTGTCATGGAGTGAAATTGGTCGGCCTTTGTTGGTACATGGGCATCCTTAGCGGATTGCCTAGATATAGAATTATTTCACAAGCATTATTTGACTTGGATTGTAGCCGACAACCAAAATTCAGGACACGCCCTAGTACATCCAGCTGATAAATCCTAAAGAGGACGAAACGCGCGTCTTAGATTTCACCTGCCAGCCGCAATCAAACTTGAACAGGAAATGTTTTGCCTTTTTTTGTAAATTTCAGCTCCAAATATAACTGAAGTCTATAATTTAATGTTGTGGAGGATGCTGAATTTAAATTCTTTATAATGAATCGGACTGAACTAGACAATCAATAAAAATCAGAAAAACATAAAACAACAGTTTCTTCGTAGTACGGAATTTTTCAGCAGTGTGTGTCCGTGATCCCACCACGAAATCAAGCCTTCCGTCTACATGTTTCGTGATTAACGCTTAACTATTAGACGATTGAGCCAACATCCAACAGTTAATATTTCTAAGTGTAATTGATTCGTGGTATATTACTGTGACCTCGTCCATTGCTGTCGGCATTTATCTACCTCATACACGACAAAACTGAAGCTCATAGATCACATATCACTAAAACTTCGTGAGGTAAATCACTAGCGAGTTTACATTGATTACATTCGTAAGAATATGCAGTAAGAGTAGATGCATACTTTGAATATATGATTAAATTTGTTTGCAATGACAAATAGACACTCACTTATTAAGAATAATCACTTATGATTCATGTAAATAAACATACTGAAGAGGTTTAGTTGTCAAGAGATTAGAAACAAAGTGACTAAAGAAGCATTTGTAGTATTTTTAACGCAATACATCACAATCAATGCAATGAAATGAGAATACTTTAACTAGAATGATTAAAATGTAGTAGACTATTTATTAAAAAAGATCCGCACAGTTGAACAAACGGTCCAAAGATACTATTATTTCTATTTATATAATACTAGTTTTAATATGTCAGCATAAAATGTGGGAATGAGATGAAACGGAATGAAATGAAGTGAATGTATTAGTCAAATAAATATTATTCAATGGAATAATCTAGTAAGTTGTGTAGACTTATAATCATCGACAGTAATATCAACAATTGTGAAATTGAAAACCCCTGACAAAGACCACAGTGATAGATACATTAATGCACATACAAATGTCATCTGGATTATGTCAATGTTGTAAATAAAAATAAAAAGTCAGGAATATGAGTAAATTTCTATAATCATAACATCGACATTATATTGATGCAGTTTCTGTCTATAAATCCTTACAGAACAAGTCAATCAGTCATATGATCTGAAATCAATCTAACAACACAGTCAAAGGCAAAAACATGTAAACTTGTGAAGAAAACTTGCCGTCATTAGAACATATTAAATCATTATTTATAGGATAATCCAAATGCTGATAACCATTTAATGTAAGCAAATGAAAATATTTTCCAATTTCACATCAGACTCTTCCTAATTAAATCATTCAGTCTAGACAATACAACGCAATCAAAAAGTATTAAATTGAATCACAAATTTTCTCTATTATTTCTTATTTAAGATCCCCTCTCCCCAATATGGAGCAGATTATATACCCAGTATTTATTAGCAGTAACTTTGCAACATCCTTTTCTCTCACTTATTTTCACAACAGTTGAAGTAACACAGTTAAAAGTTTAATCACTAAATATTTGATTAAAAGGAGATGGTTTATGGAGATTGGTATTAAGTTTAGTTGATTGAATTGGCCACAGATTGATGTTGGCAGGGTTCCATTAAAAACCAGGGAGCACTGGGCGACTGTTTTGTTCTAATATGGAACTCCTCAGAAGTGTGCACCCTAAATCCCACTCCAGGAGCTTCAGAGTGATAAATGCCTAACCTCCTGCACCACTGGGTTGGCATCCAATAGTAGAATTTCCACTTCAATTGTAACCTCCTACCAACATCAGTTTATGATGAATTCAATCAAATATTTGATTATTTCATTCATTTAGATATCTCGTGTACTTAGGTAAAAGTTGTCTATAGAATTATTTGCATATTAACTCAACTTATTTGAAGCATTCTAAAAATAAGTAGAAACTATCTATGAAACAATGTAAGTAATCTGCTCTATATTTTCCCTTATTTTGATTGTAATCCATAATTATTAGATTAACTTTTTTTTTAAATAGATGAAAATTGTAAATGCCCACTTTTATTTCACTTATTTATTATTATTATCATCAATTTTCATTGTTTTTAATATCATTTAATCAAGTCTTCTCATAATAGTATTTTTATTTTGAATTATTGTGATATAAAAGGTATTTTTTAAAAGTTAAGTTGTGACTGGCAAGTGGAATCCAGTATGCGTGGTTCATTCTATTTGGGGCTCATCGGGACTTAACAGGGAAGATACAAGTTCATCCTGAATACGTACGCTCCCGTTGCATAAGTGTGACTATCTGAACTCAATAGTCTAATAATAAACGGAGTGGCGTTTAGCTTGAAACGGACTGATTTCGAATACCAGTGTGAACATGAATATTGGGGTGAAGTTACATCCAACTGACGAGTGACAAACAGGACGGAAGGTGCGTCCTGGATTCCACTTGCCAATCACAATCCAACTTAAATAATACTTGTGATATATCATTATATCGAGGCAACCGGCTCAGAATGCACATACAGCAACATAGACTGACCAACTTCAGTACATTCAACTGAGAAATACAAGTTCATTTTAATTAGAAGGTATTTGTTTTAATTAACGTAGCCCTAATCATATTACAGTATATTCGTGAATTTATTGGTTTAAATGTCCTTTTTTGAATAATGTACTGCCATATTATATGATAAATTACTTATTTTGAGTTTTCAGCCACTGATTCCTTTATAACAGGAAATGTAAACTGTTGCTTCAGAACAAGTCTGCGTCAAATATGAACTAAAGATAAGGAATGAAGTAGATGAATGCGTTGATCACCATGTATCTTCGAAGTTTAATCAGACCTGGTAGGTTGATATCCCGTGACATCTCGACACAGATTCTGAAACCTCATTGGTCTTTTCCAACTTGCATCATTTATGATGTAGGTAGGATATCTATTTGCCCATAGAGGAAAAAGATTAGGCTTAGGTTTTTCATTAACTTTGATAAAGCATATATTTCTAGAATAGTGTATCTAAGATTACATTCCAATCTAAAATAATTTTATGGAACTCTGGGTGTTAAGTGACTCTGGACAGATTACATTCTAACTTTATCTGTGATGGTAACATTAATAAGAATAAAGTACAGTATTTGAATAGTCGTTAAGTACATTCTGTGTACGATAGAATGAAAGAGTCATTATCGTGAGAGTTATGTAGTACACAATTCTAACATTTACCAATTGTAATGAAGTCAAAGTTGACATCAAAATCAGCAAAACTGATTTACTAACATGCTGCAATAATAAATCTAGTTTCTTATGATTATACACAGCTCGCTTATCCTAATATTATTTATCGTCATTTGTAATAGATCGTAATTTGAGATTCTGAAACTGGTACTAACCTAAAACCCCTTCTAGGGCCAAACCATGGACACTGAATTCACATAGTTAGCTTTCGCCTACAGATCACTACTTAAGAATTTAAATTTTGTTAAATTCTTTGTATGGTGTTGAAACCATTCAGTAATATTGGTACATTTATTAGTGATCAGTTTTGAGAAGTGTTGTTGTTCTTCCAGTACGAAGTCATGACCAATAAAATCCAATTATAACAGGAATGTTTACTACGTAATCGATGTATTACCTATCAGCTGTTTGAAATATTAACAATTGGATTTCATTTCAGTAGTCTATACAATAACATAGCTACTTGGAATTAAGCTACAGTAGGGTCATTGATCGGAAGTTATAAACATTAAGACGAAGCAGCAATCGATTACTTTGTTACTTTTAGTCGGATATAAGTCCGTGACGTGACATCATCGTTAAATTTCTTAGATAAATTTCTTGAATTAGAATAAGTATACATTTTGCCAAAAAATATTTTTTTGAATTTTAATATCAAAGGGGAGTATCAAAAGGTAACCAATATCTTTTTGTTTCTATGTTAGAAACATGAATTTTTGTAAAGAAATAATAAGTTTTATGAACACAATTTGTCATTATGTCAACTGAATACATTCCCAGAAATAAACTTTTATGTCACTAATTGTCAGATGATAAATAATCAGAATAATTGAATAGAAAAAATAAAATAAAAAGTAGTTCATAGAAAAATATTTCAAATTCAATTACAAAATGTCATAACTACATTTATTCATTTATAAGTATATTTAGAAACATGTAAAGTAGCATCACTGATAAACAAGAGGGCATTGGGGGAGGAACTCGATGCTTATTCAAAGACATGGATTAGCAAGGTAAGGCAGCATTCCCAAAATTGAAGAACGTCTAGCACTCAAAACAACAGTCAACAAATGACAAAGTCGGAATTTTAATACAAACGTTCAGGCAGTTCTATTCTATGGAGCTGAAACTTGGAGAACTATGAAAAGCTTCATTTAAAAGATATAAGTATTTATAAACGGTTATTTACGTACGATACCAGATTCTATCAGTAACACCCTAGTGTGGCAGAGAACAAGCCAACTTCATGCTGAGGAAGAAGTTAGAAAAAGACGCTGAAGGTAAATAGGATGTACATTAAGGAAATCACTAAACAGCGTTACATGACAAGGACTAGCATGGAATCCTCAGTGCCAAGGGGAAGAGATGAAGACCAAAAAACACATTGCATTGGGAATCGGTGGCAGAGATTTATAGAAGAAACGTGGATGAGAGCTTAGGACAGATATGGATGGAGACCTATGATTCACGAGGAGTAACAGGCACTCATTATTTGAAAGTAAAGTCGTTGTCCAAAGTCAATGAAGTTGCATCTTTTTCATATCCCTTACTAAAAACAGTTTTAACAGTCTACATACAAAGACTTTTACTAAAACGAGGTAAGTTCCTGTTGTTTATATGCTAATATGACAATATGGTGATTTCAATTACATGTTCAATCCGTGAAAGACAGAATGATGTCTATTGGCTGATTCCACATTCTTCAAATACTAGTCAATAACTTACATCAAAGTCCGAATACAAGAATAAACAAAGAATGATATTGTTTTAACTTGTGTACTACCAATCTCTCTATTATTATTCTTATTCGGTAAACAAGAATTAACTCATTAGTAGACGAGTGATCTACAGAAAACATGCATTGTATAATTGTTTATCTTAAAAATGACATTTCGTTATGATTTTAGTTTGGACTTCGTAAACTACATGTACCAGTTGCTGTATCGTTTGCTATCTGTTCATTTGTATGCGTTAAAACACTGAATCGAATTGTATAATTAACAATGGAGAGGTTTATTCACCAGAGATTAGACGATCGCCATGTGAGCAAACTCACTTGATTAGTTCATACCAATCGTTTAACTGTTTTGTTTTATGATTTACTCGTTGTTGTAAAGTCAACGGATGTTTAAACCGGCTAAATAAGAAATTATAATGAGTTAATAGTTCTCTAGAATTATTATATAAGTTTATTTTTATTTCAATTTGATAAGCTTACTTTTTTGCACAAGCTAAATGCCAGTCTCTAGAAAACCACCTGAACCTCGGTTTAATAATCAGCTCATTGGCGACTAACTCCAAGATGTTTCTGAATTCATTGTGAGAAATCTTGTCTAGTGGAGTTCAGGCATATCGAGAGTGAGCGTAGTTGTCATTGATAACATTGTCTGGTCATCATATTGTCACAAATTAGTTAAAGTGGGCATCCTACCATAGGACTCTGATCTAGTGTTGATGGTAGCCAAGCGTTTATCGTGAAACTGAAAGATATTTGTTCGTCTCCATGGTTAGAACAAGGTCTTGCACTAGTGAGGAGTAGCACACTAAGACAAAATAGCTGTTCACTATTCTTTGGTTTTCAGTGGTAGGCAACCTAATCAATCTTCACCAGTTTCATACAACAAATTGGATACCACAAAACTATCTCAGTTTAATATACTTTTTTCTTGATCTACAAAAGTCTGAAAATATCATTAAAACCTAAAGTCATAAATATGAACTACTTTAAGTAAATAAACTATCGACTTTTAAACAAACCTTTTATTACTGGATTAGATTTAATTTATTTATAATCAGGTCTCTATCTGTTCACCCATTTTTCCCAGTAAATGTGTAACTGTATATTAGATAACTGTCAAATATCTGATTTGTGGAGATTATTCGAATGTATAACGTTCTATTTGATTTGGATTTTTTGGTTTTACATCATGGATTGACCTTTGTTTAATAATTATTATAGAACAGGAATGATTGAATGTCTGTATTATTCAAGTTATTAGTCTTTTTAGTATTAACCATCCATTCTCTTGAGTTCAGCTGGTCGATTAACATTTGTCAAAATTGTTAATGAATGATAGTCGGATAACATTATAAATTGACTGAAGTTAAAAATATAAGTCACCGAACCTCAACTCATTGGTTTGATAGGTACGTACTTGATATTAGGATTAAATATTCTAAGTTTGACTCTTACTAGAGTTGCCCTATGGTATAACAAAATAGTTATCCAGTGTACTGTTTTTAATTAGAACATCACAAAAAAAGTATACTGATGATTGTAAATTGAACTCTAAGAGTATGTTTATAAGGTAATCTGTCAAGTTTATATTTTTAATTTATTGTATGCTTTGTTGCGGATGAAAACACTGGAGTATCACTGAGTCACAGTATCACCTTGATACTGTGAAAATGAACTATCTGTAAACGACATAATTAATCAGGTTTTCAGTTCGTTCACCTAAGAACCAAAAAGAACGATTAAAAACATATTATGCTTTGCATTATTTATGTTTATGTAATAATATACACAATATTTAAGATCACTACACGGTAAATAATAGTAGCCAAGATATTTGTGAATGTAACGATGACTGAAGTTACTTGTTGTTAGCTATTCATATAACCATCCCTTCATATACATTATAAGTATCCCTCTTGATAATTCGGTTATATGTAGATTATCTACGACGTCCTCAATGTTCATAAGTATGTTATATGTAACATGGTACAGCGTAATTTTCAATAGATTTCATTTTAAGTATCTGCTATTGCCCACGCTTATTTACTTTGAATATATTGTGTCGCACAACTTGACGTGCCAACGACAATGACGAATATGGTAGAAGTTAAAGTGAAATATTTCATGAAATTGCATAAACTAAACGGTATCTACAAGGAATGATCTAATGAGATTACTTAAATACACAATAGAAATATGCAGACAGTTGTTTAGGAATTCGTAGAAATCACTTCAAAGTCACTTTGAAGTACCACATAGAGCCTTATCTGTTTCATAATCGTCAGCTGCTATAATTAGTGCAGAGATAAGAAAGAAAAGCGAAGTGTACCGATTAACCAGTAAGAAAAATGCGAAATTGGCTAATTACGATAATTAAGCATTAGTTACTACTTCCTAGACATGTAAAGGCAGATCACCGAAATCAAAATGGATCATAATACGGGGATACAAAGTGAGTAGTTGTTAAACTATATTCCGAACAAAGTAGTCCCGTAGATCTCGAAAAATTACAGAATAATTCAGTAATATGAGTACATCCTGTTTTCAGAAACCATCAGATTGATATTAAAAACCTTAAAGTAATTCAAAAAGGCTTTTCCAACTACAAAGGTGAGTGTTTGTAGCTTTTCATATGTTGCTATACCCAACTGCACCAAGCAGAAAAGAAGGCCTTATGATTCTCTCAAGTTGGATAATTTTTCGTAACTATCACACATCTAACTCTTACATTAGTAACACACAAATTAACTTTACTCTTCCACATTACAAATATCTATCATCTTTTTGTTCCGCTGCAATTCTTTTACATAAATTCGCACACATTGACCTCGCCTTAGACAAACTTGACATTTACATGATCAAACCGGTCTTTATGATTAGTCTAGTAACTGATTTGATTTGTTCATGCATACTATTTAAATTTATATTATTTTGATTCAGTTATTCATTCTCCGATGGATTTTCTATGGATAGTGAAATGACAGATGTTTTCACCTCCATACACTTAGGATTGTCTAACAGACTTTTCTTCTGTTGGAAACCCGACACCCACAACACATCTGAGAAATATTACGAGCTTCATTGTTCGAGATTGACGTATACACCGATATAATAAAAGTTGTAAATTGACAAGGAAACAGCGAAACCACCTATTTTATTGAGGCGGGGTTAGGTTCTTGATAGTACATTTGTAAACACGTTTTTGATTGGTCATAACTGGAAAAGAAAGTTCGAGATGGGGAGGAGGGGGGGAATCAAACAATTTTTACACCTTTGAAAATTTAATTTTCGTTGATTGGAAGATACTCCTGAAAATGTGACCTAAATTTAAATAGCAAATTGTTAGAAAATTAAGGTTTTCTACTCACTAGGATTTTAAAAGTAAATATTTTTTATTACAGGAATAAGAGGTTTGGAAGATGCAGGTTTCTAATGCAAAACACGTTTCAGTGTCATCTATGTACTAAACAGATTAGTATCATAAATCTCCATATAAGTAGTTCCCTCAGATTCTTAGTTACTACGTTGTAATAGACTTTACGAATTTAAGCCTTGTTATATTTCTTAAACGGCGCATTGTTCTCATGGTTAAGTACACTTTTCACCGGCCACCTCATCATAATCACAAATGTGGAATGATTAGTCCTAAACGGTTATTAAACTAACCAATAAATGGTAAATGACTTACACTATATTTATTTTTTGATAAAAATGTCGACTCATGTTCATGAAAGATGTTTGATGTAGAGAAAATTATTTAAGTATGTTATGTAACCAAATGCACTGCAGTGAGGAGTAATTACAACTATTAGTATGATTCAAAACACTCGTCTTTCTCTATATGGAACTTATTAGGTGGATATACTTTCATGTAGGTGCTGATTTTTAAACTGGTACTTAAACTTAGTGCTTGATACTTTAAACACTAATGATTAGTCCGCTAAGCTGCGAATTCGGATATCCACTAATATACTTGATGTGTCTAAAAAGAACAACAAAGGAGATTTACAAACTATTACTAATTTTGGTATTTAATGCTTTTCATTGTCATTATATGTCACATTTAGCCTTTAGTAGTTAACTAAATAAAAATATTAATTAACTGATAGTAAAGTATTCTACGATGTAACCGTAATATGCATGGTATTTTATAATAACACTTCGTGATAAACAAATATCTTCCATTCAGTTTTGAAGAAACTTCATTCGACTGTATTGAAATACCATGTACCGTAAACTCCTGAATCATTAACCTTGTAGCCAGATTTCAAACTTTCACAATCATTCACAACTGAATCCTTAGTGAAATCTAGAAAGTTGGAAATGTAAAATCACTTTTAATTACAAGATTAAATTAATCACTGATAGTAAAGTATATTCATAAAGCTACTGATAACAATGAATTACTTAATATCTAAATGAAAGAATATAAATTAGACTAATAAGTCTTACAAAGAACACAATAAATTGGTCTGTAGAAAATTTCAAATATCACTGATTAGCTAAAAATAATTTCTAGGCATATTTTAAGTTTCTAACACTTTCATTTGAATATTCATGTTTACATACCTAGTAATATACACTGGTAAAGGTCAACCAGGTAATTTTACAATGAATGTTTTATTTACTGTGTAATTTACCAACAGAATTAGTGATTAATCATTAGTTATATGGGCTGTTGAATAGTTGTATACATGCACTGGTCATAATAATGAATCACATTCATGTTAAGCATAAGGTATTCGTTATTTATTTGCATACTTGTTTTGCAATGCATAACTTTCGAACTGAAAGTAAATTATTATGGAATGTTGTTGAGATTGGTGAATTTAAAATTCTTATATTACAAATTATTATTGATTAGACAACCAATAAATACTAAGAAGCATTGATAAACTATGAAGTTCTAGAATAAGATGTTACAGCGGTGTGTATTAAAATATACTTCATGAATTGAACAATGGATCTTTAGTCTAAATGACACAAGCAAATCATTTAACTTAATTGAAATCTAGTAGCTCAAAATTTCAACTTCAGTTAATTTGTTGTTTTGTCGGTAGTATGTTTCTATATGACGTGAAAATAAGTGCTGGTCATGCAGTATTTTGAATGAGCAAAGTTGGAAATATTGTCTAGATGTTAAGTGCCTACCATATGAACTAGATGATAGAAGTACAATAGAGGCTGGAAACTTGACTGCACATTGATCGCGTGTCACACATACTTGGGTAGAACAATCATCCTATTCTTTTAGATTATCAATGGTTGTCTAGTCGAAGTTAGTCCACAATATAGAAAGTAACACGAACATAAAAGAGTCAAAGAGTAGAGATGAACTCGGCCAATTAATTCTTTTAATGCATCTTTCTATTGCATTATTCCACTAATACTTTATTAGTCAAGAGTATTGGAGAAAACATTTGTTTTTTTATAAATTCGTCTTCAGGTTCTGCATTTATAAATCCATAAATATCATGTTTACAATTACATAATGCAATAGAGTCAGCATTGTGATTGAATATGTCAACACTACGGATTGGAATTGGCAAATTACATGTGGATTTATGATTTTTCAATACTTAAAAATGACCTTAGACAAATACAAATGGTTATGCAATAATGTACTGAAATGAACGTTTAGTATACCAAGATTAAGTAAGTGTCATGTTAAAAGATAATGACGGTAATATTTAATCAATAAAGTTAAAGCGGTAGGGGTGAAATAGTGGTAATAGCAGTAATAACAGTACAATTAGTGATAAGTCAGAGTTACTGTAATGTAGTGATGAACAGAAAACAGAATAAAACTAGAATAACTTTGTGACAAAAATAGTGTGAGTATCTTGCAAAGGAAAAGGAGGAAAGTTAACCAAAAATATCCTTAGGTTTAAGACTTTATTGTGAGCCATTGTAAACAGACGAGCTGAATATATCTCCCCTGTAATGTAAGTTCGGCTTCTTTGAGTTGATACCTAAAGTTTTTGCTATGTGAAAAAAGTGTATCCTAACACGTTTAAGCAACTTATTTGGCTCTTTGTATACAATGAGAATGCCTCATCAATTTTTGTTTTCTGATCAAAGTCCATTAGGTGACCAAGAATAGCTCTAGTAATGAATTTTGTTATGCTGTTAGATAACTAAAACAATGATAAAGAAAGTTATTTCATAAATTACTTTTGTACACAACTCAGGCTTCAAATTGTATGTCGCTAAATTTTCTGCATTGTAAAATAGATTCATGTCATGGTATATATGTGACTAAATTTTGCTGATGAATTTCAAGCCGAATGTCCTGAATCAACTATATTCCGAAAAGCAGAAAACCCTATTAATGTACGCAGTACATTGTCCAGCCATTTCTGAAGATTGTGTCGGATAAGACGAAGAAGCTGTCTCAACGAACGACCTACTTATGTAGTTCCACATAAACTCAAATACATAGAAGTATCGTTAATTACTTGATTTTATTAGATTTGTTTATATTTTTCTCGTTTCTAGCTGGTTTTAACTGAACTCGTATTGAATTATCCATTTTATTAAATCAAGACCAAATCATGTGAAATGAATCTGATTTCAGATATAAAATAGAATAGTATTTAGAAATTATCTACTTCAATAGAATATTTCCATTTAATTATAAATAGATAATTATTAAAATGATGGGAAAGATTAGCAGCATTAGTAAGTGCTAGTGTTACGTATAGACACTGTGAAATAGTAAGTTTAACTGTAGAGATTTTATTGTTTGTTATGACAATGAAAGTTTCTGAGTATCTCCACTAAGCCAACAGAATATAAAATCACTAGTAGATAAACATAGAAGCAAGAAATTTTTGTTTTTGAAACTTAGGAAGCAAAGATTCTATGAGGGCATCCTATTACTTTATGATTTTCAATAAAATAGTGAAAAATTCTTATTCATTGATTATGCATGATGAAATCTACTGTTAACGGCATATTCGAGGACTTAGTCCGTTATTCTTAAATATCATATAATATTCAATAGCAATTAAATTAAATGTCCAGGAATAGATGTTACAATCAAACGGATATTTAAAAAACGTTTGTTATTTCAAAGTTGAATTTAGTTACAGATTGATGTAAACTAGGAAACAATTGAATGCCAAGTAATAATTGGAGTTTGTTTCTTGTTGGTATTTTTGAAGAAATGAAACTTATTTTCGAATGTGCCATCATTCCGTAATGGAAGAGAAGAAGACACCTGCCTTCCATAGTGCTAGATTTTAAACTGCTGACAAATACTCTAAATATCTTATGACTGCTACAACAACTAGAGGTTCTAAATTTACGTTCTGCAGTGTTATCTATTATGGATCTTTGAATCAAATGTCATTTTTTACTAAGAATAGTACGTATTACTGAGACTAAGTTACTTATTATTCAAGCTTTCTACGAACCCATTGCCCCTGCTTTTAATGTTCCAAATGTTTTTTCTTAAACATACTACTATGAAACTTCTGGGGGGGGGGGACAGCTGGTGAAATCATTCAGATAACATCAGCTCCTTTAGTATTACAGCATGCTGACGAGTATCAAATAGAACGAAAGCTTGATCTGGGGTTTCCAACTGACTACCCTCATTAAGTGTAACTGTTCGAAAGTCTTTTACAAATTGGTGGAAAATCAATTTAACATTCACATAATACTTATTCACCATTGTTCCACTCCTTAATATAGAAATGGAATACTGCAACCTATATTGAAAATTTATCTATTTGTAAAGAATGAATTTCAAATACTTCATATTCCCTTGAATATGTCGATTATAAGTTTCTAACTCGAACTCATAAATTTGGTAATATTGATAAACTGACACTTTCATTTTACTTCGAAAAAAAACTAGGTGTTACGTAATCATACACTTTGGTAACGATAAAGATCACTGTTCAACACTCTTCACGATTATTGAATGCAAAGAAAATCAGCAAATCTGATGAAAACACATTAATTACTCGTGTAAATAGAAATAAACTGATAAGATATCAGAATTAGTATGTGATAAAACTACTTGTAGTCGATGAGGTTGTCTTTGTAATTCTTACTTTGGAAATATAAATATAACTCAATAACATTGTAAAATCGAATGATTCAAGTAATCAAAGAACAAATAAATGTAATTTGTTATGGAGCAGTTATGCTGAGGCATATAAAGATGTTTTTAGTTGCATAAGAAAAATAAGCATTAACACTAATATTTCCCAATTAGAGTTGGGAAAATTTAAAATATCGTAACTTCAAGTAAACAGTGAACATATAGAAATACTTATCATTAATAATTCGTAATCCAGTCTGTAGTTATTCTTAAAACATCTGACAGTCAGATGTTAACTGAACCCCCCCCCCTCTCGAACAGACGATTATATGGACACTTATACATTTTCTAAAGTCTTCTTGGAAATCAATTAGATGACAAGTTAATAGTTATTGTTTTGAAAGTACTCGCAAAATAGAGAAGTTTTAAATAGCGATTAATAAAATATCCATATTTTGGTTGATGTGGTTTCATGAAGATTAGTCATATTTTAGTGTTTTTATACATCACAGATTGAATTTAAAATCTTACTTCTAAAGAGTACTATGTTAAGTAAATCAAAAGTGACCATTGACACCTTGTTTTCAGTGTTATCTAACTAAAATCATTTAGTGACGAATAAAAACAGCATATTCATATTCTAGTTGACAATTAATAATCATATTGATTTTCAGAAATTCAGAAAATCAATCATTTTTTTCTACATTCTTTTTTCAAACCAAATGCATTAAAACTAAGTTTTTTTATTCTGAAACAATCTGATGAAAAAAAGAAAAAATTGCAGAGTCATATACTTTTAATGCACATTTTATATCTAATGATAAGATGATATCTTGTTCTATTGTTGAATGATGAATCTATTCAAACGAACAATAATGATGGAAGTTGATCTTGTGCACAAGATAAAGCTGATCGCTAATACATTTGAATGCTTTATATATATATATATATATATATATATATATATATATATGTAGGGAGAGAGAGAGAGAGAGTAAGAGACAAAGGGAGACAGAGAGAAAGAGATCCATTCCTTATTGATTTGAGTACTACTGTTATCTGTTGAATATATTTAACCCACTTTGCAAAGTTCAGACCACAATGTAGTTTTATCTTCAATGCTTATCATTTTTTGTGTATTATATTAATCATTTGTATGAATTGGTAATCTGCTTAACTATAAATATTCAATATTCAATTCTATCTGGTGATCATACAATAATCGAATTAAAATTAAAACAGTAAAAAATAAACTTTGAAATAATAAAACAATAAATCAACATTTTTATTTTTTTTCAACAAATTGAATAACTAACATTAAATGAAAAAAAATTTTAAAATAAATTTTTTCATCAGATTCAACATATAAAAGTTAAAAATTAATGATCACAAAAATAGTCAAAACTGAAGCAGAGACAATATTTATTTGTCAAGGATTACTGCATATTCATTGTGGATTGATTGTAAACTACGATTGTTAATGTTGAAATATAAAACAATAGAGGTGATAGACATATGAGTATGAAAACCGGAACTTTGTATACAAAAGGAATACGTTCAATCTCTTAATTTTCCACGGTTTACAGAAGATAAATTAAACTAATTTTCACCTTAATTATATGACATAATTGTAGTTTTATGACTTCAGTTTATCTTATCCAAAGCTCTTACTATTTACCCAACATGGATTATCTGTCCAAGAAGGCATAATTAAACTGTATCAAATTTCATTCCTGTTAACACATATGCAATCCTTCTAGCCATTTCACACAGTTTTCATTCTCATCCAAAGAACACTATCATATACACATGAGTCTGGCTTTAAATTACCGTGACCTATATGACGTGACATGACACTATTAGATTGATATTTTATTTATACTAAATGTTTTTACTTGTTCTTTTGTATTGTTTAAAATTGTGTAAATTCAGTTTGCCTATTTATTTATTCTTTGAAGAAGCGACTTACACTAAGTTACGAAACGTTGGAAATTTTAATTTCTACTCGTTGAAATGTTACGAATACATATCATTCAGTTTTATAAACAATTTGTTCAAAACTCAATCTATTTCTTAATCTATCTATTGATAATGATACGTACAAATTGTTTTCTTTATTTTCATTAATCACAAATCTTCATATTATCATTTCTATCAGTGGTAGTGGTGGTAATCATGTATATTCATAGTGAATTTGAATATCACCTAATCTACTATTTTACTTCCTACTAAATTCGTATCCTTTCATATATATTACGTAACGTTTATAAAACTGAATAAATTCTTATTTCGTTTAATTGGGATGGTTATTTTTGTGGATACTGGGATTTTTACTTGATTGAATATGTCAGAGATTGATATATATATATATATATATATATATATATATATATATATATATAATATATTTAACATGATAAATGTTATTTCAACATTGACAATGTCAGTATATCCTATTATCCTTGATATCTAAATGATGTATTTGCCTAAAATTGACTATCTTCATGTTCATTAATTTTGAACTAGTAATTGTAGAACATGACGATAGCCTGTCAAAAAGAATATTCTCCGTTCAAACATCTTCTTGCATATATTGGAATTTCTAAGCAAATAAATGAAAATAAGGAAAACAGTCAAAAATTTCTTTCCTAGATGGAACAATTCGCCCTCTTAATTTTTTCAGATGAATATTTATTAACTTCACAGTGATAGAAGATGCAAGTAATTTGAAACAAGATTTAAATTTACTAGGATGAAATCGTCTACGTTAGACAATCATTCTTAATCGTATGTTTCATCCTAGTGTAAGACTCTTCAGTAGTGCTACTCCACAACCCCATCAATGAATCGAACCTGAGACCTTTAAACATTGCAAAGCACACTTAATCCTTATACCACTGAACCAAATAGTTGTATCCAGATTTTTTTGACATTCATTCATACATATTCACTCTAATCTAATGATAATCACAAATAGTTTGTCTCTATTCCACTGATTACACAATTTTTATTTTGCTCAAATTTCTCCCCCTCTTTAATTACTAATTGATTATTTTAAAAGAATTAGGTAATAAAGATTGTCACATGACAACTAATCAAATTCTTACAATAATTCATTGATGTGTAGTTTAATATATAACGAGTGCCACAGTTTGATGATGTAATCGTTGAGAAGAAATTTGTTTATTGAATACATATGTTGTATAAATTAATGGTTATATTTAAACTAATTAATTCTATTTTCTATGAAAGATATAGGATGTGCCACACTGCTGTGTATACAACAAAGTGTAGCAATTAAATTTTGGAGCTTAAAATAAGAATTACAATGGAAACCCCTTTCAAACCACTCATTACTCAAACAATAAATGAATAATTTTATAGGTATCTTCGTTCAAAATGAACGAAAATATTTACAACACTTCAGCGCCGAGTGTATGTAAGACATATGAATAGAATATATTTGTTAATAATCTCAGCGAATGAAATTAATAAAAAATTCCAACGTTTAGCTAGGCAAGTTGATCCGAGCTTCTTCAGGGAAATAACCAAAATCAAAAAATTATCGAATATAAATGTAAATAAGCGGTCAAATTAATTACGAATATCCATTTGCATACAGGGTATGAAATTGTCATATGAGTCATTGTAAGTGAACTAATATTGGAATTGTGTGCATGAAGGAAGGTTACAATCATGTGTTTACATGTACTGTTCTGAGTTACATGCACGGGGAGGGATAGACAATCTGAAAATAGGCTTGCTATCAAATCATAGTTGGAGGAAATCAATGTAATGATGATTATAGGTCAAAGGAAGGGAGAATATTCGTAAATCGCTACACGTTGAGTGTGAATTGGAATAGAGAATTCTAAACAGAATTAATCAATCAATCAATCAATAGATAAATGGAATGCATTGGAAATTGGAGTAGTAGAAGTTGCTAATTTATTTTTAAACTATTAGTTGCCATGGTGCAGCTAACAGTACTCCCTCTCGTCGGTTTATTTCATTCGGATTAGCCCATATATGTAGGGCTCTAGATGTTAGCCTTTCTTTCTAGGAGTTGAAACCTTTTTGAAGGATTTTAATTCCATCAAAATCGGTACTGTACCCTGATTCTATTGAATATAATAGTATTGCTAATGAATAAAATGATGAAATTGCTATGACTTATAAAAGAAACTGTTTGTGACTAATGAAGGTTGACCAATTATTTGATGTAACGTTGTGCAAACACCATTTAGTACGTAGTCGGCCTCTGTATGTCTACCCGATGCCCACTTAATCCGTAGCCGGAAATAGGAAAATCACGAGCTGATAAATTGACCAGACAGAATGCAGTTATATTTCAAACAATCCTTTATATATATATATATATATATATATATATATATATATATATATATATATATATATATATATATATATATGCAAATAAAATAGATCACATAGTCAGCCAGTTACGAATTCGATGTCAATATAAAACAAGTGAGACAATGGTAATGAATTGAAGGTAACACGTACACAACCAATTAACTGTAGTTCATAAGTGGGGAATGGTATACTAACAGTAGGTGCGCTTAACGGGAGGATAAGATAAGAGTAATGTAACAATGACTGGTAAAAAATGTTTACATTGAAACAACTGAAATAATTGAAGTAGTCTTCAGCAACATAATTCTGAAGGTTAGTTACTCGTCACTGATCACCTAACAAAAATACACATTTATTCAACATTCGGACAACCTTAACTAGGTGAAATTAAAAATGCAAAACGAAAAGTACATGTAAAAGTATCCATCAGTTTTCATCATAAAAAATAGAAGTGAAATAAGTGGGAACCGAGCTATTTTTTTAGTTATGCACGCAATTTATTACAATAATAAAAGATATTTTCATTGAACAATTTAACAACTAGTCATTTTATCACCATCGTCATCATTATCTTTTTCTCTTTCTATTAAAACTTTCTTCACTTTGTTCTTGTTGTAATGTAAGCTATTTATATAAGAAGTAGTATTACTATGGTTATTAGTATTAATTTTATTACTGACAGTATTTATAACATTTTCAGGCTCTTCATTTATTTGTTATAATCTGTCATTCATAAATGTTTAAAGATGTATACAAAGCATCAGTTTTCAACGTGCATTATATATATATATATATATATATATATATATATACGTTTATATATACGTATATATATGTAGTTTGATTGGTACTTAGCTTAGTGAGATGTTACTAACATATAATGTACAATATAAGCATCATTGACTTTTAAATGCATGTAAAATGTGAAATTTGTAAGGACGTAAATAATAACACAATATGAAGTATGAATTCATTTGAAAGTGATAACATCTAGCGAGTAACTGAAAACTAACAGATACTAGATGATAGCCTTGTTTCTAGTTATGAATTGTTAAACATAGCCTAACTACTAAGTTAGATGAGGATTAATCTAGGATATTTAGATCTCAAAATAATAAAGAACAATTGAGGTTATTGAGACAGTTTACAATAGAATATAGCAACAGGGCAATAATATCGGTGATAACGATGTTGCATATAACAAACTGAATTCTTATTTTATCATATTCATCCACTTTCTTCTGTATTTTGTATTCCAATATGGCGTGAACTACTGCTGATCATGATATACAGAAACGGTAACCTTAATAATAACCAATACCGAAAAACTCAGACACCAAGGTCGTTGTTGCGCTCTCGCATATCTGCCAGAGTGATAAGTGAGCCATCAACCAACTAGCCTGACTATATTTCGCTCATTGTTTTATATGCACACATAACCTGACTACATAACTGATCCAGTAAAAAGAATAACATTTATGCAAAACAATTCACATTAATCAGTAAGAATTGAGGGGACAGATATGTTGTTAATTAATTAACATTGTTGATTGGAAAGTAATGCGATAACAGGTGATGGAACTAGTGGGAGGTTACAACGAGGGAAACAAGACAATAAAAGCCATAAAGTTACCAATTTACTTGAAACCAAAATAAATGAAATAGTTCTAAAAGGTGGTTGTTCTTCTTGGATTGTACAATATAACCTTTTCGATTAAAAATAATAAGTTAAGTACACAAAGATGCAACACAGTATGATAAACAGTTTTTCAAAACTATCTACATCTTAACGTACTAATGAAAAAACAGTTATTTCGATCAAGCCATTAATTCAAGGGATGTATTTCTTATGTATGAAACTGAAATAAATGTAAAAGAAATACATTTTATTTTATATAATTCATTCATGACTATTTGATAACTTTGATATAAGTCGAAAAGTCGTGTAAAGCAGGATTCATGTGAATTAAACAATGTAGCTGATAAGATTTTCAGACATTTATATTTCTAAATTTTATGTTTTTAATATTAAGCAACTGAAAGTAGTTAATAAGAACGTTGTATAATGCAAGTTTTATGGTATTTGAGATTTACCAATACCGTATTCCTGCTATCTGTAAGCTTTACTCTTAACAACGAAGTTTTTAAATTACCATTAACTTCATAAATTGAGTTAGTTATGTTGATCACTGTGCATATAAATAATATCATATTTGTCAAGTTCTTACTTAATATTGAATACCATTAGTCAAGTTCCATTGTCTTCACTAATCGTAATGATTTGATATCCCTGGTATTATGTTATTTATGGAATTTAGTTTGGAAGCAGTCAGCAAGAAACCTTACTGAATACATGCTTTGTATTAAATTCCATTCGTACCTACAGTTTTATATGTTCGTAATGAGAACCGATCAAACAAAATAACTATTTCACTGTCCTGTTGATTAATTTAAATTGGTGCTATTGGTTCTATAACATAAAGAAATAACTCAAAAATAGTTCAAACTAATAATAGCTCTTAGCAAATTATTTTCATGACTGTAGTGACGATCCCAGTTGATCAAATTCTTTTCTTTGATGTACTTAATATAATTTCTTAACCTCAATCATTCACTTAACCATAATACATTTAATATAGACCCCTTTTATTTAAATTGATTAAATTGATTTTGATAATAAGCAAGTGAAAGTGGATACTTTTTGACTGGAACAAGTTGGCTAGAAAAGCGTCATACTTCATTATTATTATTATTCACGATACCTAATGTACAGACTCATTATTATTAATTCAACTAAACAGCTCATCCTAGATTCTTACCAATAAGTTTTTTTACACACAAACATTAGTTACCATCATTTTGTCACTTATTATCGAATTGATATCATAAACTGCAATCTGAACTTACTCCTTCCTCCCCTCCTCCTAATACAAATAAAATCATTGTTCAATTTAGATGGTTATTTTTGTGGAGATTGGTTATTTAGTTGATTGAATGTCACGAATTGATGTTGGCAGGGTACCACTGAAAACCAGGGAGCACTGGACAGCTATTCTGTTCTAGTGTGGAACTCCTCGGCAGTGCATAACCCAGACCCCGCACCAGGGGCTTAAGGTTGACGGCGAATGCCTAGCCATCTGCTTCATTGGTTTGGCATCCAATGTTAGGATTCCCACCTCCATCAATTTGTGGTATAAAGTAACCGTTTATATTGTACTATAATAATCAGTTCACTAGTGAATAACTCCAGAATGTCCCTGAAGCTCTAGTGAGAAGTAGTGACGAGTGGTGTTCAGACTTGTTGGGAGTGGGATGGTTATCACCAATGACAATCGATGATCGTAGAGCTAAATATATCAAAAATTGATGGAAGTGAGAATTCTACTATTAGATACCGACTCAATGGTGCAGATAGTTAGACGTTCGCCGTCAACCTGAACCCCTTGGTACAAGATCTGGAGTGTGCACTGCTGAGGAGTTCAACACTAGCACGGAACAGCTGTCCAGTGCTTCCTGGTTTTCACTGGTACCATTCTAACATCAATCTGTGACATATTCAATCAACTAAATAAAATTATTGTTATGTAATATCATTTCCTTTGAAATTTTTTATTTTGTTCAAATATTCCTCTTAATTTTTATTGCTTCAAAAAGGCCAGAAATAATAGTTTGTCCAAAACAGTCTCACGTAACATTTTTCTTGGCAAAGATTTCACCAACATGATGAAAATACAAAAAAAAAAACAGCCTTTATGAGGTTGAGTCAATAAAACTTCAACTATACAGAGTAGCAGCTATTCTACCTCACATTAGAAAGAGTGAACACTAAATTACAAGTTTTTGAAGTTTTTTATTATCCTTAATAATAAACTTGAAAAATCTTCCATAAAATTTGTCATTATATGAGTTCATATCTTTCCTTGGAGATAATTCATAAGATTGACAAAATATTTATCATTTGTCAAATTTTAGAACAAAGACATACCTACTAACGTCCAACGGTGATGATGTTCTTGACGTAAAAACAACATTTGATACCTTAGACAGTTAGGTTTCTTGCCAGTGTCTGTCATTAAACGGTATATCTCATTTTTTTGTACCCATTTTAAGATCTCTTTGTTTGGACACTGCTAGCCGGGGCAAAATTTTATAGCAAAATGGTAACTTCAAGTGATGTCAATTAAAACTGTCCAGTATCTACAATTTGTTCAATTTTCCAAAGACCATTGACTCCCTCACCTGGATTTTCAAGAATCGACCTACTACCAAGAGGTCTACTTATTGATCTAAAATACGTTGACGATATTGTCCCTTTTGGTGAAGACGATGAAAAAATGCAGTCTTCAAACAGTGTTAAACAATAATTTAAGTATGTTCGGGATGTGTTTCTGTCAATGGGAATGCAAGTCGTTACTTCAGAACAAGTCTGCGTCAAAGTATGAACTAAAGATAGGGAATGTAAGAGATGAGCACGTTGACCACTACATATCTCGGAAGTGTGACCAGACTTGATGAGTCGATATTTGAAGAAATCTTGACACGGATTCAAAAAGCTTGTTTGGCTTTTCCAACTTACATCATTTATGATGTAGGCAAGATATCCGTCTGCCTACTGAGGAACTAGGCTACTGTCTGGTAGTCCGTTCTGTTTATCTGCGTGAATATGAAACGGGGTTAGTACGAGCAGATAACATACACAAATTATTAGTATTTGATGATCAGTGTATTAGAAACATCTTTTGCATTTATTGGAGCGACCAGGTAAGAGGTAATGAGGTCAAAGGTCGGGTGTTAGAAAAAGATGATAAATCAATTTATGTGGTTGTGAATATTTATCGATTGAGGGGGCTGTAACATGTGTTATATATGCTCAACTATCACCTGACTACGCTTAAAATGCTGACCATTATTAAAGTAGGATGGAGCAAATCTAGGGTTGGGCAAGCTAAGACATGGAATTTATCGATAAAGTTATTGACTGTTGGTGTGAATATTCGTTGTCTATGCAGACTACTTAGCTATGGTCTGTGAAAGTCGTTGTAACGAATAGTTATATATTGTGATTATGTGCCTGACACTTAGTTACAATAGAGTTAATGTATTCACTATTCATCCTCCATTATATCATTACCTTGAAATTATTGTATACTTTTCTTTTAGTCTAAATATTTTTTCTGTATGCCAATTATTTTCAATGTATCATTATTAATACTTCGAGTTGATTTTGTATACATTTTTCTATGCTACATAGGTATAACAACTTGAACTGATTCACGTGTATACCAGATTCTCCGTTGTTCATATATCTATATATTCATTAAAATGAATACATTTTTAATAAGTATAGATTATTTCACAAATAATATAAATAAGGTCATATAGAATAGTGATAGAAATTTAATTTCAGTTACTCTTTGCTACCAAGTATCAACTATCATGATATCAAATTTCAAAGTATCCTGTCAACTATCTTTAGTATTTTACCACTTAAACAGTTTATTTTTGTCGTATATGCAATGATTGATATCCTTAATTAAATATGAATTCACTATTCAATTATTTACTATAATTTTTACAAAGTAAATTCATTTTATAAAATGAATGATATGCATATTTGTAAAATTCCGTTGAGTAGAAATTAAAATTGCTGACGGTTCATAGCTTAGTGCAAGTCACTTCTTTAGAGAAATGAATAATCAAATTGAATTAATGCAAAATTGAGTAATACAATGGAACAAATTAGAATCAAAATAAGTTCGTACAATCAAAATGCGAGTTTGATCGTGTTCATATCTCATGTTCTAATTATTCCATCTAAGCATTAATTCATGTAATTACATTGTTTTATTAGTGTAGTGTTGAGATTAACAATGTTCATTATAATTTTAAGTTTTATTTTTTCATGGATGAATGGAATAAATAAATGAAGTTATAAATGTAGTCCACTATTGGAAATGTGTACTGAGTGTCATATAGACGTCAGATAATAAGTGCTAAAATTTGAAGCGTAGTAATAATAGCAATGCTAATAATATGAAGAAAAAAGACATAACTCCAATGTGATTACTCTGTGAAATAACTTTCTAAGGAAACTTTATTTATAAGAGAGGTAACAGTAATTGTTGAAATGGAAATATTGATTTATCCAAGAAATCATCTGGTGAATGAGACCAGAAACTGATTCATCATCATTTCTTGCTATTTAAAGTTCAAAAAATTCATATTTTATATTCATATGTGAATTTGAAGGATAATTTAGTAACGATGATGTATTTTTTTATCATTCTGGTGGGAAAAAAAATAAAAGTCTATAATATTTTTGAATTAAAAATAGAGATTCACATATCATGTAGTGATTTATTATCCTGCGGGCAGTTGTAATTAGTTGTATTCCTTAAATAAACTCTTATAGTCTTCCTATTTTAAGAGATAGAACTAAAATATTTTTCTATCACAGAAAAGTATATGAAAAGATCTTTATTTGTTGTGTACCACCTTTTTATCCATTCACTCTTTCCCTCCAACTCTAAAGATTCCAGTTAGTCTAAAATAATCAGTTTTAATGTAATTTGAAGATGAGAGTGATTATTGTTGTTTCTACTTACCGATACATTGAATTACAGTAATTATTATAGAATTATTCCCAGGAGGTTTATTTTAGTTTTTACGAGATGCTTTATATGAAGAATAATAACTAAGAAATGCATACAACAGGTATCTTAAACTTCAGTTTAGTTTGATTCACAGATAAAAGTTGAAATGCTCCTATATGCTTCATTGTACGGTATGTAGTTTCATTGAAATCTTCAGGTAATGTGGTATACGATAGAATAATAATAAGGTTGGATATTAAGTATACAGCCAGTGGAATCCAGCGCCTTGAATGTACCCGCCGTTTACTTTAAGCGCATAACATTATCCACTGAGCTACTATGATCAAATGCTATCCATAGTCCAGCTTTAAACAAACTGCTGACTTGACTTTAATATCAGGACAATCGACTCTCAATACGTACGTGAAAAGTCTTTTGAAATTGAAAAATAATTTAGAAATGTCAATTATTTTTTAGAAATCAGAAAAAAGTTATCTACATTACTTGATCAATCAGAGTTGTCTGGTAGTTTCAAAAGTATATATGGAAATTATTCAGAAATTGATTGCTAACTTTAGTCTATTTTCTCAAGATCCTACTTTGATGAAATGATTGTGTCTGAGCTTCGTTTACTGTTAGCAACCAAACTTCTTTAATATATTTAAGTTTGTTTACCTCTTTTGGTTTTAAATATCGAAGAGTGACTGAATCTAGAAATAAGCTATGAAGATTGTTTTTAAAGTATTTTGTGAACTGAGTATATCTGCATGATGTAATGAGAAGTCAAAGTAAACACATGTGAATAGCTTTACAGTGCTGACTGAATTCCATCAATCTAGTTGTAATGTAGCTACTAGTCTAAGTGACTCGATATCATTGTACTGTGTTGAAATGAAAAGTAGTTTAAAGATAGTCGACAGGAATCTTTGGACCTACATTTTGTGCTATTTGCCACTCGTTGGGAAAACGTATTTATAGTCTTTAACAGAACCTGTGATCCCTTTAAGGTTAGACTTAACTAATGTATACACCTCAATCCTTCAGGAAGTCAGTCGCGATGTGAATAGCTCAATGGCGATGGTTGTAGACTATGAAACTGGATAACCTGTAAGCGAGTTTGCAAGGAGAAATAAATTCCGCCTTCGACATTGTCCTTCATAACTCAATTTGTTCATTGATGGATTAGGTAAATTGTTTAGGTGTTAAACGGTAATTAATTAAATAATTTTTTCCTGTTGTTTGATTGCTAATGAAACATTACTTTTTTCTTATTTAACATAAAGTATGCATATAAGCTGATTGGTAGAAATCAATTGAAAGTATTTAATTTATGTTTGCTGTTAACTAGTACTTATCAGCAAAGTTCGTCTGTACCATTCAATGAAATACAATTTTATCTTTGTTTCCAAGTTAACCCTATTAAATGTCATAATAAGAAATGTCACTAATAAATTGTTTGTGCTGTGATTGGCGTCTCGAGTAATTAGAATAACTAAAGTAATCAGTAACTAATTAGGACAAATGTAATATTATTAGGTACTTAGTAATGATCGAATTCTTTTCATCACCTGATAAAAACACAAATTTGACTGACGACAAAATTAATTGTTATATGTTAGGAAATAATCAACTGAATGATGCATGTCAAAGACTAGAAAATTTAAGCTGTAAGGACTCCTGTCAACAGAAGTTTTTCATAATTAGCGATTGAACTACCAGTGGAGGATTAGCAAAGTTGCATTATATTTCTTTCCTAAGTAAAACATGAGTCAAATATTTTCAAGTTTTAAATGAATTGCCTCAAGTGTAGGTTGAATGCTTCCAATAAAATTGAAGCATATAACATTAAGACTGACATTAATAAAATTTCTCGTGAAGTTAGGTAATGAAATCTAAATTGTATGTTTCGTTTCTTCCCCGGTTTCGTCAATCACATGTACCTGCAAGATCGCAGCGTTGACATTTACACTAATAATCAAATCAAGTAGCTTAGTCTCCAAGCACTAAATTCGTTATCTACCAAGATAATGAACCTAGATAACTGCTAACCAGTTTAATTGTAACAAATACCAGCAACAAGTAAACTGAAACGGATATGTCAATATTAGCAACAGAAGTTTCGAATAACCTGTAACTTTGTCTAATTCCAACGTTAATCATCAACATGAAATTCAAGACAAACTCATAAAAATAAATCAATGAAATCTTTTCATATCACAGAACAGTAAGTTTTCAATTAGTTAGTTCCTATAGCAACGGATGGTCCTTAGTAAACACCTATATTTTAAAGATTTTAGTTTTTTTGTTTAAAACGAATAGTTATTAATGAGTTTTCTTCAACAGTCGAGTGTATTAATTATTTAAGAAACGTATCATTAATTACGTTGTTCTACTTTGATTAAGATAGTTATTTTAACTATGCTTCTATTACTCTAATAATAAAATGATTAAAATGTGGGCATCGGCAAATGAAGAATAAATGAATAATTCAACTAATGTGGCTTTTTAGAAATACGCATTAAGTTTAATTGTTTGTAGTTGTCACAGATCGATGTTGGTTAGGAACCACTGAGAGCTAAGTAGCACTAAACAGCTGTTTCGTCCTAGTATGCTACTCAGTAATGCACAGTCTCGATTCTCCTGATAGGGTCTTTAGGTCGCAATACGAACGCCTTACCCTTTGCACTACTGAGCCGGCCTCCAGTGAGAATGTGTAGACAGTATGTGTCACTCAGTTTTTATTACCAGTAGGCAAGTAACAAACAGATAGTAGCAAATATTGCTTATGTATGTACTTGTAATTAATGATTTTAATTATGATAAATTACTTATTACACAAGTTGTTTAACATTTTTATTGTTAAATACTGAACACGGGTTATCAGCAACGTTTCATCATAATTTGTCCATGATTTACGATCATTATCACGTTCATTTGGTAGGTGACCACTGAAGTGTAATTTACTTTAGCAATTTTATTTTCAATCTTTGTATATTATTTGTAATTTTCGTCTAATTTGTCGGTCCGTGTCCTACTGACATACTGGAAGAAGTCATTTCCTGTTATTCACTGATAGAAAATGCACTCCTTTTTTTTCCAATAACCTCCCACTACCCTAACAAAAATTTGGTGGGGAGGAGGGGACAAGATGCATTGCATTTGTTAAACAACGAATATGCTGCGAATAACCTCAGTCTATTTATTTAAGTTTAACCTCAAATACAACACAGGGAGCACTGACCCAAATGAACTTGGTGGTGAAACTCTGGAAGAGGTGGATACCTTCACGTACCTGGAAAGCATCATTGAAGAACAAGGAGGAATCGATGTAGATGTAAAGGAAAGGATTAACAAAACAAGGGCGTCATTCCTATAGTTGAAGAACATATGGGACTCAAAATAACTATCAACCAACCTCAAAGTCAGACTCTTCAATTCGAACATCATGACAGTCCTACTGTATGAAGCTGAAGCGTGGAGAACTACTGCAAAAATCATCAGAAGAGTACAAATATTTGTAAACAACTATCTACGCAAGATAGTGAATTCCTGTTTGCCGGAAACCATCAGTAACAGTCCACTATAGAAAAGAACAAACTTCTGGACAGTGGTTTTTTCGTTTTCTGCTGTTACTACATGTGAATTACAAACAATAGAGATTACAACTAATACATGTTGAATACAATTATTGTGAGTAATAGATGCGTTTTTAAAGTGAGATATTTTCCAAGGAGATTTTTAAATGCTTTAAACGTTGAATACTGTAAAACGTAATGACAAAACTTCATTCAGCTGTCCTATTAATATGCATTTGATAGATACTGCCTAAATAGTATTTCATTCACAATTGCTGACTGTTCAGATCAAAGACTTTTTGCTTATTTTTATAACAACTTTTTATCACAGCATATATATGCAGTGATCTTTAGGCTTCATTCTCGAAATTTTTTATCTAAATTCTTAAGTTTAAGTTCATATTAGATTGTCAGTGTATACTACTAAGATGTTTGCAAACTATAAGTAATCTGCTTAATGCTTAATAGCTCTTCTTGATTGCATATGGTTATAATGAACATGAATTTCAATTTATTTTCTATACTTTGGAAATGAATCCTGTGATAATAATAATAATAATAATAATAATAATAATTATTATTATTATTATTATCACAGGAATAGTTTCGAGAATTCATTAATTAATATTCATCATTTAACAGATGTTCATATATCGGTATTGCGTTGCTAGTTGTGGGGTTTAACAATCCCACTCATCTAAAGTAATTTATTTTTGAACCAAAGTGGTGGAGGCAGATATTCAGTTTCGTTGTGTAGATAGTTATTTAGTTACATCATTTGTGTTTGTCACAGACTTACATTTCTTGGATACCACTGAAGACCCTAGAGTACTGGACAATGATATCATTTTAGAATTAAACGCTCCAGGAGTGAACATCTTTGATTCCTCTGTGAAATCGAAATCCAGTGCCTTCAGGTCACAGGGTTAACGCCTAACCATCTCCACCACTAGATCTAAAGTTTTTTGACAGGAATTTTCAGTGTTCTCTCCACCCTTGTAAATGATGAAATTATAAATTAATTTTTGACTGTGCAAAATAGCTTTATCACTAATACTGACAGAAAATCGAACATTAAACAATGTTATATTTTTTTTAATTGTTTCCAGTTTGGTAGTTAATGATTTACATTTACAAAACCTATTCACTTCTGTAAAAAAAACAACAATGAAAATTACAACGATTAGTAACATTATGGATGAATTTGTGGTGGAGTCAATAATAACCAAGTAGGTATCTTGTTTGCACTTTTTGTGATGTTGCTAAGTTTTCATCATCATTTTGGTCATCATTATCAAGACTGACTTCAAATAGAAGTGCACATTTCTATACAATAAATCTAATAGATGTCTGTGTGCCTGTTGACTGTAGATAAACTATAATAAAAGGATCCTAGTAATTATCTAGCGTTCTTACAATTTCCACAATCCAAGTTTTTGACGTTTTATTGACTAAGTTACTATTCATAATAGATACAGGTGATAGAATATTATGCCTTTTTAAATCTAGTCTGTTCTTACACAAAAAAAATAAGATGTTAACACGGTTTGCAATGATGCTTATCAAAGTTGAAGCAGTTCACTTTGCTGGAAATTTGGATTCATATTTTCTGTCCAGTAAAGAATATAATGATTATGTTGGTAGATTCAGTATATTGATTGATTACTACACAGTATCCATTGTTGATATTTTCTATGTTCCAGTTTTTCAAGTACATTACTGTATAAAGTTATATGGTATCTTGAACAATTTTATTCTTACACTTTGATGACTTGCCAATACCATATAAGTAAATCCTTATTGACCAATGTGAAAAATGTAGAAATGAATCACTTCGTAATTTCTAGCTTTACTTGATGAACACTTGGTTAGCAAAAACACCGTATTTAAATAAAGAATAGTTAGCGAATAAAATAATTTTAATGTTTTTGGAACTATGTAATCCAAATAGTAATGACAAGTAGCACAGTGAATACACTATCAGCAGCATATAAATTCTATTGAATTAATTGGCAACATAATTAGATACAGTTACGTAGGTAGTCTAAGGGTACTTCAACAAATGTCCAAATAGAAGTGCTTTAATTATGTACAAGCTGAAGTAGTAAAGATGGAAAGGATCAACGACAAGTGAGGAATATCAAGGTCTTATTTACTTATTACTAGCTCAATATAATAAAGGGAACGAACAATCTAATACACAAATAACCACACATGAGGGAACATCTAGAAAAAATAAACACACTAGTTACATTCATAAAAACACTAAGAATGAGGATACACCTATGTTACATGATTGCTTAAATCTATAAGGATTCACTAAAGTAATTTATCATAATTTTCTTTTTGTGTCAAAGGTAAGCTACAGTAGTGTCATAATGTATTTACGGAAGTTTATCTTGTAAACACATCCTATAGACTGACACTCAGCATACTTACGTAGATACTAGTAAAATGTGTTACTCTAAAAAAATAAAGTAAACTGTTGGACTGTTTGTCATCATTAAGCATAGAAAAGGTAAAATAAAATTATTCAAGATATATCTTAGTTATAAATATGGGCCTGTTAGCCGAAAGCATTTAAGATAAACACATGAAGTGGTAATTGAGTATGAGAAATAACAAATTTACGTGAATAAATTATACGCAGAATTGTAGATTATGATGAATTGTTTTAATTTGTAAGAGAATAAGTGACCTAATAAAGTTGCTTCATCTAATCGCCTGCGTTAAATAATCATGCTTATTATTGTAATTTGTCTTTCGATATCAGTTCCTAATCAAAAACCATCATTCAACCATACATCGCATTATTACCTATTACCTTTTAATCAGTAAACTGCACCAACTAACATCGTAATCTTTGTTTTAACGCAAATTATCGAATCATAATTTTTAATAAATGATTTTTCAAAAGAAGTGACGTGGTTTATGGAGATCAGTATCAAGTTTTAGCTGACTGAATTAGTCACAGAATATTGTAGGTATGATCTAGGGAGCACTGAACAGACATTTTGTTATAGTATTGGACTCATAGGCACTGAACAACTCTATTCCGCCCCATGGGCTTCAGGTAGGCGAATACTTAACTATCTGCACCTCTGGGTCGGCATCAAATGATAGAATTCTAACTTCCATCAATTTGTGATATAGTGCTAGTGTCATTCATCGTCACCGGTGATAACTAACTAATTTCTGACAAGTCTAAATTCTACCAATCACAATTTTTTACTAGAGCTTCGCAAACATACTGAAGTTGACTTTCAGTGGTACTCTGTCTACATCAATCTGTGATGCATTAAATCAAGTAAAAACCTTTTTTCATTTTAAAAATATACAGATAAAAGTAACAAAACTCATGAAAAATGGAGCTTGTTAACATAATGTCAATGTTACGTAGTGTTTATTTTATAATGTAGTGTCATCTCTTTTAAACCATTTGTTATAACAAATGCTGTTCAATATGACAACAAGGCCTACAGTATATAGCCATTCTGCTTACTGAGTGCAATATCAATAAAGTTGTTTATTTCAATGATAGGATTATACTATAGTGACAGATTAATGTGACTCCTGAAACAGTTTTGACTCGAGATGAATAATTAAGGTAATGATGGATGTACTAGACATCATTTCACAGAACTTAGAAGGAACGGTGACATCATTTATTTTGTTAAATGCTTGACTACAAAGGAGACACGAATGGACATACTATTCACAGCTGAAGCCTTTGAATTCCAAAATTTCAGGCCTGAACTCTGAATGTATAAGCAACACGTCCACCCCTCTAAACTTACCCTTTCTCTAACTCATCTTCATTTATTCAATTACTTAATATTACTTTGGGTCTGCCTTCACATCTTTTATTTAATTCCTGATACTTTATAATCAATTAGGATGAACATGCATCTTCTCGTTGATTTGTCATGGACTGAAATTGGTCAGCTTCTGTTGCTATAAGTGCATTCTAAGCCGATTGCCTTGATATAGTTGGTAATCACAAGTATTATCTAAGTTGGATTGTGACTGGCAAGCAGAATTCAGGATACGCGTTTCGTCCTATTCGAGACGTATGAATGCACCTGCATTCGAATAATGATGTTCATAGTGAGATTCGAACTCAGTCCACTTCGCGTCAAACGCCATCGCGTTCAACACATCCAAGCGACGAGTCCCAAATAGGACAAAACACGCTTCCTGAATTCCGTTTTTCAGTCACAGTTCAACTTGAATAATACTTTATAAGTAGTTTGATAAATCTCTAACATCTTTTAATAATTACTACTACTTCCTTAGTTAAGTGTCTCTTCTTCATATAGGTCAAGTGGACAGTTGTTGATCATTCTTGCAACATGTAAGTTAATTCCAATTTAGAACGGTTCCTCCTGATCATTACGTAAAACAATTATGCAACAAGTGTAGTTTTTTTGATACTTCAAGTTGCTAAGTAATTTGCTATGCAGTCACTCTCAATTTTTAAGTAGACGAACATCTTGTAGAAATGAAAATATATATGATTACATAGCTATAGTAAATGATATGATCGAAAAGGTTTTTCACGTTAAATTGTCTTTATTTTTTCTCAAT
The DNA here is from genome assembly GCA_025215515.1 of Schistosoma japonicum. Lineage (NCBI taxonomy): Eukaryota > Metazoa > Platyhelminthes > Trematoda > Strigeidida > Schistosomatidae > Schistosoma > Schistosoma japonicum. The sequence goes on from CM046069.1 coordinate 73,055,601, forward strand.
TATATAATGGTCTTTTCCACAAACGTTCGACGTGGGTTTCTGTTGTGTACGACCTCCCTAATGATTATGAATGTTGTAGAACCACGCCCTTGTGTTGGTGCTATGCTTCTCTTCGTTGTTTACTTTAATAAAATGGTTTGAACAGAAACAAGGGAGAATTGTTCGTTTTAATATCAATCTCTAAGTGTTGATCAACAGTATTTACTTCTGATGGTTATCACACATATGAGCTTCTGATCCCACTTACGTTTTTCATATTCGACCATGATAACGTCAGCATGAATTAATAGTCAAACAGACGATTTAGGGCTATATGACACTGATGACTGACAACTGTGCTACTGAGTATTACTAAATTTTAGCCAATGAGAAAAACTAACTACCGTTTTAAAAAATTTTTTCATTTGTTTATGGACCTCAAACAGAATTCTGTTTAATATATGAAAAAATTATATAAATATCTTCCATGAAATGACATCAAGGACTAATGTAATAATGGACAGTGTTGATCAGATAATTGAGAATAAATGAAGAGTCGATTAAAATGTACCTGAGATCATATTAAGGGTGAATGTTATACAATCATACGAATTGGCTTTTACATAAATTATGAAACGATCAAATTACTTTGAATAGCTTATCAATTCTGTAAATTTAATATATTCACTACAATTATTTCCTAATTGATACCTATTCTTAGCAGTATAATCATATTGTTAGTATTTTGTCGTTTTCTCATTGGCTAAACTTGTTTCAAGGTCACTATAATTTAGTTCCGCATTTTAAACTTCACATAGTTCCAACATTAATCTTAGTTACCGTAATTGAAGGAAAAAGATAATTTCTGAAAAACTTATGAATCATCATTAATAGATTTTCTTGCTTGAGATTTATATAAAAGTGAAACCAACGAAAAAAAATTATTCATTTGTTCATTCATTTGAAATAAATCCAAGTTGATTGAAAAAACATAAATTAATTACTACTTTGATCATCGAACATGATAAACAAAAATTAATAAAAATAAATCTTGAAAAAACTATTGAAAATGAAAAATAGAAAGAAACGCAATGAAATGAATTAGTTCATTGATAGTCAATAAAAATAATAAAATGTATTATTGGATAATGTATTGATAATGTCATGTGATAGGTACTGTGTTCGGCTCTCATTACAAACTTCACTATAAGGATGTTACAAGTATAGCAAGATAATGAGTTTCGAATCGACTGAATAAAGCGTTTCATACAATTCGTTTTCTTTAAAAATTTGAATAATGCAAGAACAACAACGTCTGCAGAGTACTTCGAATTCAATATATTTCGTTGTATTTTCATTAGCTACACACAGGGTTGAATTAAACTCAAGTGTCAGACTAATGAAATTTCCGTACCAGTTCTCATGGTTGCTGTAGACAGTTGGAATAGAATCATACTGCCCAATTTGAATAAATTTGTGTTTATAACTTACCTTCAAGATATGACAATACTTCTTAGGTCAAAATCCTGAAGTTTAAGGCTTCAGGTGACCTCACTTAAATAATCTCCCAAAAGCAGCATTATAGTTTAATTCTACCAAATACAGGCTGGTTATTTTAGATAACTCAAAATGTTAATACACATGTCGATTATGCATTGAAATGTTTTGCATGTAACGGTGGATTGATTATAATGTGGAACTATATAAAAGTTGAATTTAGAGTATTTATAAGTAAATTCGATGAATATTCTAGATTTGAAATATACAATTTGACAAAGGGCCAAAATAATCCAGAGTTGATTAATAATGAAATTTCTACGTAATAGTTGAAAGGATTCAATTTTGTAATTATGAATACGTATTCGTCATGAATATGTGAAGAAAAGGAACAAAATAGAAGTGTAAGAAAATGAACTCAACGAATTATTCTTATGATTAACTGGAAAGAAGACTAGGTCATTGATCTGATGTATTCAGGCAGATTGATGATTAACAACTGATTTCTTTTAAAGCCAAGGTCAAATTTTAATCTTCTAATTCCAGTGATCTCGGTAAATTTTAACACAAACAATTTATGCTGTTTATTGATCATTCAAATGCTTTTATTTTATCAACTTCATATCCCGTCTCTAGTAGATGACGTACGACCAAACTTTCAAAAGTGTCTGCACCATTCAATATAAGTTCTTAGGGATATGTTGAGTAAATATAGAAGATTCTTGTCTTTCTGTCCTCCTAATGTACCTGCTTTTACAAATATATATATTATTAGATGTGACGCAAGATGCACATTTGTACACTTTTGTTTGATTTACTGAACATCATATTGCAGTTTGGTGATAGAGAATGCTTGTTTGACAACCGCTTAAAAGACTATCTAAAATCAATGGCATGTATGCAGCTGATAAGAACTCAACGAAGTCTATTAAATTCAAAAAGTAAAAGACTATTGTCAATTTTATTGTTAACCATATGATAAAAATGCTAAGAATCAATCATTTTTTGCCGTTTTTCCTATTTGTATCTCCTAAAGTATATGCTTTTATATTTTTTTAGTATTTATAAATGAATAATGATATCATATCTTAGCACTAGCATGATAAGTTAGAGTAAATATCAAATGGTATCTCTTCGAATTTGACTATTTCCAGTATAAAATCATAATTCTGCTCTGTTCACAGGTTACAAATAGTTTAAATTTGTTTCGAAATGGGACAAATATATTTTGATCATAATAGTTTTTGTTGGCCATCACAAAATCGTTTACTTTAATGGTATATATTTGCAGCGATTACTAATATTCAGTCCAAGTAAACCTAGACAATCATTTGATTTATGTATTTTTTAAACTTTAATGTTCATATAAACATGTAACTAGGTTTTATAGTCGTTTTATTTATTCTTATGTGTGAGATTTTATGTTCCTATCTACTCATATTTTTTATTAGATTATTTAGGTATAGTATGCTGATCTGACTTTCATATTCCTGATATATCATTAGTTGTTCTGTCTTCACCCTCTACTTTTTTCAATATTTAAGATATTGGCACTTCGATTTACGTTATGGCATATTCCTAGTCGGATTACTTTGTGGTTTGTTTGTGCTCCTACTACTCATAAATAAAATGGAACACCAGTGTTGAGTTCATACTGTGTTATATCGTAACTATACTTTGGAATACCGAGCTTTAGTAATAATAGTATAACTGGCCTAGCAGGCAGGATCCGTAGTACGACCATTAATGAGTTTTAAGAATGCTACATTCTAATAATATTATAGTATCCATACATGAGTGCTGCAGATCTACATTAATAAATCTGGAAACATAACACCAATTACCACTTAACAGACAATTATTATAACTATTTCAATCTTACAGGAAGGAGATCAGTTATAAAACAAGACACTGATCAATCCTGATATCACAAATTGATTTGAATCAGATAACCACTGATCACCTGAAAGCATCGGACAGCTATTTTGTCCTAGTATGCGACTCTTCAGCAGTATGCATCCACTACCCTATTGAGGATCAAACCCAGGACCCCCTAGCTCCGCAACAAACGCTTTACCATCGAACCACTAAGTTGGCTCCTAACAGTTGATATTTCAAATTCAATCAATTTATGATATCAGGATTGACAGTTAACTATCTCCACAACCCCCAAACTGTAAGACACTGACCACTGAACAAGAAACTACAACCACTGATACTATTAATTCTTTCTTATCATCTATTGGTAGTGTATACAAATAAAGTTTTAAAAGCTCCATATACATCATGCTAATAATTTTCAAATTTAATCATAACTAAAACATTGGTATCTTCACTTAACACAACCATATTTCGTAAATCCTCTCCTATGAAAAGTACCAATAACATGATGATACATTCTACTTGTAATCAACAAATATTAAAAAGAAGAAGAACAAACATATTACAAACAATTTTTATTAAAATGTAATTATGTACAGTTATTCATTGAATATGTGATTCATTTAGAAAACATTTTTGACTATCAAGTGTATAATCACTGAAACTATTTAAAATACGTGTATGTGATTGAAATGGAATTATTTCAATTTGTCTATCACTTATTGAATAATCCTGTGAATTTTTATTCTGATGTATATTGAAATATTCAGAATTATCATTAATACTACTTATATCATTTGAATGATTTATAGAAGGATAGATATTAGGATTAATTGAATCATGATAGTTTGATAATATTTGATGATTTTTTACATTACAATGATTAGAATATGAATTTATTGTAGAAAATGATTCATTAGCATGAAACTTTGAATTATATTCAAATGAAGTTGGTGATGAATTCAATTTAACAGTAGAACAATGAGGTACAGATAAATTTTCTTTTATTGATAAAGTTTTATTATGTTGTTTAATAAACTGAATACGATCATTAAATACATGAGAGTGAAAAAATTCTCTAAAATGTAATACAACTAATTCTTCATCAGGTAATTCACGTAACAGTTTTGAAGCTGCTTCTTGTGTCCAACTTGTTACTATTTGATTATTTACACAGATTAATTCATCACCTTCTTTAATGCCTGCTTCAGATGCAGCAGAATTTGGTAGTACAACGTCAACATAGAGACCCTTTTATAAAATAGTAATATACAAGAAATTACTGTCATTTTGTTATACTAATGAATAGTTATAATTAAAACTAACGGAGTAATATCATACTGATTAAGTAAAGTAAATTATGTTAAGTAGATCGGTGAATCTATAACTGAAACTTATCATAAACCACAACTATCCTCATTTGCAAACAAATAATTGTGAGTTGATTATCCGAGTTCTTGCAAAATGCCATGGCCAGTAGAGTTCATCATTGTCCGATGTGAAATGATTATCGACCAATGATATCAGATGACATTTATGCAACAATGTAAATGGAATGAAGCTATAAATGTAAATCATGAGATACCGATCCAGTAGTCTGAATATCATTATTGTCTCACAGCAAGAATTAAACATCCTGAATTTATCAGTTGTAAGGTGTTGGATATTCACTTCTGAAGAGCAGTTTTTAGTGTTCGGGTGTTACTTAGCTACAGTAGATTTACGAAGTAAACAGAAGTTTATTGGAGCTTGCCCAATGATCTATATCCATGTTTCTACACCTTGATAATATGAGTCACGATTAGGTTTAATAGAACCAACCCTTAATTTATAGGTAATCTTTAAATTTTGATTTACCGCATTCTTTTTCAATTCCTTACTTTCTCTTATTCTTTCAAACAAATTCTATATCATATTAAATAATGATTACAGTTTGATTTATCATAAACTTCATAGCAGATGAAAGAGAATAATATATAGTAGAACATTTATTTAACTTGTTGTACGGAGACACATAGAAGTGTAATAGAAAGTAGATATTTACTTTATTTCGTACGAACAACCTCTATTTGATAAACTAAGTTTATATCTTTAACCTTTTCTATATTATTATTGTTTAAGGTACATAAACTTAATGATCGTCGAACATATTATGGACAAAATCCCTAATTGTGATTTATACAGCTCGTTTTTACATCGATTGATTACTGAATATTTTTAAACATCAATCAATGTAAATATTTCAGCTCAAAACAATTTCAGCCCCAACCGGAATGGATTAGTGGTGACGTCTTAGACTATAAAGCCTAGTGACACGAATTTTAATTTCACAGAAGGAATCAATTTCCTCAATATTACAGATTCTCCAATCTGAAAAGTGTCAAGTAGCTTATAACTTTGTTTCAGAGTTTCTTGGTGACTGATGTCATTTATGTAATGTACAGGAATTACTTCACTCTATATGTTGTTATGAATTACTACTGTATCAGCTTCCAGGCTTTGGTAGTCACTTTCATGCTTATGATAATGTACATTACTATTCACCTGCTCAGATCTCAAACAAATCTGCTTACTTAGTTGTAAGCTCAGGTTTTTCCTCGTTCCATATTTTCATGATTTCTTTAACACGCTTTGCTTCCTACCGTCCCCGCCCAAACTACTTCACCTTTAGCCTGGATAAAAACAGCTATATATTCTGTATTTAATTGTGGGGATGAATTATTGATTGGTATCGAAAATTCAGTCAAGTTGTCCATTGCAATATCATGGTTGGTTGATGAAGTCACCAACAGAAAACCCCGAATCAAACAAACCTTATTCTGTTGTTTACTAAAATTCTATAAAATTTAAATAATTTTTTAAAGAGAACTTGTTTTGAGGAATTTTTATGTTGGCAAAGTAGTTTTGGTTCCTCATTATAACATATTTAATACACACCTATTAAAGTCATATTTTCATCCCATTTATCATTATCATCTCACCCTCTAGATAATCACTACTTATCAATATTTTGTCAGTAGTTTATTGAAAAAAATTAAATCAATCATAGAAAGCAAAACAACAGAATTGAATTTGCCGGAAATACCTAACAGATTTATATTGTGTACAGGTGGTCTTCACAATTAAATATTATGTAAACATTTATAAAACAAACTAATGCTAAATAATAGACACGTTATATATATATATATATATATATATATATATATACATTGCTTAGTCCTGAATAATTCATGCAACCTCTTGAAATTTAGGGTCTGTACTTAGATGAGAAACCTGATAGATTAAATGCAAAATGTTTGTGGAGAATATTCCATTTTGTGATAGTTTTCATTCGAAATTATCCAAAATGCATGCAAAATTTCTGTACTAATAATTTGCATTGAGATAGACCATAAAAGTGATAATGCTAATTTAGGGATTGACAGTATAAAAATTATATCAAGTTTAAATCACTTATTACAGTTTATATAGAATAAGATTGTCAACAGATACCTGAAGAGTTGATTATATTTGAAAATGTAAACTATCGGACTTTAAACAACTAACGGATCTATTTTGTCAAAAGAATCATATGTACTTGCTCTGAATCTACATATAGTAACATTGGTAGGCATCAGTTTAGGGGATTACCGACAGCATAATAGTAATCACGTACCCTAATTTTTTGTGATTTTTAAGCTCATTTAAGTGTCAGGTTTAATAAAACACATTGATGTTGGTTTATCATCTTTTTGATACTAGTAGAAGAGTTAATCGTAGGACTGACATGTCTATACCTATGACTGAGACTAGGGTTTCTGAACTGTGTTTCTAGCGCTTAACCATCAGTCTACTGAGATGGTATAGAAAATTTTACAGTTCTAACTTATTTCATTTTTTAATATAATGGGCAAAGTTGTAAATGTAAACTATCCAATGTTGGTTAATTGGTTTATATATCAAGTTCTAGCAACGAAGCCTTAAGGTCCGGGTTCTGTTTATGGTAGGGAACATATATATTTGCTACATAAGACTTGTATTCTAGAGCTATACAAACATTTACTACTTCCTAGTTGTCTTAACCTAAGTCAACCTTAATGTGAAACAACATCAAATAATAAAATAAAATAAGTTTGCTATATTCATCTTACAAAACATCATTTGAGGAAACTGACAGTATAGTAGTATAGTATAGTTAGTCAAATACTTAGTCTTAGAAAGAAGCACAGTAACACATATATTGTTATTTAAGTAATGATTAGCGTATTTAGTATGAATGTAAACAAGGTCATTAACTTATTTAACAAGTTTAAGTTCATCATAAAGCAGATCACTGTTAAATATTACTAATGTCATGTCGAACTTCTGACGTTTCAATAGAATGACATGTAGACAGATTCATTGAAATGTACAACTCAGCATACATTTATTGTACCTATGAATCAATTTGTAACAGATTGTCTAAAGATAGGGAATATAAGATAAAGTGTACTTCTTTTGTCCCGCAATAGAATAACTTTTCTATTAACCTTGTTTCAATAAACGAGAATTATGTAGTAAATTTACTTCTGATTTTCAGATACAAGTAGTATACTGTTTAAGTTGGAGTGTGACTATCAAGCGAAAATTCAGGACGCGCGTTCTGTCCTGTTTTGGGGACTCGTCGACTAGATGTACCTGGATTCCAATGCTGATATTTATACTGGGATTCGAACTAGGCTCGTTCTGTGCCAAAATAAGACGAAAAATGCGTCTTGGATTCCGCTTTCCAGTCACAATTCAAGTTAAATAATATTTGTGAGTTACAGCTATATCAAGGTAATCTGCTCAAGAATCACATATAGCAACAGAGGCTGGCCAGTTTCAGTATAGGACAAATCAACGGAAAGATAAAAAATTCATCCTAAAAAGTAGTATAATACTAAAGAGATATCTTGATGATTATAATTTATATATATATATATATATATATATATATATATATATATATATATATACCACTAGAATATCCTCATAAATTATCTCACTTTACAAAAATGTCACACATAATTTATATCTGTTGTGTAATTCATTACATATTTGCTTTAGCCATTTGCGATTAGATGTATAAGAATAATTTTAATAAATTACTAATAGGAGAGATTTCAGTAATATGTTTGAATTATTGTGTTATCAAGGCAATGAATCATTGTAAGATAAGATTATCTGAAAGAAAATGGTATGAAGTGTTATTTTATTGTTTGTTGGATAAAGAAGACTTAACAGAAATCTTGAGTGTATTCGTATCGCATCACTGAAATGCAGCCATTGCATTTTAATTATCATTTGGTTTCAAATAATAAAATAAAATTACTCACTGTGGTTTTATGTAACAAACTGAGGGAACCAATAAAAATTCAGTTATGCGAATTCCTAGCTACGATCAATTTGTGATACTGTGTCATCTGTAGTAACATACCTTTCTGATCTCTAGTGAGTTGCAGTGCCTACTACTATAGAATCCTATGCTATGACGAAACAAATGTTTATCGTTTTCTTTGAATACTCTTTGATCTAAAACTCTAAGATTTCACATTCTCATGAATCTCAACCAACATTTAACTTAGTAGGATGAATTTGTATATTCCTATTGATTTGTTATAGACTGAAGCTGGTCCCTGAGCAACAATGCAAGCATGTTCGGGATGCGGTTTTCCCCCTTGAAATGCAAAATGTTGCTTCAGGATTGGGTTGTATCGGCACCTGAACTAGTGATAGGAAGTGAAGTAGTCGAGCGTGTAGACCGCTTCACGTATCTGGGGAGTGTCATCAGTGCTGATGGCCTGGTGACTGACGAAATCTCAGCACGAATACAGAAAGCTCGATTGGCTTTTGCCAAGTTGCGTCACTTATGGCGCAGGCGAGATATCCGCTTGCTAACCAAAGGACGAGTGTACCGTGCAGCAGTTTGCTCTGTCCTACTATACGGTAGCGAAATATGGCCGTTAAGAGTAGAGGACAGTCGTAGGTTACTGGTCTTCGACCATAGGTGTCTCCGAAGCATTGCTCGAGTATCGTGGGACAACCGAGTGAGCAATGCTGTCGTTAGGAAACGGGTTCTAGGAAAGGAGGGCAAATCAATAGATGAGGTATTGAAACTTCATCAGTTGAGGTGGTTGGGACATGTGTTACGCATGTCTAACTACCGTCTGCCTTGACGAGCTATGTTTTGCGGCGTAGGAATAGGTTGGAAGAAAGCTAGGGGCGGCCAAACGAAAACATGGCAGAAATCGATGAAGTCACTGACAAGTGGACTGAGTCAAGTTGGTAGATGTAGGCTGCGTGGTTGGGGTCCGCGAAACAAAAGTCGTCAGTGGTTAGAGACTTTGAACGACATGGCTCAGAATCGTTTGCAATGGCGCAGGTGCATCCACTCTTTGTGTTCTCTCATAATCTAACCTTTTGAATTCTTCATCTTTCTTCTTTCAAATTTATCTCGCTGAATTATACTTTTCGAATCATATCTTCGCTCCCTAATTTTCTGCATTATTGTTAATACTTCTACTATCGCTATTACTCTTGGATTTGAACTGACAGTTGCGTCTCTGTGCTGATGTGGTATGGCAACCTGAACTGATGTACGTACGTACGAAGTTCTGCGTTGTATCTGTCTGTCTGTCTGTCTGAAGCTGATCAGTCACTGTTGCTATATGTGCATCCTGAGCAGATTGCCTCGATATAGCAATTATTCACAAGTATCATTTAGTTTGTATTGTGACTGGCAAGTGGAATCTAGGACGCGCGTTCCGTCCTATTTGGGAATCGTCGGCTGGATGTACCTACATCCAAATGTTGATGTTGACTGAGTTCGAATCCCACTGCGACATCAAGATTGGGATGCAGGTACATCCAGCCGATGAGTCCCAAATAGGACGGAACGCGCGTCCTAGATTCCACTTGCCAGTCACAATACAAACTAAATGATACTTGTGAATAATTGCTATATCGAGGCAATCTGCTCAGGATGCACATATAGCAACAGTGACTGACCAGCTTCAGTTTATAACAAATCAATGGGAATAATCAAATTCATCCTACTACCAATTCGCCCATTGCACAAACGTGACTGTTACAACATTTTACTTAGTTTCATGGGATGAAACTATTCAACATAAAAAATATTATTCGGTATTTCATTTGTCATTGAAATAATAAGAATTAACAGGGATCTATGTCCTACAATTGTTAGCTTTTCATAAAATACATGACGTAGAATTCATTGATTGAACTTCTAAAATACTACATGGAAAAATCAGCTTGACGAACGATGCCATAAAAGTTATACTTTGTTTTGAATCTCAGTTACAATATTTTGTAATTTATGTAAGTAATGTGTATAGTTCTTGATATGAGTCTTATTCAGCCATTGATCCTACTAACTATGGCTGTATGATATGTTTAATAACAACTAAAACCGCGGTCGATATAAAGTCTACATTCTATATCTTTTTCAAAACTCGTCAGCACGATGTGCATAATTTCTAGCATTTAGGCTAACAATGACAATCAAACGTATTACTCAATATTCTTTTAAATATTAACACATTGATTATAAGTAGTCTCTAACTTATGCAACGAGTATGGTAATGCTGATAAAAGTTTCCAATGTATAGTCCTTATTAATGAAGATTATAATCAATCGGCCTTTGTTACAATTATGTTAATCACCAGGTGATTAGCTTAAAATAACATTGTCGCATGTTTTATTTAGAGGCGTTTGTAATGCAGGAAGTTTTAAAAATTGACACTAAGACTGTAGGTATATTCAACTGATAGATCCTACTGTGATCCACATTTCACGCCTAATTCAAGGTTCTGATTGTACATACACAAATGGAGACTAATTTCAACACTGATTATTTTTACTAATGAATGACAATATGTTTTAAACAGTTCTTTGCGTTAAAATGTACTAATTGAGTATTGAATGAAATACAAAATTATTTACCTGTGCAGTTCTTTTCAATCGAATACCAACACGTCCATCAATTTTTTTGACTGTAATGAATCTAATTTTTGTCAATATTGTTCTACAAGATAATATGAAGAATAGAAAAAACAAGTATCTATGTAAAAGACTTCAAGCAAAATATGTTACTTTATTATTCGAAGACGGATATCTCATCGCCAGTATTATGTGGAACAACGAAAGGAACTACCTTATGGATGCTTTTCATATTCATCATTAAGTACTAACTTAATAACAAAAATCTGCAAATTGATAACCATACATTAAATAATATATGTTTTTGAGATTATCATTAGTTTATTAATGCATTTTGGAATAGGTATCTTCCACATATCTAGAAAATATTTATAATCATCGTTCTACTAGTTACATAACATGATGATGAAAACAATCATAATCACTTGAAGCTATTCAAACGGCTGTGAAATGCACACTGTAGAATATACTGGCAAATGTATCCTTCCACGTCTGAAGGAAATAACGCCTAGCTATTAAATATTACTGTGTAACTTTGCTTACATTAATGTTTGTAGACCACACTGGATAAGATTTCAGCTGCTTAAGTATCGAATTCATTATCCTTAGAACTGATAAGTATATGGCTGGTATATCAAAACAGGCGACTTTTTGCTTAATAGTTGGGTTAAATGATGTAGAAGATTTCTACGTCTTATCCCCGTAATGTAGTTGTGAAAAAATAAAGTAACTGTTTCATACATAAAAATCCAACAAATTTGTTGTAATTAATTGAGTCTTCAAACACCAGATCATACCAGCGTAGATCACTTATTTCCAATTAAAATCAACATCAATATCTAGTCCCGAAGCTTATTAAAATAGGTGACCTGTTGAAGTATTCATTTCAAAGAGTGTTACTGTCACAAACTGACAGTTTAAAAAATTTCCTGAGTAAAATTCATATTTTGTTTCTGCCTTTATTCTCATACAAAAAATGTTACGTAAGACTTGATAACCACTGATTTCCCTCAAATACACACTTACCATTCGCTGATAAGTGTCAAATAGCATGGACCTAAGTTTTCTTTTGATCATCTACAACCATCTAAAAATGTAACATAATAACACCAAATATAAATCGTCATGGACCGAAATCGACCAGTCTCTGTTGTTATATGTGCATCTTTATCGGATTACCTTGATGTCGCTATAAATCACAAGTATTGTTGAAATTGGATAATGACTTGCAAGAGGAATTTAGAAAGCGTGTTTTGTCCTCTCCAGGATTCGTCAGCCGGTTTGCGCTTGCCAGTCACAATCCAACTTAAACAGTTACGAATCGGCTAAATTAGCGACCATATTATAACCTTATTAATTGCATTTTATCAGCATTGGGAAGACTGCATAAACACAGATTACTATTTAGTATTCAATCAATGTAAATGCCGTTTATAGTGAAATGTCATATTCAAAACACCTAGCTGGCTGCCATAGTATATTAATACTCGATGAAATAAACTAAATGAAGCATAAATTAGTAATTTTTCAACCAACATACTAACAATAGTCAAAAGTATTGAATCCAAGTGATATATCTAAGTGCATTAGATATTTAGACAGATAGTTAACTGTTATATCATTAGTATAACTAAATTTATCATTAAACTAACATCAGATAAACACCTACAAATGATTGAATAAATAATTATGTAATGAAAAATTAAAAAAAATTAAACTAACCTTGGGCGATATGCAATTTTTAACTGACGTGTTGAACGAACTAATTGGTTAATACTGTTGATTGAAATTGATTGTATTGAGATACCGTTTACTTGTAAAATTTCATCACCAATTTTTAAACCTGCTTGTGAAGCCACTGAACCAGGTAAAACAGTAGTTAAATATGTACCCTATAAGTTGAAAAAAATGCATAAATAGCAAAGTGTTTAATGCGATCAGATTAAAATATTACATGAAATCAAAGTCTGAGTACTCGATATCTGTGTGTTATCGGAATGAGACTAGATAACAGTATGAAAGCACGAATTCATTTAAGACTGAATGTTTGCTCATTACGCCACATGATGTGGATTCAATAGATTACATGCTTAACTTTAGCGAATTCGGGATATTTTGAAACGATATCCATTAAACTGTGTTAGGCGGTTCGTAATAGCTGTTAGGAAATGGTGGATGATCTAGATTTTCTGTTATTTGGTACTAGTGATTCAGGTGTACTTACATTCTTTAAGGATTCTAAACTTTTGGCATACAGTTTCAAAGTATGCGACTACTATCAATGAGTTATTCACGTCTTCACTGACCTCCTTTGAAGAGAGATAAATACGCAGATTAATCACTGATTAATGGCGATCAAGATGATTATCTCATCTTTTTTGATGTTGATTGAGTTTTATAAGTTCGTTAAGTTCCAAAAGTAATAAAACGATTGAACTGATATCACAGTGGTAGCTACTCATTAATTAATTAATGTGTATAATATAACTACATAACATATGAAACAAATTACAACAGTGACAATGAAGGATGGTTATACAATATTCTGAATTAACTGAAGTCTGTAATCTATGTTTGCCTATTTTCAATCCTTGTTTAAGTAAGGTCATTCTGTAATGCAAAACTGACAAATTTAAGAATCAACGCCATCGTTTAAAATAAAACTAAAAAGGATTGAATTTAAACAACCAGTAATTCAAACGTAAACATTATACCAAATCACTTTCATTTACTTCTGAAACTTAATTAATCATAATAATCTATGTTTAAGCTGTAACTGGTAATCATTAATTACAGTTAAGTCTTCATAATCAAGAATAGCACTTAAAACGGTTGTGAATAAAGTAAAAATTCCATAAAAGTAGCACTTCTGACTATCGGTTCCATAAAGTGAATTATGAAAATTGAGCTCCTGCAGGTCACAAAAACTGACATTCAGAATAGTGAACACCAGTTGTTTCCTTAGACTCAGTCTGTACTACTGGGATTTTCAAAAGTTGAAATAACATATAACCGAACTTAAATACATGTATCATACATTATATACTATCAATTGATGATGCTATACTTATTGTAAGTGACCGCTAAGTTTATAATAGTGTTAGAGTGATATATATATTCTATTAATCTTAATGTAACTGATAGTTGGAAATTGTGATCATTCGTAAATTGAGTGTAAGCTATAGATTTCATGCAATTATTATTGACATACGGCAGTTTTAATCTGAATGTCATGAGTATCTTGTTCAACATTAGAAAACAAGATAACACAAAACCTACGCTTTCAGGTCTTCTCACCAACTGTTTGCAGTAAAGTACAATGATATGTATACTATTGTTAAGACACTTTTTAACTCACGCATACTGAAAAGTAATTTGACCGCTGACTAACAGAACATATTTTACTGGGATGGCAAAATAGATAGAACTATGCTTTGTGTATTTGCTGAAAGTTGTTTACGAACTTCTTTATAATAATAAACAATACACCATAAAGTGTATTTCGTCTAGAAAATAAGTTTGTTTTTAGCATAATATGCTTGTTATAGAAGTGAAGATCTAACTTTATTTTAGATTGTTTCTTATTCCTTAACATCATTCACATGAATGTTGTTAATTCCTCAGTAGGTTAAGTGAGTAAATGATAAACATATTCAAAAAATAACAATATGATAAGTACTGAATTCACTATTACAGATATTATTTTCTGTATTGGAAAACACATATCAACTACGTGAAACATAGTAACTAGATCTATTTGTTTTTGTTTCTTTCATCAAAATCAATAAGATGAAGTCATCGAAATTACGTATTTATAAATAAATTTATCTTTTCAAAAAATGATAATTTACTTTCTACTCTGAAATTGTTATATGTTTAAAGTAAACTCGGAAATGTTTGTGGAATGCATAAGAGTTCTCAGAGTTTCTACCAACAATCGAACCTAGAAACGTCAAGTTTCGTTGTAACTGTTTAACCTAAGTAAAATGACCGAAATTAGATATTAATCAATGGATACCAACATAATAATATAAATTCAAAGGATTCAGAGATTGAATTTCTGACAGAGTCGTAGGATAGTCATTAACGATATATTACCTGCTAAACCGGTGCAAATAATTCAGTGGATTAAGTTAATTAAATAAATACACGAAACTATAAAGACTCAGGTAGTCACCAGTTTTTCCAACTCACATATTATACACATGTTACAAGGTTTCCGTCACATGATTTAACTAGCATCCAAAGTATTGGGCAGCTATTTATTTGGTGTGTTTTATGTGATAATAAGTTATCCCGGTTATATACTTTAATTTTAAGATTCTTCTTTTTTTCAAAGATAACGATTTCTAGAAAGACAGAGAACTACAAACTTATGTTATTGAATTCAAAAGCAGCTCATACAGTACTAAAAGAATTACAATCTGGTTGTTCTCACTATCTACGAGACTTTTGAAAATGGCTATCTTAGCTGATTAAAGTCACAGAATGAAATATGCATGTATCTAATAAAATTAATATTCTATATATCTAGTGAAGTGGTCCCTATCTAGGCGTAAATACTTTGTGTTTTGGGAATTTCAATGATACATGTGTGAGAAAATTTGTAGGAGAGTGAAGTAAAGGAAAAGGACTACCTGACAACTCAAAAAACACATCAAGTACATTAACTTTTCAAAATGAATACAAAGGACCAAAATAGGGAATTGAACAAACAGAAAACAACAGCAATCTGATAATCTAAGCCAGAAATTGAAGATTTATGATTTATTATATCCAGTACTTTAAACCTGTTTATGTGAAATCAGAAATACGGCGACTTAGTTTTTTAAGTAATTTAATTTCCATTGAGGCTCAAACCAATGTGAGAAGTGGAATTTTATACTTTAAAAGAAGTGTTGAATACCTAAGTTTCAGAGCCTAATACTAATCATTCGAGAACATAGAATTTGTAGGTTAATTTAATGTTTGCATGTTTTTTGATTTCAAATATATGGGTAAATATCTGTAATATTCCACAGTGTAATGCATTCTTGATGAAAACTTTTAAAATGGTCTGTAACTGACTATAAGTATACTACAGAATATCGTTTGGAATAATAAGCTAATGGTAGTTATATATTGGACTGGTTACTTAACACATACAGTATACTCAATATGTAAACACATCAAAAGTAGAATGAATTAAATACACACTGACTTATACTAAACTAATGAATGTCCGTTGGATAAATCATCAAATCATTCTTGATACACAGTCTGTTCTACGTTTGTTTACTAATCCTCCTCCTTTGACAGACTAATTTCAGCTATATTTCTTAGTTTGAGGTAGTTGTAAGGAATATATAGTCTCATGGAATTTCATCAACATTATGAATTAGATAAACATCATCAGATAGAAGGACATTCATGTTTCGTGAAATTAAACTGATACTCAACTGGATACACTTATTTATATGCAAAATTGTTTTCATAGTTTCACGAAAGATTAAAGTATTCATTTCAGTGTAAGATGATTCTTGTTTGTATTTCTTTGAAATTAAAATATCAACATCTGTTGAGTATTATTTTTTTTTGATATACAACGAGATTTTCTTACAAAATACTCATGGTTAATTAAACTAAAATGAATAACTTATTATTTAATATAGGATATAGGTATTTCAAGCTGATGAATCTCAAGTACAGACGAAAAGCATATTATAGGTTACAGTTTCCAGCTAAAGTTTGATATTAAGTAAACATTAAAATTTTTAATGAATACTTTTACGAATGTATTTTATTCATAATGATAGGTTATGTAACTAACGTCTGAAGGTTGTTGTATTTTGTTTCAAGAAAAGGAAAAATCATCAAAGAGATGACAAAAGGAAATTGACCTCTTTGAATCGAAGTGGTTTCGTGAAGATCAGTGTTAAGCCTAGTTCATTAAGACTATCACAGATTAATGTTTATAGAATACAATTAAAGACCAAGGAGCACTAGACAGATGTTTTGTCCCAGTATGAAATTTTTCATCAGTGCACACCATACATTTCCCACTCCTTCTAACGCACGATCTTCAGGTTGGCAATGGCCTTAGCCAATACACCACTGACACAATATTTACTGGTAGAATTATCACTTTCATAAATTTGGGATATAGTACAGGGACCACCAATTGTCATCATTGATAACTGGCCCACTCTTGACAACTTTGAACCCCACCAGTCACAACATCACTCTAGAACTTCAGGTGCATCATGATGTCAGTCACTAGTGAGCTAATTAGTGCAATTAAAATGAAGCGGTATGTGGAGGTTGGTATTAAGTTTGTTTGATTGAGTCTGTCATAGATTGCTGCTGGTAGGGTACCATTAAAAGCCAGGGATCACTAGAAAGCTGTTCCGTCCTAGTGTGAGACGCCGACCTGATGGCCCTGGGTTTGATTTCCATTTCCTAATCAAGAATTTATGTTTCTTAAGAGTTTTGAACCAGGATAAAACAACTGTCCTGTGCTTTATGTTTTACCAATCGCACCTCTACCAACACCACTTTGTGATGAATCCAATCAACTATAGTTAATCTTTGTCGAAAAATAATTTAAAGAAATAGATGTTATTGCATAGTCCTGTTTTCGTTTGTTTTATTGAATCATGTATTACAGATTTTTCAGCACCTAGAAAAATCATGTTACTAAATTTTTACCAAATCACATTTAATTTTTTATGTAATTGAGCTGCTTTTGTGAGGATAAGTATTAAGTTTAGTTGTTTGTGTTTGTCACAAATAGATGTTGCTTGAATATCAGTAAAATCTAGGAATCACTGAATAGCTGTTTGGAACTCTTCTATAAATTAAAAAAAACGGGAATTGTACCATTTAAAGCAGGCTGGTTGTCGTTAGACCTAATGCATAAGAGTCGATTCTCAGATGGAATCAACTGTACGCATCGCTAGTAATTGCTTGTTGTTTAGTTGAATTTTGTAGCTTTAAGAGGTATCAAATGTTTTACTTGACTTTGTAGGATTCAAAGTGATATTTGAAGCGTAGTGAAGAATTTTAACAGACAGGTATAATCCTATTTCGTTCAAACGAACTTTAAAATGGACACAAATTAGTCATATTCTATGCACTAGAGTGCTACTAGTAATCTGTCATAAAACGTTAACTTTATAAAATAGGTGTTTGGATGAATGATTAAGACTGCACTACTGCATCTTGAAAGTTTATTTAATGCATTCCTTTTCGGTTAACGCCGTCCTAATCTTTTATTTGATAGAAATATATGTAAATATAGTGTTATGTATGTTACCTTTCCGA
This sequence comes from Schistosoma japonicum, assembly GCA_025215515.1. Classification (NCBI taxonomy): domain Eukaryota; kingdom Metazoa; phylum Platyhelminthes; class Trematoda; order Strigeidida; family Schistosomatidae; genus Schistosoma; species Schistosoma japonicum. The sequence goes on from CM046069.1 coordinate 73,074,226, forward strand.
CTTTTTCAATTCGCATTCCAAAACGTTGTCCTACTTCAGGACGTGTCAAACAAATTTCACGTACTTCTTGAAATGGTAATCCTGTTGGCATAATGAAAATACAATTTTCTGAGCATTTCATGCATGATAATTGATTTTTTATTCTTGAATGTAAACAATGTTGTTGACATATTTCATGCAACTGTTTATTATTATAATATTTAGAAAGTAAAGAATTTGTTAATTTCTCTGTGATATTCTCATATGTACAATAAGTATGATTTCGTGGATGAGAACAAGAATCATTATTATGTGCAACAGATTGATGAGGAAGTATTCCCATGGGATAAATATTATCAATGGTCTTTTCATTATTATGATTATTTGTAAATAGTTTTATATTTGTACAATTCTGTTTATTACATGATAATGTAGTGCTTAGTTTATTGCTACAATTATATTGTTTAGAAATTTCAAAAGATTTTGAATGAGGAAACGACAGTTTACTACTTTTATCCAAAACAAGATTAGTAGAAGAATTATGATCATTCTAAAAAGAAAATTAAATGAAATAATCAGTTAGAAATGAAAGTATTTATACTTTCAATGAATATATACACATGATAAATGCAGTTGATTCAAATGATATACTAGAGATAGACTATTATTTTTACTTATGAATGATAAAATACATCGACTAAGACATTTTTATTTGGTGAACAACTATTTGGTATGAAACCGGTTTTAATGAAACAAATGTTAATTGCAAGATAAAACTCAATGTCACATTTGATGAGTTAGAGATAAATACATATAAAGTTTATGATATTGAAAATGTTTAGTTATCATAATGTTCTGTTCTATTGCCAAGAAAGTTGTCGGTTAGTGACTGATAGTTAAATTTGAGCTATCTAATCGTGTCAACATAAAAGTCACTTGTATTATGGATTTCTAAAGGAGTATATTGTTAAGTACTGTAGTAGGAAAAAAGTTTACAAACTCGAAGTAGAAAGTTTCTTTACCGATTGAGATCTGAGGATGACTGAATAAGAAGTATAAACATTTCCCTTAATAAACATGGCTCAATCTGTTCATAACGCAGTGCTAGATAGCACAAACGTAAGTAGACAGACACCCATCACATGTTCACGCCAACTTCATATACCGACTTGCATGTGGCTCTTATCCCAACTATACTGAATATAGCAGAAAGCAAGCAGACAGGTTGACTCATGCTTGTAAAGGCCGTCATTTAGGATCTACATTCACAAATGTAAAACTTTCTGAGGTTAAATTTGGGTGAATTTGATATCACTGTTGTTTCTACAACTTTGATACTTTGCTGATGATTTCATCTTGGTGTTACTAATGTCGTGTGACATCCAGGGCTAATGAAGATTTCTTTAAGGACTTGAGTTATTTATGTATTCATTAGCATACCGGGGCTGAATCGTTTAAGTGTGTAGCTTATTGTTACTTTTGGCTGCTTATTTTGATACTCTTAAGTTAAGAAAAACAAGTCATTAATATCGCAGTATGACGAAGAAAGGCTTTGCTTGCAGACGTGATAAAATTATGATGCGAAATTCGGTACAAAATACAGAACTTAGTGAAATCAAATGCTATGCATTACTATATAGGCCTTGTCAGGGAGGCTATTCATTTCATTTAACTACATTTACTAAGTCACATAAACACAGAGAAAAAAACAATCCAAAGCCGAATTGTATAACATGACGAAACCTTAGCGAAAACAGCTATGCATCTTTGCTCCAGCCTCTAACGGTAACCTCATTGCCCGCTAAAATTATCACCCTAGTCGTAAGCATGAAACTAAATTCCATTTGTTCATGTCTATTGATATTAACTGAATAAAACTTTAGTTTACTTTGTACCAATACAACAAAAATCCCTTTCTTTTAAATCTCACTATGACAGCTAGTGACAATCATTATCCATTGCATCAGTTTCTCACCTTGATATGTAGCTCCCAATTTAAACTTTTGTCGGCATCATTTATCTGATTTATTTATTATTGCGGCATTTATTACCTTACACTTTTTGATTCACTGTCATTTTATTTCGAAAAAACAAATACAATTTAGGCATATGAAAAATATGTTGACTAATGAAAAAAATTTCATGTTACATTTAATTTCACTTTGTGATACAGTTGCTTTCATTTTATCTAGTAACTGAATCAAATTATGCTTGATGTACGAAATGTCAATGAGGTAAATTGAATTTTGCTAAAATAGTCAGTTCTGATAATAATAGAGTGTTGTATTCATTTATAATATAATAAATAGTTATGAAATTCAGTTTACTACATTAAACACTTATCATTATAATGTACAAAATAAGCATACTTGGTTAGATTGAGTTGGTTGACGTTGAACAATGTTAAAGCTTGCTATAAGTTTTGGATACAGAATGTATTTACTTAAAGATAGTTAAAAATGATTTATCATGAGTTTTGTGATTATGCAAAGTAATCACTGAGAAAATGATACTTTTAGTTTTAAGGTTTTAATGTACACTGTGCTAATCTAAGAAATACGAAATCTAGGCCAACAAAGGATAGCTACTTAAATGTCTCCGGTTGTCTAACTTCAAAATATTATGAGAGTGCCGTTGAATATCTTAGATTAATAGCCAACACAAGTACTCAATTGATAAATTTTCATTGATACTGTGAACTAATGAAATATGACATACGTCACTATCCACATATCACTAAAATAGTTATAGTATGAATCATTTAATCGATTTCGTCTACCAAAATTAATTCGGTATTAACAATCAGATTTATTACTAAAATTACAGTGATTCCTGAATATCAGTTTATTAAATGTGAATTTTTGTGACCCACAGTACTGTTGGACATTTTGTCAACGAATGATCTCCACTTTATTACTGTTTCTCAAAACGTCAAATGTAGAATAGTTTGTGTAGCAAGGTGTAGAGCTTAGAATAACTTGACATAACATATGTTTGTTGAATATTCGAAACATAATCAATTCGTGTATAGGTTATTTTCATAGACTACTGAAGTTTTAAATATGATCATGTCACAGAAATCAGAAGGGTGATTAATCAAATGAGGTTCAATAGAACAGTAGGCGTGTTACATTAGGAAAAATCGAAACACTACTTACTTGTATTTGGTGTTTTGATGCTGCCACCTGTTCGCCTTTAACATCAGGATTTTTATGATTATTAGTTAAATTCTCGAAGGTAGGTAATACTGTTGAAGTATACTGGAGATTTCCAACAGATTTACTTTGACTTATTCCCTTACTATTAGTATTACTATTGATTTTACGTTCCAGTACATTCCAAACACGTTTCGCTTTCATTTTTAAACCGGATAATGGTGGACTATGTAATTTTTGAGTTATATTTGTACGATGACATGTATAGCCTCGTAACTTTGATTGTCCTTTCACTTCATATCTATCACAACAGTTAATTTGTGTACCCACATTTATAGTATTATCCCCTTCAAAGTTATCCTTAAGTATTTTACTCTTATTTATGTTTCGTTTACAATTTGTGCCTAATAGAGGTGCTTTCGGAGTTGTTATTGGTGATAATTGTTCAGAAGACGACGAAGATGATGACATTGATGATTGTGATGCTGTTTGTAGAATTGATGAATTTTGAGAAAGTGAACATCTTTCCAATGCATGTTTATTATTATTATCTGGTGAGTACGATCGAATATGTGTTAATTGTATATCATTATTACTACAGTCATTACGTGAATTGCATATACGTGAAAAGTAACTTCTTGATGAAATCAACTTCTTTACTGATTGTTCTTTTCCTAGTGACTGCTTAATTAGGTGATGTGTAGTGTCGTTGTTTGTTTCATTTTGAATTAACTTATATTCTGTCATAGTTGAATTTTTAGATGCATCATGTAGATTGTTATTTATAAATGCATAAGTAGTTTCAGTTAAAGTGGTCATTTTGGGTTACTTGCATAACTTGTGTAGATTTTCAATAGAAATATCTATAAGAAAATAGTAGATAAAAATGTGTTAGGTCAAATTTCCTTGTTAAAGTTATGTAATGTGAATGTATGTTATTAAATATTATAGTTATACTTTGCTGTCTAAGTTACATTGTTTAATTGTGAAACTGCCATCGTCATTCTATCCCGGTATTTTAAAATTTTCGAACTACAACACACGTATATTTGGCTAAGGTTATTTGCAACTTTTTCAAAGTTCATTTGGTGTAGTATATCTGAAATATTGTTTATAAGGTTTCCATTTAAAATGACTGTTTACTGTTGATATGCATACTCTAAAACATACCCAATGAGAAACATCAATTCAGTAAAACTTTAGGGTTTGGAATAAAGTTTTTAATCAGAATCATACGCTCAGTAAATGAAGTGAAAAATAAGCAAAAGCTCCAGAAATAAAACAGTAAACAATAGAAGAGGTACAAATAATGTCACCTATATATTGCCATTTTTGTTTAATCATTAGATACAAGGAACTTAAGTCATCCTGCATAATTTCTTTAAGTGAGTTAATTAACATGAAGAAAACACCAACTTTGACTAGTTTATGATAAATTTCAGTTTGGCACGTTACTTCTAGACTAACCATTAATTTTTACCATATTGAAGTATAAGACATTTTGTTGATTGAATTCTATCCAGTGCTCTTTGGCTTTCAATGGTACCTTGGGAACATCAGTCTGTGACGAATTCAGTTAAAATCAATACCAATCTCTAAAAACAATCTTAATCCAGTCTGAAATGTTTTACAATATCTACTAATATTCATCACAATACTTTTTGTATATTAGTAAATGAGTTGTTTAGTCAATTTTATTTTTTTATGAGATATGAAAGTTCTGACAATATTTTTCTCCACATGCTGTTGTTAACGGTATAAAGTATGTGCATACAGTGAAACGAACCTCCAAAATGTGCGTTTATCGTGAAGGATTATTTGTACCTGATGTTTACTTTCGACGCACTATTGATAATGTTATCCTAATTCGGGACAATATGAGGATTGTAACTGAGTATTTTAGATATTGTTGGATATGAATTGGCTATTAATAACTGGTCTAAGTTAGTGTTCCAACGGTTAAGCTTTTGCAACGAATCTTGAAAGTCCTCTGCTAGATTCGGGGGTGAAGTAGAGGATGCCGTGCTGAAACATCCTATACTATGACAAAACAGATAACCAGTGATTTGTGGTTTTCGATGGTTGCATAAATTAGACTATTTCGTAATATGCAATTAAGTTGAATATTTCTTCATTCTGAAATTAGATTAATAGCATAATAATGGTGGTGATTTTTTTCTTTGTTTCCAACTAGATGGGGAATCTACAATTGTGATATGAATTTACAATAATCCCCAAATCATCTAATTACAGTGGCACATTTTACTTTTAAAACATTTATTTTTTCTACTGTAGAAAAATGCTTAAGCACGGACTTAACCATATTGATGGTAGACTTAAAAGACAAGGTTGCGATGAAAAACACTGAATTTGAGAATATTACGCGACGAAATGAACCGGAGTAAATAAACTAAAACGGTGAGAGATCCGTAATTCAGTGTAACTTCAGCAATGTGATTTAGGTGGCACCATATTCTTTCCTTCCCCCTTCCACAAATGTATACATAAAGCTACATCAGTTTCACTACACCGAACTAAGGAGAACAACATCAGTCAGATTAGCATCAATAAGAATTAGAGGAGGGCCATGGAACATATGAGGACAAAGAGAGGAGTTGATATAGCTTCAGATCACCACCTGGTGATGGTCAAGGTAAAACTAAAGTTAAAGAAGCAATGGATAGCTGAAGTAACAGTATTACAAAAGCTTAGTACAGCTTTTCTTCGGGATACTAATGAACTCAGCGGTTTTAAGATAGCTGTGGATAATAACTTTCGAGCAATGTACGATCTGCTAGAAGATGACGAAATTACCTTGAATAAAAACTGGGAGGTGTTAACGAGGCAATAACCTCAACATGTTAGGAGGTGTTGAGGGCTACATAAAGAACCTTTACAAGGAGTGAGTCTCTGTTGGTACTTTGGTTATGATTTCAGAAAGTAGGAAGAGGGAGACGGCAATCTGTAACAGGCGAGTATTTAATTGAATGGAACCTATCGCAATGCACTAACTTCCTTGACTATGAGAAAGTATTTGACAACATGGACTGGAGAACATTACGGAGTCTTTTTCGACACTGTGGTATGTTTGGAAAAACTGTAGTTATCTTATAAAATTCTTGCGACAGACTACACTTTAAAATCATGCATGGAAGGGAGCTCATAGATTCATCACAAGTGAAGGCCGGTGTCAGACAAAGCTGCATACTTTTGTTCCTCCTATTTCTGCCGGTAGTTGATTGGACTATGATAATCTCAACATTTCAAGTGAAGCTGAAATACAGAGGACAACTTGAATGCGCTGGACATTCTAGACTTCGCAGATAACCAACTTAGCTCTTTTATTCTACGCTTAACAATAATTGCAGGTGGATAAAAACAGGGTAGTAGCAGCCTCTGCCGTAGTAAGCTTCAATATACACATGGAATAAAGCAACAGCCCTAGATACAACAATGGGAACCAACCACATTACACTTGGTTTGATGGAGAAGCTCTGGAAGATGTGAAAACTTTTACATACCTTGTCAGCATTATCGGTAAGCTAGGAGGATCTGATGCAGATGTGAAGACACGGATTGACAAAAAAGACAAGAGAAGGACAGCAATTCTACATATGAAAAACATCTGGCACTCAAACCAGCTATCAGCTAACACTAATATCACAATTTTATCTGCCAACTTCAAAAGTCTTTATTGTATTTAGCTGAAAGTCAGAGAACTTCGAGAAGTAACATCCAAGAGATATAGGTATTTATGAGTTGTAAATGTAAGATAATCCGTAACCGATGTCTAGACATCACCAGTAACAACTTAGTGTGGTGGAAGCGAAACAAATCAACGAACTCCGATCTGAGGAAGAACTTAAGAAAAGACGCTGTAGGTGGATAGGACATACATTGAGGAAATCATGAAACTACGTCACAAGGCAAGCACTTGCATGGAATACTCGACGTTAAGTTAAGAGAGGAAGACCCCAAAACACATTGTGTCGGGAATTGGAGTGAACATGAAAATGATGAATATCAGTTGAGAAGTAGTGTGTAGGGGATGGAGTATTTCCACGAATAGAATTTGTTGGAGAATGCTAGTTAGTGGCTTATAGTCTACTAGGGTAGCAGGCGAATGAATGAATGAATGATGAATATTTAAGAGTTAGAACCTATTAAATATCAGCTCCCCGCATGAAACTGACATACCAAATACTTGATGTCTTAATAAATGAAAAGTATACCACTAATTAGACATTCTCCACAATTTGCTTTCAATTCATTATCATTAATTAATCTTTCATTAAATAACCTAATAATTTCTTAGAATTTTGATTAATTTTAAGCTTATCAAAACCCTTTTTAAAATTGAATCTTCATTACAATTACTATCTTCCTATATGATTTTGTCAATCCTTTAACAATTTTAACTGGTTTAAAAGTTTTTTGTTTATGACATCCTACTTTTTAAATAGACCTATCTAATACTCATGTTTACTGTACTATACAATTTAAACTAATATTCTCGCTTTGTTTAAAGTTGCAATCTATTCTAAGTTTCAACTTTGTTTAACGTTGAGGACATGCAAGTTACTTGTATCTAATAGCTACTTGAAATTCAGTTGATTTATTTTAAAATAATAAATAATTAATTTCTCTTATAGTCGATTGTGCGCAATTTGTTTAACATAGGACTTATCGGTTATATATACCTACCGCATATTTTGGTTATACTACGTTTTCTGAGCTAGATGGTATAATTCAAGAGCATTCAACAACATTTTGCATGACTTCATTAACTCAAACTTCTGACAGAAATGAGCTGTGAGATTTTCACCACTTGTAACTAGCCACTTTTTCTGTCAACTTAGATTGGTTATTGTTGACACTTGTTCCGTTAGTTTTTGTGCATTTATTTTGATTCCCTTCCCTCTTGCCAAGCTTCCGAAAATTCTCTGGCTTACTTTTTATTCCATCTGTAAAAAATTACCACGTTATTAAGATCAAACTTCTGTTCTTAAATGCCCGTATATATTGATATATAAGAAGATATGCATCGGTATTTGACGGTCAATCGCTATTTATATAGGTGTAAATAAAACGGTCAGCTGCCTTATCCAACGTAGTGCTTATCACAATTACAGCAGTTTATATTTTGGATAACTTTCGGTTTGTTTATATTGTTATCGCATCATTTGATTTGTATACATTTAATTGTAGTGAATTAGTTGATTTGGGTATAACACTTACTACTGATGGTTTCAATAGTGTAGTCATAATTTCTGATGTTTTTCGTATATAGTAAATTAATCCGTTAGTTGGTTTCTACGTCTGATTTTGCATTTATTAATGATATTGAGCGGCATTTTTTGATGAAACTGCATGGATAACCGTTTTTCTGAAAGATAGTTATTAGATATTTTTCTTCATTTGTTCATTTGGTAGATGTGCTGCCATATGTTTTCACTCTTTATATTAGAGTTTAAACTCAATTGATTTTGTAAGTTATTGGATCATTTTACTTGTAATTAAGAAGTTGGTATGTGTGAATTATGTTCCGGTACACATGAGTCTTCAGTTTTTTTGTATTGCCTCTAGTGATTAGCATATTCAAGAATAATAGTATGTTGTTCAACTATCTGTACAATCTAAATTTCTTGTTATTAAAGATGTTTCCTATCAAACTGTAAGCATTTTCCATTCATTCCTTTTAATGATAACAACAAAAGTGTTGTCTATATAATGAATCTATAATCTTTGATTTGTTCATTAGTAATACCTACCATACACCATGTCTAGAATATTTTTCACTTCAAATCTTAACGTCTAGATAACTGCTAACTTGTTTAAATGTATTAATATAGTAAATTATAAGGCATTTATAATGTTTAATCTCAATACATGTAAATGATAAGTTATATATTTTAAAGAAAAAAAATAGAGAGTTTTATTGTTATTTAACTATTTTGAAAAAGCTAACTGACATTTTCATGCATGAACATAGAAAACAAATTTTATTTCCAACAATTTAAACAAAAATAAAAGAGAAAAAAATGTTTCACAACATCATGATATGATGTTCATCACCTTCTTCTACTCCTAACCCAACCCCCCACCCGTAATTACTTGTAGCTTAGACATTTTTGTTTATCTACTTAAATAGTATTCAATGTTTAATTTTTTTCCATTGAAAATCAGAATGAAATGGTATATTCCATGTTAAATTCTACTAATTAACTTTCTAACTATTATCTAATTAATTAAGTAAATGTTGACCTTTTCACTTAAATATACAAAATGTATAACATTTAAAAGAAGAAGAAGAAGCAAAAAAGCATTTTTCCACAAGTTTTGTTTTTTCTTCAAGTTAACATATGATAATGTTCAATGACGAATTAGATAGGAAACAGAAACAATCGTATAGTTACAAGTAGAATATTATTACCTTTTCATATGCGTAGTTTAAATTTAGATTGTTGTTTATAATAATGTAGTAGTTAGAATGTTTATTACTTGAGTGAAATTGTACTTATGAAGGTTTTTTTTGGCATGATATAATCAATTGATCGTTAGAATCATGTTAAATCATGTATTCTGTAATACATGCTACCATTGTAGGAGTGATTATGTGAATTACAGAATTCTATGAATGAAAGAATACATTCATAATTTCAACTCTATAATAATACAATAACATCATATTGATATCAGAAGTGATATACAAAAGACTCTTAGATCATTTGTTGGTTTGAGTTATATTACTTGTAATTTCCACTTTTGATTTTATATATTATTCATTTTAGAGATTTTACAACTGGAAACTTTGCAGAAGTATCATGCTTTCTTGATAATGAAATAATCTATTTGCCAAAACATTTGGAGCTTAGAATAACGTATAGTTCTTAGATATTTGAAGTAGTACCGATTTGTGTATAGGTCATTTTTTTAAGCCAATGAAATTTTATATGATTATAACATAGAAATCAGAAAGATGATTAAATGAAGCATGAAAATCGTGTAACCTTTCCGGTTTAGCGAAAATACTAATACAACTAATTTGTAAATCGTATTTTATTTCAATCATCTGTTTACTTATGATATCAGATTTACTATGACTGTTTGCGAATTGAAAAGTTGTAATCGGCAAAACACAAGTCACATGACAACTTATGCCTGTGTTATATTTTAATGACTAAATTTGTTTTTAAAGTAATGAAGACTATCCGTAGCTCAAGAGGAGGATGAAACTGCTGTCCAGTGCTCTTTATTTATCAATAATATTCTACCAACATCAATCTCTGTCAAATTCAACCAAGTAAAACTTAATGCGTCTACATAATCCATTTCAGTTCACTTAAACTTTAAAATGATGAAAGTGAAAGTTCTACTATTTGATGCCGGCCTAGTGGTGCAGAGGGTTGGGTGTTTGCCAACCTGAAGACCCCAGGAGGAAACCTGAAGTGTGCACAACTGAAGAGTCCCATACCAGGATGGAACAGCTGTCCGGTGCTTCGTGGTTTTCATTGCTACCTTATCAACATCAATCTGAAACGAATTCGATCAACTAAACTTATTTTGTCAATGCTAATATCACAAATTGATCTGAATAAGACAACCATTAATCACCTGGAAGCACTGGATAGCTGTTTCGTCCTAGTATGGGACTCTTCAGCAGTGGGTATCCACGACCCCGTCGGGGATTGAACCCAGGACCCCCTGCCTCTGCGAAGAGCACTTCACCATTGTACCTTTGAGTTTGCTCCTAACGGTTAATATTTCCAATTCAGTCAATTCGTGTTACGTTATGCGCGACCTCATCCATTGTCATCAATGTGTAACTGCCTCATACTGCTGAAGAGTCCCATACTAGGACGAAACAGCTCTCCAGTGCTTCCAGGTGATCACTGGTTATCTGATTCAGACCAATTGTGATATTAGCATCGGAAAACTAACTATCTCCACAACAACCTCCTTAACTTAAACTTATTTTGTTTATTTTAGTAATTCATATTATGCAACCGAATTATTAGTCTTAGTTATGTATCATTCCTTTCTGATCTCTTATTTGTTAAGATTAATACGTCTCTTTAAGCTATGTAATCAATCTAGTCCACATTGCTTCAGGACCTGTCATTGTTTTTAACTGTTTGCATTCGTCGCAGACTGATTTTGTTTAAATACCAGTAAAAACCAGGAAACACTGGACAGCTGTTTCGTCTTAGTGTGAGACTCGTTATTAATGGATGGTCGACGCGGCAAATCACAGAGTGATGGAAGTTTCGTTGTTTAAAACTTATCAAATACTGTGGAGAGTAAGGCGTTTGCCAACCTAAAGGCCTTATGTTCGAGTGAGTGTTGAACTCAAAGAAACACACTGTTTAGGAATCTCATACATTAATGAAATAGATGTTTATTGCTTCCCAGTTTTCAGTTGTACCCAATCGACATCAATTTGTGATGAGTGCAAACAGCTAAACTTATTACCTATTCATACAAAACCACTTCAATTCTGTAACTCATTGTCTTTATAAACACTTCATTAAAAACCATTTCATTTCATTTCAACTCTAACCTTATATATCTCTTAAAAAACGATGCATCCCCAGTAAATTTTTACTGATATTTGAATATTACACTAATTACAACTAATCGCCTCCCGTATGTTACTGCACAGAATGCAATGAATTTCAATGAATCCGATGTATTCCGAAAATAATAGTGTTCTGACGTCATTTACATTCATGAAGGAAACAAATTATATAGCATCTAATATCCATATAAAAGGAATGGAATATTTTTTTTAACTTTGTTTTTATTTGATTAGTTGAGAGATTTTTTACCAAACTCATTTAACATTGTCTGACTGAATAATGATTTTAAAAGTTCTCATTATCTGTAAGCATCACATGTTATTGGTTGAAAAAAAACTTGATGAAATTGTATTACAGTAGATTAACTGTCTAAATTAAACTAGTCTAAGTGAAAGCCATTAGTTTACTGAAATTGAATGCAATGTTATCATCAGTATCTACAAGTCTTAAGGTCAGAGTATTTGTAAATTTTGAAATGTATGTTGTTATATTTTGATATGGTCGGCTCTATCGCCAATTGTTATGTTTAAGTATGTTCGACTCAATTACAATCGTATATCAAAAATAGTGAGACCTTGATATCTACCAATCTGTGCCTATACGCGTCTACCCGACAACTACTGGTCCCCAAGCCAGAATGAAGAACAAACGATGGATCATCCAATCAGACAAAATCAGAATCAGAATCATGTTATATTTCGTACATTCTTTTATATAAACAGTAAATCAGACCACCCATCGAACCTATTAGGAGCTTAACATTAATACAAAACAATGGAGATAATAGCAGTGAATAGGAGTAACTTGTATACAACTAATTAACTGTAGTTCATAATAAGAGACAATATACTAGCAGCAAATATACTAAACGGGAAGATAGGGTAAGAGGAACGTAACTTTGATAGAAATGTAATGTCTACGTTTTCCACAATTAAAATAATTGAAATAATATTCGAAAATACAGTTCTGACAATTTGTTACTCTTTTTAGTCGCCCAACGTAACATATACAGTTTAAGCATTTATGATACAAACGAAACATTATTTCAGTAATTCTACTTTCCTTATTTATTGATCATGAACATTTAGCTTCATTTACATTAACGACAACTATCATATTGTTACGATACAGGTGGCGTGAACAAATTAGAGCAAACGTAAGTTATAACAACTAGTTTCAACAACTAGTTTTTTTTTCTATTTTATCTTCTTCAGTAAATTCCTTCTTTTTTATAGCTTGAACAAAAAGATTGTCAGTATTGAATATTGAACAAGCAAATTTAAAGTAGAGCAGTTTAGACAAAAAGAGAAACAAAAAAAATTCATAAAATAATAAAGTACAAACAAATTAGATCGGTTATATTTAATGCAATTTACAACAATAAAAATGTAGTTAGTTAATTGAATTTGCAAATACAAAAACAATAGAAAGAAAATAATGTAAGAAGATGATACAAGTCAGATGGTACTTTGAAAATGTGAAAAAATAATTACAACTGTTGTTGTATTTCTATTTTGTAGTTTACATGCTACGTACAGATGGTTTTACAACAATAAAAGTAACTATGAATGGATTCGTTAGATATTTTGAGAGAAATGTTTAATGTAAGAACCAATTACTATTTTAAATACAAACGTTTTTGCGGTAATTCACTGTTGGTGCTTATTAACAAAAGATGTATTACATTAAACAATTAATTTCAAGTAGGAGACTTTGATAGGAAATCATACTAGACGTTAACAGACATACCTAGATGGAGGTATTTTCAAAGCTGTGAAATGCTACATTCATTGTTATTTAACGACGTTGACGCATGACCTTGCAGTATATTGTGCAGAAAACAAATTATCGAAGAAATTAATAAGTCGATGAATGCCTGATTTCCCCGTATGAAGTATGAGCCGCCAACCAGAATTTTTTGACTAACTCTATTATGCGACTTACTTTACACCTCTTCACAAGTGATCTTCATTCTCATCATTTCTCCCTCCAGTTCCCAGTACAATGTATCCTTCGGCCTTCCTCTTTTCTTTTAACCTTGAAAAACTCTATGCTAGAGCTTGTCTTATGACGCAGTTTGATTATTTACTGATTGTGTATCCTATCTACATCCACTAACTTTTACTAATTAATTCCTGTGTTGGGAGTTGGTTTATTTTTCCGCCAAAAAAATTGTTGCTGATAATATCTGGCTAATGGATCCAAAGTATTTTACACAGACAGTTGTTTACAATCACTTTCATCTTTTGGATGGTGCTTTTCGTAGCTCCCCATACCAGTTTCAGCTCCATGCAACAGAACTGTCTTCACATTTGTATTAAAAGTTTCGACATTAATGTTGACTGACGGTTAGTGTTCTAGATGTTTTCAGTAGTAGAAATGTCTCCCTTGCTTTGCTACTTCACACATTCATATGTTCATCAGACCCTCATTGTTAATCATTTATGTTGTCTAAGTATGTAGAGGTTTCCACATCTTCCAGAATTTTTCCGTCAAGTGAAATTGTGTTGGTGATCGTTGTTTTGTTTCTAAGGATCTTACTTCTCCCCTTGTGAATGTGTATGCGTACATTGACGGGGCTGTCACTACACTGTTGGTGTTTACATGCATTTGTAGTAATGCGTGTCAGATAGAAGAGCTATGTGTGTCATCTGTGAAGTCGAAATCATATAGATGCACCCAGTTTGTCCACTGTATTCCGAGTTTGCCTTAAGATGTTGTAGTTTCCACGACGCAACAGACGCAGTATAGTATGTTGAGTTTTGCCAAATCATGCAAATAAATGTTTTCTAACAAGACAAAGGAGGACTTCTCTGAGTGAATTCTACGTGAATTGATCTATTGAAGTATTTCAAATGTAAAAATACACTTATCGAAGTATATCAATGAATGATTGAGTCAGTCTTCTCTTATTTGATAGACCATCTAGCTCAATAAGATCGTGTCTCCAATAGGTCTGAATTAGACAACTATTAACTATCAGAAAGCAATGGGCTCTTCAGTAGTGTCCATTCACGACCTATCCAGTGTTCGAATTCAGATCTTTCTTGCACTATGCGATTGGTTTGTTATACTATTTTTTTTCTATTTCTGGCTGTCTACGGTAGTCTAATTTAGACTATTTCGTGACATCAAATTAACATTTAACGATTTCTACAACAACCAGTTACAATCAATAATGTCAGTTACACTTATACCGCCTTACAGTAACAAGGTGATAATCAAATTATTACGTAATGAACTATTTTTCAATTATATCAACCTACTGACTTATTTACATCATAAAATATTTAGCGACACTTAATAGTTGAAAATTTCAACTGATGAATGTTAAAAAATTTTGTTTTCAAAGAAAAATACATTTAACTACATTTAATTGTTCAATTTTACTTTTTTTTGTTTATTTAAATGACCTCATATTATCAACATCAACAAACCATTAATAACTACCAATAGAAATGTATCATTATTAACCTTAGACTGAACTGAAAATGTTTAGGCTAGTTTTATATACCTAAGAGACCAATTCAATAAGCATATTAGTTGATTCATATGGAAAAAAATTAAGGTATGGTCTTAACAAGAACAAATACTATATAAATACATATCCACTTGCTGAAATGAAAGATATTTAGAGTTAATTTAACAGTTAAATTTAGTGTATCGATACTAGTTGAATTCAAGATATAAATTTTGTCCCATTTGAGACTTATCATTTGAATATATTAACATTTTAACACTGTAACCTAATACTGTTCGCTTTAAAATGGTTTCACTTTACCTTAATCTATTGAGTTCAAATAGACACTTAAATGAAATTATGAGTTAGTTGAAATGCCTAAATAATATACATATTAATGCTTATCACTAGTAAGAATCTATTGGTGAATACTTAAACATTTGAGAATCAATATTACGATACTATAAACATTAAGTATGATCATCTGTAGAAAAATGAACATATAATGTTTCTTGACATTCAAACATTTCTGTGAGTCCTCTACCTAGTTAATTCGCATAACAGTTACTTTCACGATTACAGTTGTATTCCAGTAACTCATCACTTGGTTGACGTTTGTCCGAATTTTTGTCTCTAATCAACACTACTCTACATCCTGATTAGCAGACATTTCAAGCACTCAAAAAGGAAATAATAAATAATTTATAGATAACAAGTTTTCTATTAACATCAAACACCTCTTTGCATCCTGTTGTTTGTATTTGTCACAGAAAGATCTCGACTGGGCATCACCACTGATGATTAAGTGTTCGTTCCCGAAACCTGAAGGTGCCGAGCTCGATTTCCTGGGATAATCTGGAGTTAACACTACTGAAGAACTCCATATTAGGATAAAACAACTGTTTAGTACTCTTTATTTTTCAGTAGCACAACCAATATCAATCTATGATGAATACAAACATTAAATTAAGTGTCCACACCCTATATAGTCACCTCAACTACAACTTTTTTCGCCTGTATGTTGTGCACAATAGTCTCGACGATATTCATCTATTTTTAGAAATAGTAACTAGAATTTTTAGACTTAACTATTATTAATTCTGTAGTGTCATATTAAGCAGAGGTCATACTGAGTAGCATAACTCTAATCTGTCCTCTTGAGCTACAAATCTTCTATAACATTTCCGATGAAAAACATTCTTAACAAAATGTCATACGACAAATGAGACCAAATAAATCCCAGTCTATATGTCTATTAAATGAAAGTTATTACGTAAATTTGCTTAATTATATATTTTGTGATATGACATTGTTACAGTTCACAATTAGGATAATACGAAAATATGTCTAAATAAACTGTATCAGTTAAATAACATTTAATGTAATTGGATATTGTGGAGATTGTTGAAAATTTTCAATCTGTAATCCCGAATCGGTCTGAGTTACACAATAATTGAATATCAGGAAGCATTTGACAGCAATGTCGTTCTAGTATGGGACTATTCAGAAGCACGCATTCATGACCCACTAGGGAATTAACAACCATCACAGCACCCAATAAAAATCAATATCAGCTCACTAGTAACTAATTTTGGGAAACTATTCCCGATGTTCTATGGGTGTTATGACGCGAGAAAATTGGGTGATTGGTGGGTGACCGAATGCCAATCACTAATGCCTAGTTGACAGTTGCGAGTCTGCCCTGTGCCCACTTAGTCCCTAGCCGAAATAAGAAGAATGCGAGCCAATAGATCAGACAGACAGAATCGAATCGAATCATATTGTATTTCAAGCATTCTTTTATATATACATAAAATCAGACCACACAGCAAACCAATTAGAAAATTAACATGAATACAGAACGAGGGGAATAGTGGTAGTGAGTAGGAACAACTTGTACACAACTAATTGACTGTAGTCCATAACAAGAGACAATGTAATAACAGTAATTATGCTAAATAGGAGAATAGGGCAAGCGAAGCGTAACAATAATAGAAACAAAATGTTTACATTACAGACAGTTTGAATAATTGAAATAGTGATCTCAAAACACAGTTCTGAAAGTTTGTTACACTTCTTTGTGGTCCGGCCTAACAATGGGAAAGACGTAACTAGTGGAGTCCAACTATGTCGATTGTGTGGTAGTTATTCACTAACGAAAGTGGGTGAGATCGCGTAAATGTATTTTAAATTGACTGAATTAAAAATATCAACTATTGGAAGCTGGCTCAGTGGTCTAACGTTTAAATGTTATCTGTGAAACCTGAAATTCCTGAGTTTGATTCGTTTCTGCGGTCGTGAATGTGGACCGCTGGAGAATTACATACTGTCCAGTGACAATCTGTAGTTTTCAAGTGTTGTCTAATTTAGACCAATTCGTGATTTCAAATTGGGAAAAACACGAATGTAGTCGTTTATTGTAACCGGTATAAGCTAATCATTCCATTGTCACTAAAGTCATTTAGACATTAAAGCATAGTTTTCAGTTTGTTATTATTTAACAAAATATACATTTTAGGATAAATTATAACAATAATAACCTTAGTTTTATCATGCACTGATTCATTTAGTTAAGTAATAGGTATCACTATTGATTGGATGTTTTGCCGTTGAAAGTCAATCAACCAATACCTGTTACCCATCGTGAAGCATAAGCCGCCGACTAACATTCCCCTACCAACTCTGTCATGCGCTATCCTTCATACATTTTCCCATGTGTTATTTTTTATTTTCATGTCAGCCTCCGATTCCCGACAAAATGTGTCCTTGGATCTTCCTCTTTTATAGCCTTGAGGATTTTATGTTAGTGATTGTCTTGTGGCACAGTTTAATGATTTCCTCAATGTGCAATCCTTATACTTCTAGTGTTTTTTTTAATAATTTCTTACTCAACTGAATTTCGGTCGATTTGTTTTCTGTTACAGTAGATTGTTACTGATGGAGAGCCAACCAACTTCCAGCTAAGGAAGGAATCAGGAAATAACACTAGAGAAGAATAAGATATGCATTGAGGAAATCATCAAACCGCATAGTAGTCTATAGAAAATCTTGTAATATACTAGGTCGTTTACTAGTTAGTATTCATTAGCTAATGTTACCTGCAATTTTTAAAGGACTGATGGTTATTACAGGATTTTAATTCATATCGCTTTAACTTTACAGCTTAATTTGCTATGTAGCCAATACTACTTAATGATTGCTACAAGTTCGAATCCTACAGAAATTTACAACTGAGCAAAACTGAGATTATAACTTTTCACACTGTTATTTTAGAACAAAATTCACTGATAAATTTGCTGTTTACAAGTAAAAACTTATTATGACTGAAACAGTGAATAATTTGTCGACATATGACACAAGAGAACTTATACATTTCTATGCATCTATAGAATAGAATATATCGTTAAGAGCTAAACGGTAGTGGAGAAATAAGTTTTATTGATATGCAAAAGGTGTGGTCTAATCGAAAGTACCTTTTTTCGAAAACAGTCACCGTAGCTGCAAACATGATGTATTCATATCATTAATAGACATACTAAATCATATGTCTACGCCTGAACTAAACAAACTTAAGGCATTTTAATATTTTTATGGCTATTTGAAACTACTTTTCATTATTGACTAATATTAATCATGAAAAGTGAAAGTAGAGAGATTCAAATAATACCAGCTTAATATTGTAAAATGATTGAAGTTGGAAACTACGTATTACTCGTGTATGAGTGCATCGTAACTCTCATAAAACTTGATAGTCCTGTTTTGTTGTGACGTTAACTTTTAGAACTACGGTTATTTCAGAAATGGAAATAGACAGTGTTTTGTAAGTTGCAATTTGATATATGTTCATGATAATATACTAATTTTAAAACTTGCTTCTCAGTTAAAAATAAGCATAAATTTTATGAGAAAGCAGTATACTAATAAAGTAATATGACAATCTTTTTAACTGCCTACAAAATAACTAGGTTTCTGGTCACTGTCCGTCCTAGATACATACGAAAACAAGATTTGGTAACCAACCTAACGGATAATATAGAATTTATTTATTTACGGCAAAGAAAATCTGATTGATGCATTACTGATGTGATTTTATCAGTAGTAATTGGTTACATCTACATTTATTAGACTATGAGTCATAGTTTATCATTGACCTGAATTTATTCCAGAAAGTATGATTCATTTAACATTCGTTTATCTGTTTATTAACTATTGTGTTTACTGAAAATCAGTCTTGGAAATATATAATAAATCATTTACCTTAGATATGCAATTATGTATCTAGGTATGTAATGAATTTCACTTGTTATGTTTTGTGTTACAATAGAAGTGCTAAACCAGTTTCGTAAACAGTCATCAACAAAAGGTAGGCGGTTAAAAGTTTCCAAGTACCAATTATGAATTGTGTTTTAATTTTAAAAGTAGCCAAAAGTTGATTTCAAATGTTTTATTTTAAGGATCTTTGTGGGACGTCCCATCCTACAGTTCTAAACTAGACTTTATTCACGAAAAATATTCTATTCTAGCTGATGGAGGTGAGAATTGTGCCATTGATACTAGTACAGTGGGGCGAATAAAGTAGCGTTCTTTATGAACAACCTTGGTTAGATTCCCAGGTAGAATCAAGAATGCACACTGCTGACGAGTCCTGCACTATATTCAAACACCTGTTTAGTACTTCATGGTTTTCGCTATCATCCAATTGAAATTAATCTGTGACGTATGCAATCAACTGAACTTTATACCTATCTTCACAAAAATACCTCAACTCAATGTTTATTTACACGTAACCTCACATTAAAAATGCTATAATGCACATTATCTGAAGTTTTAAATAAAATGTTTTGTAATCTAATACGCTCTTCGTTTCTTGACTGAAAACGTTACAGATTGATGTTGGCAGAGTACCATTAAAACCCGAGGAGCACTGAACAGCTGTTTCGTTCTAATGTGGGACTCCTCAGCATTGCGCATCCCAAATATCACCTCAGGGGCTTCAGGTTAGCGAGGACGTAACCCTCTGCACCACTGGGCAGACATCCGATTTTCACGAAAATAACCATCTTAGTTCATATATTGTTACCAATGATATATATCTATTCAAGAGTTTCAATGACAAGAATTTGGACAGTGTCATTTTTAGTCTTTGACAAAATATAAATTATTATAACCAGTGTGATATTAATCTAGTTACGAGTAACGTTACAAACAACAATTGTAGACGACAACTATAGTTATGAACTTTAACAGAAATTGAATTTCTTTTAGTAACCATGTTTTTTTGGTAAAGTAGCAAACTATTTGAAATAAAACACTGATATATTGATTGAATCCTGATTAGTATATTGTCTGTCCAATCATACTACTCATAAATAATTACATTCTCTTATTTGGTTTACGTTTTTGTCAGGCAAAACATATTTATTTATTGTTCAACAATGTTCTAAAGTGATTAGCTTGTAGACGGAAGACATATGAGTTCATTTTACAATTGCTAGAACCGACAAGACCTAGTTTTTATGTTTAGTTTCCAAAAAAATTGGATATACATATTTCAGAAAATGATACAGTGCAAGTTTTTCATTAGTTTACCTAAATCTGATAGGCATCTAATAAACACATGTAAACTTGCTCGAGGAGAAGTTGACAAAATGTTCGTATGACTGATAGTGTTAGATGAGTTTTATTATAAAAACTTAATTGAAAAACATTTCAATTAGTAATGGCTTTTTAAAAATCAGTATTTATTTATTTGATATAGAAATAGTTCAGTGACGTTCATTCGTTACAGAGGTAATTAAAAGAGTTCTATTAATCCCTTTAGAAAATTCCTTTCCTTGAAATTTTAATAGTTGTTCTACATGCCGACATATTAGAATAAAACCACTTTTAGAAAAAAAAGGAAGTTGTTTAATCATGTGTTTGTAAGACATCAATATTTTCAGGAGACTCATTTTATAAAATCCATAAAATATAACAGTGAAAGGTGAAAAATATAATATCATCTACCAACTTAGGTAGCATAATTTTAAACAAATGAACACTCATTACATCTAAGTGGACAGGAATTTAACTGGGAAAGCATCAACATTTTAAATAAAGTGATCTTAAAGGTGTCAAAGAATTTCTAAGAGTGTTTGATATGCAATGTGAAGTTGTAATATGTAGTAACAAAGAGCACGATCATGAAACCTATGAAAATAACAATTCACAGAATTTGTAACTAGGTGTTGTAGAGATTGTTAAATGTGAATTCAACATCACAAATTGGCGTGACTTAAACAACCACTAAAAATTAGAAACTAGCACTGGATAGTTGCTTTGTCTTAGTACAGGGCTTTTCAGTTTGAAAATTCATGAGCCTACAGAACATTCAGTCTAGATTTTCTTTTGGGTTAGTAGATACACATTCCTGAAAAGTCCTGCACTAAGCTGGGACGGCTGTCTATTGATAATTTTTGATTTTTAGTGATTGTCTAACTTACGCCAGTTCTTCAAATGGAATTCAAACCTAGCAATTTTATTAGAATTATAATATTTCGTTTCACGTTATGAATCGCTAATGATGTTGTTCAGAATCACAACGAAAGCTCAGTAACAAAACCATTAAGCTTAAAGAACGGGCCTACACTAAACCCACTGATCTACATACGTCATGCAGGATTTATGAAGTAACAAACTCATCAGTGTCATTTATTCAACGTTGTTATATATTTTATTTAAATTAAACACGCACCATTTCATCATCAGCTAGTATTGTGTTATTAAGCAGGTGAGTATTGGACATATTCGATATATGTCCTAACCATTACAGTCAATGAAGTTTTACAACCTCATCTAATGATTCGCCATTTTTTCCAACTGCTCGGTGTCTAACATAATTATTGGCTACTCAGTCATTCAATGATAAACGGGCAGTACTCCTAATTTTTATTTGATCAAACGCCAAAAGCCTGTGCATAACTTTTATTTTCAAAGTCTATGTTTTGCATCCATTCGTTTATACAGAACGGACTGCCTAGCACTACAGTCTTTATTTCGTTGAGAGACAGATATCTCGACTACACCACAAGTGATGCAAGTCAGCTAAAGATAACTGAGTTGATATAATCCATGTTAGAGTTTCTTCAGAAACCGGGCTGATGAAACTTCCGAATTAAGTAGAGTGGTTTACTAATGCAACTACTTAATTTCCTATAACCAATCTAGGCAATGATACAGACTAGTCCTAAAGTAACATCTTATATTTACAAGGACAGGATTGCATCACAAGTACTCTTTGATTGTTACTCATGGTGTTCATGAGACTTTGCAGATTACCAACATCATTTAATCAAACTATATCGTCTGTGTATCCTCATAACATAGGTAATAAAGTTTTTTTATTAAACGCCAAAACAACCTTTATAAGTTTCCATTCTCAGACAAACTACTTATTTATTTTACTATGAACTACTACATTATTGAAGCAGACTGTTAACTATTCAACACAACAATCAAATGAATCATTTATTATAATATATAAGCTGTACTGAAATTTCTATATATATATATATATATATATATATATATATATATATATATATATATATATATATATATATATTACACATTTAACTTGCCTTTACAACGTAAGTTATCAACCAGATACGTCAGTAGATACTAAATAGTAATCCACTTTTATGTGTTTATTAAAATAAACTGCATACGCTTTCAATCATGATTATTCCATGTATTTGTGAAAGCAAATAAAATTACAATGGTTAGCAACTGGTAAATCTTACAATTTATCCTAAAATTAATTATTAATTATTCACTTCTGATTGGTTAACTTAAATAGACTAAGTGATTTTTATATTTAAGATATTTTGACCAATAGTAAAATGTTATTACTTTTCTAAGTTGGATTGTGACTGGCAAGTGGAATCCTAAATGCGTGTTTCATTCTGTTTAGAATTGGATTGGCTGTATGTACGTGCATCTTAATGTCGATGTTCACACTGGGATTCGAAGTAGGTCCGCTTCGTGTCAAAGGCCATCGCGTCCACCTGGGATGCAGGTACATCCATCTGAAGAGTCCCAAATAGAACGAAACGTGCTTCCTGGATTCCGCTTGCCAGTTAAAATCTAACTTAAACATTACTTATGATTAATAGCTATACCGAGGCAACCCACTTAGAATTCACATAAAGCAACAGAGGCTGATCATTTTCAGTCCATGATTAATCAACAGCAAGATACAAACTCATCCTAGTTAATGTTATATAATTGATTGGATTCGTCACGAACTGATGTGACAAATCTAATTTAATATCGATTTTCACAAAACCACCTCACTTTAATTACATTAATCAGCTCACTTAAGATGTTCCTGAAGCTCTAATAGAAATTCGTAAATGGTGAGGTTCAGATTTGTCTCACTAGATCATAAATTGGTAGTAGTGCGAATTCTTTCAATTAATGCCGGCTCACTGGTGTAAAGGGTTAGGCATTTACCAACCTGAAGGATCTAAGTTATATTTCCTGGTGAAATCGAGGGTGAGCACTTCTGAAGAGTTTCACACCAGGACAAAACAGCTGTACAGTGCTGCTTGGTGGTACTCTACCAACATCAATCTATGACGAATCCAATCAACTAATACTGAATACTATTCTTCATAAAACCACCTTAATTCAATGCATATTACTTATTTTGATTGTGGTTATTCAGAAAATTCATCAAACAAACACACTAATGGTTATGAAAAATACGCATTACTATGCTTGAATGATTCATTCTATATAAGAATCTCTTGACTTATATTAGAAATGTTATGTCTTTACTGTTTGTAATCTGTTGATTTATGTTACAAGATTAAACTAAAGGCAAATATTGAAGTTATATTGGTCCATAATGTTTGTTTACAATAAACGTTTGTTTTTTCACTTTGAAAAGTAAAATGAATACGACATTTAATGAAAAAAAAGCATACAATGTCATCTCAATATATTTATAATGAATCATTGTTTACATTAGAAACAAATTCATCAAAACAAGGAATGAAAACAACTTTGAGTTGATAATAGAGCATTTAGTGATATTGAGGTTATTTATATTAGCTTATAAATTAGGTAGTTATGTTTATATACTCTTACTGTTAGCAAGTCACTATCCTTCATGTTGTTGATGGTTCTGTAATTTAATGGCAATTCTTCATTATTAGTTGCTGTTTTGCAAATATATTTTCAATAAACAATATAAGTATAATAATATTTGAAATAATCTTAGCAATTGAAATTTATAGATTCTAATGGTTCACCAAACACTGACTTTTTCATGGTAAATCAAACATAGTTCAGTTTAGATGGAGAATGGTATTTTAATCGATTGAATATTTCGCAGATTGATGTTGTCAGGGTACCATTGAAAACCAGGAAGCACAGAACTGCTGACTAGTGGAGTTCAAACTTGTCGGAAGTAAGACAGTTATCACCAATGACATAAGATGGTAGTCAGGCTATATCACAAATCGATAGAAGTGGAAATTCTATCATTGGATGCCGGTTCAGTGGTTTAGATGGTTAGGTGTTCGTAAACCTGAAGCTTCTATTGCGGAATCTGGGGTGTGCACTACTGAGAACTTTCACAATAGGACAGAATGGCTGTCAAGTGCTCCCTGGTTTTTAGTGGTACCATGTCAACACCAATCTGCTTCCATCATGTCAGAAATATGTGGCATCTCTGATTTGAAGTTCCCTGCATTAATATAATCATGTATTGACATGTCTGAGTGTGTTACTGCCTTTATCTGCATTTAATTATCATCGAGTACAATGACAAGTTAAGCCTAAGAATATGAGTGGGGATGGTTGAACAGCTAGACATATAATTAGGAAATATGTGTACAACCATTAGCTCTACAGTGCTCACTGACACAAGCAACAGTAAAACAGTATTAAATTAGCTTTTTTTTTAACGTCCTTTTTCTTCTATTCTTCTTAATTTTTTAAAATCATTTTTTACCTCGTGGTTGAATCGTTTAAATAATTTTCCATTTATCCTTACGTAACTGCTAGTAAAATATTTTTCCAAATGAATTACCAGTTTGCATTAAAACTTACTTCCCTCGTTGACAGTTTTTGTTTTCATTATCATTAGTATTTTTCTAACATTTTAGTGTAATTAAAACCTGTCTGGCTCTTTTGTGTATTTTCATATCACGAAGTGATTTGAATTAGACAACCATTAATCACCTGGAAGCACTGGACAGCTGTTCCGTCTTAGTATGGGACTCTTCAGTAGTGCGTATCCACAACCCTGTCGGGGGTCGAACCCAGGACCCTATGGCTCCGCGACGAGCACTTTACCATTGGACCACTGAGTCAGCTCCTACGTGTGTAATTCATGTTCCATAATCATAACATTTGTCTATTCTTTAACTTGATATTGTGTAACCAGTCGGTTTAATATCAACATATCCTTATTGTTTCATTCATGATTTATGACCTGAATGTATACTAGAGTGAAATTGTTGTCTACCACTTTCTGGGACTCAACTGCATAATTCTATCTAATCTCATTACAGGACTACATTATATTCCTACATTATACAACAGAGGAGTTACCTGTGAGTAAATAAAGCCCACTGTGACTCATCAGATGTAAAATAGGACATAATGCAGTAGATAAGACACTATACATAAATACTTGTCATAGTTTTATTTATCTATGATGGCTATGTGTTCAACCGACTTGTAGGACTATACCTCTTTTTGTAATTTACTAAAGGTAATGTTTATGATTGTTTATCAAACTAATAAGCTAAAGCGGATATGTTATGCTTGATAAACCACTCTATTGTTTTAAGGTTTCTTTGAATACACGGGTGTCAATAATTCACGTTTACATGTATAAGTCATGTTGAGCTAGAAAACAATTTGGTATCTAATGTATACAATCAAAAAGTTTATCAAACTATTCAAAGATGTCATCTAAAATCTAAGATAAATTTACCGTCAAATATTTAGTTACACTTACTTGATAGTAGAATGACAATTCAATAAGCTGATAAAAATGATTCATATCATGAGTTGATCCAATCAACAAAATAGTTATAAACAATTATATACTTATAAGTTAGTAAAGGATAGAGAACACAACTTACATGTTTCACAGATCAGGTACAATTTAGTATAAACTGTATCATCAATCAATTTTCTCTATCACAAGCCTATCCTAAGTATCGTTATTCAGTTAAGTCAGTTGCATAACTTTGTTATATTCTTTATCACCCAATAGAAAAATAAATACAATTTAAAATTTATCATGTCAATCATTTAATCTTTCAAAAGTCATATGGCCTTGTTTTCTTTTTTTTTTGTTGTTTCTTTTTTCTTAGTTTCATAAAACAATGAGAAACTAAATAACATTAGCAACATGATTGGCAAGTGGAAATGGTTAATAAGTTAGTTTAAATATTGTCATTTCTAAGGTAGATGATCTAATCAATTCTTAACTGTGATAAACATCTAAAATGTAAACATTTAAAACAAAAGAAAAAAAAGAGTTAAATGAGAATTATTGAAATAATTTGTTGAATTGATTCCTTTTTTTGTCTTTTACAACGAACTTGTAATACATTCTCTATTGATATTTTATTACGTAACTAATTTTCCTGGAAATTAGTCTAGTGTCTAAGCATCAATAGACATTTAGCATAAACATGTACCTATCAATTATTAAAGTTGTGTATTATGTTCTATTTTATTCAATGTTAACTAGTCAAATTATTTAAATACTAATTGAAAAGTTGAACATTTGTTGATTGTCAATGATTTAAATTTGTTCTAAGATTTACAGGAAGATAAATATTTTCAAACTAAAATAAAGGTTGTACCTTTTTTTCTCACTAGAATATAGTTACTGCATGGTGTTTTTGTGTGATCATGTAAAAGATTGTACAGTGTAGTTGTAAAAATTATGATAGGTTTATATAAATTTATCAAAGTACTTTCATTTTGCATATGATAAAATGTACTTATAATTCTTTAGTGAATTGAGGTGCTTTGAGCTCGTCATAGATTCATGTTGGTAGAATACAAATGATTAGCAAAGGGCACTGGATGGCTGCTTCTTCTAGCATGAGACTTTTCACTAGTGCCCACCCTCGATTTTACCATGGAATCTAACCCAGGGACTTCAGGTTGACGAACGTTTAACCCTGTACATCACCGGGCCGCTATCGAACGGTCGAATTCTCACTTCCGTCAATTTGTGATATGGTGCGACTATTGCTCATTGTCACTGATGATAACTGTCTCCCTTTCGACATGTCTGAACCCCACCAGTTAGGTTTTCTTACTAGAGCTTCATGAATATTTTGATGTTAGTCGTTAGTAAGCTGATTATTGGAATCGAAATAAGGTGGTTTTGGGGAAATTAGTGTTAAGTTTTAGTTGATTGAATGCGTCACAGAAAAGTAACAAAATTTTACTACTGGCCTACTATCACCAACGACAATGAATGAATGTGAGAATTCTACCTTTGGATGTCATCCTAATGGTGCAAGAGGGGGTTAAGCGTTTATCAACGTGAAGGCCCTGTGTATGATTTCTTGGTGGAATCGAAGGTGAGTACTGCTAGTGAGTCACATAGTAGAACGAAATAGCTGTCTAGTACTTTCTACTTATAATTAATATTCTACTAACATCTATCTGTGACGAATTCAATCAACAATCCTTTAGTGGACATAGAAATGTTTGTATGAATGAAACTTCTCATCGCCAACTCCCAACTTTTCTAGTCTACCGCCTTTCTCAACTGGTTAAATAAAAAACTTACTCTGTATATAGATTCAGTCCACTTGTTTTAGTAGAGTATATAAACTATTAATTTCTGAAAAATATTACCCGTTTTTCCTAACGATGACCGATAATAATCATAAAGCTAATATTATGAGAATTGATTCACGTGTAGTCACGTCTACTGAGAACTCATGTCCAAAGTAAATTAACGTTAGTTGTGTAGTCATAATAGTTACTGACTTTTAGTAACTAAGAGCTGAAACTATGTTTATAATTGAGTGATTTATGAGTAAATAAAATATCGTATTGTATTAAAATATCACAAAAGTAAATATTTCGTACTTTCTCATTAAGAAAACTTTCAAGAATTGCGAATTACATTAGGTCATATGAACCAACGAAGGGTGAAATAAAAATTTCTTAATTACCCCAGCGCTTAATTAACAGGTTTTAGAATATTGATAGATAATGCTGATTGATCTACTAATAAAGAGAATAATAAACAATTCTAGGTGTTGAAGATTAAATATGATTGTAGTTTATGGGTAATCATTTAGTTTATCCCGTTCACAAAATGTTGTAACATTTTCTAGAAGTTTTCAAGTAGTGTATCTTATATAATCATAATGTGTCATCGTCACATTTTATGGTCATTAAAGCTGATAATCATAAAATGTGTGCTAGTAGTTTGTCTGGCCGAATAATTCCCCATTATTGCTGTCTAAAGATCTCGTTAAACAGATGAGGAATCATAAGTGAAATGACACTGTTGAAATCGCATTACTGTACATTACCAGAATTATTTGAATTGTAATTCTGTTAGTCAGGTACTCAACGGTAATACGCAGCATTGTTTCCTTCGAATTCTAATCAGGTTATTCACTTTAAAATTAAAATTAATTTTTAATCCTAGTGAACGGAATAGTATACAGCAAAGATAACCGTTAAACAGAAACAGAGTTTAGAATGTTTGGTTTGGATTGTGGCTGGTAAGCGGAATCCAGGATGCATTTTTCGTTCCATGTGGGACTCGTCATCCGAATGTGCCTGCTCGAAACAAATTGAGTTCAATTTACAGTGTGAATATGAGCACTGGGATGCAGGTATGTCCAACTGGCAAGTCCCAAATAGGGCGAAACATGCGTCCTGTATTCTGCTTGCCAGCCACAATCCAAATCAAATAGAACTTGTAAATAATCGCTATATCGAGGCAATTCCCTCAGGATGAACACATCGCAACAGAGACTGATCAACTTCAATCCATAAAAAAACAATGGGAAGATTGAAATGCATTCTGATCATAGAGTTTGAATTGCTGCTGAGAAATTAATTGTGTATAATGTCAGCTTCAATAAATTTATACGTCGATTGAAATGATCAACGTAACTAGTCAAATAAATAAATCTTAACTAAATGCATACCTAAACAAACGTTCGGTCGAAGTCTATTATGCATTAATAAGTTATATTTTCAACTAATCGGATCTCCTTAGTAAATTTTTGACAGCTAAGGAAATCTCTACCCATCAAGCAAAGTCATATAGGCTTTAACCAATAATTAAATTTATGAAGTTAATAAAATCTTTACGTTGTGAACTAAATGCCAACCAAGACACTGCATCAATGCATGAAATCAATAACTGCTAGTCTGAGTCATGTTAATAGATGTGAATTACTTGGGTGCGGTCAGTGCTAATATCATAACGATCAGTTGAAGTCTTTGAATGATATAGCTCAGAATCGACCACACTGTTGTGGGTGCATTCACACCTTGTTTTCTCTTAAATTGTGAACTGAAAATGATTTTACACCTTACTATGAAGTAATTCATTCTCGATGGACCATATTCTATATGTCCACAGTTTCTTGATGCAATCAGTGAACTAACTGCTACATCTACTAATTTACTGCTCATCTTTCATATATATATATATATATATATATATATATATATATATATATATATATATATATATACTATCCTTAACAGTTCATATGATCCGTCAAGTAAATAATTACTGGTAAAAGAATGAAAAACATTATCAGACTTTTGTATTTTATTCATTTAGGCAATATATAATCAAGATTTGTGGTAAACATTCTATGAGTTATTCCCATGAGACAGAACTATTTCAATTAGAACTAGATCAATACAGTTGATTTAGTTTTTGAGGTTACTTCTGTTTCATAATTTCATGTGAATTTACAATAACTTCAGAAGCATAATAATCCCACATGACATGTATGTTGAGTTAACACGAGTATACAACATTTGTTTTGTTAGTAGAAAGATTGGTACAATGAGTTATTGAGAAATGTAGAGTATAGTTCTACAGTGTCATGTATATTCATCTAGAGAGAAGTTATGACATTTCAAAGAAGAAATATTTCTTTTCGACAATATCATTTACTATAGCTGTACAGTTGTATGTATAGTCATTTCCACAGGGTACTTGTCTATTGAAAAATAAAAAGCAATTACATATAATAAGTTATTTAGAAATTTCAAGTATTGGAAGAATTACGCGGATGTTACATATTTATCGGAATAAAGAAAAAAATGAACTAAAGTGTGATTAACTTACATAGTGAAAGAGTAAGCTATAATTGTTCAATTGATTGATATGGAGAAGAGACACCAACCGACAAAAGTTGCAGTATTTGTTGCAAGATAAAGGAGCTTTATGAAACTGATTATAAAGTTTGAGAAATTAATAAGCAAAAAATCATTAAAACAGACCTGATATGATACGAATAAGATCCGTGAAGAAGAATCAGCGCAGGGATGAGTTCAAGGATGGTATCTACTGTTTCTTAAAGCAGGTTTAAACTATCGGATCGGCACAGCTTCAGCAGTTAACAGGATGTTAGTTTTTACCTCTTTTTGAGATCAATCTTTTAACTACGAAGGACGATTCCGGTGGATCAATGTGACCTGAATGTATAAGGTGTTCTTGAACTGATCTTGCGATTGATTAGCACTCACTTTTGAGGTCATGCCAAGTAATGTCCTGTGATGAGTTTGGAAATAGTTTGCTTTTTACGCCCAATAAAAGAAGCTCTACAGGAGCAAGTAAATTCTTATTTCATACCAGAAATTTTAACTATAAAAATAGCGTACCAAGAAGAAAAAACGAACTAATGTGGTTTACTGTCTTTCAAGGTGGGAATTATAAACTAAATGCAATACTGGGCACTTTTGATGTAAAACGAGAAATATTAAGTTTACTGAACGATTTGTAGGGAACAAGTATCCTCGTCATGAATGTTGTAGTAACATGAAACATGTAAATTTAGACAGTGACTTACTGGCTGTTTTGTGAACTAATGCAAATTAACTAAACAGATTACAGTTACCTTCCTTCCCATTAGTGCCATTTTGCACTTTACTAATTGACTTTAATATTTTGTCAATGAAAATAATGATATTGACCAAATGAAGATGCAAACGCCATTGAAGATTATGTGCGGTTATTATGATGCTTTCACGAATAGTTGAATGTACAAATGGGATAAATTAGCTCGAAGTTAAATGATATGGAATCATACGATGTGATATAGTATGATTATAAACAAATAAGTAGAGGAAAAATAAACATTAATGAATCAACACATTGATGGAATGTACCAGCTTTATAGAATATGTGAGCATCGAACAATGAGGAGTTGACCATTACACCTAATCGTTACCTAGAATAGCAGTTATACACTGGAGTACATCTTAATTGGGTGATTTTAGTGCAACAACAAGTTGTTGAATAATTAGCAGTAAATTTAATTCACAATCTGACTATTATTTGTGAAACTAAAACGTAAAAGTTACTGTACTCATTTATGAATTTCGTTCTTATTTTTTTATAGTGCATAATACAGTATCATTTATCATTATAGTTTCTACCCATTTCTCATAAAATCGAATAGTATACATACAGTTTTGACGCCAAAATCGTTCATAGGAGTTCCAATTCTTGTCACAACAATATTACAACTGGTATTGATTGGATTTT
Organism: Schistosoma japonicum; assembly: GCA_025215515.1. Lineage (NCBI taxonomy): Eukaryota > Metazoa > Platyhelminthes > Trematoda > Strigeidida > Schistosomatidae > Schistosoma > Schistosoma japonicum. Next base: position 73,106,185 of record CM046069.1, read on the forward strand.
TATTATGCCAGACCACTGAAGAAGACTAACAAACTCTCAGAACTGCGTTTTAGAACATTATTTCAATTATTCTAACTGTGGGTAATGTGAACATTACATTTCTATAAAGTTTACGTCCCTCTTACCCTATCCTCCTGTTTATTATATTTACTTTTAGTATATTGTCTCTTAATATGGACTTCAGTTAACTGGTTGTGTACAATTTATCCCTATTTACTGCCACTATTTCCTTAGTTTTGTATTAATGTTAATTTCGTAAGTGGTTCGCTATGTGGTCTGGTTTACTGTATATATAAAGAAATGAATGAAATATTATTTGATACTGTCTGAGGGGTCTATCAGCTTGTGTTCTTCTTATTTTGGCTTGATACTCAGTCGGCATATAGCAGACGCTTAATTATCGACTAGGCATACCTAATTGGTACTCGGTCACCCCAATAAAATTTTCGCGCGTCATAAAAATTTTACAACAATTTTTTTTTACATCTCATAGGTTCTTTTCTATTTCTATAAACGTAAATTATTAAAGTTATTACTTTATTACTTCAGAATATTTAACACTGTACTAAATCATTGTAACACTAAATTGTGAAACCAGATAAGCACATTCTGTTATTGTAATTGTATATAAAATTTTAATTAAAATAGAATAAATGAAGTTCAATAAAGTTGTTTTTGTATGATAAATGATAAATATAATAAAAATTTGTCAATGCTGATATCACGAATTGATCTGAATTAGACAACCATTGATTACCTGGAAGCATTGGACAGCTGTTTCGTCCTAGTATGGGACTCCTCAGCAATAATAAAAATTGTTTATAAGAACAATATGGAGTTGTTTCAGTTTCTTCGATAAAATGTATTTTAACATAATGATTATGAGAGATTTTCAAGATATAATCATTGGAATTTTTATTGGATAGTAAATTATTGAACATCATTAATAAGGATCAACAGGTCATATCATCTTGTATGTATATTATGTGATTACACGTAAACTGAAGATCGAGAATACAGACGACTGGATAATAACACCATAACATTATGTCTTATGAACTAACCATGACACTTGATATTACCAGGCTATAAATGCCTTAACTTGAAATGAAATTAATGAGCATTAGATAAGTTTTTTACATAAAAATTGTATGGAACCGTCATCTTAAGTCTTCAAATGATTCCATGTCTATTCATTTAATTTTTTAATGGGATGAAGCATATCATTCAGGTGTATAAACTGTGGAATTGAAAAATGTTGTTCTATTGAACAGTACAAAAGTTTACTGAAATTCCTTGAAATATTATTTTAATGGATCAGGATGCATAATAACAGAAGCACTTTATGTATCATTTCATTGTTATACATTCTTTAGTTTTACTCAGAGTTATGATTCTCCTTAAGTGCATTGTTCAATTTGTGTGTTTTTATGACAGCATGAAAATACTACTAAGTACAGTCCCATTTTTAATTTGCCTAACCAAACATGGATTTTACTGTGAAGTATAGTTATTTGCATTTTTGTAATGTAAATATTTGCGCATAAAATGACTCTTAAATAATAGTCTGTACATATGTGGGTTAAACATCTAAAGTTGTTATTCGAAGCAATAAACATTTGTAAATGATAATCATGTGGATTGAAACAAAACAGTTTACTAGGAACAAAATGTTGAATGAATGAGAAAATGTAAGTCCACAGAAGTTATCTGTTCTTGCACAATATATCGTCGTATATGAAATATAGTAGAAATGGAACTTACATCATATTTAAGTTAGATGGTGACTGGTGACAGGATCTACAGCTCGCGTTTCGCAATGTCCTGTACTTATTAGTTGGATGTACTTGTACGCCATACACTTGGGAAATGAGTATATATACATAACTTGAATGCGTTTAAATCTTCTTGCTGATTTGTCATAAACCAAAATTAGTCAGTCTGGATGTATTAGCATGGTGGTTAAAGCGATGATTTTTGGCACGGAAGAAACTGAGTCTGAATCCCGGTATGAACACCAACATTAGGGTACATGGGTATTTAGCTGACGAGTCTCAAATAGGATGACAAACGCGTTCTGTGTTTCGCTTGCCAATCAAAGTCCAACTCAAATCATACTTGCGAAATGTTTCCATATTACAACAATCTGCTCAGCGTACACCTATAGCAACAAAAACTGATCAATTTCATATCATGATAAATCAACTAGTAGGTTCATTGATATTCAGATCAGATTATGTTATTATTCTCATTTCTGAAGTATGTGCAGTGTATTTTTTATCAATTTAATTGCATACACATTAAAAAAACCTAATTTTATATCTCAGACAGACAACTTAAGTAGAATGTCGATTAAGATACTCTGATAAACACATCACAATAATGTAGTGTCATTTAATTTATATAATGCTTTTATAATTATTGGTATTATAAGATAATAAACACATTAAGGAGATTTTAGTAAGCTAACATTATTGAATGTTTCTAGTATTTATATTCTCTCTTACGGATGTTGTTAAGCAGCGAAATTAACTAGTCTCTATGCATTATGAATGGACTGTCCCGATACACCTGTAGTTCATATATGTGACTAAAACGTAAGTATTAGTGACTATTCGAATATAGACCTTTCGATATCAGGCAGCTAAGAAGTGAGCGCAATGGCGTTTGACGCCAAAGGACTAAATTCGAGTGCCTGCATCAGTATCTTTAATTATATCACAGCTGATTAATAGATCGCGTTATTCTAGAAAAATGTTTTATTTTTGGTTCTGCATATATTCAACATTTTAGACTAGTTGATCAATTTGTAGTGAAACATTTCATGTTCGTCCTTAATAAAGCTAACAGATTTTTAGGGATCTAGTTTTAATAAGTCGACTAGTATAAATGACTCGACATCACTGACGCTACATCAAGATGGAATGTGGTTTGGAGGGGTGTAGTCTGTAGGAAACTCTGGACCAGGATTCGAGCTATTCGACACTTATTAGTAGAATGTACCTGGATTTTTCGAGGTAACCTATGCTTCCCTTCTAACTTGATTCCGAGTCACCCTGTTTTACCATTTTTGTTAGCTACATATTTCGAGTCATTGAAACTAGTAGGTCATATTACTAATTTGATTGACATAATTCGATCAGCAGTATAAAGGAGTTGACGAACACCAAATTGGTTACTGCTTAGTGACCGACCAGTCTATACATTACAGTCTCGTAGGGATTGTGCCGCAGTTTCAAACAGCTCAGTGACAACGGTAATAGTGTGAAACTGGGTGACCCGGGGTTGAATCCACATGTAAGCATAGGTTTCCTTAAATACTGTAAGTACATTGACGAGTGGTATATAACAAAAAAATAAAGGTCCAAGATTTTCAGATAACTACTGCTCCTCCAAAACCCCCTTCCATCCAACATTCTCTTTCTATTACTATTATGTTTCCCTACATCACAATAGTTTCTTATTATGTTGCCTTTGTTTCGCATTGATATTACTTTTCGAATTGATCTGCTATGAGGTTAGGGTTTTAGGTGTATATAAAGGAATGTCTAAAATATAGTCTGACTCTGGATGCCTGTCCTACTTACCTTGTGTTCTTTTTATTCCTGAATGAATTTGATATATTCAGTCTACTATGAGTAATCAGTATGTGTTACGTAACAACTTAAGTATCTCATATCAGTATGGTTTATAAACAGACATGCCATCTAGATTCACGAATTTGTTATTACCATAGGAGTTAGAATCTAGGCAGAAAACTGTACATCAAAACGAAAAAGAATCATTAAATCCTCCTTTTCTTTAATTAATAAACCGATAAACATACATTCTGAAATAATTCTAGCATGTAAAAAGTGCAAATAAATATACTGTGTTATCAAAAATGTATCAACAAATATTTTAGCAAGAATGCTCTTAGTCAATGAAAATTTCCACATATATGATTAATGTTTATTTTATTATTCAACCTACATTAGCATCAAATACTGAGTTGGATAATCCACATTGGAATTTCATTGAGTGAAATTTGAAGGCAAGTTTTTCTAAAGATCAACAACTACCACTAATCATATTTTCAAATCTTCTTGTCAACTGTCTCAAGCCACATAATATACAGAAATCTACTTATTAACAGGTTAATAAATAATATTATAAAGTACCTGATACACGACTCAAAACATTCAAAAGATAAATTATCTATGGATTAGAAATATAAAAAATTTAATGAAACAACACTAAATAATAAGGTATGATAAATCTAAGTCTATTGTCTAAGATGTATGGTTAAATACACTTTTTGATTGTTAACTAGAATCAGAAGAAACTTCATAGACTGAGCAGGAAAGTTTAATTGTGAAGATTCTATTGTTGTTTTAGACAACTATCGACAGAGCCTACTGACAAATGATGTAAAAATTCCGATCATTAGTTCAGTATTAAGTTTGTCTGATCTGATGGTCATATTTGTAACTATTTGGTTTCTTATTAAATTTATTGCCTTCTTATGTCTTTTCACTGATTGATTTCGTTTAGGTTGATAAACTAGTTTTACTGCTAGGCTACCACAAACTCTCTGATATTTTTAGAATTTCAGTGATTTATATTTTTAATGTTAGCATAGCCAAATTGGTGTCCATAGTCCCCTCCATGCGTTAACATAATTGCGGTTGTACGAGGTTGAAGAAGAAGTCTATAGTGAACAATATAACTATTCTTGTAGATATAATTGAATGTAAATCCTTTCGTTGTTACACCATTTTAATTTGTGTAGAATTCGACATAGTGTTTATGTTAGCTTGTCAATGACTAAATTTTTAATGATAATAAAACATGGAGATTATGCATAGTTCCATATAAAACATAGTTCGGTATAATGCAAAATTGTTCGAACTGATTTCACATAACTTTTGTGCACTATCTGATGTAAAAATGTGGTGAGAATAAAAGTAAACAAGTATTACTTGGCAAAAAAAGAATTAATCATTCTTATTTAACATGAAGCATAAGAGAAACGAATGTCAACCAGACGCATAACGAGGAAACAGTTCGTTTTATCAATGACAGAAAATATAGATTTGATACAGTTCGATTAGATGTCATCGGATAACAGAAAATACTAAATACTTGCATATTCCTATTATGAGACTCTAGAATAATGAACACTATCCCTCATACCTAATATTTGAATCTGGCTTCAGTTTGGTTTTCGTTGAGAGCGCTTAATAATCAGTATAACTGGCCTAACATCCAATGGATATCCACTTTAATCATACTTTATCATGTAGCTTCAAAGATCGCTGATGCCGGTGATGTATCTAAACTCCTGCAGTTATGATACCCAGCTTGAACTTTAGGAAAATTTTGAAGTTAATGACTAACTAGCTAATCTTTATAGTTGATTTCATATGATTATGTTGAGAGTGATTTTGATTTGTCTTTTTTACGTGTTGCAGACTAATATCAAGTATTAGTGAAAACAACAGATTCATTCCCTCGGTAAAATTTCATACTATAACTAAACAGATGTCAAGTGTTTACTTTCGTTTTAGCGATATTCAGGTGGTACTATTCTGTGATGAAAGAACAATGAATCATAATCAGCCTATATAAAGCTCTATTAATTATAAAATTGCTTTATATCAATGAATTATCTCTAGGACAATAGTATGAATGGTCGTTTACTGGAATTTTACGACTTTCATAAATGAAGTTGTGTCAACTGCTCACGAATATTTTATAAACCGCAGTCAAACAAAATTATATAGTTTCAGTAGTTTATTCTACAAGCGAATGTGAATAAAAGATAACCATGGTTAAATTATGTTTCTAACGGGTATAGAGGTTTGACTATAGAATGCATATTCATGGCATCAAGAAACCATAGTTAAAAACTGACTGTATTCACTAACAACCTGAAAAGATAAGCTGTTTTCAGATGAACTGAATAATTCACCTGCTACAGTTACGTAGACAATGTATTTGATGCACTTTACATTGAATACGATTGACGAAAACCAGTACAATACGGTTGAAACGAAGCATCAACAAATCTGTGCGAAGCTCCAGAATAAAACACCATGTGTACACAGATTATTCATTTAAAATAAGTTCCTTGTTGAAATCGTCAACATTCAGCATGAACCTGCCAAAGATAATGAACCTCTTATCATTTCTGAAGCTTTCGCTACATATTTAAAAAGACAGAACCGAAAATAATGTTTCATACTGTCTTTCTATCATTATCTTAACCTCTAATATAGTTCTCCTCTATTAACTTTCCACTTTCCACTGATCTAAGATTATTTTGGTATTCATTTCTGATTGCATTCCATTTTATCTGATTATGCTACACAACGTCACAGCTAATAACTGTGGATAATCGACTGACAGTGACTAATAGTCCAAGTCAGCTCGATTCAGTAAGAATGGTATAGCCACTTATCTTCCGTGAACTTAGGCCAAAGCCACATAATTCAATGCACTCCAGTAGCCTAATCCACACTAACTATGGAGGCCAGGTTTTCTTAATTCTCCATTAAGTATTATGTAGGAGACAGTCTTATAAGTCATATGATATTCAAAAGAGTAAGGGAGAATAACGTAAATGAATAAAGACCATGCTGCAAAAAACACCATCTCCATATAGTTTATCGACTTTGTACGTGAACGATATTAGCATTGACCAGGTGGAATAATTTGTTCAGTGTTCAGTATTCAGTACATACAGAGTAACTTAGTTACGGGTTTAATGAATTTTCATAGCTCTATATAACCACTACCTAACTGAATACTCTCTTGATAAACATAACCTTATTAGGCATTTGCTTCTTTTACTCTTGTATTTCAATTACTATTAACAAACTATTATTCACTACAATCTTAATGTAAAAGTAAATAATTGTCAGAATGAATTTACAACAAAAATTGAATTCATTTCACATTTTCGGTTAATTTTACTTGTCTGTATTCATCACAGATTGATGTTGATTATATACCGCTAAAAACCAAGGGGCGCTAAACAGTTGTTTTGTCTTAGCATGGGACTCTCAAGTAGTAGGCATCGAAGTCATAGGTAGATATCTACTTTACATCCGATATGGCTGAACTCCATTGGTTACCGTCTCGTGGCCAGAACTCCAGGGATTAGTTACAAAGATTAGACACTAATGAGCTGATGTTGATTGTAATTGGGTGTTGTGGAGATTGTCAAATTTAATAACACTAACTCGTCTGAGTTCGAAAAGTCTCAACCATGCCCAATTACAGTCAGTATAAGCTTACTAGTAACTAACTTCTGGTATTAATGTCAACAGTTCTATTGACTAGTGATCAGTGAAGTCCAAGCATATTAGTGTAAAACAGTTACAGCACCGATGAAAGCGGACTAAGGTTGCACCGTGAACTGATTGAGTGAAAAATATCAGCCGTCGGAAGCATTCTCAGTGGATCTAGTGGTTAAGTGTTCTCTATGAGGCCTGAAAGTCTTGGGTTTGATTTGTTACTAGGAGTCGTAAGTGAGCACTAGTGAAGAGTACGAAACAGCTGTCCAGTGTCAGTTCTTGGTTTTTAATGGTTGTCTAACTCAAATCAATTCGTGAAATCAAATTAAAACATTATTTTGCCTAAGAATAACAAATATTTGATGCAACTAGTCATTTTAATAAATTTTGATAATGCGTTATGAAGATGAAGTTTATCAGAGCTTTGTGATACATATTTGTGCAATACAACTGTAACAAACTGTTCACACATAAACTGGTTAAGACATTTATATATGAAAATTAAAGGCCATTTTTGACTGTTTACTAGAATGTACTGTTTCATCTGTATTAATAATATGTTTAACTGACTAACCATTTTTTTCACTAGTTTGTCATACATTTCATGTTCAAAATCTTGTTTATAAAACTCAGTTTAATCCTACCACTATCAATCGTCTATATTTTGTTTGCTAACATTTTTTTATGCAATCGTTTACTTACTGCTCTGGTATTCCTTTAATGTATCTATTATACTGTATTCAACCCTGGAGTAGTATTTGAATGTTTGCTACATAACGCTGGTATGTTCTCATCTAAATTCTAACGGGTTTTACTTCTACACATATGCTAAACATTATTTTAAAACATTACAGTTTCAAAACAACAGAGGTTGTGTGTAGATAATAAAGATTGAGCTAAATAAAATGAATTCATGTTTATTCCTCTTCAACTGGTTATTGCTCCCTTTAAGTTTACAAATGGAAACACTATTTAACAATTCATTATAATATGTACATTAAAAATGCATAGACTGTCGGCTGTAGCTGATGATTGTTATTTCCTTCTGACTGAAAAAAATAGGTACATCATTTTGACCGCCATCGTAATATTGCGTATTTATTTTATGAATAACGTTCATCTATAAACCTTATCTTTTTAGTTCTCAGTGCATTGGTTAACTAACAGAAAAATGTTTTAAGACAAAGTGACTGTTTTTATATCTTCACTCTAATCGCTTTTGGAATTAGTGCACTGTAGATATTTCCATAAAACATGACATTTTAGACAGGGACTGTTTTTCGGCAAAGATGCACACTACTGAAATAACAATCAATTTGTTTAGAATTGTTAAGAAAATTTATGCACCTCTGCAATATATACATATATATATCTGATAGATGGATAGTTAACCAGTGCTCGATGTTTTTGTCTGAAGAAAGTGATTGATCGCCAAGGTCATGAGCTCAGTTACATTATTCGCTATTGATCTTCTGTTACTCTAATTTCTATTTGATGCCAAACAGGATGATGAAAACGCTTAATCAAGGTAATCCTACTTCAAAGTTAAACTGATCGGTACCTCACCTAGCCTGGCTTAGTCTAATTATGGCAGCTAGTCTTCTGACAAATATGATCTATTGAAGGTGATAGTAATAGAAAAAAATAGAGTTGAATTACATTTCAACTGCCTAACACGCCTGTCAACATCATTGGCCTTAACATTTTTGTCTAGGAAATATGGCGTTAGTTGATCATGATTATCCTAGATCTAATGTGAATGCTAGTAAGTACAATAGGGTTAAGTGTTATTTCAATTGATTTTACGAGGGTGCTGTTGTTTACACACAAATGTGTGTGGGTTTTGTATAAATATCAATATAATGATCGATTCACGCCATAATTAAACATCTATATTTAGAAAATTACCTTCTGATAGATATTTTGCTATAAGATGTTTTATTTGGTTGCAACAAGAACAGATTTAGTTGACTGAATTCGTCACAGATTGATGTTGGCAGGGGACCATTGCAAATCAGCGAGTACTAGACAGCTGTCTCGTTTAAGTATGCAACTATTAAGCAGTACTTAACCCCCTGGATCCGCCCCAGGGGTTTCAGGTTGGCAAACGTCTAACCCTCTGCATCACTAGGCCAGCATTCAATGGTACAATTTCCACTTCCACCGATTTGTTATATAGCACGACGATCATCTATGGTGCTCACTACTAAGGGGTTCTATACTAGAACGAATCAGCTGCTCAGTGCTCTACGGTTTTGAATGGTAAGTTCGCCAACATCAGTCTGTAACGAATTCAATCAACTAAACTTAATATCAGTCTTTACAAAACCATCTCAATTTAAGAACAGGTTTATTGCTTGTCAATGAGTGATATGGTATATGAAATAGTGTTAGATTTATGAAATGTAATTAAATTGTTAATACCTTGTTTAAACGTTTATTTCTATAAAAGGGAAGTGTTCATATTTTTAGTATGTAGGTATATGTCAAACTGTTGATACTAAGGAATTGTATAAATTTAAATGATATCATGACAACCTAGAAAGCTTTCATTATTTACGTCAAGACTTCAAAAATGATATACACTAAGTAAAAATTGATATTGAAAAATCAATCAGTCTACAAAAAATCGAAATGCTTTTGATATGTGACTACAACTATACGAAATAAGCACCATAAAGTTATTACACATTATACTAGAAGTTACATAAACAGTCGATTGCTAAATGTACTGATTCTCATTTTTCACTGAATCATACATAAAACTTAGTCATTAAAAGATGGATAAAACATGACATTTCATTAGTATGCGAGGGTTTATAGATGTTCGTGAAGTTTATGTCACGTAATGTTGATAACTGGACAACCACAACTCGGTGAAAAATTGAACCAGTTTCATTATATGCACGCTAGAGCTCAGTTTTTAAAGGTAATTCTTATTTTCTGATAACAAAGCCGCTATCAGTGAAGTTCATGTATGATATGAGTGAGGTATTTCTTACCATCCTGAAGACAATTATTGATGAATATGCAGTATTCTGAATTGTTAATCATTTGATGCTAACCTAGTGATTTGCTTGTTAAACACTACGTGAGATATTTGAGTATCCTGTGTTCCATCACTTGTGAGAGTGTGATTACACACTTCTGAATGATCATGTATTAAACCAAACACAAGACACCTGTGTTTTCTTGTTTTCTATACCCATCTAATTACAATCAGTCCTTGATATGCACTACAAAATGTTGAAGTAAGTTGTTGGCTATTAATTGAATGTTTTTCACTAATGAAAATATAATAAGAGATAAATCGTTTTAAATGTTTATTTTCAGTTGGTAACCAGATGTAACTTATTCCGTGGGAAAGTGATGGTTATTGAAATCCTTTATTCAGTGGATATCAGAGAGTTGAATGGTTGATAAACAAATAAATATAAATGAACATAAACTGCAATAAAATATGTGTAAAATTCATTCTAATAATTGATGAATTCGTTTCCATATATAGGTCACTTACCAACTATTGCATTTAGATGACCTTCTGTCTTGACTATTATTCACCGTTTGAGAAGCAACTTTCTGTACATACTTTAGTTGGTTAAGTTTGCCACAAAATGATGTTGGTTGGGTACCACTGAAACTAGGGAGTACTGAGAGCTGTTTTGTTCTAACATGAGACACCACTAGTGGGTACTCCAGACTCCGTCCCATGGCTTCCATGGACCATGAAGACCACCCAACCCTCTGCACCGCTGGGCTAGTATCTAATGTGTATAGATGCATATACATATTTATATAGATGTATAGTTGTTCTGCATTATGTATTCTATTCTCTGACTAATAATTTTTGTCCATGTGATGATAAAATGTTTTGATCCTATATTTACGTGTAATTTCATTGCATCATATACCGAGCCATTGTTTCATTGTTACGTTTACATATAATGAGTGAAATGTGCAATCATTAGTTTGAGTAAACCAACTGCCAACACTAGATATTACTGACAAATGTTATTTATCATAACCAATTTGTGCATACATTCTAGAGTGAGATTATTATCATCAATACCACTGAATGATCCTCATACAATATTACAAACTGATAGAAGTAGGAATTCCACTATTGAATAACTGCTTACTGGTGTAAATGGTCAACCGTTCACAGTGAGACATGAAGGCTCTGGGTTCAGCTGAATACTAAAATCAAGGGTGTACCTTAATAATAAGTCCCATATTAAGCTGAAACTGCAACTAGTGCTCACCGGCTTTCATTGGTACCTAATTGACATCAATCTGTGAAAAATACAAACAACTAGACTAGTACTCTACCCCCCGAAAAATCACCTCACTTCACTACTGTATTGTAACTAAAGGTTTCAAATGAAATAAATAAAGTAAAACTTGGTCGATATAATTTGGTTTATTCAGAAAATTAGAAAGATACTGGTATTTAACTATATACGAATACTTTCAAATTAAAGGTTTCATTGCATAAACGATAATGTAGTCAGGATTATATTAAATTATATTCGACTGTACTATGATATCCTTTGGGTATGTATTATTATATTAATTTAAAGATAGAAATAAACAATAGGTTCAAGTATTCAACAATTTTATGTTTCTATTCGAACAGATAATATATATTAGTCGTCATTCCTTGTTTGTATATCTCATAGATTTGTCATAGTTGGGTATCATTGAAAACCAGGGATATTGTGATACTATGAAGTTTTAGAGCAGTGAGGATACTAGACCACATCAGAGAATCGAAAATAAAACACCGGTTCACAGAGAAAACAGTAAACTAAAATTCACTGTAATTGATAACGAATACAAACGGCAAACAAAAATACCAGTTTTTATAAAACAATCTCAAATCAACTCTAATAGTTATCTCTTCAATGACTAACCTCATAAGAAACATATTGTTTTAGTTGAAGGTTATGATTTATGAAACTCAAACATGTCAAGAGTAAGATAGTTATCTCTGAATAATCGTCACACCATATCACAAATTGATTGAAGTAGGACTCTAACCACTGGACACCAGTTAAATTATACTGATGACTTATTTCTTACTTAGAGACCTGAATGACTACAGGTTCAGTTTCTGTATTGAGTGGAGAATATGCAATCCTAAGGAAACCTATATTTTTACTATCCAGTGTTTCTTGGTTTTCATTAGCAACAATGAATGATGTAAGAAGTAAGTGTTAATTGACGAAATTGTTAATTTGAACAAGTGAACACTTATTTTTAAGTTAATTAAAAAATCATTTCACCATTTAGTATACAATCATCTATGCATTTATAATCATAGTTTTTAGTTTTATTTATCAAAAACGAATGTCATTGTATCGTTGTTGTTATGAAAGCAGACAATTTGATAACCCAATAACAGTTACGCATGAACTGATTGATTATAAAAATATGAAAGTGAAACTAGGTGATTTGTATTGTTTCTATTTAGAACTGTTTTCTTGTTGTAACTGATTTGAATCGATTTCAGTAATGTATTGATTTATTTTCTAAACTAATAATGAAATTATCAATACACATGAATGGTATAGAAATAATCTTTGAAATCGATGCAACAGTTTCGTTGTTGTACTATAGTAACAATAATTGTTGAGGAATCTTCTTCTAGGCTTTACCTAAAACAATATGAATCATATTTCTTACTTCCTTTATGTGATGTCATTATAGGTTGAACATTTAAAATGTTGTTTAACAAGTCATAATGTACAATCGGCATATTTCTGCTTTTTTCTGACTGATTACTGCGATGATTACTGTCAGGTTTACCAAATCTTAAGTATAGATTGAATTTTATCTATAAGTTTGGAATGTAGGAAACAGTTAAGAACATTAATCACTACTTAGTGATCGACTAGTATGAATATATCAGTCTTATATAAGGTCAGTTGAAACCTAGACACTTCCGTAACGAAGTCTCAGATACGGGTTTTAGTTCATTAAGAAGCATTAGTTTCCTTTACGGTATCATCAAATTTATGTCATCAGTCATCCTTCGACTACTTTCAACCACTACACTAAATTACCATCCTAAAAAGAAGAAAATGTGCTTATTTAGAATTTTTTAGCTCTTAGTAATTTGTTATACCATAGCATGAAATACCTGACAATTGTAATCGTAACATTATGCTCATGATCAAAATATCTTCCATTGGTTTCGTTATGCCTTGTAACTGTTATGACTGGGACGCACGATCTTATGGTAGCAAAATTACAGCAACTTATAACAAATAAAACAGTTTAGTCGATGCCTAACGTCTCTTCTGACTCAGTCCTAGGCGAGAATGGAAAAAACACAAGCTAATAAGTTAACAAGACATTAGATTGAATTTCAAGCACTTCATTTTATTAAACATAAAGCCTAACAGTGCAGTTAACCAATTAGGAAATTAACATCGATACAAAATAGTGGTAGTCACGTGGAGTTACATATACACATTTAAGTAAATATAGTTTACAAATGAAAAAAATAGACCCAGAGGGACGCAACAATAATAGTAATAATAAAGCGTTTCCTATACACGTAATTAATACAACTGAAATAGTCTTCTAAATCAAAGTTTCAAAAGTTAGTTGTTCTTCATGAATCAGCCGATAAAATTGGCTTCTAAGTAATTAATGATTGATTTCAATGCACAACAAAGTTATGAAACAATTACATTTACTTTAGTAGGTTAATCAGAAATAATCATTCAATTTTTAAGGTTTAGAATTGTTAATGTTCATAATGTTTTAGGTGAACTACAGATTAATTTGTGATTGGAAAAAATACCTTCTATCCTTATAGATTTACCTTAGTTACATATTTTTATTTAAAAATTCATATTAATCAAAATCTCTTCGCTAAATTCTTGATGATGCTAATAGCTGTCAGGGGAACAAAATTTGATTTTAAAAAAATTATTACGTCATATAAATTTGTTTCATAAATAACACAATGATCTTTAATAAACAACTATTTTAATAATTTAAGTTGGATTGTGACTGGCAAGTGGAATCCAGGACGCGCGTTTCGTCCTATTTGGGACTCGTCGGCTGGATGTACCTGCATCCCAGTCCATTACAAATCAACGGGAAGATACAAGCCTATTCTGAATTAACCATTTTAATAATTTTTACAAAAAAAATTCTTTCAGTGACTTAAGTTTTTCATTTTCAGTACTTATACATAAGAAAATGGTGCTTAACAGTTTTCCATTGTGAAATTGTTACACAACAGATAGTGTAATCCATTTATTCAAATTAAATATATAATACTTATAAGTGGAGGACAGATTTGTCAAATCCTAACAAAAATGGAGCTAACTATTTCTCCTAGAGAATTTACCAATAAAATAAAATAGGCTGTAAGTCTCAAAATGATATTGAATTGTTAATTTGAGATGACAAATGGATCTGAATTAGACAACGATTGGCCACCGTAAACTAGTACTAGATAGATCATTTCTACTACTATGGAACTTTTCAGCACTGTGCATCCACGACTTCAACTACTGATCAGATACAGGGTCATTTGACTCCGCTGTAAATATTTTGCTATTAGACTATTGAATCAGCTCCTAACAGTCGATATTTCTAGTTCAGTCTATTTGTGAAATATTTATGCACCCTTATCTATTGCCATTAGTGAGATACCACCTCACAGCCGACTCGGTTGGACTTTATTCGTCACTAGGACAAAATACCTGTCCAGGGACTCCTGGTGGCCAATGGCTGTCTTATTCAGACCAATTCATTATCTAATTAACATTCAATAAACTCCAAAACACCCAATTAAAATGTTGAATTGTGTTTGATTTATAAATTCAGAGTTATATATCTGTTAAATTTAAAAATTCATTGTTTATCAAATTATTCAGCAAATGTATATAAGTGAAACAGTTAATTACACGACATCACTGGAATATTTAGCATGTTACATACTTCGTAAAATGTGACCAGCTGCTAAATTATTCTGAAACCTTAACTATTTAAGAAATCTACTACTAGTGTAAACAAATGAGGTTCATTTCAAATTCAGTAGTCAGTTGTGCAAGTAAACCGATGAAGTAACTATGTGATCTTTGCTGATAAATAATCTGAAAAAAACAAAATGAAAGCCTAAAACCGAGACTATAATACAAGGGATGTAAATGATACCTTTACTATTAAAAAGCATATGAATCATGTTTTACGAATGTTTTGTCAGTTCAATAGTTTACACGAAAATATACAAGTCACAATAAAACATAGATGTGATAAATAAATGAATTTTTTAAACCTAATTGTAAAACGAGGAAACGATGGAACAATTGACAGATGTATGTGTGCATGAAAGATATATGAATGAAACACTGCTTAAACCAAAACAGCTTTTATATTATTAATTACCAATGAGGCAGAGTAGAAACTCTTTTTGACAGGAATAAAATATCATGCATTGACAATTAGGTTAATAGGGAAACGGTAATCTACAAAAAGAGGATTGTAGACAGTAGATATCGGAAAAAATTTATTAAGAGGCAAAGTAAAGATTATCCTAACAACCACAATTATGCAACTGTTAGAAAAAGTCTGCTCTTGTATGCCTTCCATTCAGTCAAGATCAGACTTTAGTTAGAGAATAAGGACGACACCGAAGAATAATCGCCTACGACTAAACTGGTTTTCGTTATACAGCATTAGATGCTCATTAAAAAATTCAAAAGTGAAATAATATCTACGTAAGTCGCCTCCAACGGTGTTTAAGAACAAAGGTGAACTTGTGGTAGAAGGAATATTGAAACGACTGAAAGAAGGGTTTCTACTAGGTGTTCCTGACTACTCCCTAATGACCCTGTGACTGAATTACTGTTAAGTTCTCATAGGTTAATTCTCCAGACACTATTAGGATAGCTGACATATTGTAAATATTTCTGAGGAATCTGATATTATTAGCAGGAATGTATTATTTTTATTTCCAGGTTTCAACGTAACAGTCATTTTCTGAAGTTTTTGATCTTATATATTTGTTTCGAAGGTATTTTGGTAAAACTTTCTTTGCTCTAGTGAATATTTTAATGTTTCTCAGCTAAGCAATTACTTCGATTCTCACAATTTAAGTCAATTTATCTTAAAAATTATATTGCGTAATTCTGTAGCCAGTCACATATTTTACTTGTGCTGCAATTACGTAATAACTATTTTCTCATTATTATTTCAATTACACAATGCATTTTTCATTAACAATAGCCTCATTTATATACTCCATAATTTGTAACGCATGACTACACGTCATACTTAGGTAAGTTTCTAAGCATACTATGTATTCTATTCTAATTTTTGTGATTTTTGTTTCATTCTGAGTAGTGTAAACTTTAATAGATAAAGTATGTTACATATTTAACCCTGATGATTTGTAATTTCAGGCTGTTGGCAGTTAATAAGACACCTTAGTATGTAATGGACTCATTCTATTCTACAATCCTTGTTTTTTTTGGCGTTGTTCAAACCAGGAAGAATTAAAGATCTAGAATACTCCAGCAGTTAACATTCACGTTAGCATAGAAGGTAGACTGTGATACTTTATTTGTAAGTGACATTATATGATTATAATGCAACGTCAAAAAATAAAGCATATTATTTCAGTCTAGTGCTATAAAAGTAAAGTATTTAACGCTAATTAGGTTTTATATTAGCGTGATTCGTGAAGTCTCAGGCTAAGATAACAGTGACCTCGAAAATGTAACAGTTACTCAACTGATATGAACTAATAACCTTAATACTTTAACAGCATCAAAAATACCACATCATCTTTAAATTAAGGAAAATGTCACACTATGAAGAAATTAAGTAAAATACTTTATCGATATCCTAACAAGCTTGCAGCTGTAACTGAAATACCTACTGATAATTTTCATTCAGCCCTATTACTTATTCAATTTGTTATACCATTTTGATCTTCTTGGTTACTTTCTACCTAAAGTCACTGCGTTCAACTGAGAATAAAGATTTTCAAAAAGATAACTTAAACTTTGTAAAAATACAGTGCTTTAATCCATTTAGTGTTAATGTAAGTTGACATCATTTATCAACAGATTGTTTGTACGCATTCCAAGCGATTGCTTCATGTAGTATACGAGAAATTTTAAGAAAAAGGTGCTTAGAACTGTTTTATTTGAAAGTAATCAACATGAGTACTTTACAGCTTTTTATTGATGGATTAGTTGAAAAATATACTTACGTAATATTTTTAGCAAAATTATTAAAGTAAGTGTTACTCGAAGAACATAATAGTACTTACTTCACATTAACAGTCTGAGAATATCTTACAGACAGGAACATGTAGAACAAATTCAGTGCTCAAACATCATATTAAGTTAAAAATGTTATTTATTATATAAATCTGTATTATTATGAAGTTATCCGTAAACAGTGATGTTTATTATTCCATACGTGTACTGTTGAAATCTAACAGAATAATTAAGGAACTACTGATTGAGAATGTTTGAATGTATCGTCCTTTATAAAAAGCTCCTGTAAAAATCTAATTTTCTTTCTTATAAATTGAATAATAGCAATTTTAGTCATGAAAAAATAGGGAGTTACATTCAAATAGTAACAAAGAAACAATTTGAATTAAGATGGTTTAAGGGGATTTGGATTAAGTTCAGTTGATTGAATTCATCTTAGATTATTATTAGCAGTGTACCATTGAAAACCGGGCAGCACTGGACAGCCGCTTCATTCTAGTATGGAACTGCTAAGTAGTGCACACGCTTGATTTTGACCCAAGATCTTCAGGTGGTTGATTACACAACCTTCTTATAAATGATAAATGTCGAGCTATAGCACAAATTGGTTAGGGTGCGAATTCTATAATTGAATGTGAGTCTAGTGGTGCAAAGGTTTAGGAGTTAGCCAACCTGAAAAACTTGGGCATGAATCTACAGTACGCACTATTGAAGTGACCCTTACTAGGATGAAACAGCTGTCTAGAGCACCCTGCTTTACAATCGTACCATACCAACATCAATCTGTGGGATATTTAATCAACTATAGGATAAAAGACATAATAATCAGAATAGACGAGATGCGATTAACATCACAGATAAATTCAACCTGTATTTATCTGTTAAAAATTATGAGCGAACGTATATGGATACAGTCAACAGTCGATAGGGCTACAGGAGGAAAAAAGAGAGTTACATAAATCTTGCAAAGTTAAAGAATGAAAGTATTAAGAATTGAAAGTATAATCGAAAGGAAACCAACATATATCATTAAACAAATTTTCGATGAATTACCAATGAAAGTCATTCTCATCAGAATGATTGTGCACAAGTATATTAATCTTATATTCAGCATGATAATTGAAGCATCATCACAATATCTTACTGTACAAAAATGTTGGCTTCATAACGTTTGATAGTGATATCCTATGCAAAATGTTATGATAATGTTGTTGGTTGCCTGTTAACAATATGAAATGCTTCTGGATTATTTATATCATGTCTATTGTAAAAAAATGTTTAAAGATTACACTTGTAACGACTTTAATGCTGTTCATACAGTGATTCGTAGATGTGTGCTCAGAAATGTTGATATAAGCTCTTCATTCAATCTTGCAAATGGTGCATGTGAATTGGTAGATATATTTGTAGATGACATCTATATATTCATTTCAACCTCAACAGATAAATAATATTAAATACAATACATAATTCAATGTCATTCATTGTGATTTTAGAGTGGTTATAATGGATAAAAAGCCTCAAAATAAACTGATACGTTCATTCTATTTCACACATTTTAACCTTCTTGTGCCGTTTGAAACAATTTCTGTTTACGTATTTTAGGCACCTTATGCTTATTAAAATGTAGCTAAAAGTAATACATCGCTACAGAATAGTTATGACACTCAACGATACTTCAAAATATTGTTGCATATTAATCATTAATTAATTCATTTAACAAGAATAATAAAAATGTCACACGTGAAAGAATAAAGGTTAAAGGAATCTTAGAAGTGCCAAACTATCTTTCCCTATTACGTAATTTGTGATAATAAATCAATTAATGTATTTTTTAGTGTACATTAAAAATTCTATTTTATTTAGTAAAGTCAATAGAGATATGTGATCCTTTCATTTTGTGTTCATTGAGGATGTTTTCGGCTGGGTACGAGTGGGAATCATTGAACAATTGCTTCGTCTTAGAATGTGACTCCTCAGATATACGCACCCTTGATTCTCCCGGAGAATCGAATCCAGAATATTCGGATCTTGTGTTCAACACATAACTATTGGAATTACTGAGCTGGTGTTCAGTGGTAGAATCTCCTCTTTGATAATTCTAGAATGCAATCATTTGTTATCTTTCAGTAGTTATTTAGTTTTACAATTCCATTTAAAAGATTGAAACATATTTTCTTTAGCTGAAAATTGTGATAACAAAAGAAATGGATGTTTATATTTACTAACATAAAATAGAAAAACAAAACTGTCACAGAATACGGATAATGGAGAATATTTTTAGCTTAGACGAATGATTTGATTGTTGCTGTGTTCAAAGTTTTAATTAGCAATCCTGACAACATTGCCTTTATGTTCCTTGAAAAACGCTTTCTGTCAAAATTTCCAGATAGTAACTTGTACTGTTGACCTGGCACTTAACTGGTTACTGGCGTTATTTCCATCATTTGTTTGGTTTCATTTTCAAGCAATCTGACCTAACATAAGTTTTGATTTTATCGATCTACAAAACGTTTTTACAGAGTATAATTAGACTATGATAAAAGAAACGGAATAAGCCCTTTCACAGAACTTAGATCAGAATGTCACGAGAACTCTAGTTTGATGGTTGAAAGAGGCACATCCAGTCAGAAAACTAGTCTCGATTTGCAGACCTACTGTCCATTACGATAGCCAAATGTGAAGACATTATTACTTAATGTTGTTTCAAATTTTGTCTACAAATATACTTATACGTGTTGCATCACATAGTTTGAAAGAGCAGAAAGAATATTTAGTTTCAGAGATTTTGAAAAAATTTCTAATAATTTTAGGCTTAAAGACTAACGTTTCACAAAATTCCAATTACAGGCTACCTGCATGGAGCTGGACATTGAACGTTTTAAAGTAACCCTATGTGAACAAAAAGACATTGTTCTCAATCTTACTCTACCTTGATGATGTTGATTTCAAGGTTTCGTTACGTAACTGTTCGTTTTCTATGTTTTATTGATTTTCCAAATTATTTCACGCATCTGAGCTCTCATCACTTTTTGAAGCTTTTCTTAAGCCATTGCCTAACTATGACATTTCCTTTGTTTGTCTGTAAGGGAAATTTTGCATCTATGAGTATCTCCGTTATTTTTACCGAGAACAACAAGAAAGTAATAGTCCGTATTATTTTTAATTCTTCTATGGTTCTATATTCATGTCAGCGTCGATACCCCTTCCCTCATGATTTAAAGGTTATTGTTTGTTTATCTAGGTTGTAAAGCAGTTGAACAGAATCCGAACAAGAAATAGATCCATTTAATTCTGATAGTTTTTTTCAATTCATGTTAGGAACTGGTTGAATGAAGCAGCTATTGACCACCTGTAAGCACTGAACAGCTGTTACGTCTTGGTATGGGGCTATTCAAGATTGCACAACTACGAGCTCACCAAGGATCGAGCCCAGAACCCACTGGGTCTGTGAGAACACTTTGCCATTATATCAGTAGGTCGGCTCCAAACGGTTAATATTTCCAATTCGGCCTATTCGTGATACGCTTGCGCAATCTCATCTAATGTGGTCGGTATGTAACTGCCTCACACGTGACATGTTTAAACTACACTAATCACCTCTTCTCACTAGAACTTAAGGAATTACTTCATAGAGTTAGTCACTAGTAAGCTGATATTGATTGTAATTGAGTGTTGTGGAAATTGTTTACTGTCAATTTGATATCACGTATTAATTTGAGCTAGACAGCCGTTGATCACCTGGAAGCACTGAAAAGCTGCTTCATCTTTTCATATTCACATTAATGAATAGGGGAAATAGCATTGTTAGTTTTAATCAATTCTAACCGTTTGACGAACTGTGTAACAACTTTAGAATATTTATTGACTTATAAGTGATCTCAGTGTCCTACTTTTACAAATTCACTTATCATCTCTTCGTATCTCTTTTTCAGGGTTTTGATATTTTTCAAGTGAAATTTATGTTCGCAATTCTTGACATTAAATGATATGAGCGGAAGTACGTCGTTAAAATCATGTTGGTATAAAAGTGAAAACAGAGATCAAACACTTTAAACAATGAAGTGTCTCCCATTTATACAACAATTTATATCGTATATAATATAAGGATTTTCTTCTTTAGTCATTGTGTTTGTTGACTTGAATAATACTGATCGTATCTATTTCTAGAGCAACAACTGTCCCTATAGAGCATTATTAACTAGTTGTGGTAAGATCTGATTATTTGCTTTAGAACAAAAAATATACATTTGTACATTATCCGTCGATTGATACACTTTTTATGAAGTGCTTCAATGACGTAATATACTTTCTACGTCATCAATGTCATTCACAAAATTATTCGTTATTTTTAATTTATTGTATAATGTCATTTAGGCACTATTCAAACAAATTGTTTGTAAACCATAATCCATATATCGCTTTGTTTGCAAACATTTTTTATATTTTTCCATCAGCTGAAATTCTGATATATCTTTAGTTATTTTGAAACTGTACAGAATTCTCCCTATAACTGACGTCATAAACGTTATGCCTGAACACTTCAGGCCATTACTTCTACTGATTATGTCTGTAGTATTACTAGACAGTTTTGCTTAACATAAAATTGCATGTTAATTATGTTAATCTAACTTTCGTGGCCTGGATTTCTTATGTATGAATGTCTAATACATCTAGTCGATTAACTTAGTTTTCTGTTGTCCGTTAAGTTAGAAACTGAAGACTGGTTCAGTAAGAAATCATCTATGTAACGGTTTCATTCAATTGAGTATCATAATAGGACTAAAGAGTCGTCATGGCAACTAGTATCACTAATGTTACCAGTATACTATGTTATCAATATGACAAACAATTCAAATACTGAGAATAGTTATAGTAATTGTCCTCTGTAAATGACAAAATGTTATATGAATACAGCTCAATCAATATAATATTATACAACATCCCTTGTTTAAGAAGGCAACACGATGTTTCATTTAGGAAAGGTTTCAATGATAGGACTTAACAGTTTTTTTCACTATAAATTAGTAAACGTATGTCGTGAATATTTGCTTAATCGTATCTAAGGTAAATGTAATTTGTTTTTGATCTCAACATTCTTCAGTAAATATGAGATATATTTTTCAGTGTAAAACACTTATTTACGGATAGACTTTACAGAATGTTAGTTACTTAAAACTGAAGATTTGAAGTAATAGTGTGTCACTTAAATGATCTTTCTGCAACTGTTTATTCATGTGCAACAGGTGTAAATAAAGAAAGCATCAGTTTTACTAGTGATTGTTCGTCACAGTGCAATCGGCTGATGAATTGGTGTGTTTGGCGATAAGTAGCACATGTAACACCCACCTAGTAAGCATTCACCAACAACTAAACCAACATGAACATAGTGGAAGATTGAAATAATGTAAAATGGCGCTCAAAAATGGTCTTTAATAATGTCATCAATAATTTTTGTACTGATACGCACAGTCCACTTGCATATATAGTACACAGTTTAACTGCAAACATTATGTCATACAATAAATATAAGATCAATTATCAAAGTCTTCATCTTGTAACTAATCTTATGCCAACAAATAAATACTGCACTATTCAGTTATGCATTTTGAGAATATGAAACGATATACTTAGAAATTGCTATGTCATTATATCAAGCAATTATTGATAATGACTTTTTACAACTAATATTTGTATTAACTTCTTTAATTTTGATGACAGCTGTTCCTGAAAATTAACCTTTGGGTAGCTGATGAAACAAACACCGTCAAACTGTAACCTTTTATCTACTAAAATGCTTACCAGATGATGAGAAAGTGTGAAATCGCGTTTAGCTAAATAGTCCTGAGTATATGTTTCCCACAATACAACAAATATATGTATATATACTTATGTTTCCAGACCACCTATCAACACAATTACGGAAATAATATAAGTACGGACTAGTGACATATTCTATAACAAAATGGACCCAGTTGGTACTTAATTAAGTAGACATAGTTCATGAGTTCTAAACACCTAAAATAATCGTCCAAAAATATTTCTGAATATTTTACTTTCGTTGTCAAAATCATCATCTAAAACAGAAATAGCTGTCCATAAGAATATTGTTATTAGTCACCTTTATTTCCAACTCTGCACATTGAGATGGCAGTGCAGTTTTTTAGCTCAGTAGCATGGTTTTGGTCGCATTGCTATCTTGATCTGAACTGGTTAATTACAGAGCTTTTATTGTCATTCTGGACGATTTAATTAGAGAAAAACTTCGAAATGACAGTAAAATCTCCCCGATTAAACCATCCAGCTTACGGAATGCAGCATAACTAAAATTGTTCTAATTCAAACAAAATAATTCACAAAGACTTACGATTTATTGAGATACACAACACTGAAGGATTCAAGTGATTACAGTGAGTTGATGGCAAATTATCCTTTTTGTTATTTACCTTATGAACATATTAGGATGTGTATATCTTATATATGATGGATGAAATAAGTTAGCTTTATCAACTGAACTTATTACAATTCAAAATCAATGGAAGTTTATGTCGGTGGTTAAATGGATATTAAATAAACATTTGTTGTATTATCGTCAAGTTATAACTGAGAATTGTATGCTACAATAAACTCTATAGAACTAAATAATCTATTATTATTATGCAATAAACTTTTTAAGACCAATTACAAAAATTTCTCTAATGCTAATTTCATTCCAATAGTAGAAAATATGTTGTAGTAAATTATTATTTCAATACAATGAAAGTATATCATTCTAATTATTGAAAGATACAAATTTAATAAGTTACAAGTAAAATATTTTCATGAATTCGATCATGAGTTCACAACACCGTTGATTAGATATAAATTTTCAGTAGAAACAAGACATTTCATCATTATTTTTAGAAAATGGTAACATTTTATCATGAGATCGCCATAGTTGACGGGCTTCACATTATTTGATTCATTTATGCATTCATTCATTCGCACTTTTCTGTATCTTTATATTTCATGACTACCTCCACTCACGTTTATCATCATTATTATTATTACAATAGTTAGTATTATTAACGCTAACCACCAGGAACTGATAGTGGAAAATTGTTCCATCCCAGTGTGGAGCTCTTTAGCAGCAAGCATCCACAACCTCACCAGTAGATCGAATTCAAGACCTTCTGGTTTCTCATTGAACACCTTACTACTAGACTACTATGACGGCTCCAAATGACTGATATCTTTAATTTGGTCAGTTTATGTTTACCACTGTTATAATAACAATTATCACTATTGCTATTATTACAATTAATCTTATTATCATGTTATTATCACAAATGACTGACTCCAACCAAATTTTCTTGATTCCCATTGAAAAATCTTCACCCTAATCTAATGATAATCACAATTTCTGTTTCCACCCTACTAATTACATAATCTTCATGTTTTACAAGTTCACACGTTCAATCAATAATTGATTATTTAAAACACGACAGTTAAAACATTTTACATGACGACTAATTAAGATTACTTATTGACCTATATATATATATATATATATATATATATATATATATATATATATACCATGTACTTTTCGTCCATTTTGGGATTCTTTATAACGGTTGACGCGAAGGTTTTACTTGGTTCGTGTCCGATTGTGAACTTCAACTCTTTGGGCAAAACATATTCAGTTAACACCTATTGAATAGGACAAGAAAGTCTTTCTATTCCACTGGCATTGTTACATTATATATAGGTAAAAATAGTGAATTTCCAATGTCATAAAACCTACATACCAAGTTATATATATTTGTAAAATTCCAATGAGTAGAATCACGATCTATAAGAGATAGAGTTACCAACATAAAACTGACTTCAGTTTGATAGGTGAGTCTGAATAACCAATAGTTCATATACCCGATCACAGTCAGTCTGTACTATTCTGTCCAATGACACTAAGTTTAGTTAAACTACACTAGTCATGAGTAATTCGTAGAATGTTGGTATTCCATTCTAATGTTAGACACTAGTAACAACACTGTTTGATGCAGTATTTAATAACTTAGTAAATCTGCATTACCTATTTAACTCTAAGAATGCTGGAATACACTAATGACGTAATAATATAATGATTTGTATTGTTATTCATCGTGATTCTCAAAGTTTTGATTGTTTCATGCAAATCATATAACAATACCTGTATAAGAACAGTATCAATGAATTGAATCATTTCATCCATTTTATTTTATTGGTTATGTAACTGTTTTATAAATAATTCCGCTAATGCATTAACTTGTAAACTGCTTGTATTCATTAAGTTATGACAATTGAACAATTTCAGAACTGATCTATGTGGAGAAACAATAAACTGTTTTGTTTGAATAACAGTTGAATGCAAACAGTTAAATGATATCTTGTTTATCTGATGATACTCATTATTAACAATCGTGATGTGCCTGCTAGATTAAATAACGTAGTTTAATATCACAAATTAGTCAGAGGTAGACAACCATTACAAACCAGGAATTGACACTGGATAGCTGTTTTGTCATAGTATGGATCTCTTCAGCAATACTTCACCACAACCACTCCAGGGAATCGAGTTAAGGTTTATTAGGTTTTGTAGTGAACTTTTAACCATTCAACCACTAAGCTGGTTTTTAACTATTGGTGCTTCTAATTTAGTCAATTCGTAATATATTTTCTCCACCTAAACTAATGTAATTGGGAATCAACTGCCTCACAACAGACATGATAGCGCTTCATTGGTAGCGTCCTTTCAGTAGAAGTGTGAGAATCGCTTTCAGAAGTTAGTTACTTATGATCTGATATTGATTATTATAGCATATTGTGCAGGTTTTGCAGTGGAGCCTGAAGGCACCGGGCATGAAATTTTAGTAGGTTCATAAATACTTTCTGCTGTAAAGTTCCATAATAGAAAGAAACAGTCGTCTAGTATCAGTTTCTCGTCTTCTAACTCGAAATAATTTGTGATAACAAATTAAAATTCAACAATCTCTACAGCACCAAATTACATCAAATAACGCAGCTTTACGTGGAAAGATGACTTAATGTTAAATGTTTGGAAGACATTGGGATGAAACACTGAAATTTGACTTTATACAATTTACATTTGTCAGTCACACACCACAATACCGTTTCTAGACAACTGGTGAAATTCGACAACATAAAAACAAATCATAAGCAAAGTCTGAGTTCGTTAGAAATAGACAAATACATACCAATATGTTAATGGCACAATTGTTTTAGAAAACCCATATTAGGGAACATATTTCAAAAGTTGTCTTTTTAAACTAAGCTAAACATCTTAATAGCAGTAACGTTTGTTGGAATTTGAACAGAAATATATCAGTACTGTGTAACTATTATATTGTGATAGTCGGCATTTATATGTGAATCAAAAGGCTGGCTGATGATGTAAACTATCTGCAACGTTGATTGAGATGACTGAGAAATATATAAGTTAAACACTAGCCAATAGGTTTGTTTACTAAAGGCCTTGAAATAATTCAGCGTCTATTTGATGTTCTGAGGTACTTTTAGCTTGCGCATTTTTTTGAGTGAGAGGTGTAGTGGTGTTTATCTTTTACATAACAAAACTTTTTAAACTGTTTTTGTTATGACACTATAATCTGTTATGACCGGAAACGTACAACCAGTTAAATGATATGACCTTATGCACAATAAATTACAGTGGCAAATGCCAAAGTGAGAATGCCTTGTCGGTCTCTGTACGACTAGTCGATAACCACTTAGTCTCGGACCAGAATAGAAAGGAAACAAGCCAAAGAATTCAACAGGACTAAATTAGATTGTATTTCCTGCACTTCTTTAAATAAACAAAAGACTTGACCACACAATTAGTCAATTATGAAATTAACATTAATAAGGGACACAATGAATTGAGTGAACTAAGGTAACGTATACACAATTAATTAACTGTAGTTCACAAGTAAGAAAGGGCATATAAACAGTCTGTAGATCAAACAGGAAAATAGAGCGGTAGTGACATGCTAATGACAGAAATAAGTTGTTTACTCTACACACAACTTGTGTAATTGAAATAGTCCTCTAGAATACACCTAATCATTTAATATAACAGTGTTTGTAGAGTTATAACACATTCTTTGATTCTGTTCTATCAATAACCTCTCCCTGGGAGATGGGCACAAATGTTTATACGCAATCGGCATTAAGATAATACCTCCGTTGTCCAATTCGTTGTTCATTCTCATTACAAAAAATCTATGATAAGTTAACGACTTAAACTTACTACCCTACTATCAAAAGTTTCTTTTCAGCTCAAGTTAGTGTCCTCAATTTCACATTCAAAATAATAACTTAACAATTAGTTCAATTGATTTCAAATGAAAATATCCAAAACAAACTACTTAATTTATTTTGTCAAAAATGTTAATGGAAATACTTTATTTTTCTCAATACAACTTGACCTAATTTCATCCACATTTATTTATTTGTCTGTTTTACTTTTATTTAACTCTTCTGTAGTTAAATATATTTTAGCCTGAAGTAAGTAATCTAATGGATATCAATGAATTAGTTTCAAGTGTTTAGTTTCAATAAACTTATACTTCAGTTAGAATGGCATTAATGTCAATAGTTTACTGGTCAGTAATACATTGTTACCTTTCAATTGAAATATTTATCCAATAATATTAACGAAATAAACTGTCAGTGGTCAAGCACAATAATTACTACAGATTAACAATTCTGAAAAAAAAAGCCACGGTTCAGTGTTATCGTCTTTGAATATAATACCTAATGTGATGGATTTCGAACTAACAAAGAAACTTTAGTTTCCTCATAATTTCAGGCACTTTAACTGACAAACGTTAACTAAGTTCAGGATTTCCTATGCATCATTTATGTTAATGATAGATCGGATTGTCTTTGAGTCATGTCATCTAACATATCATGTATCTTAAAACAATCGGTACATATTTTATTGGATTAGTTAAATTGTCCATCTTTTAACAACAGCACACTCCAGTGACTTTGTCTTGATGGGCAACATATATACACTTGCATCAGCTGAGTAAAGATTATTTTGATCCCCTTAATTTCACAATCTTCTGTACTCAGTGCAGTCAGTTGCTTTAAACGTTAGGAAGCAGTGATTTATCATACCGAAATGGACATCGTGGAACATAGCAGTTGATTTGATCACCTCCATACTTTTTTGTATATACTGGTTTGCAGTATATCACTTTATAGATTTATAATTATAAAATGGTTCTAACGTACACAGATTTGACAAATAATCACTACAGATTTTACACCTGAATATAAACATGCTTTCTGTTCAGTTTCCTAGTATTTTTCAAATGTAAGCAAACAGTCAAATCGTTAAATAAGTGGAATATTGGATTAAACCAGTTTAAAATAAATGTCACACAAACACTATTAACTATGTAAGAGTATTAGGAGACTTCATGAAAACTCATTTTACATAATAATAGTATTATACTGTGGCAACATGGAATCTACTATCCTGAACAAACTATTTAATTGTTTTCATGTAAGAGAATTTACCTTATACACGAAGTGGCTGATGCATTTTGGTACATTTTTATGAGCTATAAACGTCTAGTTAATTTTATCCTTACTATTAATCTTTTCAAAACGGATACACAAAACATCCACAAAAATCATCGATTCTTTTAAAAATCTGGCAAACTTCTGCAAAGCCTGCATTTGATTTATGCAAATATTACAATAAACGTCTGCATTCCCAGCAGGTTGATGCTTGTCGAGTACCTCTGTAAACCATGGAGCACTTGATAGCTGTTTCATTCGTTCCCTCAGGGAAACCAACTCCAAGTTTCTGGGTTTCACAGCCAATCCTTAACCAACTATACCACTGAGTCTGCGTCCAATAGAAAAAATTCTAACTTCCATATGGTACGGCGCGACGATCATTCATTGTCACTGGTGATAACTGCCTAACCTCCGAAAGGTATAAACTCCACTAGAACTTTAGGAACATTCCGACGTTAGTCACTACTCAGCTGATTGTTGTGATGAGCTAATGCAACTAAACTTAATACCTATCTCCAAAAACCACCTCAATCCAATAAATGTTTGCGTCATACGCCTGTTCTAATTAGATGCTCATATATGTGTCATCTGAATATTCAAGTACCTAAAGAAGTTTATCATCTAATGCAAAAGTTGAATTTAATTGGAGTCACTTTTTGATTGACAGGTAAAATTTTCATTGTTTCTCCTTTAAAGAATCAAGACCTAGTTACAACTGAATTCATACATTAAATATATCACATGGAATAGGAATTCCTTGAGAAAAGAAAATAATAGGAATGGAACACTGATAAAATTAGTAATAGATTGGTTTAATACGATAAATTTTATTATGGTGAGGGCATTGTTGGCTTAGTAACAGTAAAATTCTTTTTCATGATTAGCGATAGTGAAATCACTAAAAAAACATTTAAAACTTTGTTTTAACATGTCTATATCAATCATCTGTCTTCATTTATAAAAGTTCTCGATTAGTTAATCTGATCTAAATCTTTCTTTTCTATTCATATACTTGATGCTTAATTTTCAACATATACGTCTGTCGTTTACTCAAAGAGTAGAGGAACAGGAAAATTTTCTAAAAACTGTAAGCTCTCTAGTTATTCATGTCGCATTAATTTACAATCGTTTTAAGATGACATGTAGATGTGTACAGTTAGCATAAAGTATTTTATTTAAGAAAAAAAATAAACTCATTTTACAGGTCAGATAGACTTTGTAATTTTTATAAACCATAAAATTAAGATAATGTAGATAGACTTTAATGCAGTTATTTTGTTTAACATAACTAAAGTGTCTTCTTATACTTTAAATCACTAGATTATTCAGCGATGTTTTGACCCCAACATTCAAATCTCCGAAGAAAAGTAAATAATTGTAGAGATGATTGGTAAAACAGATGGACGGTTTTGGTTTGTCGGTGTTCTATGAGCTGTATGATTTAATTACAGATCTCTAATCATCATTATGGATGACTTCATTGGTGCAAATTTCGATAGAAGTAGGTTACGTAATTTTCTCCGCAAATGCCTAGTAGCTTGGTTGTTATTGATACATGTTTTGTCATAATTTGTACACTCTTGGTTTGATTTTTAGTAGACAACTACAAATCTATGAGTCAGGTCATGAGGGAATGGAATCAAAATAAATGTTCAATATATGGCATAACAAGTGTCAGTGGTAACCAATCAAATTCAAGGTAGAAATAACAAATTACTAGTCACTTGTAGAGAAAATTACATAACTTACTTCTATCAGAAGTTTGTGAGTTTTAAGTCGTCCAGAATGACGATAACAGCTCGACAATTAAGTCAATCAGCTGAGAGAACACAATCTAAACAAAAGTAAACAATATACAAGAATATATAAAAATCAATAAGTTCTGTAAAACCAAAACTAATTTAAATTATTCAAGAATGTATTGAAGAATAACAAAGAAATCTATTGATTGAAAAGCGTTTTCTGTAAATCAAAGTAGTATTGTCTACCAGAGAAGTATCTTCTTTTGCAAATGTTTAACATTCATGAGAAAATGAACATGGGTTTAGACTGAAACTCAGTATCTGTTGTTCATGGTTAAATGCTAGAAAATAACACTTATCAATAAGTAGTTAATGGATGCGATAGACTATAGAGGTAAACTTCAGTAATTATTAAAATGTCAACTAAGAATAACTACTACAGCTAACCAGAAGTCACATAATACAACACTTATGTTTAACGGCCAGAATGTATAGATTTATTAAGTAGAATTGATTTTTGATGCCATTGGGCTAAACATCATTGTGCTAAACGCATCGTTATCATTAAACAAATTATATGTAAAAGATTAATCAACATATTACTTAAACCAAAACCATTAATTTTCTCGAACACTAAACTAACCCAAAATCTATCTTAGCACTTGCATAATCACATAGCTGGAACCCATACAGAATCACTTTATGGGTACATTAAACTGTTTGCGTTTTTTTTATAGAAAATTTTAGAATGAAGTTGATGTATAGTTCCATAGGTGAACTAAGATATCTTAACATACTAACTGTTTTAGCAAGAAAATCTATAAAAACCTTAAATATTTACATAGATTAAGCAAAATCTGTACATATATATATCATAATTGATCTTTTTACTGATATCCATCTTCAGCCTTTGAACTACTAATGAGTTAAAGTGGTTAGAAATTCGCAAGGCTGTTTGTCCCATTAACATATTCAATTTCCTAAAATCTACCCTGACTGGATACAATGACTATTTATTTTAGACAATCTGAGGATCTTTCAAATCCTTTACTCTAACCAATATTATGAAAATATTTCTTGAACGAAAACTGAAGATTCCTGTAAAAAATACTAGAAACAACGATAAAATGTGTTATCTTCTGTGCTAGGCGACTGATTCTGAGCTATTTATTAGAACATCTTAAACTACGAGTCAGGGTTGCCAAGCACAGAATACCAAAGTAGTCGCACCCAAAATAATTATTTGAACCAAAATGTCACTGACTTCATGAACCAACTCTGTTTTGTGGTTTTTCCCTAACTTTCCCCCAACGCTAATAAAAATGCAGCACATGTCTCCGTAGACTTAATCTAAGATGATCCACAGCCCCATCAATTGGTGTACCGTCATTTCCTAGTACCATTTGCTTAACATTGCAATTTCTTACATGGTCGTTCCACGAGATGTAATTCTTAAAATACACTTCTGATTAAAACCCTGAGGACCATGACACCTATTTCAATAGTTTGGGTTTCTCATCTATGAAGTGAACCAGGATAAATGTCTGCTCAGTACACTCCCCGCCATACCGAATTGGTGCTGACTTCAATTTGCACGAGGCGGATGAGTGACTGCACGAGATTGTATCGTATATCAGTACATCAAAGCTTTTGAGATTTTCCAGATTTCTGAAAACTGACAGCACACTTAAATATTGTGCTTTCCTTATCAACCTAGGAGACTAAAAACGCCATTATAGGACACCTTATGACTATTAGACACTTGATGAACTCGTATTTCTTGTTCATAGTTATCAACATGATTTATAGGACTCTACCATAGTCAGTAATTTACCAACTTTTGTGTATTACTGAAGTCGCTAACATGTACACAGAGAAGCCAGAATTATGTGCACTATAGAAACTGGTTAAACCTTTTATTCCACATGAATTTCTTACGTATCATTCTTTAGATCATGCATTTATTCTATTTTGAGTCTTCCTTGTCTTCTTCTACTAAATTCTTTCATGCTTATTCATCATTCTATATCGATCATTCTTTAAGATTTGTAAAAACAAATTTTACACTTGTTTTAATCTATTTCTCAGATGCATTTCACTTTCAAAATTATCTTCTTACATAACTCAATCCGAAACTTATTGCCATTAATCTACTTCTATTGATCTTATCTATTTGAAAGTTTCTATACTGTTATTAACCTAACCTGAGTTCTACGGTTTATCTCTACATAATGAAAGTCTAAACAAGAATAACGTTATATCATTGTGATATTGGTTACTATGTTAGTTTATACAGCACCCAATGGCAGATTTTTCTAACTTAGTCACTTAGCGATATATTCGCGTGAATTAGTCCATTGCTACCGGTGAGTAACTGTTCATGCCCCATATAGCTGAACTAGACTGATCACGTCTTTTCACTTGAACCTCAGAAATAACCTCGACATGACGTGGCCAGTGGAGTTAAAACATATCGGACGTGAAGCAGTTACTCACTGATGGCAATAAATAAGGTCGCACAAATATGCTGAACTGAGTGTTAGATATACTTTATACGTCATGGTTGAAATAAATATATAGATGTCATCTACAAATATATCTACCAATTCACACGCACCTTTTGCAACAAGAATATAAGGAAGATTGAGTGAAGAGCTTCTATCAAGATTTCTGAGCACTCATCTATGAATCTCTGTATGAACAGCATTAAAGTCGTTACAAGTGTAATCTTTAGACATTTTTTTTACAATAGACATGATATAAATAATACAGAAGCATTTCATATTGTTAACAGGCAACCAACAACATTATCATAACATTTTGCATAAGATATCACTATCAAACGTTATGAAGCCAATATTTTTGTACAGTAAGATATTGTGATGATGCTTCAATTATCATGGTGAATATGAGATTAATATTCTTGTACTCAATCATTCTGATGAGAATGTCTTTCGTCGATAATTCATCGAAAATTTGTTTAATGATATATGTTGGTTTCCTTTCGTTTATACTTTCAATTCTTAATACTTTCATTCTTTAACTATGCAGGATTCACGTTACTCTCTCTTCCCCTTCTGTAGCTCTATTGACTATTGACTGTATCCACATACATATGCTCACAATTTGTAGCATATAGATACAGGTTGAATTTATCTACGATGTTAATCACATCTTATATCACTATTCTGATTATTATGGCTTCTATTTTCATTCAGAACATTCTCTCAAACTCAAGAGATTAAGTGTGTCAAACATTCAATTTGATATCGTTGTTTGTAATTGTAGACTGTTTGTAGTCAAATAAAAAGTCATGAAATCAACTAATAGATTCATTTCATACTACAAATCATGTTCTACTCAAATTGTTCTAAATTAAATGATCTTTTATTACAGTTGGACAATCTATGAGAGTTAAAAAATTAAATAATAAAACATATTTTCATTCTATATCTGATAAGCGATAATATAATGTACGATCCATTATACTCTACAAACTGATTACTGACTACTTTGTTAATAAAAACAAAATGTAACTGTTCAATATTCAAAATTCACTAAAAGAATGGGAAATCATTCATCAATTTCATAATTTCTATATTATTCTATTCTATTCAGATGATTCATTAAATATGCATGTTTAATCATTGAAAAACAAAAGAAAAATACATTTTGAATAGATTTGAAATTGAATGTCATCACAATGAAATCCTTTTTTTTTCATTGTTCAATGTATTACTGTTTATTAAAAGTAAAATTTTTGAACTTTGATTAGTAGATTATTTTAAGTTGAAATCTTGATCTGTTACATAACTAGAAAATATTACAATGTTCATGTTGACTTTGTCGATTAGACGGTATTAGAGACTTTTGATTGTCTTTCTTCTGTATTAAAATTGCATTTTCATGTAAGCATTGAATTGTTTCAATATGCAAATTATTTATTATAAATCACTTTTAGAGTTTTATTTTATTGTTAATTTGCTTAAAAATCTTATTGAAAATTGTTTATAAATGTCATTTATAATGTAGTTTAATTTAAATATTATAAGCATTTTTAGTGAAATTCATTTGTACGTTAATAAATTTTATGTAGCCTTTATTGAAACTTGAATTTAATAATAGAAATTAATCTGAGTTATATAACGACTGAGAATCAAGAACTCACACTAGATACGTGTTTTGTCCTAATATACAACTCTTGATTAGTAGGTGTACACTACCTCACTGCAGGATTCACCTCAAGAGGCTCCCAGATTTTGAGGTGTACACTAGATCTCTAGATTACCGAACAAAATTGACCAAAGGTGAATTTCCAGAATTTGGATGAGAAAACGTGAGAGGAAGAGTTTAACTATAACATATGTACGTCGGTTACACATTAACAGCATAAGATGAGGTCTCTCCGATATTTCACAAATTAATTATGTTTAATAATACCAACCATTAGATGCTGGTCTGATGGTCTAATTATCATAATTTAGTTGTGAAATTTGAAGTTCCTTAGATTGTTTTTCTACTAGAGAGCTGGATACCGGGACAAAACTATTGTTCAGTGCCATCTAATTACCAGTGGTTGAATAATCCAGATCAATTTGTGATATCGATTTCAGATTACTGTTCGTCTGAAAATATTTGTCAATTAGTATTATATAGTGATAACGAATTATTTCAGAACATATTAGCAGTGATTATTATCAAATAAGTATATCGAACCAAATTCAGTTAGTAGTACTGTTAAGAAGAGAAAGAACTAGTTATTTTTCATGTAAATATTCTTATTTTCGCTAGTTTTTATAAACTGTAAAGTAGGCATTAACCGGTACTGCCCCTTATTTCCTCTGCAATGACCTTGCTAATTGTGATTGGTTACAATTAAGGGGGTTGTTGTGGAGATAGTTAATTTGTTAATGCTGATATCACGAATTGATCTGAACCAGAAAACCATTGATCACCTGGAAGCACTAGACAGCTGTTTCGTCCTAGTATGAAACTCCTCAGCAGTGTGATTGGTTGTAGTGTCTTTTTAGTGTGCTAATTACTTTAATTGCTACAAGGTCGCTTTTGTAACTATATATACAGAGTTGGAAGGAAATAGAATTGAATCTTCCTAGTGCTGCCTTTGTGACTTCTTGATTTTGGCTTGGGGTGAGTAATTAGTTATCGAGTTGTTGGTCACGGTTGCGATTATCAGTTGAAATTAAAGTTTGAACACTGTAGTAAATGTGATTTTTCCTAAATGTTTACTTAATATTCGATTAATTTAGCCACAGGTTACTCTGCTATAAAACATAATAAAAAATATTTTATAGTTTTAGGAATTTTTTCAAAATGGCTGAATCATGGTAATAAGATTCAAAGGAATGTGTGTTATTATTATTAATCGTGTACACTACCTAAACATTGTCATATGATGTTTACCAACACGAATGAGTAAACATTCGTTTAGCTCAAGAAAGTTCACGATTATCTTAAACACGATCAGCTTAAAATACATTACAAGGTGCCCTTGAAATATGAAACAACATATCACACTGTATCATTGTTCTCAACTTAATCAAACTGCTGACTTCTTTATAATCAAGAGCTTTAAATACGCACTCATGTGCTATTCATGTGTTAAACACTTATGATTGTTTCTGTATCTCATAGAGAATTCATTCTGTCTATGGTCATCTACTTACTAAAAGCGCCTAATGTATTTTGATAGTGTTCTGTTATCTGGACTGTTCTGCTTTTCCCTGCAGCATTATCATATAGAATGTACCTGTTAGCTCATTCTATAAATGTTAAACTAATTTGTTTTAATAACTTTTTTCCTGATGGTTGCCTTTGTAGACAATAAAGATGAAAAATTTATATAAATCACTTTAACTAGGTTGACAATAAAAGCTCCATGAATTTCAACATCATAAATGAAAAGAATCACTTATAAACCTCTTCCAGTGATGAACTACCACATAGTTTTATTACATGACATTTCACTACAGAAACAATAGTCAACCAGGCTTCCGTTTGAACTCTTACGTAATATTCCAACTAACACCGAAAATACATTAACAAACAGTTGTTAAAAAAAAACTACGCTATTCCTTATGTTACTGTATGATATTGAAAAAACTAAATGTTACAGAAATCACATCATTCAGTTATTCAAAACTACTAAACTTTGTTATTTCTCACTTGTCATACTTAATTCATTTGTTTAAATGTTTATATAATTGAATTTTCATTTAAATTAAAACAGTTTTCTAATCTCTATGTCATTTAAATTTAAAGTTTATTCAATCAAAACTGTTTACTTTCAGTTGTTTCATTTTTATCTGTTGGCTTTATTTATCAATCATATTAACAGTAAACAATTCATTCAATGAAACATTTGTAGTCATGTTAATAACAATAATCGGTATTAGTAACAATGATTAGAGTAAACTGAAAATGAAAACATTCAGTTTATTGAATTGAGATGGTTTATATGAGTGATAATCTTACTATTGGATGCCATACCAGTAGTACAGAGGGTTAGATGTACATTAGCTTGAAGTCCCTGGAGCATAATCTGCGATGTGTAAATCTGAGGACTCCTATACTAGGACAAAGCAGCTGCCCAGTGATTTTTAGTTTTAAATGGTACCCTGTAAAAATCAGTCTGTCACAAGTTCAATCAACTAAAACATTCAGTTTGTCTTCACTTAACATAGTTGAAAATAAAATTGAAATAGAATTATCTTTTATTAAATAAACATCTAAACATGTTCAATATATATTTGTTACCTTAATTATTTACATCAAATATTTTTATTAGTCAGTTTTTTTCGATAAATAAACAAAAAAATTCAATTTGACATCACGAATCTGTCTGATTTAGATGATGGTTGATTATCAGAGAGTGGCGCTACATAGCTGTTTCATCCTAGAATGGAGCTTTTCATGAATGTAATCCACCATCCGACGAGCAGATTAAGTATAAGAACTTCAGGCTTTCCAGTGAACATTTTACCATTGGACGACTAAGCGGGTTTTCAGTGGTTGATATTTTAAATTTAGTCAATTCACAATACGTTTGTAATGGACTTCATACTCAAAATAGTTGGACTCTACTGGTCATATCTTTCCACTGGAACTTTAGGAATCACCTCTAGAAGTAAGTCTCTAGGTGTTATATCTTTAGAATGACCAATCACAATATGTGAAGAACACTAACCTTGATAAGACTAATCAGTTCGCGAACACGTCTGCCCTAAGACTAATCAATAAAAAATGGTATAATGAAGCTTACGAGTCCAGTGGGAGGTTACGGCAATTGGAAAATGACAATAATAGAAATAATCGATTTAATATACGTAAATAAAATAAAAAACTCTCCTGAAAAACAATTCAGAAAGTTAGCTACTATCCTCGAATCGGCCAGTGTAGCACTAGTAAACTAATATTGATTCCAAATGGGTGTCATGATGAATGCTTAAAATTTCTTTGATACAACAAATTGGTCTGTTTAATGCCAGTTCCAGGTGATTAAAAATTGTCGAATTCAGACCAAATCGTGATGTAAAATTAACATTTAACAATCTCCACAGCACCCAATGACAAAATAATATCAGGTTAAAAGTTATCAACTATTTAACTAACTTTTCTTTTTGCTTGAAAAAAATTGTGCCATAAGTTGAATAAACAAATGGATTCAATCAAACGGAGGGGTGACAAGGAGGAAGATTCCTATTTATCTTAACATTGTCACACATTCTCATTCTAATAAACTAGAAGAAGGTAGTCAATTTTTCAGGTTGTTTGTTTATTTCTTTATCTTGTTTTCATGCATCTAGTGAATAAGTAAACAACAAAACACCGATTTCACTTATTTGATAACATAGAAACAATGGATTAATGCATTGAAACATTGTCCATATAGATATAACTAGATAAGAATTTATTTCAATAGAAAGATTTAAATTTGTTAAATATCTATAAAGGAATCTACAAACTATAAGTAATACATTTAGTTCAATTATACATGTCAGTATTTGTCTGTAATCTGTAAATCAGTAGATGGTGTATTATTAATTGAAATGATATTATGTGCTGATCTTGAATCTTGATGCAACTATCAATATTCGAACGTAGCACGTGTAATCAATTGATGAGTCTTGAATGGGAGGACATGTTCCAAACTGAATTCCTATGCTAACGATGTGCCTAATACGCCAAAATTATTTACTTATTATTGTAATGTTACGTTTTATTTTTTACGTTATCCGGTGGACTGAAATAACTTTATTTACAGCATTGACGTGTTGGATATAAGATACATGTTGATCCGTTGATTATCTGTAAATATATGATGAGATGAATAGTCATTCAATATTACACAACAGCTACATGAGGATTTTGGGGTTTCTTTATTATAATATCACGATTTAACCTGAGTTAGGCAATCAATAAAAACCAGTAAATATCGCTGGACGTTTGTTTGTCCTAGTATGGGACTCTTCATCAGTATTCATCCTCAATTACATAGGAGATTTAAGTCCGGGATCTTCGGGTAATGAACACTGTACTACCACACTACTAAGTCTTGAGAAAATGTGACCAGTTGAGTTTAACCATGCAAGGTTTGGGATAACTACTTGGTAGTACCGACATACGAGGTCGTTTGCAAACATTTTTAACCTGGTCAATGTGTAAAGAAGGACACTGGAACAAGCCTTTCATTTCTATGATGAATACATAGGATATTAGTTATCTATCAATAGTTTTGAATGCTCTAGCAATGTTTACATATTGTTGGCTGTCTAAAATGTATCTGTAAATTACAATTGTTAAATTTTTACTGCTTTTTAAATTGTTAACAACTAACAAAAAATAACCTAAATATAATCAGTTCATTCTAATCTGCGAATCTCATTTTTCTTGAGTTGTTCAAATTTATAGAGCGATTAGGCTGAATAAACGTGTGATCGTAAACAAAGCGAGTATTATTAATTAATAAAGCATTGGTTTACATGGTTTGCCTTACGAAGTACACACTTAATAAATTTGTTCAAAATCACTGAAGAGTTCAGTAGATAAAGTTTCAAAAGTATTGAATAAGTGATAAGTGCATTATTGGAGATCTATCCATAATTCAAATACGGATCGAACCCAGGACTTTCAGGCTTCAAGTCCTTTGATTAGTCATCAAACCGCTGTATTTACGTCTACTGATATATATATATATATACTTGGGTAATTTGGGATATTTCGTAACAACTAGCAATTGTTTTGATTATATTTGTGACAAAACCTATTTCAATAAATTAATATAAATTAATTATAAATGTGTTGCGAAACTTGCTGAATATCAATTTAATATCACAAACGAGTCTTAGTCAGACAACCTCACCAGTAGATTGAATTCAAAACTTCCTGTTTCAGCAGTAAATGCCATACCACTAGATTACTATGACGGCTCTAAACGATTGATATCTCCAACTCAGATAATTCATGTTCACCATTGTTATAACAAAAATTATCACTATTGTTATTATTACAATTAATCTTATTATCATGTTATTATCACAAATAACTGACCCCAACTAAATTTTCTTGATTCCCATTGAAGAATCTTCACCGTAATCTAATGATAATCACAATTTCTGTTTCCACCCTACTGATTACATAATCTTTATGTTTTACAAGTTCACACGTTCAATCAATAATTGATTATTTAATCCACGGCAATCAAAACGTTTATGCAATCTCATTAGGAATTCGTTAGACAGAGATTCATTCACCGAATAAACTTGTTTTGATTTAATGAGTATATTTCAATGAATTCATGATACATTAACTCAACCCATCCATTGTTATCAGTGGGTAATTACTTCATACTTGACATGGTTATGTAATTCAGACTAATTCATAATATCACATTATCACACAAATACCGACTTTGTAATCTGTTTCCCAGTTTGATCCATTTTCTGCTTTACATGACAATCCCTTTGATTTTATTGATAATTGTTCTTCACTTTAAAAGTTTCGTAATAAATGTAGTAACTATTTTTAGCTTTATTAAATTAGAAATTCGAGTGAGTTAAACACGTAATTAAATTTATTTGTTTCGTTTTGTTAATTTTTTTCTTGTCTGAAACTGTATTTTCATCAGAGTGGACTGCAAGTGATTGCATAATACTAGTATGCTGGTTATTTAATAAGCTGGTGAAAAGTTTTATCTTTTGGAATGGATACAAAAAGTTGGCATACTATGTCACTTTTTAACAATATATTTTTATTTCGTGTGAATTTTTCTACTGTATAGACTGTACTGTAAGACTAATAAGTAGTAGCACAAAAAAACTAGATAAATATTCGTATATGTTTAAGTTGGATTGTAACTGGTAAGCTGAATTCAGAACATACATATAGTAACAAGGGCTGACTAGTTTCAGTCCATGACCGATCAGTTGTTAGGTGCAAACTCATTCTAATTAAACAAATCCCCCTTACACAAGTATAACTGTCTGGAATCAATAGTCTAGTGGTGAACGCGATGGTGTTTAACACGAAACTGACTAAGTTCGAAACCCAATGTAAACATCAACATCTGGATGCAGGCATATCCAGCCGACGATTCTCAGACGGTATTTAATGCGAGCCCTGGATTCTGCTTGCCACTTAAAATCCAACTTAAACATTAGTTTTTGATTTATAGATATATCGAGGCAATTCATTCAAGATGTACATATGACAACAGAGACTGACCAGTTTCAGTCCGTATTAAATCATCACGAAGATACAAATTCGTCCAAATAACGACAGTTCTGTAGTAAGGTGAATTCCTTCACGAAAAAATCAATAGTTTAGTAGATGATTAAATTGTGAATTATTGAAAGCACATTTGATTACAAGTTGAAGCAATGCAGGATCTATATATCATAAAACTTATGCATTATCCTTAGAGATAATAATTTAAAAAAGACATATACAAATTCCAATTATACCTCAAGGCAAATAATCACCTCAAACAATTTAGAAATGAAAATGATATGATAATTAAGTACCTGTTTTCGATAAAAGTAATAAGCACAGTGGAAAGAAAGATTTTTAGCCCAAGGAGAAGTGGTTTTTGTAATATTTCGTTCTCTGACCAGAGCAGTTTATTTGCAAGGTTTAAATCGTCATTCTGGAGGATTTCGTCAGTGTGAACTTCTAAAAATTTTTTTATCAGTAGTCTGAGACAGAGAAATTTTTCAAAATGACAATGTAAGCTCCGTAATCAAAACATCCTAGTCAGAGAACGAAATAATACTAAAATATACACAATAAATTGGGATTAGCCGTAAAATGCACTAGAAAAAGTAATAAATGTATATAAAACTATCTGATTATGGAAACTACTATTGTTATTGTAATGAATAACTGAAACGAAAGACAATGAAATATTACGAATGAAAAAGGATTCCTGGAGATATATTATATAAAGAATATAGTAAGTCGACCATAATGATGAAGTAACTAAATCGTTATCCTATACTGAGAAGAAATTATACACAAAATTATATGTCCATCAAAGTTAGAGATAGGATACCAGAGCATTGATAGAAGAATAGTGTGTGCGAAATTCAATTTACTGAATACAATGCCACATATCAGCAAAATTAAACAATTTAAATATATAGGATTGAGTACATTTAGCTACATCATGGTAGTTAATGAAAATAATATATCTTTATATATTAAAATATATTTAGTATAGAATGGACTCATAAACCGTTACACTATTACATAATTTAAATCCAGTAACTTCTTAATAATAGGTAATTACTTTGACTTGTAGATTGTTTTATATCGTCACTAAGTGATAACGATTTGAAGGGGGGATTTACTGAACAACAGAAAAGTCACGTAGTTAGCAACGTTTCTAAAATGGGTTTTTAATTTTAAAAGCATTCAAAATTGAATGCCAATTTATTTCTTGTAAAAGATAAGTCAGGAAGAATGACTAAACTTTCGGGATATTTTGTGAGTTGGGTTGTGGATGCGAGCGGAACCCAGGACGCGAATTACGTTCCGTTCGTGACTCTTCAGATGAATGTATTTGCATCTCAGTGTTGATGTTCACACCGGAACTAAGACTCTGTTTGTTTCATGCAAAACGCCAACTAGTTCATCATTAAGCTTTTGAGTCCTAGAAGCCGCAATTATG
Source organism: Schistosoma japonicum (assembly GCA_025215515.1). Taxonomy (NCBI): domain Eukaryota; kingdom Metazoa; phylum Platyhelminthes; class Trematoda; order Strigeidida; family Schistosomatidae; genus Schistosoma; species Schistosoma japonicum. Next base: position 73,149,215 of record CM046069.1, read on the forward strand.
CAATGGGTATATATATGTAATTAGAATGTACTTGCATCCTCCCGTTGATTTATCATGGATTGATATGACTGGTGTAAACAACAATACAGAGTTACAGGTACATTCTACTGACGAGCCAGGAATAGGACAAAGCGCGCATCCTGGATCCCGCTTGTCAACGACAATTCAACTTAAGTCATACTTGTGATCTAACGCTATAATGAGACGATCCGCTGAGGATTCTCATATGCCAACAGAAACTGATCGTTTTGTATCTATAACACATTAACTGGAAGATTCAATTGCATTCTAATTTCGGAATGTCATTTTATATTTTAACAGTGTAAGATTTAAATATTGTGTTTCTATTATTTATATGTTAACCATATTTAATTGACTGTTATTATATCATTTTTCGATTACGAACTATAACTAGTTTATTATGTACTTACTACTTCAATTCTTTATCATTTATATCTTTGTTGTACATTAATGTCACTATTTTAATTGGTTCGCTGTGTAGTCTACGTTTGGATGTATATGTATAAACGGTTGTGTAAAATATAATAATCGTTGTTACTGAAATGCTGATTAATTAATGTAATCTTCCTGCGACGTATCAGAGTAGATAAAAAGTAGACTAAGAATACATAGTCATTGATAAAGATCACAGACTATCATGACATCTATCATGGTTACATGCCTAATGGCTAACTGATTGAACAACCAAATGATGCATTATTATTGTTCCTAAAGGAATTTTTTTTCAAACTAGTTCAGTGGTTCTGAATACAACATACTGAACACTGAATTCACGAATATTAAAGACTACAACGAAGAAACTATTCGATTTGCTCTAATGTTCAAAAACTTATCCGGTAACTATCACTTACCAGAAAATAAATTATCATGTTTACAATTATCATGTTTATAACCTACTACAATTCATTCGTTTTTATTACTAAGATAATTTTTTTTAAAATAAATTAAGTTTATTTTGGTATCGAACAATGATGAATTTGATGAAAACATAGAATTAAATAAAATTATTTTTACTTATTAAGTTCTCATCAGTTGCTCGTAAATTTACTCATAATGAAATATGCCATAATATTAAGTAATGAATATTAATATACTTGAAAGTGTTCTTATCTTTCAGTCTCTATTATCATATGGGGATCCTGAACGGATTACCTCTAAATGGAGGATGTTCACATGTTTAATTTAATTTAGATTCTACTTCCCAGCCACAAGTGAAATTAAATTATACTAATAAATATGGTAGGACTAAATTATAGTGCCACTTTGGGTGATTCTTTAAGTGACCTTGACTTGTTACATTTCTGCTGGCATCTGATTTGAGCCATTTATAAGCCTGAAACTTCAAGAAGTGTTGCTTCAACTCAGAGATACGTTGTGAACACGAATTCATTAAAATCGGGAAGTATATTCTATATGACCATTACACTTATTCCAATTATTCCCCGCCATATTGAGAATCGGTGCAAAATTTGATTGGTCTAGCACTTTAGTTTAGTTCTACCATGAATATTAATTGTTGACGTTCATCGTGAGTACATGTAAATAAATGTATAAACAAACTATTGTATGACTAGGATCATTTGAGGGAGATATAAAAACGAAAAAAGGATAGCATAGGATAATTCGAGATTTACCAAATATGATGTCATAATATGCAAATATACACATTCATTTAGTAGAGTAAATATTTGTGTAATGATTTCCAATAATCAGTTTGTGCAAATATAAACTTAAATGTACTTTAACTCTTAATGTTTTTATAAACGTATTACTACGACGCATAAGTTGTGTATCCCTTCTTACGTGCAAGTGTTTATATGTCATCTTGCTCATATACTGTATTATTACATTACTTTGGTGTAGTATGTTACTGTCATTCTTCTATCTCTAACATATCATTGGTCCATTTTGTTCTGACCCACTATCACCGTTACCCCTATTTAGGGCACTGGTCTTTCTGTAAACAATGGTAATGATATACATCATTACCAAGGTTAATTTTGATAATTTCAAATAAATTGAGCATTGGATAGGTTGTTTATAAAATGAGTTATATATATTTGTAATGGTAATGATATGATATTATATATTCCTGACCAGACTGTTTGTTTGCTTGTTTATAATTCTACGAATAAGTAATGCAATGCAATACTGCTAACATTACTGCTGAATTCTTACCGTGTTATTTCTTGAATGTGATCCAGAGTACTAAGTTCTAGTAATAATAACAAAACTACAACTAGCTTGTATATATATATATATATATATATATATATATATATATATATATATATATATATAAACCAATTAAGTTCAGAACACAGAGATTTCATAACGAATGTCTCCAAAAGGACTAACATTGCATATACATATAAATTAATTAAAAGCGAAATTAAAGGAAGCATCAATTACATAACTGTGTTTACATGTATTTGATCAAGTGATGAGGATTGATAAATTCTTTAACAGGTGTGTTACTTTTCCTCTTTTCAAGTGACCTAACGTGAACTTTAACTTTGTTTTCTACACCAACAGTAAAGATATAAGTTTTAAAGGCTCTCTTATGTTACTACTGCAACAGTAAAGATACAATTTATGCACCACATCTAATTAACGTCTCTTTGAAGTGTCATTAAATTTGTATCTTACAATTTAACTAACCAAAGGTTTGCTCTACATCAGGGTTCATTATCTGTCAACTAATGATTTTACCTTGGAACTATTGGTAGACTATACCGTACAATTAACTTTCCAAAAATAATAATTCTTTCAAGATACAGTATATTTCCTATTGTAACATATCGTGAGTTCCTGTACTCTTAAGCTTTGACTTTTAAAGTTAATCAAAATATCGGCTATTTTATTTATCTTCACTTCAGTGAAAATTTACAGAATAAATGAAAAGCACATTTGCTAGCTATCTATCTAGTTGAAATTTGAAAATTAAATCTAAGTAATATCTATAGATATCTACAGTTAATAAAAGTAAGGTCAATCTATCAATTCAATGGTTGTTATCTTCTACAGTTATGATGAATACTTCCTTGACAGTGAATTCTGCGATAACCTTGTATTTTAACTTGTCTTGACATGTGACCATAAATCTTTGTTTTCAGTCAACGAAGATGACGTGACTTAGAAACCAGGCAATTATTCAAAGGAATATTTTTGTCCTCATGATATAAAAGATAACAAACTTTTCTAGTAACGGAAACACGCAATTGTCTTTTTTTATCAAGCAGTTGCAGGAAATTATTACCATTTTACTTCCGATTGTCTATGTGCATATAGTAAAGCTTGACTTTGCAGAGAGACATTATTTACTGAACAACATCTGTCAGCTTCTATTTGAATCATCATAATATACCTTCTTGATGTTAATGTACTTAATGAATGACAATAAATTATAATGAAAAGCCAAAATATAAAATAGTGATATGCGCTGGTTAAATTTGTCTCACTGGTTGTAAGGTTCACTTTCAGATAGGTTTATTGCTTGATTGAAAATAAACTGATATAGTGAAATCGACACATATCGGTTTGTCCACAACAGTCAACTGAACCTTCACAAACTATTTTGCTATATTTAAAACATCATAGTTCACTTATTCTGCATAAGGACATTAGATTAATTCATTTTAACTTGACGAAAAAATATTCAAATGTACGAAATACTGAAGAACTTAGATGTGCTATATCCTATGTTGCGATTTCGGATCAAACTACTGAGTGTTTCGTAAAATCCATATTCAGAACCAAGGATTTATCTGAAATTCAGTACTATAGTAAAAATAACAAAATTAGTTCAATAAGCAAACTTGAATTTGTGAAGTGACTGTGATGTTTAAAGCGTACAAGAATAATGTCAGAGTTAATGTGTCAACCCCAGCTAAATGTTATCATTAATTTACAAAAATAGATTGTCTGTGTCATGACAGTATCCATAACAAAGGAAGCAGACAGTCGTTAATTTAGTGAATGTAAGCAATATTATACTTTTGGGAAACGCAGGAGTATATATTGCAGTAGTTAAACCTTTCGAATACTACTATTATATGAAATTATAAGTAACTTCACTTCATAAAACCCATCGATGTCTTCCAAAATTATAAAAATGATATAGATTGCTGGTTATTAGAAAGTAATATAACACAACATACAACAGAAGAGAAATACAAGATTCAATAAGAAAATATCATACAGTTTGTTTCCTTCAAAAACTTGAATAATGCAAGAAAGACAACATTTGCAGAATACTTTGAATTCAATGTATATCGATTCATTCTCATCAGCTACATACATGCTATTGATTTTAGATAACTCAAATTATTAATACGTATAGACTTTGTTAATTGAATTGTTTATCTAATCATCGATATAATGCTACCAGGGTAATTGAAGATTAACGACTGATTCCTTTTGACCACAAAGGTCATGTTTTACTCTTCTAATTGCAATGGCCTCAGCAAATTTTAATAGAATCGATTTATGTTGTTTATTGATGATTTCAAAAGCATTTGTTACATCGACCTCAAGTCCCGTGTCTACCAAATGACGCGTAATTGAATTTCTAAAAGTGGTTGCATCTTTCAAGCACAAGTTCTTCAGGATATGTTCAATAAATCATAAATTGGCCCGTCTTTCTGTCCTTTCAATGTACCTGCTTTTGCAAGTACATGTGAACTGGTAAATGCAATTAAAGGTGACATGAGAAGGATATTTATCAACTTTTGTTTGACTTATTAAACATCATGTTCTGTAGAGCGTTAATAGTTTGGCAGCAGGGAGTCCTTCTGTAGTCTCAGCGTTCTCGGTAGTTGCCTAACCACAATCACTTCGTGATATCAAATTCCAATATATTTTAAAGTCAACTGTCAGTTGATATTGCCATTATCAGCGCTATCTATATAAAAAAATACACTAACCAGATTCTCGAACTCTCTACATAGAAATATTATCATATCGGTGTTATTTGGTGCATAAAAATAGCAGCCGCATTAGTTAAATGTTTTGTCGTACTTTGTTAAGGATTACGAAATTCGATTTTCAATCAATTATCTATAATCCCGAATTACATAACGGAATGGATGCAGATTGATTTTCGACCCTGAATAAAATCGTATCATTATTATACAATCGGTTTCTATTTAGATTAGGGTTACATATAAAATTTCTCTGGGTCGGATATCAATAGATATAAAACTTTGATTCATGGTTAATCACAAATCCCCTTATGATTTCATCTTTAACGTCTTCAAGTGTCTTGTATTCAACAATATTGGACTTTTATGTTATATTTGGAACGTCATTCGAGCGTTCAAGTGTTAATCAAAGTTGCTGTTGAAGCATGCAATATTTATCCAGAAGTCTAATTGCTACAAAAATAGAATTCGTACAGTAAGTTTATCAAAGTAGTACAACTTCAAAACTAAAAATTAGATGCACTGAATTATACGATTTTATCCAAATTTTAAAGTAAATTTCCAAATTTCGGATGGGGTATAATAAATATAGCCTAGCTATAAGACCATAAATTGTTTATTAGAATCTACCTTTATTATTGTAAGCCTTCTTGAAAAGCTATGCATATCATCTATGTCTTTTTCATGTAGATGTTTGACCGGTTCAGTCTAATTATCATCAAGCACATTACATAAATACCTGTTTACTTGTATAGCAACCTTGACTGATCACTACTATTTTGTGGTGTATTTTCATTAGTTTATTCATATTATTGCAGAAATACAATATTGCAAAGAGTAACTTTAACCAATCACTTTTACTCAGGCTCATATTTATATACTTTAATTTCACATCCCCTTCATCTAGGACTTTTAAGTTTCCGTTTTTGTTTTGCCTGCGATTTGTCTGATTTAATGGTTATTTATATTACTCGTTACTGTATTCCCTAACATACAATATAACTTTTGTCATTAATCATACTTTGTTAACTGTTATCTTCATAACACCGTACCATACAATTCGGAAATCCAATGTCTGGTTCAAAACTGGGTTACCTTCGACAGTAGTCACTCTGTTAGAAATGACAATTGAAATACAACTTAATGAAATGACGAACTTTTGTTGTTTCAATCTTAAGTAGTAATGTTTTATTCTTAATCACTTTGGTCTTTTATTCTACCGCTTGTCTTTCCTTCTTTATCTGCCGCCTACTGGAAACATCACCTTTTACACATATTCAGTCATCTAAGTGCGATAACTAACCACTTTCATCAGAACATATGGGAATAAACACTCTGCTCTCTTCATCGTTAAAATTTTAATCACTTGTTGCTTTTATAAGATAGACACTCCCATCACACTTTGTTCTAACTTCTGTCGTACAATAACTACTGATTAAGTTTCACTAAGTGACAACAAATAGTATTCACAAAGTATATTAAGTGATTATGAGTAAAGCAATAAATCAAACGTACTCATAACGCCATTCTTATAATCTTCATCTATGACTTAGTGATCGGACCATTCAGCATTAGTCATTCAGTCTCTACTGAAGAGGTAGGTGGAAAATTTGCGTTATACTCTGGAAAGAAGCCATATGATACGTTAGAAATATACGTTAGGTTTGTAACTCTTGTTGAACAAACGTTATGAAAAAATTCTTTCAAAAGGTTATTTTTACTTTGAATATTTCACACATAGGGCATACATGAATAACATATCATCGTATCATTAACTGTTAACCTGAAAACTCCACCGATACCTGCGATGATTTTATAAAACGAATAGTTTACTCTCCCATGAGACGGGCGATTGCTTAGATATAATTTAAGTCAATATAACGGCTGACAATTTAAGCCTATTTATTTTAATTTATACTATAAATTAGCATCTTTGATTTTAAAGAAGGCTTTCTGGATGTTGTGATATATTAATCTGATTATGATGTTTTAATCGCAGATTATATTTTACTCATCCTTTGAAAAAGCAGATTTGAAATGTAGCAGTATCTTTTCCTAAAATCATATCATCTCTCTGTTTTAAGTGTTGCATCCAACAACAGCGTCCTAACTGCATCTCCTCTTCTTAATAAGCGTTTAAATGTGTTTCGAAATATTTTGGGACGCTGTAATATTGGTAAAAGCATATTATATTTGCATCAAGGAACAGCATTGGTTTTTCGCCCTAAACGGTAGTTACCCTACGCCTCCATCGACAAAAGTGATAGAGAACTTGACTGGTTTACAAGCTCGGGGTTATTCGAAAACTTATTATCTAATAATGGGTAGCTTCTAAATGTTTTAGTTCAGAAAGTTAATGATATTGTTGACTTACGTGCTGATAACTCTATTGGACTTAATAATGCTCTACGAGATTTTCGATACCCAATACCATTGTCCATAGAATTATTCAATAAACTCAATAGTGGGCGTTAGTTTACAAAATTGAATTTATTTGATTCTTTTTAAAAGTAGATGTTGATGTTGATTCTGAAAGTTATCTAAGAAATAATAATAATCATAGAAATTATCAGTACAACAGATCACCATTCTGTATAAAGCCAGACCCTGCAACTTTCCAAAAGTTAATGGGTATTATGATACTAAATCTTGATGGTGTTGCCGCTTATGTGGATGATACTTCTATTATGAGTTCCTTTAAAGATGAATTATCACCTCTTCTAAATAAAGTACTTACACAAATATCGCAATCTGTTTTCAGATACAGAAAAATAAATGTGAAATTTTCCTTCAGTCTGCTATATAACTGGGATTTATATTTGATAAACATGGGCGCCGGCCATATCCGGGTTATATGCATGTTAAAACTCAAAGGTCTACTCTTACTGACATAGTGACCTTACGATCATTGCTGGGTATTATTGGGTATTGTAGTGTATTTGTTTTATCTATGCAAGAGTTAGGGTATCCTATGATTTAACTCCTAACAGCGAATGTAGCATGAAGTTGGTCGAAAGCGTGAATCATCACAGACTAGAGATATCATAGTTTTAGGAGGGTATGTAAAGAAAGTCACTGGATAGTTGTTTGTAATAGCTTAGTTTTAAGCTTCCTAGTAGACTAAGGTGGTGATACCTGACTAGAAACACTACTCGGTTTAGGAAATTTTGGAAAAGATTTCACAGGAAGAGTCTCAAAAGTGACGCACTTTAGTATAGTTGTAGCGGTAAATAATCCTTAAAATAAATAGTTGCATAAACTTTCGAAATTATTGCTGACCACGTTTGCTTAAGCTAACACAACTATTTGAAGGCGCGCGGTCCGGCATCACCATATCGCGACTCAAACCACCGCGGAAAGCATCTATCTAGTTTGCTATCCCATTGAAGCTCTGTTTACGATGAAATAAAATTTCTCTCTCATCCTTCAGGGCCTTCTGATTTCTTCTTATTCACAAGAGTGAGTCAAATTACTAATGGTTGTTTTGGTTGAACAACAAGCGTAACTTGGTCATACATCGCAGTGCACACCACAGTAAACAGGAATACACTTGTGTGTGCTAAGAATAGTGCGTTTATTTAGCGCTTTCACTTTTCAGAGAACCACATCAACAGTCAGGTTGAACTCAAAAACAAACGTTTCGCCCATAAACCTGTGAGTTATGAATGTTGATCTGAATGTCTAGTGGCGGTGGTTAACCTGGAACAATGCAGCAATACTATTAACGAAAGCAAGGAAACTAACTCAGAAAAAAAAAGGTAGACGCTAAGTTTAAACTAACGAGAATAAATCTCTAAGGGTCTTAGACAAATGTTTAAAATTAACGTGCTAATGGAGTGGCAGAGTCCGCAGATAATCTGAAGAGTAGTAGTTTATTAAAGCACCGTAATCAACATAATAGAACCTGGGACAATCACAGCTTCATGACAGACAAACCGCACTACATTTTTATTCAAACGACCTAGAAACAACACCAAAACAACAAAAATCTTATTCAAAAGAATTATGTGGTCTATACCAGCTTTTCATAATGATATTGGATATTGATTAGTTTTTTTGTACTATTCTTCATCGTTAGAAGCTACTTAGGTCTAGCGCGACGAATAAAGCAACACTTTTTTCCGGTAGGGCTTTTTGGTGCTTCTACGCTGTGAGGATGTGTCATTACTAGGCATTTTTAAAATGCAAAGCTCGAATATAATGTACTCGTTAAGCCGAATATGTTTTGAGTACGAATTGTTTTGGTGTTTTCATTATTAATGTGAGTAACTTTGTAGATGTTTTTTAATCGAGTTTATGTTAAAAGTAGATTTGAGCAGTCAAGAATTCTATTTCTAGACGTCTCATGTTATCTCACATCTTAAAATCAGTTTTATTTTGCACCTTGTTTTTGTAACTTTTAGTGTTAAATGAGTCTGTTCTATTTTGATGACATGAACGTTTTAAGATCTTATTACGATATTTGATGGACGTAAAATCGAACACAAGTCTGAGCTTTTTTGATGCGCAAACATAATACATTAGACAAAGTGTCATTCTAATGTCTTTTGACTTTCGGTCTTTTGCAGGAAGATCATGCTCAAACTCCTTTGCTATATGCATCAATTTTGAACTTAATCTGAAACCGTTGCATTATTTTATTTATTTTGGATTTTTGAAGTATTATATAAAGATGGGCTGATATTCATTACTTTTAAAGACCTAGTTCCGGAGCTAGCATACAATAAAACAGTTAAATATTTCCAAAACTGCTTGATCAATAATCTGCAAATCCTGTCTTTCCTGATACTATGTGCATTTTTAGAGCCTTTAAAGCTATTAAATGAATGGAAGAGTTAACATTGTCTACAATTGTTTGTGTTGGCATATCGTGAACAGAAAATAATTTCATTATCACTTTTCTATTATGAAGCATGTTTCTAGCGTCACTTAACACCGTTAAAATTTGTCACTGAAGTAGCATATGTTGTCATTTTGTTACACAGCACATCTATTGTTTAGGACAGATGAACATTTACGATGACTGTTTGCAGTCGTATGTGGGAATTTGTAGTGACTGGATGCAACAGTTGTTGTCCTTGGAAAATATTTTAACATATAGATGAGTTAGGTTTTATGACTTTTCTTGTGCGGAAATATGTACTATTATTTTCACATGAATGGTGGAAAAATTACTATTTGTCTTTTTAGTAGATGGCGTTTTGACAAATGACATCTTGCAAATCGAATTCGTACTGTCATGTGTGTTTTATACTGTAAAAAAGTATATTATTCAGCTTGACGTGATCGCTTTGTGTGAAAGTAAACATATTTAACATGCACTTACACTTTGTTTCTGTACGTTCAACACATTAGAAAGTGTTTCTCGATTTCAATTATTCTTAGGATGTAATCGCATAAGTGTGAACAAAACCTATGGATAGAACTGCCTCGTTTTAGTATCTCATAATAATAATGATGATAATAATAAATCATCTGTGTAGGATTTCATTTCATGATTTTTGAGGTATTCGGTAGAAAACATCTGTTTACACGAATGTCTGGTTTATAACTTGCATAAATGTATGTCGTGATCAGTATAGTTTTGCAAAGTTGTTTTAAAAAGTAACTGCAATTAGAATTTTTGTATATAACATGTATGTAACAATATTTGCTCTATCTGTCACTTGTCGAACATGATAATAATTTACTATTAAATAACACAAAAGTATTATTAGAAACATTCATAACAATTTTTGGATCACAATCTAAGAATGATGTCTCTTGTAGATTAGGTTGTTTAATAACTCGTCATTGCATTTTACCTACTCCATTGTTTTATGTAGAAGGGGGTGGTGGTGGTTCAAATGTACTTTATTTAATCTGAATAGTGTTCTGTAGTCTAGTGTCATAGGATTGTCTTATAGTGTAACAATATAGATTAATTATTACGACCTTTTAGGTGCTCATGCCCCTAGTCCAGGCTACTTTGTCTTTCGTTGTGGAATTACGAGACTTTCATAATATTGATCTTTACCACCGTGGGTAGGTTCTTTGTTATCTATAATAATTATAAACTAATGCAGTTATTATCAAGTTCGCACTCACTTGAAAACATGTGGACAACCTTCAATAAATACTGGATCTAATAATGGTAAATTGACGGCATTCGTTGAACCACCATTTCGTTGGGAACAAGCCAGTACACGAATCAAAGTACCCGAAGCTGTAAAAGCCAGTTACGTTGAACAAAGTGTTTCTTTGCCAGCTTACGTTCCAGACAAAGCATGCAGTAAAACGTTATTGATCATGTATAGAGAGGAAACAGCACGGTTATGTGACGTTTTTGAACAGAGAATATTAATTCAAGTCGACCCAATTAACTTGGAAGAGTCTCTAATGAAAAATGATCTTTTCCTATGCGTCGAGCTTTGGTTTGTTGAAGATCCCCTTGAGAGGCAAGTCGAATCTTTTTATTTAGACAAATATATTCATACACTGTCAGGCATCAACATTTCTGTTTTGTCCATTCAATCAAAATAAATATCACTTTTGGCAACATGTAGAGTTTCGTACTTCACATTAGGTACAATAGGTTTTAATCAAAAAGAATTTTTTTGGGGGGGATGTTCATAGATTATAGTATTCCTCAAACCTAAAAAAGGTGATTTTAAGGCCCTTATTTAATAAAATGAGAATTATGTCTAAGATATTAAACAAAAAAACAAAATCCATAAATTGCTGCGCTGCGGCTAACATCTATGCATTTGCGCAACAATCGTTTAGGTCAGTAGTCCTCCAGTAATCTCTTAAGCATATGCTTTTTCATCTCGCGTTTTAATAATAATAGACTAATTAACTTCTTTCAGGTTATAGGCTTGCCAAAGTTAAAATTATTTAGTTACACGAGAAAAATAGTTAACAAGTATGGAAAATAATTACTCTTAGTTTGTCTGCCTTCGATAACAGTATCATCACCAGGTAGAAAATGTATTATTCACGGAATATTCGTCATTTTTAAACCTTAGAAAACTGATTCTTTATTCTGTTTTCCATATGTATTGTGATCGTACTTTTAAAGGTTTTACCTCTATCCGCGTATTGATTTTAAGAAAAATCGCTCAAACATGTTTTATACGCTATATTTTTATTTGTATATGCTTCTATGAACGCCTTTATTTGTGAATACTTGACAATATATCTATCCACTTTATACTTATTTGTCTGTTACCTGGAATGATTACTTTAACTTTTTTTTGAATATTAATGATAATTGGTCTTGTTTGCATTTGTAATATAACAAGCTGGTTTCTTATTAACAGTTCAAAGCTTACATTTCGCAGTCTTTTATGAACTATATTTCTTGATGAGTGACTTAATGCATCGATTACCTGAAGTTGAAGCCTTATTGTTTAAGGACAAATTTCTTAAACAAATATATCTTTTAATTAATAATAAATAAAAAGGCGTCGCTTCCTTTAAATAGGGGTTTCTATCTACATTATTTTATTCAAATCCTGCACTGAACTTTGAATATAAGAATGTTTTTAAATAAATACAATTTATACACATTTGTTTATGTCGTTAGTTTGAAGAAAGTAAACTGAAAGTAGGTTTTTTAAATTGCCATTTTAAGGTTCCTTTTACCTGCGTGTGCTTAAAACCCACATCCATAGTGACTAATCCTTAAAACTATCTGATAATCTCATATAGATTAACAAACATTTCACAACATATACTTTATTTGGAGCCAAAATACAACTTTCTAGTCTCATTTTTTGAAGTTATTGGTGAAGTAGCTTGAGCTTCTACTTTCTGTGTTTTGCGTCATTATCTTCAGTTTTAGAGTGTTTTAATTGAGTTAGTTTACATAACTCCAGGTAACGGAAAGGTGTTTTAGATATTCGGTTGATCCCAACTCTTTAAGGCTGGTGTGGACATCTGAATTATTATCTACCACAGAAAATGCCTCACAGAGAGTCTTCTATGCTAAGCGTTGAGCATAACTTCAGGCTTCGGATTGATTTTATAATCGGTGACTAACTCAGGAACTCCGCGCAGTTTTCTTGCAGGTATCACCAAACAAAGACTGGAAAAGCTGTTTTATTCAATATATCTACGAACTATTGTCAGAGTCTACAATGCCCCAACCATTCAGCTTCATTAAATATTAAAAGCATTTTCCAGAATCTTTCTTATTTCGTTTACTTGGTACGGATTTATGAACTTGTCTTCGAGCTATAACTCAAGTTTTAGGGTTAATAATACTACCCCGTTGTTCAAACTGAAGTTGCTTGATTATGGTTTAAGCATAGGATTTCTTTAATGAGATTAGAAGGCCACTTCATCACTGGTTGCTTTTACCGTGTTGATTTTTATAACGTACGCATATTTTTTTTTGTAAGGCTTTCCATCTACATTGCACCCGTGAAATACTTTATATTACAAATGCATATCGCAATAGACATTAATAAGTAACTGATTCTATCGATATTTTATTGCTTAACAATCAATCAATGCTTATTGATTCAACCTACGAAGTATCGATCAGTAATTTTATGTTGTTGAAATTTTCATTATTAAGCGAAAAAACATTCGACAGGTTATCTATATTGCTTGTTTGTTGACATCGTTTTCGCAGTGATATTTTTCCATGCTTTTTTGAATTTAAATCAGCAGTAGTTTTATCTTATAGGTAAATGTATATATAAGCTAGTGTACTTATTATTTGTTTTGTACAATTCTTTACAATTCCCAGCTGTATTTGATTCTATCTGTGTTTTGTTTTATTCCTTAAATGCTTTCTGGGACTACATCATTCTCGCTTTTTGTTAGAATTGAATGCATACAACAACTGTCTATTCAATATTAATATATTCAATCTCAAAGATGTCATTTTCATATGCTACTTTTTTTTTCAATTGGTTCCAAATAACTGAAAACAAGCAATAACGTGCTAATTTATAAAGTCTTTTGTAATACATCAAACTTTAGTATTCTGTCTATCTTTCCTAACTGTTTATTCTGTAAGCTAGTAGCCATTTAGCTTCTTAATCAATCAAATTACAAAATACCTACATGAAGATACATATTTAAAAATACTTTGACAAAATAACGTGCCTTACACCTTATTGTAACTCATTTATGAAGTACGCATTCGTGTTCTTTGATTCAGGTCACAATTTATGATTAAAGTCAATGACACTACTCAATCGTTTAAACAGAAGTTAGCAGGTTGAGACCCTATCATGCAACTCTATGTTTAATTTGCGGATGCCTCACCGAGTATGCCACCACTCCATCGATATAAATTAACCTGGAAGACGGTTTTATCACTAAAATGGTAAATCGCACTTGATTGTTTACAGATTGGGACGGGTATAGGACGTGGAGTGGATAAAGAGCGGATCACATCAGCAATAAATGTTCCAAGAAATGACATGAACACAGTACTTTTCACCTAAGCACCTTTGAAGCTAACGAGATCAGGATTGATGTTAGCTGTTTGACAAACGACTTGTCTGCGGGTATTTATACCACAGCATCGATAGCAGTATCTTAACCATTCAACCACAAACACTCTAAATTCTGGCATCAATATCCGTTGATTAAAGTTTTCTCACTCCACGTCGCTAGGCGAAGTTAACCGAGCATGTTATTTAGCAACAACGAATAAATTTCAAGTTAGGGGAGTATAATATTTGGACGTCAACCTATCAAGAAAGCAATGCTTTTATGATCGCTATTCTGAATTTTAAAGTCGTATGCGTTCCTCCAAACCAAGTGCTATAAATTTCGTTCTGGACGTCTGATTCCCAAGGACACTCTAAAATGGTCATAAATACCCACTTTTATCAAATTGGAAAGCAAATCTTCAACGGTCCTATTGGTTTTGAGCTGAGTCAAAAGGTGGTGAGCACACAGTACAAAGGTCTAAAGTTTTCCTCAGTTTTTCACCGTCAACATGTCAGTGTATCACAACCCAGCATGCCAAATTTGAAACTCAGAGTAATAGTTGGGCTCTAAAATGAAATTTTTAATGGGTGTTAAACCCCAGAATACAACACCCATAAAAATAACCGACAATTCTGGTCAGATACAACTCACTTAGTGAAATCCAGAAATAGTACAAAAATACGTTTTTCTTTATTTTTTAGTGTATTTAAATGCCTGTAACCTATAAAGATTTTATTCAGGGCGTTCCTATTTCTCATCAGGTAAATACGTATTTTCATAATGATTTGAACATTATAAACGTCAAACTTCAGTTACCTAACATTTGTCTTTATAATTCTATCTATGAAGTTATGTCTTTTATACTTTTTTGTCTTAGCCAGTGTTGGCATATAATTCGTTTTATTAACATATTATCAAGTCATTGACACACACTAAGTTTTAAAACACTCAGGGAACTAATTCTACATCCCCCCAATCAGTCCCATATTTTGTAATTGGCAGGCATATACGCAAATCGATCACTTTTTTCATCATTTTTGGATACACGAAATTCACTTGGCATCATTGCATAAATAAACAAATCTTATTTAGTGTAAGAGCTTAGATGAAAAAGCTAATTTGATTCTGTGTTCTTATATTCATGACTGTTTTCTTGTTATCATTTATTTTCTTAGGGCATGTTCCGTGCTTTACTTTGTCTTGTACTGACTTTTACATTCCGAAGTATTTTTTAAAGACGTTTTTCTTTCAACCTATGATATAACATTATAAAGAGTTTGGATATCTCATCTAATTTCAAAGTTTAACTAAAACCAGATTGAGACCAGATGTTTTATTCAGTAACGTTTACCTGATCAGGATGCAGTCCATTGAATATCGTCGCTGTGATGCTGAATTCAGCAGTAAACATGAGTTCTCTCACACTTATTTCCTACTAAATGTTGGCTGTAATATACAATTTCCTTTGAACTCCTGTATACTTCAATTCCTACAAGTGTTACAAACTTACTAAAGTTACTGGGAATATAAACCACTACATTCCAATTTACTGGTCTGAAGGTTAAACATTTATTACGCTTATATAGAAATCGAAGATAAGATTTAAGAAAATACAAATCATTGAAAACAAAATTGTAATGAATTCAGAAGCTTAAAATTGGAGCACGCAATAAATGGACGCACCTGCGCTATTGCGAACGATTTAGAGCCATGTTACTTAAGGTCTCTAACCACTGGTTTTCATTGTCACGCGGACCTCAACTAAGCCAGCTACTCCTATTAACATGTCTCAGTCCAACTATCAATAACTTTATAGACTTGTGCCATATTTTGATTTATCTGTCCCTAAGTTTTTCCAGTCTGCTCCTACACTAGATAGGATTGCTTGTTGAGGTAGGCGGTGGTTAGGCATACGTAACACATGTCCTAATCACCTCAGCTAATGAAGATTCACTACTTCATCAGTCGAATTACTATCTTTACCTAGTACCTTATAGTCACAGACTACTCATATCATCTGATTATTAATAATAATTCCGGATCAGATATATGACGTAATTTATATCTGCTGAAGTTTTTTAAACTAAACATATTTTCTAAACTGTACTAAAAAAATGAATACCTGTATTAAAATCATAAGATTCCAATTATCTTTAGAAAATTAAAAATGCCATACAAATGGTTACTCTTTTGTCTTTTTTTTCAAAGTTTTAACGGTTTGTAGTGTCCACATTATGAAATACAAAGGAATCTTGTTAATTAAGCAATGAACTAACTTGTATAAGTCGATTTTTACACCCAACAACCAGGTTGATTGTTTATATTTTTATCGATTCTACCATACAATAATCAATTGGAATCATAGTAGTGAAGTTAGTCGTGATTATTCCGTGCATTCAACACCTATCATCAAACGTCTTCAACCTATTTGATCCATCAACGTCTGCCCACTTTGTTGATATTTTGAGTGTACAATGATTCATAGGAGTACATTTATTAGAGGTTATTGAATGGTATTAGACCTTCAATTCGTTACTTCTTTATATGAGCCACAAATGTTACTACCAACCTCCAAATTGAATCTTGCAACTTTATACTTCCTAACTTAGGCATATATATATATATATATAATGTCACTTTAATTTTCAGGCATTAAATGATTTTTTTTTTCTATGTAGACCATTTTCCACTGAATTCTTGACTAAAGTATGTGAACGTCAACTACGTATTCATATAACACCTTCTCGTGGACTTCATTATCACTTCACTGTATTCTTTGATTATTTTCATTTATGTGCTATTGAATTGGCACTTTATGGAGCATTAACAAATATCACGTCAAGTATTATAAGGTAAGAATGTGTTTTGTTTTTATTATAAATAATTATGTATACTTTAATTTACACACAAAAAGCAGGTTTATATACTAATTTCTTAGTTTGTAGATGGGCTAGTTTCATCGCTTGGCTGCTTAAAATCAGTTGGGTGGAGCAGAGGTAGAACATATCACTTACTGATCAAAAGCTGTGTTTGATGGGTAAAACATGCAGCTTACAATCCGTAGGTTGAAGGTCCAAACTTTTCTACACATAACTTAATATAAACAGCCTAGTAATACCATAATTTCGTATTCATAAATCATAACTGTAAAATGAGTGCAAGGGTGTATCCCGCGAATACAACTAATTAAAAACAATAACTATTATAACGGATTGATCTGATGTTTGTTGAGTAACTAAAGAGCTCTTCTATGACATCTATGGAAGCTGCCCAGTTAAACCATCTGGTTTTGAGGACTTAGCAGCACCACAGTATTACATTATTTTCCAGTTTATTAATTACTAATTTCTAGTTTAATTGTTGTTTTCATTATTTAAGCATGATTTGTCAATTTTAATTCTTTTTTAACACTGACGGTAACTCAAATTACTTGATCAAGGTGTTAACGAAGGTATTAATTAGCGCTTTAGACCAGCAGACACCACGATTCCAAGATTATATAGCCTTCTTAAAAAACATAAGTTTGAGCTACCTCACCACCTAATTGTTGACATTTTTATTTGACCCTATGTCTAAATGGTTAGCATTTCGCTTACGACCTATAAGAGGACTTATTTCCATGCTCTCTATGAGATACAATTGAATTTCTTGACAACACTCAGGTGGTGTATGTCGATAATAAGCAAATGACTTCACTTGATGTGGAATCATGTTCCACCCACCAAGACAATTAAATAAAATTACATAAATAAAAACATGATAGCTAACGGGATACTAATATCCTACTTAAAGGACTTATTATTTTGATGTATGCTTAATATACAATAAACATTCAACGTTATGATTTATAGACAAAAGGCGGAATAACTCTTGATCCATTATCAGAAGGTTGTCCAATCCAAGTGGATTTAATAACATTATTCGAAATGGTTGAGAATAGGTAATAACTGATCCATAAGAAGCTCAAATATTGAACATCTCGTGAATTCAGGCCACTTGGTCAAACTGGCTCACTGTTCAAAAATATCTACGGAGACGACAGGAACTTATCATAGACAGTGAGCTTGCTGAAGCCTTCACTATAAATTTAGGGAAACCTGAATTTGTGTACTCAAAAGTATCATACTCAACCCCTACTTTTACCATAATCCTAAACCTCAGTTCTCTTCTTTTTCAAAAGCCATTACTATTCACATTTTATTCGTTGGCATTTTGCCTCAAGCTGATTGGTTTTGTTTATATATTCATTTTTGAGCACATTTTGTTTAAAATAAATGGTCTTCTACCTTACTACTTAATTGCTTTTACAGGAATCATTATTCCTGATATAACTTCCGCGACATTTTGATGAATACTCAGTATCTTAACGACTAAATGTTTGAATTCTTAACAAAAATAATGTTTTTTCACTTTGTTTGTTACTAAGTTGATATATGTATTGTTATTTCAATTATTATTGTCCATGATTATACGGCAAAATGTATATATCCGTCATCGTACAGCTTTGAAAACGAATGCTCTGAAACACTTCGTCGCTTTAAAATGTGTTTGAGAAATCTCCATTTGGTTCAAATCTTTGTTAATATTTGTATTTTTACTCAACAGTCGTAGAAACTGTAGCTCAGCTTCTAAATCATCATCAGTCTACATAATTTAAAGCGTACTTAATACGTTTATATTTTTGTTCATCGGTTAATTACACTAATTCAACTCTTAATCAGGTATATAACGTTAATTCAGATGTACTATATATTGCTTTTTATCCACGGGTTTTATGTAAGTGGTTTCTTTTATGTATGTTTTATGCCTAATAATGATTATTGTAGTTGAATCGTTTTAGTAACTTCCTCATTATTTTACTATTTACTGACTCTGAGACCAGTTGAAAGTAACCTAGAGAGAGGATTCTGCTTTGACATGGATTCCAGAACTCATTCTAGGGCAGACGCAGTCACTGCGAACCTTGAGGTACGTAGGTTCTCTCCTTTATATGATTTAAAGTGTACACTGCTGAGGTAGACGAAGCAACTATCCAGGTCTTGATAGCCGGTGGTTGTTTTGCTTTGTCAGTCCGTAATGTAAGTTGTAAATAACTTTTAAATTCTGAAGCAAATTCACAAAATTCCGTTTTTCTTATTCTGTTTACCACCACTATTATCTCTTTTTTTTGAAACAGTTAATAAGTTCTTTCTCTTTCCGTTTTTCTTCAACAGTTGGCCGAAACTTTCACCGCACAATACGCCAGTACAAACGAGTAATCAAATAATTACTTTCGCTCAACAAACGTGGCATAGTATTATTTGCAGTATTAAACAAGTCAGTACTTTATTCGATTAGTGATTTATGTTCTTAATTTCGCAAATTAGTTTTATTTTTAGAAGCCCTTAACATCCATGCATATTATCATATTAATCGTCGGAATGATCAAGAAGCAGATAGGTTAAGCATAAGCTTGTATCCCAGCGATACTGAGTGATGAATCTCAAATACCAAGTGAAAAGGTAATTATGTAAGTCACAGTTATCTATCCTACTCAATTGTGATTCATCAACTATATGCCTACGCTTTCAATAATTAGTCATCACACGAGTAGGCCAAATATGCCATTCGACTACTCTCTTAGCACTATGATGCCGTCAGCATCTAATTTCTTGAACATTTTTTCCAAGTAAACACACTCATTCACGATGTAGGTAGTTCGTTTTTTAGTAACATAGTAACTCACACTGCAGATATATTTTGGAAATTGTTTAATAACTTTTTAATAAACTAATTTGAAAATTCAAACTAGTGAATCGAAAATAAAGTTAATTTTTGACTTATGATTGATTAAACGAAACTGCGCTCAGTTACTTATCAGTAAAATGTGTTGATCTATGAACTGTGATTACTACATCATTATACTACTTCCTATCAAATACCTGATTCATTTTTTGTTTGTCTGTCTCAGTAATCACCTCTAATTGTTGAAGCGTGAATGATTATGAATTGTTTTCTTTTCAAATTTTCAGTGGACTAACTTTTGATTTAGTTTATTTTATACATGTTTAATACATCATATCATTGACAAAATAAAATGACATTTATTTATTTATGTATTACTTCTTTCCACTTCAAAACACGTTTTTATTCATGTTAGTAGACGTGATTCAATTCTTTATTCCTTGATTTGTTCGTTTAGCACTTTCTAGGTCATTAATCTTTTAACGAAAAGGCTGTTAATATCTGAAATCAAAATTTCAAGGGAATATATACATTCTGACATCATATGCTGGGATATACAATTTGCATGAAGAAATTATCTTTTTGCCAATCGTAGTCCATGCGTCTGAGCGGATACTAACTATCTAAACGAAGTACAGCTCAGGTGTTCGTTGTGCGAAATTCTGTTGATTTATCTTACAGTTTCACATTACAAAGTGACTTTAATTCGACAACCACTGAAAGCCGGAAAACATTCGACGAGTTAATTGTCTTAGTATGAGACTCCTCGGTATCGCGCATCTAGGGTTCAACCAAAAATCGGAGCCAGTATCCAATGGTTTATATTTCTGACTCAAGTCAGTTTGTTATGCTGCACTCATTACTATTAGTGATATTTATCTTCCCTTCTAAACATTGTGGAACTCCACTTTTATAATTTTTGCACGATGGATGCGAAATATGGATAGTGTGAATTGTAAACCATTAAATGTCAACCCAGTGGTATTTAGTTTTAGCGTTTATCATGGTACTTGAAGACCTTAGATTTGATCCGTAACCCATGCACGTGCACACTTTTAAGGAGTTTTATACATAGGCAGTGCAGTTGTTCGGTATTTCCAGGTTTTCAGTAGTTACGTAACTAAGGTCTGTCCACGATGTTAAACTACAGAATTCAAGTTTTTCCATAATCTCTTCCCTTTACTGAGATATTCGTTTAGTTGTAAAAGTTCATCCTGGAAATAATATGACTTATTTTCGATTGGCTTATTTCACGCCTTTTCATTGCTGACAAATATATATTTACTTCTACTGTCTTTCTTGTCACTCACTGATTCCACAAGTATTTTGATTGATTGCATATTATATTTGCTACTAAACTGATTTGATTGCAGATTTCATTTCCTTTAATGAAGTTTTGGTATTTATTGGAATATCTTGGCTATTCTCCTGTAAAGTTATAGAATTTAAGAGACCTATGAAACCTACCTCGCCTAATCAATATCCATTAGAGACTTCTAGTAATATCTGCGATGTCGACGTATTATTTCTTGATCAAATAACTGACCTTTTAGATGTGATAGCGCCTTAATAAATAATTTTTGTTTAAATAAACAATTAATACTGATTATTTATTTGTACATAAAAGTACTTTCGGTTAAATTACACTGTTATCAATCAATGTTAAATGTTTTAGCATACAATTTCCAATCATTATCAGGAATTATAACAATTTACTCTGTACTTACATTACTTCGTTATTAGTCATATTTACATATATACTCACCTTTGTATTTAGGTGTTATGAACATTGTTGAATGTCATGTCGTGCAAACCACTGAAAGCAAGGAGGCAATCGACACCTGATTCATCCTAATATAGTACTCTTCAATGATTCATACACTATATCCTTGCCGGTGATCGAGCCCAGGACCTCCATACATTGTGGTAATGTCGTAACTTTTAGACCACTGAGTTGGAATCCGATGGTTAGCATTTCTTACATCAGTTAATCCACGGCATATTTTGTGGGCTTATACTAGTTACCTTCAAATTTATTGTGAATTGTCTGAAGTTGAAAGTATCATCCGTTAGACATTACCTCAGCAGTTTAGTGGTGTCAAGCGTTTGCTGCGAAGCCTTGAGGTCCTATGCACGATTGCCCGTAAGAACATGGTGTGCCCATTCTTGAAGAGTTCATTTCCTAAAGTGAAACTGGTATCTAATGCTTCCTGGTTTTCGGTTGTTGTCTAACAGAGATTAATTTATAATATTAAATTCGTTTTTGTCTCATGTTAGTATTTTTATCTTAGTCTGTTTTTATTATCTACGACTAGTTTAAGGCGCGCCCCTACTCCATGTTATCCTTTATTCTATGCTGCTATTGAATTAATAGACTCAGATGAGCTTCACCGACAAGTCGGCTATGGCTAGCAGAATACCTATTACTACTCACGAAAATAAGCTTTTAGTATGCCATATGCTATTGATGAAGTTTTGTTATTTATTATAGTGCATACTCATAGTTCTCAATTGATGTAAGCAACCTTGGTGTACAGTATTTGAATATACTCATTAGAGTACTAGATAAATATCAGGTTGGTCACTACCAAATAGCTATCAATCAATGTAAATAAATATAAGAGGTTAAATATTCACATTACTTTCCCTATGCTATTTAATCAATTTCTAAATATGCCGATTAATCTAAACTATTGTATAAACGAAGTTGAAATCAAGTTATAATTTATTTCTGTAGGAATAACTTTACTACCTACACACATGATAGTATTTTATTATTAATAATAATAATAATAATAATAATAATAATAATAATAATAATAATAATAATAATAGCATTAACTTAGATAATAGACGCAAATTATGAAGGTAGCAACTGATCATCATTAATTTTAATTACTTTTTTCAGTTCTTTGCATCTTAATGAAACCATTAAAGAAATTATTGTAATCATGAAAGACAGTGTGTCAAATAAAATACTCTTTATGGTAGAGTAATTTGTATGTACATGCATATGCTTCATGGAGCTAATTAGAAAGTGACCACTAGTTATTGTTTGTCTTTGTTAATTCGCAAGATATAACTTTATTAACGTAAGTAGTAAGTGATATAATATCAGAGAATGTGTACAGAATTTAGAATGGAAATTCTCTAAAGTAAAAGGTTAATTATGTACATTAACAATTGTGATTTGAGTGGTGTTAGAGGTATGTGGACAGTTGTTATCTCCCTACCGCTTGCATCACTTGATATAGCTGCTCGAATGGCTCAGTGGTAACTGTCAGAGTCTGCGAAATTAAGTGACTTGTGGTCGAGCATGCCAGGGAGCATCAATTTCTTCGAGATCGCAAACACGCTTTGCTAATCACTCTCGAATTGCACGAAACCTAGGTTCAAGATTTCCTATTAACTACCGTCTTATCGCTGATTATCTGATTTTTTTAAACATATTTTGTCCCCATCATATAATATTTGAACAAAATTATAAAGTATCCTATTTCATGACTTTATAAGTTGTAGTCTTGATCCTACTCTAGCAATGTTTTCCCTAATTTTAACGATACTTAATTGAATAAACTAACTAATTTCATGGACGACACTTTTATTGTGAATTTTCGCTTCACGGACTGACGCTCGTTAGATAATCATTAGAAACTAGGATAGATTGAGCAGCTTTATCGTCATAATATTATACTTCTTGTCGATGTCGATCTACAATTTCACCAGAGAAGATAACCCGATGCCTTCAGGCTTCTTAATAAAAGCTTAAACTCTAGACCACTTGATTGGTATCCAATTATTAAAAATGCGAAACTGCTGGATGGCTTAATTGTCTAAAAACTTAAGTGTTGTCTGTGATAATGAAGATCATGGGTTCAACCTTTAGTTATGTCGTGAATTGGCATTCCTGAGATCGCCTGTACTAGGACAAAATAGTTATCTATTGCTTTCTAGCCTCCAATGATTGTTTAATTAAGGTTATTTCTTAATGTAAAACTTTAAATGCACCAGTCTTCGCAAAACCTTGAACTGCATGCTACTTTTCACTGAGTTTAAACTAGTTATGCGAGTGGTTGTACTGCTCAAACTGAATTAATTTGAACACTTTTAGAGCTTGGAACCTACTCAATGTCACTTGGATTGGTATCCATTCTTAATGATTATCAATATTTGACAAGAGTTATATAATTTGTTAATTGTATTCTTATTTATCTGCTCATGTATACCAGTACGATGACAGGTGCAATAATAACTAACGAAAAAAATGTCTCCTGCCAGAATTTTTTTTGCATAAATTATAGCCCTTAGATTCCCAGTTTCAAATCACTCTACAAACTGGTTTGAACTGCATTTTTAGTTGGTTTGGTCATGACATTACTTTCGCTCATTTAGGTAATCATTTAGGAGATTATCGATTTCATTGCCACAATTCTGTGCTGTGACAGCTTGGAGAGTTTAATTGTAAATATATGGCCATTGTTATCCAACGTTACTTAACGTAACAACCAGATTTTTTCAATATCCTGTTTTGTAGTTACGGTCAATAGACGAGAATCTTTATAGTGTTATATCAGTAATCTCGCTACTCACGAGCAAGGTGTATCCTTAACTTCTAGTAATCTGATACATTTTTATAAGCTAAATTTCGCTTTACCCTTTGTTATGTTTAAACACTCATTGTTTAACCTCATGTTTTCCACCCTTTTTGTGATCAGATCAGTTTTTGGCTTTCCAGCTCATACTTGTCAACTGCAATAGCAATAACAACTACTAATGTTGGAAGCTACCTCCTTTTATGGTGTCATTTCCAAGTCAGACTGCTATACTAGTATTTAATATCTTCCTTTAATAATAAACACTTTTTCATTTATCATGTTACTGATTCGTTGTTTTACTTAAAACTTTTAATTTAGCCTGGTAGACATCATTTTGCCCTTGCAATTCATCGGCATCTCTGTCAAGTATTATTAGCGGCTAGTGAATCTATGCTATTATTTTGGCGTGAAAGTATTCCGTACTTGCCTTTGAATGTCAGACCACGTATTGGTAAGTTATTATGAAATATAATTATTATCTTTGAGTGTTGTGTACATTTTAATTTGTAGGCATTGACTGATTACATAATAATGAGTCTTGTTGACGTGCGGTCCAATCTTCTAAACTAATCACCACCCTAATATTTGATTGATGAAATTCGACTACACCTGAAGATTAGATATACGATATACGTTTTTCCTCTGTGGCCGACTATTGTTAATATCTCTGTCTTACGGAATATCAGTTACTATATAAATAGCTGATTATTAACCTCGTAGACTATGAAACTTTGCATTATGGATTCGAATCCAACAGTGGGCATTAGGGCCCTCGAATTCTTATGTACTGCTGTGAATAAAGCCTAGGTCAAACGTAGTTTCTTGGTAATTACTCCTAGCCTCATAATCGAACTCATCTAGTGTTTAGCTTGTGCTAGTTGAGTAGTCACAATTGCAATACTCTTGAGTTCTATGTGGTAACCTACAATCAAGGCCTTAGCTGTTATCAGTCAGTCATATTCAACATGGAACCTGGTACGTATTTGCCTTGGTCTGCGTTGTCATTAGCACACCAAGAAGAAGAACATTTAATGTAGTACAAGACGACTGGACATAAGAAAGAGATTTTCAAAAAAAGAATTTGTGAAATTAAAGGTACATTAAATTCCAAAGCTCAAGATATAAGGAAATACACTACGATCGATTCTGAGCCATGTCATCTTTAATCATTGATTACGATGATTACTCGTTCACTTAGCACGTACATTTTGTCAGCGTCTTCACTGATCAAGACTCTGTCATCTACTTATTTTAATTCAGTAAATAGGCTTATTGGTAGGAAATTACTTACTGAAGGTTTTTATTCGTTATGGACACTAACATTCCTTACTTTACATATTGCTAAGCCGTGTAATTATTGTACAAGTGTTAAATCAGCTTCTTTTAATAATCGCGTCTATAAATATTCTCTTAAGGTTTATCAGTTTAGTATACGTTTTTTCTTCTATAAGTCGTTCTGTTTGATTGACCCCTGAAAACACTATAGGTTGATCTTTTTCGTATATATTGTTAATTCTTGTCTATCTTGATACAAACAGCTCTAAATACTCGAATTTTTCTTGTATTCTTCAAATATCTGTAATGCAAAATTGAAAAAACACGTTACATAAGTAGCCGTTTTGACAATAAGCTGAAGCTGGGGATACATTTGTTGACTAAGCATTATCAAAATGTTCAGACCTAATCGGAGACTTTGGGTGACCGAATGTAAAATAGTTCATAATAGCACTGTCGTTTTGTCGTTCTATATCTTGAGTAAAGTATCATTCCATAAATTTTCATTTTTTGTTGATACACTTCTTTAGAATAGTATTTCTTTTTTTAGAATGCTAGTGCTTATTTCTCACTCTACTTTTTCTCATCTCATTGGTTTCTTATCTATTTATTGACATAAAGTGGGAAAACTTGGACTGATAATCCCTCGTTCCGGGTCCTAATTTGATAATGACAAGCAGTTTACTTTTAGTAGAAATCAGTAGAGTAAAATTTTAAAATATTTGAAGCCAATATTTTTACTTTTAATGTGTGCGGGATGATAACCTTATTCTATCTTGAAATTACAGAACCTGTTGATTTTCGAAGTAAATTGGATGCACTTGTACAAACAACTCAAGTGAGTCTCCTTATCTTATTTAACTAGTTGTCACTGAATCATTTTTAAAACGGTTTAATTCATCAATAGTGTTATAACTTTAACATGTTGGAATTACTTATTATTGAAATTAAACTACCTGTTTCTACACATTCTGCCTTTTTTCCTTCAATATAACTTAATGATGATTTATGATATCTATATTGAAAGTGAAGCCGACCAATATGACAGTGATGGAATAACTTATAACGGG
Source organism: Schistosoma japonicum (assembly GCA_025215515.1). Taxonomy (NCBI): domain Eukaryota; kingdom Metazoa; phylum Platyhelminthes; class Trematoda; order Strigeidida; family Schistosomatidae; genus Schistosoma; species Schistosoma japonicum. Next base: position 73,176,257 of record CM046069.1, read on the forward strand.
ATAAAATTACTCTTTATCAAATAAATTTACTATAATTTACAATTTAAACGGTAGGATTGATAATATGTTGCTGAATAGTGAATTGATCCCAGCAAGGCCTGTGTTCTGATCTCATATTTTTACATTGTATATGTCTTAGACCTTAGCCAAGTATTTCCAATACGTTACCGGTTAAAATTAGTTTATCATGTAAAATGTTGCTTTAACTGTTAACAGTTAAATTTGCAATTGTAATACTTGGATTTTAATTATAGTTCATAATGTACTAATAATCTTTACTGTGCTACTTTCTCAAAGTATCTCGTCAACTTACTTCACCATTACTTCATTTTTTCAGACATTGGAAACGGATGATGATTTGGCGAATCAAATTTCATTTGATATTGCTCGACTCTCATCTCAAAATACTGTTCTATTTAAACAACTTTGTAGATCAGTCACTTTGCAGTCTAAGTTGGCTGCCTTTCTACGTCGGAGATTCCATCAAATTCGTGTAAGTTATTTGATGGTCGACTATGGTATTCACTGTGTTTTTCAATCTATTATTTTTCAACCAGTTCTTTTTATTCTGAATACGCTGATAATTGTTATGTTTGTTTAGGCCTTTAGTACTGATCAAATCTTGTCGATTATGTTACGATTTGTCTAATACAAGTGAAAATACAAGTTTTGACGTTAAATGGTTATAGGTAGTCGGTAGGATATCCTACTTCACGTCTGTTTCGTAGTAGTTGCTACTCGTGGCATATTTGTCACTACTCTATGTGAATATCTTAATCATACAAAGATGGGTTGTGATTTGAATAGCTCAGTGGTAAAATCTCAGATTGTGAACCCTCGTGACATACGTTTATACTTTATGATGCTTAAGTGCACAATCTCCTGCCAAATACCTCCAACCGTCTGTAAGCAGTTCATTTTGATTGATATAATCCAGAACTAAAATTAATTGCAAATAAACTTTATCTCAAATCGAAGAGAGAATAATATGTATAGAATCACGAAAAACAAGAATTTACCTTTTTTATTATCAACTTCAATTGGTTAAATATGGGCCAGGCGACCTCGATTATTTTTTTAGTGTTATTCAAGTTTTTAAATGAACTTTAAGCATCTAAAGGTGTTTACTTACAGCCTGATTCGTTGTCGCTTTCTTAATCTACAAGAATGACAGTAAATAAAGCTGCATTATTGTTTAGATGGAAAAAAAATATCCTACTTAATTGATAGGTACTTCTCAAGAATTTCCCTTATGTTAATTTACACATATGTCTATATCGGTTTTTCATTTAGATGAAACGATTTGCTGAGGCATTTTTCTGTCAAGAATTATCGCTTGTCAATTTATTAGCTATTTATGATTCAAGGTAATATAATTTTTTTTCTCTTATAATTAAGTTACTTTTGCAAACATTATTTTTATCATCTTTGTAGAGTTTTAATTTAATAGTTAGAAGCATTAACCTTTCAAGCACTTTATCACCATTTGGAATCCTTTCTCCAGGAACTTCCAAATGGTCAGTCTAGAAATACATAATTCATATGATAGCGGTAGTTCTAAATTATCACGTGAATATTTTCTTAGAAATGAGCTCATTACTGCACTTTTTTCCCAGGCACACTTCATAATGAATGTAGAAACGGTTCAACACGAAAATATGACTTTGTTATATTACTTGAATCTAATTAAATGATCTTGTTCAATACGGGTCAAGAAGACATCACCCTTATATCTCTTGTGAACACGAAATTTGTTAACTGTTGACGGGAAAATTTACAGTTCGAATTTAACTTTCAGTTTCCGAATTAAGTTGATGGTATTACAATGCAGTCATCTCTTAACGGATTCCTTAGTGGTTATTCTAAATGTTGTTATTGCGAACCTTCATAACTTACAGTGTGCTGTCGGGGATTTTCGTCAATATGAAAAGTGTCTGATTGGCATTTAATTACAGTAACGTAATTATCTACGAAAAATTTAATATACGAATATCAGGGTTCAGAATTCACTGGGCAGCATATAGACTCATTTCTCTCTTAATGCAGCAGGTATTGTAGGTCATTCACCAAACAATAGAATTAAGACATGAATATCATATCACTTACATCGCCCATCAAACAGTATTATTCGTGTATTAGAGTAACGCATTTCTAACAATTTTGAATTAAATAAACTAGATTAGCTAGTATGTTGGGATCGTGGATGTCAGTGGAATACAGAATTCATGTTTCGTCATATTTCTAGCTTGTCAACTAAATTTACTGCATTATTGTGTTGTATTTGTACTTGAACTCGAACTTAGTACACATTACTTCAAACGCCAACACATTATCTATTACATTTTCCCTAAAATTGGTCGATTATTTTCCACAGCTGTATGTGAACCAATATATTTAATTAATATATAATTTTAAAGATTATTTTTTAATTAATTTGAACTTACATTTATGGTCAACCAGTGCAATAGCATAAAAGCTTAATAGCGTGATTACTTTGATCCACGAATGTCACAAAAATTGAACGTAAATGGCATTTACATTCCACTTCGACTGTGTGATTTGTGCAAGTAGATACAAACAACACCGATCATGGCACATATATGCATTGGCTAATGTTACTGCACTACATTTGCACGATGAGACCAAATTAACAAAAATAATATTAGAATATAGTTGAACATAAGGAATTTAGAGGTGTTATGAGAGAATAATGGAGCTTAAGATCGAAAAAAAAGTATAGAGTGAATGCAATGGCGCCGTTGTGTGTAATTCTGAGCCACATCATCCAATCACTGATAGCGATTATCTCATGAACGTCGACCACTAAATGTGCACCTACAAACACTCAGCAACTTCATGGATTGATATTACTTTTTGAAATAGCAGCCAATATTGTGTCGAGGTATGCCGAGGCTGAGCCAACTTAATACATGCTCCGACTGATCTTTCACATTTCCACTTTATGTCTGACTTCCGCGTTACTTACTAAATCTTCCCAGGACATGCGCGCGATCCTTCGATGGCGCGTACGATCAAAGGCCTGCAGTCTTCGCATATCTAATATTTTCATAGACATGTTTCACAGTGACAGATTAATACAGCGAGAACTATTGATCAATATATCTGTCCTTTGTTTCACAAACAGATGTCAAACCTAAATCACGTGTGGAAATGGTGTAGCCGGTGTGTGGGGAAACCTGTAAGCTTCGGTTTCGTTCTATTTGTTACTTGTTAGCAAGGAGTACGCGAAGTTTTGAAGGATCTGATGATCCTTGTGATAGCACTCGTTGAGCTATTTTGGCCACAAATGACCCACTAATTGACTGAGATGTTTCTGTCGATCACTGAGTAACGGCCGTATATATATATATATATATATATATATATATATATATATATATATATAAGAACTTTAACCTATTTTCACATAAAAGTGCAAAAATTTTAATGACGCTGTACTAATATTTTCAATTGCTTAGCGTTGTTGGACATGAGTCACTTGCCAATGATGTCCGTCAATCAAATTATTTTCAAAAACTTCCTACGTTACCGGTTACATGTCGTGAAATAGACGGCGATATCACGAATTTGCCAATTATCTTTGAAGATATCTTCCTACCACTTAATGGAAATGAAAGTGAAGTTAAATCGTTGAATTTATCCCTATCGTTAAATGGTATTTGTACAACAAATGTAATTAATAAAAAATTAGAACATTTAACAAACAATACATCCATGGAATTATTATCTATTCATAAATCCTTATCATCTACTGATAGTGATGTCGTTTGTACACCAATGAAAAGTCGTTCAGATAATGATAACGAATCTGGTATTTATATGGAAGAAGATGCTGGAGTAGTAGTATCACTATCGTTATCAAAATCAAATAGAAAGAAATCAGTGGACTTATCGAGATGCGATATATTGTTAGGTAAATGATATGGATCTCTATTTATAGTTTTTTTAAATTTAATTTTTCTTAATATTTGTTTTTCATTATTTTAGTATGTAGTGTAATTATTTAATGGTTAAAACACTTGAATTTCAACCTCTTGTTTTGTACAACTCCCATTCCATCCTCTTTGGATTAAGTAGCCAAGTAGCATCACTTAGTACTCACACAAAATGTGTGACTTACAACCATGTGCATAATTCTGTACCTGGTATTATTATTCTTTATTTGTAACTAAATCGTTTAGCAGATGCAAGTCAATGTACGAGACTAACAGAGACACTTGTAGTATTAAGGCTGATGGTTACTGTCCTTTAAGCGTAAGCGTAATAGAGTTCGAATCATCAACTTATCTACTGGAAGTCATGCGGATAAACTATTGAATCACTACAATCTCACCGGATGTTATCTGACTACAATGCATAGCAATAATTAAGCTTAGTTTGCATTTAAAATATCCTGATTGACTGAGACTCGATGTATATATATATATATATATATATATATATATATATATATATTCACGATACTCTGGATTTAGGATTTTGGCTTTATTGTACTTGTCTAGAAGCTGTATTTTGAATCGTGAAAGAACTGATACTCCCTCTGGGATGCATACCTACTTAGATGTCGATGACATCTCTTTCTCTGTCTCGTTATGCTTGACGGATTTTTTTGAATCGATTATTTGTTTTGAATTTTTTTCACATATTCAACCTCAGCTTGTCAGTTGTCATTATATCGCTAGAATACTCATGATTCAGTGTGCTATATTGGAATGGACACTAGCTCTGTTGAGTCTAACGAATTATTGAAGTCAAAACTACTGGCGAAAGTAGTATTTGAAATCGGAACGAATATTTATGCTATGTTCATAACAAATAAGCTCATTTCAACTTGTTATCACTGACATTTGTTACGTGGTTGCCCATCTCAGGAAAATCACGCTTCTTGACATTCCTCAATGCAACTATCTACAGTTTCACCTCATGATACTTCCTAATCCTGTTCTCTGTTACGTACTTCTGCATTACCCAGCAACATTGCGTATTGATGAGTACTCAGTAATTAAACATACGTAATACAGATTCTGATATATTCATTAACTAGGTGGTTATAATCTCATTAATTGATGTATCAAATTTAACTTGCTTTTTAATTGTAACATCACTACTCAGTTTTTACACAAGAATTCTGTCGAAACTACATAAGATTATTTTCGCGAAACAGTATATAACTCATCGCTGTACAGCACAAACACCATCAGCTGGTCAGATAATCCTCTAGTCAAATGGAAGGAACGTTACTTTTAGAAACATTCATGATAACATTTCGAAAGCAAACAATGCTTTACACAACTGATGTAGTTGACGCTTCATCGTTAGTTTCAATCACGCACGAAATTGTTTAATGTTAGTAAAGATTAAAATAAGCTAGCAATGGTCAAACCAAGACATGGCATTTTTCTGTGGAATCATCGACCGTTGGTGTGATCTAAGTTGATAAATGCGCCCTCCCTGTCTGGGATTCGTGTGTTTATTGTGATCAGTTGTTACAGGCATTGGGCGATGTAACTTAGAGTCGTTTTTGATTTCCCAGATATGTCCGCATTTTGTCTTTCTTTAGGTCCTGGTTGTTGTAGTGGTGGTCAGGCTTACCCATCGTAATGAAACAATCGGATTGTACTGGCTGGAACAATTATTCCTTTAGTGGTGTTAGAAAATCCCGATTCTAAATATCTACGCCTTATCTTACTCCAGGGAATTCTGTCTCCGGGGGGTAAGGCTTAAACAACCACTGAGCTAACACTACGGAAAACACTTGTAAAACAGTCGTTTGTGATCATTTTCAGGAAGTTGTCGCTTTTGAACTGTGGCCACACTATCGAGTCGTTTAAACCATCTCTAGTCCAGCCTCTTCAAGTATTTTAGGAAAAACTTTTCCATAGTGTTGGCATTCGGGAAGTGGTAACTGCCTTCTTACCTATATCAGCACCTAATATTATCCTATTCATGCTCAAATAGTTTCTCCCTTTCAGTGTCTCTTTTATTTTTGCTTCCCACTACTGCCACAAGTGATAATGATTCAAGTTTGTGAAACGCTATCGCAGGTTTACTGAAACCACGCCCTAAACTTCGTGTCAGAGCTCTCAATATGCGAACACTGTCAAATCGGTCAACAAACGTTACTAGCTAAAGCTCTAGAATCTATTTTCACTTATATTTCTTGGGTCTCCGAAATACGCATGCATGATCTAAACGCGGACCTTCACTTATCCGCATTCAGTCAGTACGTAGATACAACACGATCGACTCTTAATTCATCTAGAAGATCCACTAGCAAGTTATCGAAGCATTACTGGTGTAGTTATAACACTAAGTTTGCCACTAAAATAGACACTCCTTGAGTGGATTCCTGTCGATAATCGTTTATGTGCTGTTAGTCTAAATGATATAGTAAGAACTTTAAAAAATAAAGACACACTGATGCCTTTATGTTGCTTCTGTTTATGCTTCACCCCGCTGACTTAAGCACAGGTAGATTAAAAGGCGAAGACGACGTAGTTCTTTGACTCTCAGACATGATGATCGAGGTAGGGGGGGATTTTAATGTCCAAATCGGTAAGCTAACTCACGCTGAAAAGCACTTAGACAAATCTTCTGATATCTCAATCTAACAAGTGAATAATAGAAACTCTTGCAACTTCCTTGAGATTTTCGTTTATTCTTTGTTTGCACAAACTACAAGCAAACGAAAAGACATTGTTTAACCTAGCGACTTCAAACGTCAATACAGTAATGGACACAAATAGATCATTTCGACATCAATCATCGTCAGAGAGTTCACATAAAGAACTGCCACTTATTCTGGAGTACAATTTGGATGTTTTTTCATATATTTTACTGGACGCAGAAAGGTCGTAACTTGTCAGTAGGAGAACGGATTGGTCAAAAGTGCATTTGTGGAAAGATTAGCTAAACACCTAGTCATTGATAGACAACAGATTCATCCGTAAAACGTTTGAAACCATCTTAATGCAGCCATAAATGCACCATCAGTATTTTCATTCAATGAAAGTCATATAGTTTTAAAAGACTAATTGATTTCGGAAACTTCTGATAAATTGATGGTGGAGTGGTGGAGGGCTCAAAATATTATTTTAGCAGACTCGGAAAATGATGGTAAGCGATGACAACCTAAAAGCAGACAAGCAAAGTGTCTGCATGTAAACTACGAGAGGTTGTAGGCAACAAATGCAACAGTAATGGAAACGGTTGCAGCAATATTAGGCAACTGTTTCGATTGATCAGGGAAACTAGTTTTAGGAAATCAGCTATTAGTGAAACTATTTCCGAAAGAGATGTGTCTATAATCCACTCTCAGTCTAGAAGATTGGACTAAGGGACAGAACACTTTCGGGAACAGTTCAATTAACCCTCAAGTTACCCTCCGCTTGCCAAGTATCTCCAAACTACCTGAGTGGAAAATTGACACGTCCCCTAATTCTTAGGGAGGTTGGGAAGCTATAAGTAACTTAAAGCAAGGTAAAGCATCATGACCATATAGGTTGACTCCAGCTATATTTAATGATAGTGATCCTGTTTTGGTAGGTAGATCTAGGAACTGAACGTAATCTCATATGATTGGTATTAATCGCTGATCGTTCCAGTTTACAAAAACGGACCGAAATGTTTTTTGAGACAACCTCTCAGGATTCAGTTTGACTAACATAGTGCTTAAACTATTAGCCTCTGTAATCATCCGGCGTTTATCTGATGCTAGGAAACTACAAATTTGGGAAAAACAAGCTGCTTTCGCGCCTGAAAGAAAATTCATTGTTCAGATATCCATTCTACTTACTTACTTACCTATGTCCGACAATAGAGGTATTGCTAGACTTGAAGGTAACTTTTGATTTCATAGACCGAGAAGTTCTGCCGCAACGTTTGTTATTGTATGGCATATCTCAAAAGTACATAAATCTCATAAAAATTGTCTACTAGAATACGCCTGGTCGAGTTAGAGCTTATGCCTTATTGTCAGCCTCAGATGGTATTCGTCATAGTTGCTCCTCATCCCCACCCTCTTCATTCAGTTTTATCATGTAAATCCTCCTAGAAGCCATACTTCATCTAACTTTTATAAAGTTGATATGCTACCAGTAGGCACACTTACCTAATTAGAATACACAAACGATATAGTCCTATTTGGTAAAGACGCTAATAATATGAAGAAAAACAATACCATCATATTTGAAATGCGTTTCTCTTCCTCTGAAGAATACTTTTGGACTCCTATGCATCGCTATTTAGATTAGTCATCTGGAGTGAAGTAGTTAAGCGCGTTGACCGCTTCACTTATCTCGGAAGTTTTATTAGCTTTCGTGTATTTGAGTCTGGGGAGTTTTCAGCTCTAATTCAGTTTTATTGGCTTTCGCCAACTCACTTCACTTGTGGAGTAGTCGAGGCACCCATATTTTAATGAAAGGCTGAAAGTTCTGCACAGCAATTCGCTCAGTGTTAACCTGTGGATGTCAAACGTGGAAGATATGCATAGGTTTCAGGTCTTTCATCATAGAAGCCTTCGAGGCATAACATACATATTATGGATTGACAGGGTGAGCAATGCTGAAGTTAGATACGGAGTACTTAGAAAAAAACCAGCGGATGAGATTGTGAACTTATGTCGACTCAAGTGGTTGAAATCTACATTACATATGCCCAACCATCATCTCTCTCGTCGCACGATATTTATTTCTTTAGAGTTGGATGGAAAAATTATACGGGTAGCAAATCCAAAACATGGCATCATTAAATGAAGTCTTTTACTGTTGGTCTAAACCATGTTGGTAGATACATACTACTTGGCCTGTATCCACGTTATAATCCTAATGAGTGGATGGAGGCACTAGGTGACATGACTCAGAATCCGTTACAATGGCTCATCCATATTCACTGTTTATCTTCTCCTATATCTTAAGTCTCATTCTTCGCACAAATCTTCACTTTATTCTCCTTTGTTGTATTTTATTGTCGTGTTATTCTTGTAAATTTAACCTCATCGTGCTATTGTAATATATCAACTCAGACCGATGCCTACATGTTCAAGGTTCTACGTTATCCATGGCTAACTCACTTTATTTAGATCCTGAGTTTCAAAACTAATTGATGTATTTCGTTCTCGGATGATAATTTCTGTCTAATGTGTTTTCCTATCACTTATCCTACCACTAGTATTACTTTGTAGTCTTCTTTTTGAGCTAATGTGGTGTGGTCACTTAAGTGAATATTTTTATATCCTAGGTTCTACCTTGCCCCTAACCTACTGACTCACTTGACAATCGTCTTTTGTATTGTTTACTTGTTTAATACACATTTTAATGAGCCTAACTTTTACGAATTCCCAAATGGCTGTAACTATTTTTCGTATCCTATGATTAAGTGCAGTTGTCATGGTGACTGATGATATCCTAAAAGTGTCTTGTTTAACAAAAATTAAATGGTTTCTTATTAGAAATATATTATGTATCAATGATTATATATATATATATATATATATATATATATATATATATATATATATATATATATAATTTGCATAATCCTTATTTTCTGATTTTATTGATGATTATTAAGTATCATAGAAACTGCTCACCCCATTATTTTAACGACGCCCTCTTTTAACTTACGTGTAATTATTTTTGTAAATGATTAGGGTAAACAGATAATTTGTCTGATTATTTTTCACATTTTACTCGTCAACAACTTTTACTATCAAATATGATTGTTTGACCAAATGACCTCATCATCTGTGACCTGGATGCATTAAATATTCTTTAGGCAGACTAGATAGAATGTTAGGTGGATGGAGATAATTAGCGGGATACTTTGAATCAAGGTTATGTACTATTCGACACTCGACACTAAGATATACCTGTAATCTTTAAGGATGGATTCAAACTACAAGCCACCCAGCTTCACAGTTTGCAACCATCACTCCTAAGCTTAGTATTGTTTGTCAGCAATGTTTCGCAATTTACCTTATTCCAAACATTTCTTCTAAATAAAAAGTAGGAAGTTATTGATGCGAATCCTATATTAGTTTTTTTTATTTAATAATAAAGAGAAAATTCCTGGGCACCTTGTAATATTGTACACTGGTATATTGGTGGCTTAGTGATTTCACCACTTGATTATCAACCACTAACTAGCAGGATTGAACCCTCTACTTCGGTATAGATAGTCAGATAACGTCAGTTGTCCATAAATATCTGAAATATAATTTGTTATACTGTGCATTTTAAATAAAGAATAACTTTCCTAGTTCACTTTGATTGTTTTGTAGAGTACACTTGTACTGTCTGTCTTATACAATCACGTACACTTCACTGTTGTCTAGCATTAAATTTATGCATTTCATATTGTGAAATTTACTTATATTAGAGTACATTTGGAACTTCACGTGTTGAAGGCACTAAAATTGCATTAATGTCTCTTCACTTGATTTTCACGTGGATAACTATGCTGTTTTGCTGTGAATCGCTTCGATCGACTGATCATATCAGATGTTCCATGTAGTTATTCTTATAAAAATAACACCAAGTTAGTATAAACAATAAAATGAAAGTAAAGTACTATCATTATTATTAGAGCGTTTCCATGTTTAATTAAAACCTATGAGTGCCTTCAGTAAAATGTTGTAGAAGAATTTCCCATTGCAACATATATTGTTTGAAACTAATTACATTTAGTGATACTACTCTTTAATTGATTTATTTAAAATAGTAGTGCTTTAAGCAGCTTAGCACTTTATCTAGTATATCTAAATTAAGTAACTGCTATTAAAGAGTTATTTTGTATTTACTGCTGTCAATTTGTTTTTAATGCATCAGTGTTAGTTCATGAATACAATTCTACTTGGTTAACCTGAATCGGCTTGAAGTGATACTATTTATACTACCCAAATGTGAGCTGTGCAGCATTCAAATCTGAGACTTTGTGATTGTAAGTGAATGTCTTAACCACTAAGTTATCGATGGCTCAATAAGTTTCGGATGATAGGTCCTTAAGTTTTATCATTATAATATTCTCTGCTTTCTCGTAATTGCGCGAAAAAAAGATTTTCTTTTATGTTATGTAATTATTACACTACTCTAAAGATTTGATGTAAACTAACAGCATAAATCACTTCTCTCCACAGATAATAAAAAAGAATGTACATCAATATCAAACTATGTTCGTCCATCAACTCCAGCAATTCCTTTAAATAATCAGCATCAGAATATTTCTCGTTCAAGTCCTAATCTGTTATCACCATCAATACGACAATTTCATGTGACTCCTAGGCCAATTTATAAACCACCTCTTGAAGTTAGTATCACCACCATGCGTCAACTTTCGAATGGGGAATCTAAACGTAAACTGTACCTTCCTGTTAACCATAGCCGAAAATTTCATTATTTCGACAAGTCCCGTGGAACTACTGTTTTGTCACATTTAAATAGCAATAAATCAAAAGTTAAACTAGTTGGTTACCGATCTATTAAGCCATCGGATGATAACATGGATCAATGCTTCACTTTAACTGATAATCGAAGCAGACTAACCGAATCCTCTATAAATATCTACTCAGATGCCAGTCATTCTTCACATTCTTCGATTGGTTTCCGTCCTACTACCAGTGGTTTGGCTATCCGAGAGTAAGTTGGATGACGTTTTTGCTGTCTTTTAATGCATGGTCGTTTAAAAATAAATTGTTATATCATCAGGTCGAGTGTAAGACATGATGTTCCTGTCAAGTTGGTGTGAATATCTAAACCGCTGTTACAATCTTCGTGTCTTGTTTATCGGGTAGACTTATACTATCATAGCAGATGTTTTGATTTCACGTTTTCGCATCCAGCTTGATGGTTAATTTGGGCTGTCATCAAGCTTTGATGATCCCAGTGAACAGCCTTTGAAGGTCTCTGTTTGTATTGATCAAATATACAATACGATAATGTCATTTTGAAATATATACTACTATTCGAAATCTATCAATTCAGAGTGATTAACATTGTTAATTCATATTTCGATGTACATGTTCGTGTACTTGAATTTGAACTATGCTTAAAATGTATACATTATTGATACTAACTATGTGCCCAAACCAAAATAGATGAAATTGAGTTCAAATATGAGGCTTTGTAGGTAAAAGTCGATTGTTCTAACCACTGAGTCATTGCTTCGATTCATATGTAACATAAATGAATGGCTAGAAATAAGCCTTTTTATTACTTTTAATGTTCAGTATTCGTAACCATTCATTCAAACTTATTTTGAATGATTATGTTAATGATTGAAAGTGACCATTAAATATCAGTCTTAGAAATCATTCATATGCCGAATTGCTTTGTAATGATATCTAAGATTATGAAATTGAGTGACTTGTGTTGTAATCTTGTCGATGATATCATTTTCCTTAAAACTGCTAATATACCTTGTTTGCTAGTCGACTTTCCTGTTGGCCACTTTGAATCAACTAACATGAAGGGTTATTTTGTTCCTGAATATTGTACAACTTTTGAAGTATATTAACATGGCTGTTTAAAGTTTATTAACATACCAAAACTGTATATATATCACATTTTATCATTTAAATGCCATAGATTTCCATGTTTTTTCATCAAGGTGACCGGTTCATTGAAATTTATGTTTTAAATATTAAATCTAGTCTGACCTTTGTAACGTACTTTATAGTATTTATTAATTATAAACAAATTATCTATGAACAAAATACCGTTTTAGTTTGGTTAGCAAATTATTTAATAATGATCTATAGATTACATACAATCGTAGAATGTAACAATGGTTTCTTCGTTGATGTTTTATTAAGCTACATTTGTTCATTATTATTGTCGTCTTTACGGACCTTACTGAAACATCCACCTTTATCAACTAGACACAGCATTTCGTCTGTCGTCACCATGAATTTGATGCTAGGATATCTTCTAACCTTAACTTCTATCCTTACTGCCAATAAAACCTAAATTTGCCACTTTTGTTGACTACGTTTCATGATTTTTTTCTAAAATATGCATTAGTATAATAAGTGCAGGAATAAATTTGTCAATATTTAGAAACTTACTTACTCAGTTTACATTTTTATCGGAAAGATCAATCACTCCTTTATGTAGAGTATACTATTTGAAAATGGTTTATGAAACAAACTGGTATTATCTTCTTTTCTTGAAGAGAGGATTCAAAATCCCGAATAATACAGTTATTTTGAAAATTAGGTGAATAGACTTGTATTGATTTTTGTATGGTTGATTTGTAAACTTTCATCACATTAAATTAATCTAATGTGAGCTATCCTGCACAGTACATACTATTTAACTTAATTGTATTAATTAAATTAGTATAAATTTGTAGAACAATCGTTATTCATTTTGATTCTATAGAAATGTATTTCAGTTAATCATTTCACTTGCCTGTTAATCACAGTAAACTAATTAATATAAAAGTGAATGCACTCAAATAAATGTTGTTCACTGGTTTCACTTCTGAAGAATAAAATCTTTCTACAAGTCTCGTCTTTCGGAATAGCTCTGGGATTGGGAAAGAACAAGTCTTGGTATCTGATTTGATGTACACTTATCAGGGATAAACGTTCGAAGTAACTGCATAGAGTGCTGCTGGCATCATAATGTAATCGGGCCATCCTAGATCTATTAACTTCATTTGTATTGCAAACAATGATAGAGCTTTAAGTACCCACACGTTCCTACAAAAATATCGATGATATTGTAATAGGATCTAGTTTGTCGCTTACCCTTCATATCCTGCGTACCCTTCGTTATTTTTTATCTGAAAATAAAGCCCTGCGTCTTCAGCACGCGACTATTAAATTAATTGTAAATCTACAACGCGAAAAAATACTCGTTCAGTCTGGCGGATACAGTGGTTCAGAAGTACATACACTACACCTAAAAGCACTCCCACTCATCTTTATTCTCCCAGCGCACTCAAAATTGGACGCAGTTTTCCTTCCTGACCAAAGAAGATTCATCTTCCTTGATGTTGTCAATGTGGGACATGGCATTTTATAAAATTTTAGCTATTTAAACAGCATTGGTATCGTCATGTGTAGCAGTTGAGGATAAAGACAGCGATCGTCAGAATGGAAGGTTTAAAAGTCTAAAATTAAGACAAGGGCTAGTAGCCAGTCGAATCTCTGAACTTACCAGTAACTTACTAAAAGACGCACATCATCACTCCACTAATGATTGACGAACTTGTATGCTTACAAATCGATACAACACAAGGGATAACTCTCATGTCGTACAGAAATTGGAATTCGCTTGGAAAACTCAGAATTCAGTAATGGAGCCAAAGGCAATAAGTACCTGTAAAGGTTAGCTGACATTACTAGAAAACTTTCAAAATAATGTGTCATTTCAGGGCATAATTTCAACTACAACATACTACATCACTCCAGCTGACCTAAATCTCTTCTGTGTAGATTGCTTTGACAGTGTTCACCTATCAGATATACTTTTTAACTGTCTATGGACTACTCAACTGAACAGTTAAAATGTTTGCTGATGTTTTCTAATCAGGATCAGGTCCTTAAAAAATTGTGCAAGCACTGTTACAAGTAACGACTGTTGCACCAGACCCAAAAAGCCTGTTCCTTATGCCTCTTTGGCAAAAGTTGCTGATTAGCTCACAGTTGCAGAGTCATCACGCCTGTTATCTACTCAGCGTGGACATCTCTTATTATCGTTATCAGGAAAACTAACTATGATGATTCTTCATGGGTCACAATGTATCTTTAAAAGGATATCACTATTCTCCTTCAGCTCCAGATGATTTGTTTACTATTTTCAATGGTAGTTGTTATTTTACAAAACACCACTTCGCCGATACATACCTTAGTCATTCTTATTCTATTGCAATGAATACTAGGGTTTACTAAACCAAAAACATGCCATTGGTCCATGAAGCAATTATTAGTTGTTATGTTGCTAGTTATTTGAGGATTGCGTGAGCGAACGCTATCTCTGATACTTGTACCTCAGACGTGTACCGCAACTTGTTCCCTTTCCAGCCCACAGCTATTACAAAAGACTAGGCTTGTAGGAAGATTGTATTATGGAGCAAAACTGAGACGAGACTAGTGAACCAGCCAACTGTATTTTCATAATACATCGATTTTTATATCAATCAATGTACAATGATTATTCATCAAGTGAAATCATTAACATTTAATTAATACAATGAAATACTATCAACTGTATTCAAGAGTAGAACTCACATTGAAATAAAAATAATTGATGAAAGTCTACAAATCAGTCTTACAAATAAATCAATACAACTTCTTTCATCTAATTAGTCAACCATTGTATTTTTAGGGATTATGAATCCCTAACATTAGTTGTTCTGAGCACTGATAGTGAGAGCATGATTCGTGATTGAGGCCTTCTTGATTATCACAATCATTACGTGGAGATCAACAACAAGTCAGTATTGGTCATAGTGGTTGACAAACAGTTTTTGTTTTCTCCTAGGTCTTAAACTTCAAATATTTTTTATGCCGGCTTCCGACGCCTGTTTATCGAATGAACTAATTAGTCCCAGGCCAGAACAAGTAGGATTTAAAACTTCTGATCCCATGAGTTTGAAATTTTGAATTAGATTTTGGACACTCGTAATTACTCATACTGATCCAGACCATGCAATAGACTAATTAGAATACTAATAATATTATTACGGAACAATGACATTGATGATAGGAAAATTGAGTAAGGGATGGACAAATATTTGGTTTTAGTTCATGAATGGAAAACACTTTAATAG
This sequence comes from Schistosoma japonicum, assembly GCA_025215515.1. Taxonomy (NCBI): domain Eukaryota; kingdom Metazoa; phylum Platyhelminthes; class Trematoda; order Strigeidida; family Schistosomatidae; genus Schistosoma; species Schistosoma japonicum. The sequence continues at coordinate 73,192,052 of CM046069.1, forward strand.
CAGTCTGTGGTTCGAAACAGTAAGAATATGTAAATAATCAGGACAAACTACTTAGAAGAACTTCAATCAGTATATATAAATAACATTTTTGAAATATATATCTGAAAGATTTTACCTCTTATTTTAATCAACCCATAACAGAATCGATGCGCACATATAATAAGTCATATGTTACTTGGGACTGACTGACTTCTCTAAGAAGTTACCATTTCGGTTGACATCGAAGGTTTAGTTTTTTGAGTATATCATCAGTATGATCACCTTAATGATTTCAACAGCGTATCAAATCAATTAAACCATCGATTTTGCGTTAGCTACAGTTCCCAAAGTTATTCTCATTTTCTCTCAAATAAGGAAGTACGTTTTGTTTTATGTTTATCCCTACATTCATTATTTTTATTGTTTAAGAAAAATATGCATTTATAGTTTTAACTAATAATTGTAGTATACCAATCAACATAATTTTTTGTACTTCATTCCTTCGTTATTTGTTTAATTTATAGTATTCGCTCTCGTTCCCTTCACAATCTATCACTTAAATCACCTCAAACAAGATGCACTCATTTAGAAACTATCAATGCAACTAACAATTCATCAAAATCAACATCTTTATCATTGATGAACATTTCAAGTGCGCCATACGATACATCATTGTTTCAACGCTCTATTAATAAAGAGAACATCTTTTTCAATTCGAATTCATTTATATCACCGACGAATTGTGCCAATTTAAAATTGTCAAACCCTACCTGTTCAAAGTCAAATGTCTTACGCAAAGATTCATTTCCTCGTCATTCCCATGAAGTTGTTGCTTTAGGTACTTTAAAAATACCCCCAGTAAAACCACCTGGTGGATGTGTACCACTGGAAAGCATATCTAATGAAACAGACTCTCTTTTGCCTTGTAATCATCTTTATAAAGCTGATATTGGCAGTAGTTCTGTTTCCCTCCCTAATATTCCACTTTCTTGTACCATTCCAAGAGTAGTTTCAGAAGGATGCCTTACGAATATCTCATCAATGGATCAGTTTACTTGGAGCAAATCACGAAGGCGAGTGAAAGTTCGAAATCTTAAAAGGAATCATATACTTGCTGCAAGGTATGTCACTTTAATATTTATTCAGTTAATATTTAAAAACTGCTTGGAAGAAATTATAATTCACAAATGTGTCGCTAACTGCGTGAGTTTTTCTGAAAATCCTAGACACTTGGAAAGCTAATTTTTTGTTGTTGATATTCATGATTGAGATAGTATTTGTGTATTTGAATTGAATTGCGTCTATGTAACCATTTGTTATAGTTCCAAGTAAATTTCTATCACAACTAACAGTGGGAATCCAAGACCTGTGTTTAATTTTGTTGAAGATTTAATATCTGACTATCTGGATTCCGTATACCGAGAGGTTCTATGTCAGTATTTCTCATTGAATAGCATACATTAACCTAATGAATGCGTATAATGAACTACCATCTGAACATGTAACCTTAACTAATGTCTGACAGGCCTACCCACTGTCTCCTAATTTATTTTACTTTATCATTGACTTATTAAAATCAAGAAACGCTTTCATCCTCTACATTTTTATAGATTGATCTTTTGTCAGGTGGCCCACTTATTCAGTTAGAATCGGCAGTTGGGATTGTTTAGTAAAAATGATAACGAATCACAGAGTCTTTTGATTACAGTTAAAAACGATAGAACTATGTTTGGTGTGCATTATTGTCTTTTATTTTGTGAAGATCAACACCTGAATTAAAGACGAAGTAAAGTAGTTGAACTTGTCAATCACTTTACTTACATTAGAAATTTAACCAGTTTCTGGGGATCGATGTCTGTTGAAATGTCTTCACAGTTTCAGAAGGCTCATTCGGCTTTCTTAAACTCATGTTATCTGTGGTATAGGCTAAGTATCCGTCTACAATCAAATGATGAGTGTATTGATCTAGAGCCCTCAGTGATTTACAACATGAATGTGCAATGTGACCTTCTAGAGTTGGGACCATTGAATAAGCGGTGTTGACGTTACCTGCAGAGCACTAAAGAACTATGTCAATTCACTTGATCGGGTTGCGTATTTCTACCTGTTGAAGTGGTCTCGATATGTATTACTTACACCGAATGGCCGCTTACTTACATCTACAACCGATGACGACTGGCAGTAATAACATGGTAAAAAGCTAGTGGCCTCCAAACACAACATCGGTCCATGAGGTTTCTGGCCTTTTGTTTGAGCCGTGTTGTTATGTGCAGACTTTGTACTCGCGATTGTTGTGATCGGTGGTTAGAGTCTCTAGGTAACATGGCTCAAAATAGATCTCAGTTCTTCGGAGCCTTATCCATTGTATTCTATGAATTAATTTTTCTAGAATCATAATTTTGATGTTTTATCCGACTACACTTCACTGATAATACTACTACTGTATTCATTTTATTGTGCTGACGTGATATATATATATATATATATATATATATATATATATATATATATATATATATATATATAGTACATATCCACGTCCTTCCTGGATAATAGTTCATTGGTCTGAAGGTTAAGGCCTGATGAGAATTACCACATTAGGACGAAGCACACACTCTGTACTTCCTGATTTCTAGTGGTTTTTCTTACTTGATAATTTGTTTTATTTATCCTTCTGTAGTAGGAAACAAGCATCTATATATCATGGTTGTATTTAAAGTGCTAATCTTCTTAAATATTTATCCTTTTTTTTATATATTTTAGGAAATCACAATCTAGTCAATTGAAAACATACACTGCCGAGTAAGTATTTCTTCCCATGTATTTTCTTTAAATAATTTACTTACATAAACATGTAATCGTATGAGCTTACTTATTATCAATATAATGGAATATATTCACATTACTTAAATGTTTCAGGCGAGTTATTCATTCATTTCAATTGGAACCAACACATTACCTAATGAAGATAAACTGCTACACCATCAAAATTAGAAATTACCATATCATTAAATTTCCAAAGCTAATTTACACTAAATGATAATCATTTGTATCAGTAAAAACCACTTTGAATGTTGGGGATTTTTTTCTAGGAATCTGCATCAATTTCAGTCTGTAAATAAATGCAGTAATGTCTACTGTTTAATTTCAAGATTTAACAGTTGATCTGATCCATGTAGATAGGTGCAAACCGTTTAATTATATTTCATGCTGTTATTGTGATCAGTAGTTAGACAAGTTGGATTATATTTACTCTGAATCAGTTAACGTATTGAAGATGCATTTATTCATTATCTTTCTCCAGATTTTTATAACCAATATCCCTTCGTGGATATTTTCATTTAATCCCATCATCTTGAGTCCTATTTAATTTCATTATCATTACTAATACAATTATTTCGATTAATTTGCTATTTATCCGTATAATTTCATTTCTTTGTCTTAATGTAATTTGGAATATTCAGGCAACGCATAATTTTTTACGTTGAGTATTACTTATTCATTTAAATGAATAGTAAGTATTAACAGACTTGTGGAAAGCATCAATGTAGCTAGCTAGAAAATTTCCAAAAAATTTAATCCATAGTCCAATTCCTTTTTTTACTTACCATAATTGAAAGCGAGTAGGACAAAGTAACTATCCATAGTTTCCTTGTTTTGAATCAAGCTTTGTATATCCTACTGGTAGTCGTAGACTGAACAATATGTTTCGCTCTTTGTAATAGGTAACATTTCAACTCCTCAGCAATACAGTTATTATGCATTCCTTTTGATCATTCATTAGAATTTACAATAAAGCAGGTCAAAATATTAGCATAATGACAAATGCAAGATTTAACCTAAATACTGTTCTGTAAAATCTTCATTATTTTCCTTCAAAATTTTTCAATTCATCTTCGCCCAACAACTGAGGATATAAAATATTTTCAAGGATTTAGTCGTCTCTTTAAGTGACAAGAAAACATGGAAATTTATTTCTATACCGATACACGTCACCAATTATAGGTGTAGATTTTTGAGGTTTCATTAAATGATACTCAATTTGAAACTACTAAGTGATGATTATTGAAAAATTGTTATTTTATTTGATAAAAGCTTGTTTTCTTTTTCAATACAATTCCATTTAGCAGTTGGTTACAGATTTTCCGTAAATCACTTGATATATGAACTTTTTTATTGGGATTTTTTTTTGTGGATACCAGATTTATCTCTTTGATTCGTCTTATTCGTAGTTTATATTAGAATAATTAACGCTGATCATTTTCGTCATCAGTAATATTAGCTAAATTATTTTACTAATTGTATGTACATGTTTTAGGTAGATAGCAGATCGTGTGATCAGCGTATATATGCGCCCACATTTTCAAAATAGTTAAATAAACTTTAACTAATTCATAATACTTATTAGTTGTTAAGTTTTGTTAATGTATTGTTATTGTTTACTTTTTTTCAGTTTAGCCTACTTAGGTAGCTGTTCAGATTTACAACTTGCTGTATTAGATAGAGAATTCAAAGCATTAAATTATCCTACATTCTCAACGAACAATTCGTTTACAACAACTTCAAATGCATCATTCTCCAACTGTTTATTTGAATCAAAAAAACGTTTAACCAAATCAAGTACTGTTTTATCAATTAGAAGAGAATCCACTGCTCATATACATTCATCTTTGTCATCTTCATTTTCTAACATTGATATATTAGATTGTACACAACAGGATATGACTAGTCGTAATTTTCTCCTGTCTCATTGTTGGCCAGTCAACCAACGTAATAATTGTGATCGTAATCATAGACGACAAGCAAATAGTTTAAAAACAATGGAAGGTTATCAGGCAAATGGAACTAATTGTAATGATAAAATTCTGAATGCTACTTGTAATAATAATAATAATGGTAAATATCAGCGACCAAAATCGCTAACTATTGGAAACGTTCAAGCATATAAATCAAGTCAACGAATGTTTACTGAATCACATGATATATCCCCTACCTACCATGCAAGTATGACGTCTGTTTTTCAGTATGATCGAGAGAAAAAGCTGCCCCATACTAATGATTCTATTAATGTAGTTGACGAAATAACTACCGGTGACGCCTGTGATAATCAACGTTTTTCTAATAATTCTGATCCTTCCCATCCATCATCACAAGTTGATAACAATAACTACTTCTCATCATTCACAAATTCAAGATTTGATAATCAACTGAAAGAATATGGTTATCAAATCTCCGACCTATTAAGTAGTGATGAAGAGTTACCTAATAAAACCTCACCTAAACTTACTATTCTAGAAATGCTGAATACCGATTTCGGACGCAATGGTAGCGAGTCACTTCCACGTCCAAAGGCTGCTAACTATGATGTAAGTATTCTGGTTAACATCAACCCGTTTCACGTGCTCATTGTGCGGTCTTATATAGGTTTTTTTTCTGTTTCGCTAATTAGGCAATTCATGTGGAATTCTGTCGAAGTGATCGTTGCTACCCCATCCGATTATCAATATGTAGCTACTTTGTAGCTTAATGATCTTAATGCTGGATGGTCGAAGTAAACAATTTAGAAACCTTGCCTAAATTTAGATTTAGAATTGTTCGCACTTTTAAACATAACGTATTTATCTACAGTCTTGAGGGAACTCATGTTGTTATTCGTACGATTCGAACTCATATGATTAACAGAAATGTAACCACCTAGCTATTTTAGTGTTGATTAACCTAAGATGTTTTCATCGTAATCGATCACTTTTGGTGTCGCTAATTTTCGTTAGTCACTTCCTGGTTGATCAATAGAAACTGCTTATTTCAATGATGCATTACATGGTTTTGCCAGATCACTGTGTATTTATCAACTTAAATATTCTTATGGAGAGATTCAAGTCAGTAGCACTACTAGGCAAATTAACGAACAAGTTAGCTAACAGATCCTTTCCTAATTTGGAATTAGTCAAACTAAGTCCATAGGCTTCTTCGTTTAATTACATTTGGAATTTAAAAAAATTAAATATTCAGTTCTTTTAACCCAGTTGAATATTGTTCTTTATATAAGCTGTATAGATTTGATCAATCAACTTATCTTTGTGTTCTGAATAGGCTTATAGTATCCCTGACTGTTCTTTAATCAAAGAGAACTTAGTAATTCTTCCCACCCTTGGTATGTCATTCATTATACTTCTTTCTTATGTTCTTTACTACTTGTATCTTCAAACTTCTCATTCATACAATTATTATAATGTAGTTTTCAAAAGCCACTACTTTCATAAGTCTATTTCCTGAAGTATTTACTTCCGATGTTGCAGTATTTGCCCATGTTTTACCTTCTGCTTTACTAGTTTTATTACTACTTCATCTGTAGTATACTTTTTAGTTGCCATAGTTAATTATGTAATATACTTCACTGTTATTATTAATTGAAATGTTACATTGATTGATTTAATGTATTTTATGTTTGTATATAAAGATTTTTGTATGTTAAAACGTGATGATTGTTTTATTTGAATGAATATTCCTGATTTTTGATGTAACACTAGATATACAAAACTTCCATTTTTAAAGCTCTGTTGAAGGCATCTAGCTCCATCTACTTTTGACAGTTGATTGATATCACTAATCCCGACATACGTGTAACCCTAAAATCGAGTACACAAAACGCTACCTGACATGTGAGTTACAATAAATCATAGTTGTAAAAGCTAAATTGTGTCGGAAATACAGGCTCCATTGAATGAAAAATCTATGTTAAAAAATTTACTCACTATGCAGTTTTCGTAATACCATTGTTATGTTCTGCCAATTCGATACTGTTATGATATATATACTTCCTAATGCTTCACTGAAGAAGCTCTTAAAATGTTAGAAGAATAAAAATATTAAGGGGACTTTATACCAATGACCGAAAAAATATATAATACCTAAAGGATCCAGAAAATGTGTAGACTTCAGCCTTGGCTAATAATTCATTTACACACAATAGCCTACTCACTTTTGCATTTCACACTTCCCTGTGGTATTGAGTAAACATATGGTCTATCTGCAATTACCAGGTCTGTCAAGTATCTAATGCAGTTCTATTTACTTTCTGTCATTTTCTAAACTGTAGGTTTCCAGAAACCGTGAATTTTCATATCATCAACTAGCTAATCATAAACATATAAGGAAAGCAAATTCTTTATCATACACATCTTCAGTACCCCACAAAAGACAAAATGGTTATCGTAATACATTGAATGATAGTCATCATTCGAATTCTAAAGAAGATCAATCTCTTGTCAACATCTTATCACCTGGTGTAATGGAGTTTTTACGTCTTAAAGAACAAGTAAAACGACAAATCGCTCCACATTTTCAAGGCCATGTTTATAGTGATTTCGCCACGCTTGCTGCACCATATGCATATTTTTCGGAAGCTCCTGTATTTAATCCTGATGTGCATCTTGTAGTTTGTGTTCATGGTTTGGATGGTAAGTTGTTATATATAGCATGAAATTTTACTGACATTCCTCTTTGTTTGTTGGTAGGATACCTTGCACATAGGTTCACAAATAAGTTTAAGGATATGAGTTCTGCTTCATTGATGTAACTTGCTTACAACGTACAGTTTTGAGTCATCCTTTAGGTATGACAACCATTAAGCTGTCATATCATATCATATATATATATATATATATATATATATATATATATATATCATACTAAACTGACATCTAAGATCCACCGCACCGAAAGAAATACTCTTTAATTTGATTCACAAGCATTTATCAAATTTCGGTTTGTTAGAACTTTGTTTAATGTTACGTGATTCATCACCTAGCTTACTTTAAAATCAGAAAGCTAACATTGATCACATGGTTTTACTAGTCCATTGGTTGATTCATTAAATCATTTTATGAGTTAATGTACTTTGTCTCAAACCATGCTAACATTGAGAGTCTGTGGTACTATGTAATTTCTTGGATTCAAACAGGCAGAGTAGGGTTTGATTCTGCAACTTATTGTCTGAAAATCACATAACTTAGTCACTGAGCTATCTCTCATGGATGGAAGCCCCATTCTACCAATAGGTTCTATATAATCTTTGTTGTTAACAGAATTCACGACTTTTCTCACTACCATTGAATTGACAACTACTTCTGTTAACCCGGTGTTTATCTTCGCTGTGCTGCTGAGGCGTGGCATCTTGAACCGATGTATATATACGTCTGATTCTATGTTGTACACACACACATGCATACGCATATATATGCAGTGTAATTCGAGGTGACGTAATTGAAAGAAGGTATATGTGATGGGATACTAGCGCTCGCAACTGGAACCAAAACAACTAATGAACGTATCTGTTCTGTTATGACCCATTCCGAACCATGTTATCTGACTTCAGCAACCACTCATGACCTTTATCTGAGGAACGGAAATGATAAAGAAATATATTCATAAATATCTTATGATTTACGTTAAGGACAATAAAAGGTTCGGATAGCTATAAGGCAGCATACTTTCTCTTTTCTGTAATACTTACAAAATTAAACCACGCACACATGTAATTTCTTATTTCCTATTTTCCAGGCAATGCTGGTGATTTGCGTCTTGTACGTGTTTATCTTCAAATGGCTTTACCCGACTGTAATTTACAATTTCTCATGTCTGAATGTAATCAAGATGATACATTTGGTGGTTTTAATATGATGAGTGAAAAGTTAGTAAGCGAAATTGTTAATTATATTGACGAAATGGACGAAAAGCCAAAACGAATCAGGTAAGTGCTTCCGAATGCTGTTAAAAAGTGTTTACCATCATGAAACAACGTCAAACATACTGTTTTCAATGAGTTCAACATATTTATCATAATAGAAACTTGTAGAGATTGTTGAATTTTATTGTTTACTTCACGGATTAACTTTACCTTGACACCTAACAAAAAGAAAGGACAAATTAAAGGTGTATGTAGAAGAATAATAGAACTTGAGGTCTAAATAAAGGTAGAGAATGAATTCGATCGCACTTCTGTGATCCATAGAAGATGCAATTTCTCACATCCGCATACCTTCATGTTGATAGTACCTTTACTATTATTTAGACTAGTAGCGTATTTGATTATATAAGTATAAAATCATAATGAAATATAAATAATAAACTCCAGTGAGTATATTTTCACGGGCTCGATAAGTTTTTCGGAAGTCAAAGAAGCTGTTTATATATAATGAAAGTACTTAATACAATCAACGCTCTTCAAAGACCAGGGACTAATTATACTTTCTTTTCTGATTTGGTTATACACAATCTTTCAAAGTTTAGTTTCTCATAAAATGTCTCACTTTATATCTTTTGTTCGTAGTTCATGGATAAAATACATCTAGAAACTAGGAAACTTTTAGGAAGGTTGTGTCTAAATATTTAACTACATGATCTAACACCTGACAACGGAATGGACTAGCAATCAGTATTTCTGCAATTTACTGCATCAACTGATTTTAACTTCATAACTATTAAGAAATAAGAAGTATTAGACATCTGCTTTATCTTTATTTGGTACTTACTTGTGTGCATCAGCCACCTCGTTATCAATTGAATCCAGCGCTTTCATATCTCGCAGCGAGCACCGAATCTACAAACAACGTAGTTGGCATTCAATACTTTTATCTTCATGCTATCAAAAAAATTAATCTTCTCATCGTTTTATAACCCACTTAATTGTCGTTTTATTTTATTTTACAGTTTTGTTGGACATAGTATGGGTTGTGTTATAATTCGTGCAGCATTGTTGAATTCACGAATGGAACCATATTTATCCAAATTGCATACATTCCTTTCATTGAGTGGTCCGCATTTAGGCACAGTATACAATTCATCTGGTCTAATCAACATGGGCATTTGGGTTATGCAGAAAATCAAAAAATCTGAAAGTCTTTCACAGTTGAGAATGCGAGATGATCAAGATCTGCGAAATACATATTTGTATCGTTTAAGCACTAGTCCTGGCTTAGACTTATTTCGTTATGTTTTATTGGTTGGAAGTCCACAAGATCGTTATGTACCGTACCATTCCACACGAATCGAGTTATGTAAAGCTGCAATCAAAGATTCTTCTACTCTTGGTTAGTTTTATTTGTGTTCATATGTATATGCTTTTTCCACTTATTGCTTGATTTGTGTAACCCCAAATGATAGGTAAAATCTGAGTGCTAATTGACATTGCTTGAGAAATCTGTGAAAACCGTAAAGCATTAAGTAATCATCTTGTGCCAATTTGTGTCTTTCCGCCACCTATGGTGTCTAACTCCTCCCGAGGTGAGCATAATACCTTAAAATCACCGAATTAGAATCCTGTTCTGCAAAAATTTTTTGTGGTGAATTTGTGACGTACGATTGTCGGTAGATAATAAACTTCTATTTAACTGTTCCTGATTGTTTAAAATATTAATATAAACTGTTGAAGTATCACTAGTGGTTAGTCAGTATTTTATATTTCTAGTTTCTATCACATACTGACTATAGCTAAATAAAGAGTTTTCTCACGCAACTGCACCAAGAATTAAACTCATAACTTTCAAGTCTTTGAGCTTACCTGTTACCTTCAGATTTTTAATTTGGTTCGTAGTCATCTGGTTCCAGTCAACTTGCAATATTGCTCGACGATTGTCTTTTTCTGTCTTCGAAAATTGCCTAGTCACTATCACAGGTCAACTTCGTCTATCCATCACTGAATAACAACTAAAATCATGTTTGTCTAGTTCTTAGTATCAATTGAATCTTATCTATCAGATTGTAATGTGCTCACATATGTACGTAACTCTTTAACCTGGGCTCTGTGTTATATTTGGCTGAAGGTTGTCGAAGGAAAACTATATTTCGCATAGGTTTCCTACTGGTTGATAACATCATGTCATTTGACGGATAGACTTTGATCAATACTAAAGTATATATGAACTTGTCACTACTCACTACCCAATGACCAACTAATCTGAATATCAGTTCTGTAAAAATCACTTGCAACCTGAATAAATCAATAGTAAAATCGCGTTGTGAAACTGGTTACCTTGAGTTCCAGTTCCTTATGAAGCATCAGTTTTTTGAAGATTGCAGATACATCTTTCTTAGTACAGAATCGAGATCAAACAAAATTTTTTATCGATAAATTGCAATCATTTAACAAGGTTGAACTCCATCATTCATGGTTTAGCATTTCAGGATTACTTTAATGTTAATCAATAATAGTCTGAAGTTAACAATCCTCCTACTTTACTAAAAAGACTATACGTTCGTTATTTATCTGCTGTCTGCACGCATTTTTAATCATTGATATATTATGATGAAAAATCTATCATGTGTAAACAGGTTTTTAATGCATGCCTAGCTTAATCTAGTTCCTAAAGTAAAATACTAATTCAGAATCCTCCGACAAACTTATTATTTCTTATAAAATGAGTAATATATATTTGTAAAATTCCAATGAGTAGAAATTAAACATCATGGATCGGTGCAGCCGTTCTACCTTACCGCCATAACACAACAGGAAAACTACAAAGAATTCCAAAACAACATGGAATCCGAACATTTTACATGACTACAAACACTCTTCGAGGTGCATTAGTTAAAATAAAGGGCAAGATCCACTTCACCTCTACACAGAATTGTGTATACAGGCTAGGTTGTGTTGATTGTGATGCTTTTTATATTGGAGAGTAGTCTCGAGAAATCAAAACTTGTGCCAAAGAACATGAAAGCTATACTAAACGACCTCCTAATAATCCTGTTGAACCTGAAAAATTACAAATCAAATCAGCAATAGCAGTACATGCTATCTACCATAACCATAAAATCGATATTAAAAATATCCAAATTATTCAAAAAGGTTTTTCCAATTATAAGGAAAGACGAATAGCTGAAGCACTTCACATTTTGTTAAATCCAACTGCACGTAACAAAAGTGAAGGCCTTTCTATCCAACCGATCACAATTAAATTACATTCACATTTCATTCACATGAACATACATACAATTTATTTTCACATAATCGCATTTCACATCACACTAACATATGGATGCACATTTGTCTCACATCAAACCGCCTTGACCCAAATGACTTGACATGACATGATTAAAACTCGTAATTTTGATTGTATGAACTTATTTTGATTGTGATTTGTTCCATTGTATTATTTAACCTTGTGCTAATTCAATTCGGTTATTCATTTCTCTGAAGAAGCGACTTACACTAATCCGCGAAACGTCAGAAAAATTTTAATTCTACTCATTGGAATTTTACAAATATATATTACTCATAAACAACCTATCCAATGCTCAATTTATTTGAAATTATCAAAGTTAACCTTGGTAATGATGTATGCAATTCTTATTTCTTAGTAATAACCCACAATCTTACAACTGTCTATTCTTTTCCCAGAGATTATTGATGTAATAAGTTAGAGATGAGTTATGTATTTTGTAAATTCAAAGAAATCATATTTACTATTTATCATAATGGTGGAAATAGTGTCTTAAGTTGACCCTGATAAGTTTATACTAATAAATACCTAGTAACAGAATATTTATTGTAAATATTTTAAGAAACATTAGAATGTACTTGTGCAGATCTGCATAAACTTTTATCATTTCTTATTATTTAGTTGAAATGAAGGTTTATTTTTTATTTACCATTACTTTCATGTAATAAAACTATTTGAACGACTTCCTTTCGTGAACGGATTGAGGTAACTCAGCGATTCCATATAACACTACATGACACCAGTCCATTAAATAATTAATTGTTGATCTGTGTTGACAAATATAAACTAACATAACTTGTATCCATTTGATAGCAGCGGTATCTTGAAGGAAACATTTGGTGATGTGGCTAAAAATCTGGCACACTGGTGTAGATTTATTCACTCTCTATATTCTTCTAAATAATGAGTTAATTCATCTCCTGAAAGTACTTTCTCACTGTTAAATCCTTCTCACTACTATTAATGTTACAAGTATCTCGACTATTTTGCTATTTATCTTGTTCAATTCTTCACATCGTGCTTAGTGTAACAATTTAATCTAACGCACATTTGTACAATGATACATATGAATTATAACTGACTAAAACACGTGGATTTTAAACTACTCAAAAAGTTTGTCTTCAGTTAATTATGAGGTAAGTGAGATATCCATCTGTCAATTGAGGGACCAGCATACTTACCAGCAGTCCTTTCTGTCTTGCTGTAAGGGTTTGAAACGTAACCTTTGAGAGCGAAAGACATTTGCTGTTGATTAGTTTTCGACTATTCATTTTTCCGCGATTTTGATTGCACTCATTCGAATCATCTAGTAAGCATTGCTGAGGTGCTAAAAAACGATAGTGAATTAATTGATCAGGTTTTTTTTTTAATTGAGGTGACTTTGTGGAGATTGGTACTAAATGTAGTTGTTCGCATTAGTCATACATTGAAGTTGATCGAGTGCCAATGAAAACCAGGGAGCACCGGATAGCTTTCACGCTCAAGTATGGAACTTTTCAACAGTCTGTACCCTCGATTACACCAATGAGTCGGATCCAAGGCCTTCAGGTTTTACGGCCAACCCTTAATCCTATGCACCACTGGACCGGGATCCAGCTGTAGAACTCTTACTTCCATCAGTCTGTGATATAGCTCGACAACCATCGATTGTCACTGGCGATAGCTGTCTAACTCCCAACATGTCCAAACTCCACTAATCACTCCTTCTCATGACATTATTTGTGAACCACCGTACATAGATGGCGGGCGTTAGTGTAGGATGACAAAAGGCTAGCTGTGACCGAATGTTATTTCAATTCATAGAGTCGTTTACCGCTATTCTGAGCCTTGTTGGTAGGTGCAGACTTTGTTGTTAGTGTGTGCCATTTTCATAACTAGTGGTTGACGACGCTGTATGATATACCTTGTAATCAGTCATAAACACTCAAGCGCATTCACTCTTTGTCTTCCTCTGTGTTTTTAGTTTCATTATTATTTCATACATTCGTTTACGTGAACTAATTCTTTCTTCTTGAATCATTTTCTCTATGTTCAATCATTTTAATACAACTGATGTTACTACTACTTCTACTGCGTTTGTATTTATCTTGTATCATATTACTTGTGTCATATTAAAGCTTGAACCGATGCACATATGCTGCAGGTTATACATTGTACAGACTAGTAACCTATAAAATATAAAACAAAATAAACTTGCTTGTATTTTTAGGTGATTGATATGGAGTAATTATATATTCAGTAAATTCATCATTTCGGTTATTAGAGAATTTTCTGTCTGATTTGGTGCACCGTAATAACAGTTTCGAAATTTACTGTATTCTTCTTAATCTTAAAACTGGATTCTATTTTGCCAGTCGACTTTGCGATCCTCTGGTCAGATGTAGAGTTTTATGCGAGGATGGTGCGTCACTTGATGAAGCTATAAGTCTCCGTTGACTGAGGTGGTTAGAACATTTATTATCTACTTACTAGATTCACCTAACTCAACTTTCAATGATACTGGATTTGAGAGTAAGCTAATAAAACTTTATGGGGTGGTGAAATCGCAAGATACTCTCAGTTCATAAAGTCGAATAGTATTAGTCTAGCTTGATATTTGCAGACTACCTGATTGAAGTCTGTGCTGCAATTGCCACTATTGGTTAGGGAATGTGGCATGTGCTCTTGATACGTTCTTTCTCTATTTTCTCCCCAAATATTGAATTTCATTACTAATCTGCACTTCGTATTCTTTCATTTTAGTCTTTCTTTTCTAACCATATCCACTGTGTTTATTCATTCTTACTAGCATTGACTTTGTAGTTATTTTGGCTTCTTTATTGTTTTTTGGTGATTTTTTTATCTCTCTCTAAAGGTCTATTTTCGATTTTACCACATCCTAGGTCGCCCATGGTGAACTAAATGAATTTCAAGATCGTTATATCAAAACTTTTTTTTTGACTGGAATAAATGAAATATTTTGTGTTAATCGTCTTTTAGCCGTTCAGATACCGCTGTATACAATCAGTCATACTTCTAAACATATCTGTTGAATTTACATAGAAATGAATAAAACTAGGAATTAAGTGGGCATGTATTGTTTTACATTCAGGCACTACTTTTATACTTAAAACAGGAATTATTGTCATTTTTTGTTCTAAACTGGCTCCAACTTTCTAATTAATTAATTAATCAGAATTAAGTTTGTGTATGTAACTATAATTTGTATCGTTTTTTGTTCTGATTATAATACAGGACGAAAAGTATTTTTCGAATATTGATTAATTTGTCTAGTATTTACGGAACAGTTAATGAGTTTTTGAGTTGTCTTATACTAGTGACTTTTAACATTGAAAATGGCTTCATTGTATTTTTTGTCAGCTATATACACACGAATAACTTCAAAATAATAATGGAATAATTCATCATTTGGATCAATGAAATTGCCATGAAGATCAAAGTATAATAAAAACTATGTAATCTAGAAGTATTTCTATAAATATTTGAGGTGATAATTTTCTTAGAATGGTGTTGCACAATATGACAATATAATTACATAAAGTGATGATGTAAAACAGGAAAATTGAACAATAATCATAATTCTGTGAAATAGTTAAAATTAAACGTTATTGTAGTTTTTGTCAGTTAAATAAATATTGGGTGGTCACGCATTCTTTTTCATTACAAAGGTCATATTTTCACCTCCTTGTTGCTATGTATAACCTCTAGAAACTTTTGGAGGTTAAAGCCTGACTACAATGTTTAAAGGGTATACATGATTAGCCCCCAATTGACAAGTACAACTACTTTTCATTCTTATCAGAATTATTATTATTATTATTATTATTATTATTATTATTATTATTATTATTACATGATATTGAGTGATTAAGCCTAACAACAACCTACAACTTATAACTATGAACTACAAAATATGACGTATTTTACTGCTTAGTTATTGTTTATTGTTGTCAGTTAATCGGCCTTAGTTTGTACAGATTAATAGACATCTACAACTGAGATATCAGACAACAGTTCAATTAACATTATGGCTTGATTTTACCCAAGAAAATACTGGAAAATCAGTGTTAACTGAAAGCTGTCTTGCCCCTAATTATGACTATGAAATAGACTCTGTGAATAACTAAATTTAGTTCATTGAGTTACCGCTAATATTAGCACGTATAATATTTTCTATTATGTTTCTTATCTTCTATTACAGGAATTATTTATATAGAAATGGTTACGAATTTATTACAGCGTCTTATCAAATCCGCACGTACCACTGTAGTACGTTATGATGTGCATTATAATTTATCTAACTCAGCAAACACTCTTATTGGTCGTGCAGCACATATCGCTGTACTGGATTCTGAAATATTCCTAGAAAAATTCATTTGTGTTTCTGGCGCTAAATATTTCCGGTGATAACATTTATGCTTAACTGGATTGTTTCTTTTTGGTTGTTGTTAATTCTCGGCTGTCATTAATAATCAACCAATAGTAATATGTAAGTTACTTGCGTTGATTACTTCTCATTACTATTAACTATTACTTTTTTTTCTAATATTAATAGGTAGCTGTTGAAAATTCTTCAGAAACCGAAAAGAGTACTTAAACCAATTCTCAACCAATTCTTTATGATCCTTTTAAAAAAATCTTGTTCGCTTCGTTTCGACAATTATCACTTTATCTTACTAATGTTAATATGCTCACAAGAAGCTTCTTTAACGTAGAAACTCCAAGTAGTCCTATTAGTATTCCCGTTCTATGGAAATTTTCTATCAACTACGAAGTGATAACGAAGTCAGTGTCTAAGCGCTTCATTACAAGACGATGAAGTGTCTGTAATTAGTAGTTTGGTGATTAACAATTAAGTGAAAGCTTCAATGCTAATTTAAGCGAAGTTGATCATATAGTGCCATTTGATTATACACAACAAATGTTATAGCCTATTTACTAGATTGCAAATACCTACTAAATATACTACAACATGTGATATAATGCTGTATTGACGTAATCTTTTCACGATGCACATATAACAATAAATACTGACTAGTAACTCTCTTGAATCTCAACATGAGAAAATAAACCCTTATTCATTGCATTGTATTGTTAATTTATGATGTTATTTAAACAAAATACGGTATTCAACGTTGATCAGGATATTTCCACTCGACTTCTTATTCACACAACAAAAGTAATTCGAATGACAAATGTATCTTAGAAACTAATTCTTTTTTATGTAAAAATAAAGTTGTCAAAAGGTCATACATTTTTAGTTTCTATCTTTTAATAACAATACAATTTAAAGTTCCGATGTTGAATTCTTGAAATCAACCACTTTTGTCAATATTTATCATACTTCTAGTCACACGCTATTAATTTATACTAGCGATTGTACAACTGAGATTATCATCAACCTCTTCAATGCTCACTAAAAGTATTGTATCCACCTTTTTTACAACTTTCTGATTATTTTGTAGATCAGTACTATGTTTTCAAGTACAATTTTCATCAGAAATTTCAGACTAAGCTCCGAATTTTGCCATTTGTAATCCTGCATACCTAATTGTTCAACTAACTCGAAACGCTTGAAATGTAGGTCTCAATGTCAATGACACTAATACGCAACATACACTAAATGGATGTAAAAAAAAATACAAATTTCCTGATAAGTCATACTTACTGTAGCATACGAACGCAGTCAATCTCTACCAATCCACTTCAACTTCATTACAATGATCGGCCTACTAAAAACTTTTTGATGATTTCAGCGAAGTGATGTTAAGAAGTCGTAACTATTGAAATTTAAATTGGTTGAGACTGATGCCTCTATCATCAAGGACATTGGATGATCGTTGGACTGAAATTGACTGGAATAAAAATCCCACCAATAAACCCCAGTTTGGTGGTGCTGATGGTTAAGCGACCGTCGCTGGACCTGATTGAGTCTTATAACAGGACGAAATATTTTTCTAGAGCTCTCCGGCTCTTAGTAACACCCTCACTGAGGTTGTCTTGTGACGAAAAGGAATTATAAGTTCATCCCAATCACTGCAATTATGCATCTTAAATATTAAAAATATTGCGAACAACAGCCCATCTTGCAATTTATAATTTTTACTGTGTTAGTCATTTTGTTATTTTAATTGTTGTCATTGTTAACTAATATACTTGTCATGCAATTTTTACCAACTCATTTTTTACTATTTTTATTCCAGATGTGTGTATCAGGTTTTTCTCATAAGATGCATATATAATGTGAATAACGTTTGTTCAAACAACTGATTAAATAAACAGTGATCGAAATGAATTTTGAAGATTTAAAAGTAGATCATGTACATTCGTATTGCATTTATGCGTTTTTTTGCAAAGCACATGCAAATTCACTTTTAGTAAAACACTTCTGTGATTATAAATTTGTACTTGTTAGTACACAGCGCGAACACCGTTACACATTCAGGCAATCATATCCTGTAGTTGCTCACATTGGATTTACTTCATTTTAATTTCTCATTACAATTACTCTTTTCATTTCATCTCCTTGAAATTTCGCAATGAGAGAATTTCAAAGAATGTTCATTTTTAGGTCTGCCAAGTGTTCCGTATTGTATTATGTCTTGTTCTAATGTATATTATTTATCATTGTTACTTTTTATAAGTGCTACTAAAATGCCTACTTCTAGTAGTATCAAAAGCAGTAGTGAACTTTGTATTCTTTTTTCTAGCCTTATAATCTTTTATTTCTGTTCCTTACATTAATTATATATGTACATATGCACTTCATTAAATTTCGAATTCTTTTTTAAATATATTAAGGTTTTCATTTCTGCATAGAAACTGAACAAGCAACGATGCACACACACTTCATGTTTATTCACTAAGTCTTTAACTTCAGTTTTGTCTTGTTTTTCCTTTGTCTCTTCTGTTTGTCTTGTTACTTGCCCCTATAATAATGCTTGTGTATTTATTTTCCTTACCATATACATTCCTCAGATTATCTTTTGTGTCTTCAACTGATGCGTGTATGAAGCATTTTTGTAAAGAGCTGTGGTTATCCTCAGTATGTTCAATGCTTAACAAGTGTGTTATACGCAGCATTTTTTGTTCATTTTTCTGTTCGATGTGTAAGCATCAAATAATATTCAAGTGTAATTTCCAACAAACATTTTGTTTTAATCGTTTAAAATTATCTTAAACTGCCTACTACAAATGTGTACAGCGTAACGCAGCCCAACTTAAAGTAAAACATAGAGCTGAATTTAAAAATCGCACTCTAATATGCAGCACCCAGTCACTAAATTAACAGAGGAACATCCAAAAATCGTCAATATAACACTTTGTGAGTGTCGTGAATGTTCCTTGTTGAGAAGTGAAGGATGTAGATAAAGGGAGTAAACATTATAATTTTGATTTATGTATGTATTCATCATTGTATGATATACTGATTTACTCATCATTCATTTGTTCTTTTTTCTAATTTAATCTACTGGACAATAATGTAATTTCATTACATAATTTATTGTTCTTTTACATTCTCTAACTTATTGCATTTCTATAGGTTTATTCTACGATAACAACACTGCCTCTTATATGTGCACAATTTGATTCTTTTGAGTACTCACATTTAAAATAACACTTGTTTAGTTGATTATATACTCTTTAAGTATTGTCAATCTTAAAAGTATTACTAACAGTCTGTCATTTACCGCTTTTAGTATTACTTATTGAGGAATTAAGTGATTATTTAGATCTAATGTATAACTCGATGACGTTCGAAAGTAAACTTGGTACTAGTTTCAAGTCTCTGTATGTGTATCAACATTGATATTTAACTCGTACATCCGACTGTTTAGTCTCAGAAAGGGTACTAAATTACATGTAATATACTTAAAGTTATTCTCTTTTATTGATAATGAATTTAACACTAAAATTCCTGTTTACATAAATCTGGTGTTTGTAAAGTAATACATGTGTGCCTAACATTAGCACATATTCTGACGTATTTTTGAATCTTGAAACTGCTTTGTTATTCGGGTCAGCTCCGATTGTTTCAAGAATTTAATCATGTTATGTCAAAGGGATTCGATGGACGAATGGGTTGTAAATTAGTAAAATGAATAAGTAGAATGTCATTCAATAATTGATATGCAATGATACGATGTGACCGAGTGATGACTGTTCATGAAACTGGTTTACCGACTCATATTTAAAACTGCTGGCCAAAAGAACAGATTTTTCTTGCTACTAAAATGATATAGGCATACGCCAATCTGAAGCCACCGGGGCGGAATCTAAAGTGCGTACTGCTGAGGAGGAGTTTCCAACGGTACTCTGCCAACATCAATCTGTGACAAATTCAATCAACTAAACTTAATACCGATCTCTATAAATCATCTTAATTCAATATTCATATACATGTTATTACTAGAAAAATAAACATGATTAGATGTCATATGTAACTGAGTTCAGTAACTTTTTAATCAATCATAACTTGATTGTATAGACCTGCTTATTTTAATCGATCGGTTAATGTCATGTTTGTCTAGTCCAAATTACCAATCAAGTTACAATATGGTTATTACTCACCATATCAGTCACAATTTAAATAGCTACATGATAAAAGTTGTAAACATTCTACATGGAGCGCTAACATTCACATAAGTACAAGCACCCTTTTTGAATGAGTCCCAAACATCATGAAACCTAGCTATACAGTTTCCTACCTACCAGCTTAAAATAGGACTACATTTTGCGCTTCATAACAAATTGGTTGTTAAAACTATCTGAAATTTGCGATGACTTCAAAGTGCACGTTTTCTTAGTTCATGGTATTTATCGTATGCTCCAGCACACATTGATAATAATGTGAAGACATGTATGACTAAGCGTGTGTTCCACATTACTTTGTACTCCAAACTTTACTCTATTTTTGAAATTAGTTGCTGAACTAAACTAGTCACTGGAACATCTTTTCGCTTAAAGTCTAAACGTGATTACTTTCTTGAATAAGTTAGAAAACGCTCGCTGAATATAGTAATTTGACCGAAGTTCATAATCTAAAACTTTCGTTAGCAGATTATTGGCCACGAGGTCTAAATCCCCATGTTTTGTATCATGGTGATATTATTGATTTTTCTACCTAGACATCTCATGCTAGAATGTGAACAGCTTACGAGCACTTAACGGTTTCGAACGATTCCCTGACTAATGCGATTCCTCCGTGTTTACTAACCAGGAAATAACCAATCGAATATTAGTTTCTAAATTTCAGTTACACGTTGCGTAATCTCATTAGCCACCGAAGATTGTACCAATCGGACACTGGTTAGCATTTAGTGATCAGTTGGTGCACAGCATATCGCATTCTTATTGTGTCAGATCCAAAACATTCAAATCTCACAATGAACCTTCAAATGTTTAAGTTGTGGCAAGATGACTTGTTTCAATTTTTAATTGTAGGTCTGAGTCTTGCTTACAGTATGAGTAGTGCCATCAGCTGTCATATAAAATATTATTCAAACCCAAGTACACAAACATTTACTTAGTAGGTGAGTTGCTAATGGTCACAGCTACGTTATAAGAGGTCTGGATAGTGTCTAGCTTTCTCGAAAACCAATGCAAAGTTTCCCTCTTTCAAAGCATATTTATAACTACAATATTTATCAATCAGTTTTTAACACCTATGTGATTGCTTCGTTGGAATGAGATATCAAGTTCACGTTCTAAAGATCTTGACCGGTCTCTAATTCTTCTGAAAACTAATTTGAAATTGTCCACTCTCAGAGTATTTATAAACAAGAATGATAATATCCTTTATTATTTTCAGAAATTATATGTACCATTATTGACTAGACTACAGTGTAGAAATAAGCAAACGCAGTACCTAAATGACCACGGAAAATTTGCAAATCACCCAATACATGACACATTACTGGTTTTAAGGTTGCCACTAGTTTAAATGGAAAATACACACCACATACAACGTACCACAGCTAAAATTAGCTTTCTGGCTAAAGATTCGAAACCTAGATTAAAATTAAGCTCTTAATGTTAGAAATATGAATGTGTTAGGTTTCGGGGTAAGAAACAAGTTTTACGGTAAGAATAGTCTACTAGAGGAAATATCCACCCCAATACATAGATGCAACTCAATCTGTCAACATATTCAAAAAAATGTTGGATCAAATGAGTAACTTATATTGCTAGGGCCAACGACGGCAATCCAGTCGTCTTCCCTAATCATACTGAAATTGAATTTATACCAGTAAGTCAAAGGATTGCTGCCAAATCATGTGGTTAAGGAGAACAGTATATAAAACATTGGGAATAAATACGGAACTTTGCAACGATGTCCAAAGTTTTCATAGCTTCTCCATTGAAACTTTGGGTAAACTGAGATTTATGGTGAGAACCATACATATACGGTTTATGATTGAAACCACTATAGTATATGTACATCTGTTAATTATTATCTCTTCGTAAAGAATTTCTCGATGGAGGCATATCGTAATTATACTTCATTTCAAATTCCTTAAAAAAAAGACTTGACAGCTTTTCAATTACCTGGACGAATTTCTTCATAGTCGTTTCTGTTATTCAACAGCAAAAACGCCAATACAAAACTATGATTTATTTACCATGCAAAACATCTATATCCCCTGTAATATAACTGCATTTTCCCCCGATAAGCTATACAGCTATAAATACTGTCTTCTAATTGACCTACACTGATTAATGAATTGGCATGATGATTGACCCATTTGTAAACTAAGCGCAGGTATTTCATATATCCCATATGCTAATTTCCATACTGTACTTTAACCGATTTATTTTTCTGTAAAAATGATTTCTGAATTAACATTTGCTAAACAATAATATTCACGTAATTATATACTTTCTCAAATAGTTGGGAGTGGTATCAAACTATTAAGAGAGACAAAATAGACTACCCATTATCTTTTATTTTGTATACCTTCTTCTTAATTATTGTAACACGAAATATTTATTCGTAAATAGTAGTACATGTATTCAAATCAGATCATCATCTATAATTAATAGTATAGAATGAATACGTGTGTGTATACATGAATTGTTTCGAAAGGAATATTACCGTCATATCTTACGGATCAAGTGCTTAAGTACAGTAACCGTATCACACACACACACACAGAGATACAGCCATGGATAATCAAAGTTAAATGTTTTATAATAAGTCCAAAAAAATGATTTTAATAATATAAATACACATGCAATCAGTCTATTCAATGCTTGAATGAACTAATGAATAGTTATATATATTTTGATCTCACTTAAGAATCCACCCAAATCTACAGTTTATTTCTATTTTACAAAACTAAGATAAACTACAATTAATTAAAACATTATTTCTATCATTATGTTGAAATTAAAGTTAAATGTTAGATGATATTGGAATCCAAGATATACATTTTATTCTCCTTGAAACCTATTAACTAAATACACTTACATCCGAATATGAATGCTTGCACTGAGACTTATCTTATTTGAAATTTGTTGACTAGATTAATAGATGCATTCTGCTCTACTTCACTAAAATCTTGATACTAACTGACAACATCAAGTTGTTTACTAATGATTCACATATGCCAGTAGAAATTGATCATATTCAGTCTTAACTATCCATCAAATTAATATAACAAGTTCTTTAAATAATGAATTCATAATTTGACAGTCTAGTATCTTTTAAATATACTTAATCATTCATTAAATGTAAAAGTATATTTGAAAAATTCTTAGAATTTAAGAATGAAGTGAATGATTGTAACATTTTGATTGCCAAACTAATTTGAACTTCTTCATCGAAAACAGTAACAGTTAAATGCTGATTGTAAACTATCAGAAATGTATGTCTGTAGCTTTTAGGAAATGTAAACCAATTTCTTGACAAACATTATAAGTATATAGAGTTTATTAAAACAAACATATGACTTACTTACGAAGTTAGTCAGGTACACAAAATGTTTTAATACCGCCTTTTATAAAATTTGCAATACATCAACCTTATTTTAATGCAAATACTAGCAGTATGTTGTATTCGGTCTTTCCCGTTTTCGTTTACAACATGTCTTACACCTACCAATTTCATTGGCATTCATAGCATCACATTATCGTTAAAGTTTCTAATGCTGTTTCTAGAAAAATGAATACACTTATTAAAGAACTATTTTATTCAGTGTGTTATTTCCTTAAAGAGTTCTCCATATCGTTTAAATTTCCTGATAGTTCTTCATAAAATTCATTTAATCTAAACGATATGTAGCATCTAAACTTAGTCCGAACTTATAAATAAGCATGGGTTTCCATATGAATGAAAAGTAATAACAGTAAGTTAGATATCTTCCATCAGTTGATTTGAAATACGTACCACTAAGTTTGGTAATATTGAATTACACCTAGTTGATAAATGTAGAACACGTGTTTTGCAATATTTCAGACTCATTAGCTGTATATGCTTGTCACAACTTAACGTGAATATCCCCAGTTAGACTCTAAGAAAATAGCTATCGTTTAAAACACCAGTGTTTCATTGAATAAACTACTGAATTCAAATGCTTAAAATATAAAATTATTTGTAAAAGTTAATAATCTCCACTGTACATTTATCATATGACACAATAGGCAAAATCGAAATGACTACATAATCCATTTAATCAAGTCTTATAACTAGATAATGAACAACTCATTTGTATGATTCTATCATGGTGACAAATAGGACATAGGTAACATTAAATAACTTTTACTTTTTAATAAAAATGAAATTATTCTCCAATCAATTAACAATTTTCAATATTCATTATGTAATACATTTTGATTTTGTAATGATTTATGGTATTCTTTTGAGGTTATTAATAATTTGGAAATTGCTTAAGACAATTATGTGATCAAATCAAACAATGAAATGAGTTAATATAAAGTAACATTGAATATTTCTTGAATAATCAGTAGCACAGTGACGTAATGACCTTTAAAAAGGCTTATTACATATTCACTATAGTTAGATAATCACTAAAACTAGAGAGTACTGGACAAGTATCCCATCCTCGGAAGACTATCTGTACGATTCTATTATAGATGGTGGAGAAGATTTGTAGCTCACAAGGATAGTTTCAATTATTGTTTTTTCTCAGAATGGAATGATTTAAATAAGGAGCTTACTTTGTCATTATGAAGAATGACAATGATAATGAAAAAAATCATTCAGCTTATTGAATGTAATCTAAGAGAATTCTACCAGAGATCGAACCGATAACTTTCAGGTTTCATGATGAGTGTATAATATTTAGACCACCATATTTACATTGAATGCTTTGCATTTCTCATTTCAATCAATTCTAGGTTTATTGGCCTACCTGACATGATTGTATTACTTTAAAGATTTTGAAGAATATTAGTAAACTTTAAATCGAATGGAATACTCAAAAATGAAGTTACTGTATACTCAAAGAACTTTTAGGCATTATTCAACATTAGTTATAATTTCCTATAAAATTAAGTCTATTTCATTCTTCTTCTTTAAGTACTCATCTATCCGAAATAGTAACAAAGATGTCCTTAAATATCAACAAGTCACAAATATGAATCATCAGGAATTGGTTTAGATTTAATGTACTACTTATTACAAAATCGATTTGTCGATTCTATAACGAAGTCAAAAAGTTCAGCAGTAGTCATTTCTATCATAAAATAACTTTATTAATTCGTACTAATATGAAATTTTGTTAAAAAATAATGTGATCATCTATGAAATTTGCTTAGAATAATAATATTTCCTAACATTATCTAACCGATTTTTTCAAAAATGTTCCGTTCTTTGGCCGATTTGAGGGCGCACATTGCTGAGGAGCCCTATACCAGGATGAAATAGCTGTGGACGTTAACTTTTTCAATTTTAATTTAACGAATTATAATCACCAAATGAATCTGTTCAATTTCGTTGTAAGGGCTCGTAAAAAGTAGATTAAATCATCAATACTATTCATTACTAATTAACATTAATTATAGTGAACTCAAAAACTTGCGAATACTGAACAACCAAAACTCAACTAGTCATGGCGTTGATATTTCATTTGAAATGTAAGTGTTAACCATGACTAAAATTGATCGGACGTTGGTAACATTTAAAATGACAAAGATTAAGTTTGAATCCTAGTAACAGCACTATCACTGGAATATATAGGTGCATTCAAATTGAAAATCTCTAACAGAATGAAGTGTGGATCTTAGGTAATATTGTTAGTCAAATAGTATAACACCTAGGTCCAAGGTTTCATGATAGCTATTCCTTAACAGCTTTCACAACAAACTAGCACTAGCAGTGTCGAATCATTTTGGCCAGTCGCCGAATCAAAACTTTGTTTATAAAATCAAATAAGCAGTTTAAATATGACACTAATCACTAATCTATGATCAGTCCAAGTATAATTTAATTTTACTAAAAGCTTGTGACTAAGTAAAAAAAAAAGTGATATAATTAGTTTAAAGTCCAAATACATAAAGAAAACTGACCATTTAAAATCCAGGACTATAACAACGAGAAACAACAAGCCTTTGTTAATTAATTACAACAACCGAGATTATAAAGAGTCTAAGCATAGTATTAAATAACTTACCCATATACCAAATACAGAAGGCTTAGTCATTTCGTTCGAATGTCTCTAAACACAAAACTTTATTGAGTAAAAAAGACAATAACTAGTAAAAAAAGACATATATATGTATGTAAACAATTGTATATTTAACAAAATACTATAGCAATACAAATTACGCAACAAGAAAATCTTGAATAACATGATACCACTCAATTTATTACACTAAATAAGTGTAAATAATATCAGCCAGGCTACTGACAATGAAACACCTATAGTTATCTGCTTATAAGGCTCAAGCGAAATAACTGCATATTTGAACTGGCACTCTACTGTGTTTTGTTTAGCATAGCGTATAAATACCATTATTTATCCAAAACTACTAAACTGTATAAACGTTAAGTCTTACTAAACGTTATAAATGCTACTAAATAAGCATATAATTGAATTAGCCAAGCGGTAAAAATTAGGAACTGGATCAATTTAATTTAATGATGTTGGAAAATAACAAACGACAGTACTCAGTTGTGAGTTTTAAGTTTGATGAATCCTATAACTTACTAGCTTGTCATTTATACTAAACTTATAAAATCCCCTGTGTAAATCGATAGGATCTGTTTTCTTGCAAAAGAAAATTCCGTAACTCAATTATTTAAAGCAAAAAAATCTATAAAATATATTCGTCTGTAAGAGGACAGTTTCTAAGTTTACTCAATAGATCAAGAAATAAGAAGTTCAAGATTATTTCACAATCAGTAGTGAATGCCATCAAATTACTATTTTAGCAATTAATTCTTTATGTAACCAGAAAGTAAAGTGAAATACACTGGATAGTTGAAAAACAGCAGGATACGTATATTATTGTTGGTGAATAGGTATGAGTTTTGATCCCTCCTGTTTAGTATACATGGATCCTAAGCAAACTACCAATATGCAACCATTTTTACAGCAAGTTTTGGAATAGATGGAATGTAACTCTCTGTGAAATCTAGATAAATATACTTCATCTTACATTTGCGTGTTATTGTTCACATTGTCATTTGAAGCCTATATTTTTTAACAACAAACACTAAAGTATTTGTTACTGAGTTCGATTCCTAATGTAGATATTATTAATACATAGCAGGCGTTTTTAGTTGACAATCCTCTAATCGGACAAATCGTACTCCCTGAATCACACCACTAGTAATAATCCGTATATTCAAAATTAAAAAAACTTACTAAAACTACTTGTTTATTGTTCTTTACTCCATCAGATACAGGCCTACGTAACAATTCCAACCGCCTTGAAGTTCATTCACATTTCAGTTAAACACTTGTAACATTTTTCTTTTATAAACTTATTGGTAATAATCTATTTCATGTCAAAGTATAAACTGTCAGTAAAATAATTATTAAAGCGTTTTGCTACCAACCACTAAGTATGAGGTGTGTCCCATTCTATCTAGTACACGAATAAATAATATACTGACCAAACAGAATACTTTTTGAGATGACGACTGGTGTTAAATAAATGAGGTCAATTATCACTTCTAGGTTTTCCACACCGTGAAAAAGTTTTTATTAATTTGCTTAAAAAACAAATCTCTTCAGGGTTGGTCTTAAAGACCTAGGAGCGTGATCGCAACCCCCAACGGACAACTGCTTGAAACCGATCACACTTTTTTTGAGAGGTGTTTTTGTTGTGTTAGCTTTGTACTTATTAAGATCTTACTTCCAGAGACAGCAATCTGTTGAGTAAGGTGAGGTGTGCATTTTTAAGACTGACCTTTCTCGAATGCACCCAACCTTTGTGGGAAGACTGCATCGCTGACATGCTGGTTATCTGAGAATAACACATTACTACCGTCACATCTAAGATTAACTTCTTCTTATTTCACCAGTCATCAACTAACCTTCCTTGCTTGAGAGCACTTGAGAAATGATTATTCTAGCCAGTATATCCCTCTCCCCGACTGGTATATGACAACTTCAAGTCAGCAGCATCAATCAAGTCATATTGATGATTACTAACAAGTACAAAATCTTAATTCATGATTTATTTCTAAATACTTAAAACTAAATAAAAAATAAATAATTTATTGCTTAGAAATTATTTCATTTCCTGGAGTAATTTAAATTCGTGTATTTTTTGATTTTCAAAAAAATAACAACAAATTTTTATCACAGTCACAAGATAAACAAATAAAAACATACGGAAATGTGCGTAATAGAAAAACAAGAGTTCAATACAAAAAACAAACAAACAACAAAGAAACATAGTTGAACCACCATTCCATTAATAATAATAGTTTTAACAAAACTCTTAAAAACTTCGTATAAAACCAAAACTGTTACACAAATGACAAAACAAAATAATTCTAAAGAAAAAAAAACAAATCCCAAAAATGAACATTGATCAAATTGGATTAAAAAGAGAATGGATATGTGTGAATGTGTGTACCTGTGCAGTGACACACATGAAACTTTCATATGGAAGTTTATTAGTTAGAAAATTTAAACACAACTGGCGGAAAATACTGTCAATTATCAATATACAATAATAAAGTATAATTACATGTGAATAAGAAAGACAATATTTTAATGCATAAAAAATAAACATGACTGATTATTTATCTGATTATACCATACACATATAAATAGAAAATAGTTGAAATAAAAACTGTTCTTCACTTTCTTTCTAATACATTGTATCTATATCGAAATCAACAATCGTCAGATATGGTGATGCCGTTTTTTTCTTTCTCTTTTTAATTTCTAATAGATTAACAACTACTACTATAATTTATAAGAACATCGAATCATTAAATCAAAATATGCATCATTATCAACTGATGCACTGATACCAGAATAATAATTGAGAAATTCTTCACGAGTTATCTAATTTGAAAAGAAAAAAAAACAAGAAAAACGGAAATAGAATATAAACGAAAGAGTAGACGAAGAGAGACAACGTGGGGAGGCGGCTTTGAATGGAATAAGAAAGATAAAATAATTAGGCATTAAATCACTGTTAAATCGTTTTCAACTATACTATATTTTAAGGAAAAGTCCGTCCTCGAAAAATCAGCTGATAACTACATTAAGAAGTTGATATGGATAAATTAAGTTTAGATTGTAATTTCATTTGTTGATCTAGTCGTTTATGATGAATACACTAAAATAAACTTAGTAGTATGTTCAAATATTACGAAGAAGTAGAAATGAACTAGTTATTTTTAAATATTAGTTTTTATTAGGTAACTACTAGAATTTTCAGATTTACGTTTAGAAAACGTTCATTTAATCAAATTAACCAGTTCTTATTTTCTTCTTAGTATTCAGAAAATATAACTCCGCCCGCAGCTCTTCTAGGGTTGTTGCCGGTCCCAAGCCCGGGTAAAGGAGGAGGGTTGGGCATAGAGCTAGCACCCCTGTCCCGTAAAACTCAAGTTTGCTAAAAAAAAACGCTAACCAGAATAAACAAACCTAACCATTTAAACTCTGCTCTGGAAGTTGAAGGAATCTATATGACGCTTCATGATGAAAGCCGAGATTCTTCGGAAGTCATGAGGCCGATGCCACCCCTTCTAACGACCAGAGCAAAAATTTTTATAAGTACATGGAATGTTCGGACAATGTGGGAGACAGGGAAGATCAGCCAGATAGCAGCAAAAATGAAGAGATACAATTTAACTGTGATCAGGATCAGCGAAACGCATTGGACTCAAACTGGACAGAAAACATTAGCCACGGGAGAGGTGCTACTATATTCCGGACACGAAGAGGAAAATGCCCCACACACCCAAGGAGTTGCTCTGATGCTGTCTAAGAAAGCGCGCAACGCACTTGTAGGATGGGAACCACATGGACCCAGGATCATCAAAGCATCTTTTAAGACAATGATGAAGGGGATTACAATGAACATCATCCAGTGTTATGCACCCACAAACAACGGCAACGACGAGGACAAAGATCAGTTTTATGATAGGCTGCAGTCAATTATAGCGAAGTGTCCAGGAAAGGATCTGACAATCCTGATGGGGGACCTAAATGCCAAAGTCGGAATGGACAACACCGGATATGAAGACATCATGGGACGACAAGGACTGGGAGAAAAAAATGAAAATGGTGAAAGATTTACAAATCTTTGCGCTTTCAACAAAATGGTCATAGGTGGTACAATATTCCCCCACAAACGCATACACAAGGCTACATGGATCTCACCAGATCATACTACAGAGAATCAAATTGATCATATATGCATCAATAAAAAATTCAGAAGATCAATGGAAGATGTGAGAACCAGGAGAGGAGCTGATGTAGCTTCAGATCACCACCTAGTGGTTGCCAAAATGAAGCTGAAGCTAAAGAAGCAATCGAAAACTGGAGCAACAGCATTAAAACGGTTCAATACAGCCTCTCTTCGGGATACTGACAAACTCAAGGAATCTAAAATAACTCTCAACAACAGGTTTCAAGCCTTACAAGATCTGCTGAACGAGGAAGAAACCACTATGGAGGACAACTGGAAAAGAATCTAAAAGGCACTAACTTCAACTTGTCAAGAAGCTCTGGGCTGCAAGAACTACCATAATAAAGAATGGATTTCCACACAGACCCTGAGCAAAATTCAACAAAGTAGGAACAAGATGGCAGAAATCAACAACAGCCAAACTAGAGCGGAAAAAATCAAGGCACAAAATGAATACACAGAAGCAAATAAACAAGTAAAGAAGAGTATTCGAGCCGACAAACGGAAGTATATCGAAGGCCTTGCAACGACAGTGGAGAAAGCTGCAAGAGAAGGAAATATGAAACAGCTATACGACACAACGAAGAAACTGGCAGGGAAATATAGTAAACCAGAGCGACCGGTCAGGAACAAAGAAGGCAAGCTAATCACCGAGATTCAAGAACAAAGAGACAGATGGGTAGAACATTTCGAAGAACTCTTGAATAGACCAGCTCCACCAAACCCACCACACATCGAAGCAGCGCCTACAGACCTCCCGATTGATGTCAATCCACCAACGATGGAAGAAATCAAGATAGCTATCAGACAGATCAAAAGTGGGAAAGCAGCAGGACCTGACAATATACCAGCCGAAGCACTCAAGTCAGATATAGACATAACGGCGAGGATGCTCCACGTTTTATTCAAGAGGATCTGGGAGGAAGAACAGGTGCCGGCAGACTGGAAAAAAAGATTCCTTATCAAGATACCAAAGAAAGGGGATTTCAGCAAATGCGAGAACTACAGAGGAGTCACACTATTGTCAGTACCAGGGAAAGTCTTCAACAGAGTGTTGTTGAATAGAATGAAAGATTCAGTGGATGCTCAACTTCGAGATCAACAGGCTGGTTTCCGTAAGGATCGGTCATGCACAGACCAAATCGCAACACTACGCATCATCGTTGAACAATCAATGGAATGGAACTCGTCATTGTACATCAACTTCATCGACTATGAGAAGGCGTTTGACAGCGTAAACAGGAGATCATTATGGAAACTTCTTCGACACTACGGTATACCAGAGAAACTCGTCAACATCATCCAGAATTCTTACGACGGACTACAGTGCAAAATTGTGCATGGAGGACAGCTGACAAATGCATTCTCAGTAAGAACCGGTGTCAGACAAGGCTGTCTGCTCTCGCCTTTCCTCTTCCTCCTAGTGGTCGATTGGATCATGAAAACCTCTGGATCTGAGGAGAAGCACGGGATTCAATAGACAAGTAGGATGCAACTTGATGATCTGGACTTCGCGGATGATCTAGCACTTCGATCCCATACACAACAGCAAATGCAAGTGAAGACAACCAAAGTAGCAGCAACCTCAGCATCAATAGGCCTGAACATACATAAGGGAAAGAGCAAGATCCTCAAATTCAACACTGAGAGCACGGACCTAATTGAACTTGATGGTGAAACTCTGCAAGAAGTGGATACTTTTACATACCTGGGGAGCATCATCGATGAACAAGGAGGATCCGATGCAGATGTAAGGGCAAGGATCGGCAAAGCAAGGGCAGCATTCCTACAGTTGAAAAATGTATGGGACTCCAAACAACTGTCTACCAATCTCAAAGTTAGACTCTTCAACTCGAACGTCAAGTCAATTCTTCTGCATGGAGCTGAAACGTGGAGAACTACTGCAAACATCCTCAGGAGAGTACAGGTATTTATCAACAACTGTCTACGTAGAATATTGAATATACGTTGGCCGGAAACCATCAACAACAGCCTACTTTGGAAAAGAACAAATCAGCTTCCAGCTGAAGAGGAAATCAGGAAACGACGTTGGAAATGGATAGGACATACACTGCGGAAATCATCAGACTGTATCACCAGACAAGCACTAACTTAGAATCATGTTGGAAAACGGAAAAGAGGAAGGCCAAAGAACACCCTGCGTCGAGAACTGGAAGCAGACATAAAAAGGATGAACAGTAACCGGAGACAGCTGGAAAGGATTGCTCAGGACAGAGTTGAATGGAGAAGACTGGTGAGCGGCCTATGCTCCTCTGAGAGGGGTAACAGGTGTAAGTAAGTAAGTAAGTAAGTAAGTATTCAGAAAATATGTTAAATTTGAGTAAATTATAGAAGAATAGGATTATATCATGGGATTTCGCCAACAGAATAGTCTGTTTCCCAATCACGATTAATAAAACAATCATACTGCATAACATTTATATTGATAACTTAAGCGTATTTAACAAAACTTCCTAAGATATTTTTCTCAAATATAAACTATTAAATTCGTTAGTTATACGTCTCAAAGATGACAGTACAGTAATGTAATAGTTGACTAGTTAAATATTGACTAAACAAGTTTCAAGTTGAAGCATAAAAAAGGCACTTTAACACGATACTAACATAGAAATACATTCGATTAACATTGAGATTATAACAATGAACAAATCACATTTTAATTGACGTACAAGAAAACCAGTATTAAATATAAAAATGGCTTAGTTAATCAACCAACAGCTAAAAAACTAAGCGTACATATACACTCACCAAGGGGATAATTTTAATATTATGGTATAGAGACTCTTTAATATGATGAAATATTTACTCAAAAATAAAATTTATTGATAAAACAAGTAAGAAATTGGTTATAGAGGTATAGCGACCAACGATGTTTGGAGAAAAACCTCTTAGAATACTTCTTAAGATTTTAAGCGCATATTGAAATGACAATTGCTGCCGAAATCCCTCACTAAAGGTAGTCAGATGTCGTCTTAAAGTCGAAGAAATATTAAAATATTTTGGAAGAAAGGTTAATATTTTTCGAGAACCCGAGGAAGACGAATATTTGTCAGATACACCAACATTTAAATTTGAAACCAGTTCGCGTTTCTTAAATTTGTAATTTACAAATCTTAGCAGGAAATTGCTTGGTTATTCAGTTCATTATTTTAGATACTATATTGATCAAACTGATTATTCCTCAGTTATCTCATGAAGACTTCTGTGTCTTCTTAGAAACTAGAACGGCTGGCCAATCTGATTGTTAAAATCACCTTTAAAGTTCCAGATGCTTTCCTTTGTGTATCTGAATAGGTATGACTACTTAAGCTCCATTAATAGAAGTGGCAATGAAGGGGATGTGGTATTTCAATCTTTTATTCAAAATGTTTGATAATAGTATGCAAATGATGGTTACTAAAAACCAGTTAAACATTAACCTTAATAACCGACCAGCCACTTTATTTAAATGTTTTAAAAATATGTTTTTGACATCTTTGTTCCTAAACAGATCTCTGTTAACTATTTCTGTCGTTCTTTCTCCGTTCAATGAAGTGTATGTTTATGTGTAAGCATAAAAAAATCACTAATTAGTAAATACATAGGTTAAGTATAAGTATACACTGACTAAATAAAATATATCGGAGTAATATAAAGAGGTTAAGTGCAGGAGAATATTTACTATAATTACTATGTTCAAAAGCACAATCTAACTACCAGAAATATAGTTTAAAGAAATAAATGAACAACAAATACACATTCACATAGAAAGCTTCATTTGTTTCATGCATAGATATAATTATGATAATGAAAACTATTGTAAGAGACATACTGGTGAAGCTACATTCTCTAAACTGTAATAGTGTAATTTTTTCTGTGAATAAATCATAAACAAAAATTTTTGACAGAGCTGAGATCGTCACTTTTGTAAAGTAGTGTCTGTGCTGTCTACTTCGAAAAATAGAATCTCTGTTAATCTCTCCAATTTCGTATAAATAACTGCGCACTTCTACCAAGCTTTTCAACTCAATAAGTTTTGGATAATTTCTGATTTGTTTGTTTTATTGAATCCCAGAAGAAAAATGCTAGTAACTATAAATCACTGACATTAGTCTGAATCAAATTAAGATTTAATCTTAATTCCATTTTTATTCGTATTTTCACAGTTTTCGCCAAATTGTATGTGTCTTAATAAATGTCTGTAGATGTTGCTTCATTTAATTTTTCTACACAAAAATAATTATTGTTTTAATAATATTCTGATATGAAACACTTGTTGAATTTCCTTATTTAGGTATCAGCATAGTATCTATGTGCACAGCTCATAATACCATTTAGCAGATGATATCACAGTCGAGCTTTAAATGTTCATTCATTGCATCATATTTATAGCCATAATTTGAGTCTTATTCTTCAACAATCTCTTATCTTAGTATGGGAAGTTTGTGAAGGTTGTTCTGACTCATCAAAGTATTGGTTGAGCGCTCATCACGAGACTTAAAGGTCTTAGTTGCTACCCAGTGGAATCAGCAATATGCATCGTTGATGAGTCTCATACCAGGCCATATAGTTGTAAAACTCTTCCTAGTTTGTAATAGTGGCCTAGCTTTAGCCGATTTGTGATGTACATTCTAATAAGCACCCATGCTGTTTGGGTCATGTATTTACACTGATTTATAAAAAAGATAGTCTCTAACGTAAGAAAATATGCAGCATATAATAACAATAGTTCCAACATACAGCCAACTAAAAATATAATTTCTTCACTCAAAAAGTCTTGCTCAAACTATGCTATATAAGTATACATACAAACATACGTTCATTAAGTAGATAAACTTTGTTATGTTTCAAATTTTATAAGCTTGTCGTATCATTAGGTCAAAATAGGCATCATTGTCAACTGATGCACTGATCCCAGTGTAATAATTGAAAAATTCTTCTCTGGTTACCTGAAAATATTTAAAGGCAGTATCTTCGTTTTGTTATGTCAAGCTATATAAAACAATGCAATCATCTTTAAAGAAGTGATCATTTTTACTTAAGTGAAATACTTGGAACAATTAAAATTACTAAGTGACAAAAACCATCTTGAATTCAACACTAGACGAAGCTAACAAAACAGGACTATTGAAAAGTTAGTCACTAATTCAAAACAACCGTTTATTCCTTTCTGATGATAACCAAATATTTGGAGTTGAGATGAGATTACTTTTAAATCGATGCTTTTTCTCACTAAACTTCTCCATTTATAACTAGTCCGTTTTGTGTAAACTTGTTTATTTTGTAAATTGTAAATGAACAAATTCAAAACAATATTGTTTCTATTGTAAAAGGATAAAATTAAAATAGAAACCCATGAGGTGTTGCTAATATTAATAGGACTACATTTCTCTGTATATTGTCAAATTTTCTGGAAAGCATGAAACAAGTATACGTTGCCAATATTTCATCTCGATGCTTATATTCTTAAATAAGTTTCTTCAAGTGACTTAGAACATCACAATGTTAATTAGTGTTCTAAGGACGCTTATAGTACTACGTTGATATCGGGCATTAATAGTGATTTTGATTGCTTCATCCGTGAATATAAAATCATGATGACAATAGTTCCAGCAGTATTAAAAAACAAGGATAAAAGTATGCCAAAAAAATAGTTAAAGTTAAACAGTATAGAATCACCCTGTCGAAGTAATAGTAGTACTGTTCAGAAAGTGATCTGAAGAGAAACTAACAGCTCATAATAATCATTTTTATAGTTTGTAACATTCATTAAACAGCAAAATTATTAAATAATAAATTACTTACGATTTCATCGGCATTATTTTGCGGCTGAAATGTTTTCAGAAATTCAACCAAAATTTCATCCTCAGTTTTTTCGCCATTAATGTATTTTGGATGATGTTTGACATTATACACACCTTTCAAATCTTCAATCTAAGATAAACAATCATGAATCACATTATGATTTTATAATAATGCCCGACTCCTAAATAGTCTACATCGTAGCTTATGGTTTCTAATAGGCATCTGAAGTTCAAAACGACTGAACATAAATAAACCAATGATATGTATCAAGCAGCATCAATAACACTACTTACCATTTACTTTGATCAATTATTCTCTATTCCACCCAAAAGTTGTTCAGTGGTCAGCATTTAACACTAGTTGGCGAAACATGCTGAGGGAAAGTATGGTTGTTCTATTTATAAGGCTTGAGTTTTGGCATAATTGTTCTTTAAATATTATTAAGTATGATAAGCTGTTTACCATAGAAAGGTACTGCTATCATTAGCTAATTAACGCATTCTTTAATGACGGTAAGACATAAATAGTATATAATTAATCTGCTATTT
Source organism: Schistosoma japonicum (assembly GCA_025215515.1). Taxonomy (NCBI): domain Eukaryota; kingdom Metazoa; phylum Platyhelminthes; class Trematoda; order Strigeidida; family Schistosomatidae; genus Schistosoma; species Schistosoma japonicum. Next base: position 73,229,229 of record CM046069.1, read on the forward strand.
AGTAAAAAGTTAGTTATTATAAGACTCCCAAATGTGTAGTATGAATTATTCAGTCATTTTATTTAATCAAATCTAGCTTATATCACACTCTATAGATTACTGAGTTTGTTAGTAAACTGCTTGACAAGGAAGAAGACAACCACCGTTCATACTGAAATTTATGCAAATCTACAGTGGCCAAAAATGCTATCTACCTTTTTAAAATGATTCTTTTGTTCAGCTTTCCTTCAAGGTTAGGTGAGCTTATTAAGTAAAAAATATGATTTATTGCACCAGAATGAATATTTTACAGAATTATGAATGTTTTCTAGTGATCTCTTACAAGAATAAAATATCATAGGTTAGCGGCTTGTTTAACGGTTAGCGAAATATCTCTAGACTCATAGGCTCAATTCATTTCTAAAGTAAACACATGACTCAGTATATTTCTATACATATCATTGAGCCTGGCATATAAATGTACTGGTTCTAGTAACTATAAGCTTTGGAGCTTGGTAGCAAACAAAAATAGACTAAATTCATGGAAAAAAATGTGATTAGACTTTGAGGACAGCTAAAGAAATAATATGTAAATGACACCAAAACTAGCGTTAAAATGGTAAAACCTAACTTTTTTTCTAAATAAATTTTAAGAAGAATATGGTATAATTTTCTAAACAATATTTAAACCGGTCTTCAAGTCTACAAGACTTTGGAAAGTTGAGAGGGTGGAAATGTTTAAATTCAAATCTGTATACATGAATAGTTTACTAAAATACACTAAATTCGTTTAACTAATATTAAGTTAAACAATCGAGGGAAGTGAGTATAGTGAAACCAAAGTAAATTGTAAGATCAACAATCAGAGCAAATTGTTCAAAAAATAAATTTATAATTTATATTTTGAAAATTAGTCAACCACAGAGCATTTCGATTATGAATTTTCAGTTTAAAATTTCTGTTAATAAAATAAATTTACCAAAGTCTTGTAATGCAAATGTTTGAAAAGTGCATCGAAAGTAAGAAATGTAGTTATACGTAGGTAATGCTGTTAGTACTCTAAACACTCAACACAGAAACAGTGTATTTAACAAGAATTCACATTTTAAGCCGTAGGGAAGCGTAAATCAATACAAATAATTTGATATATATAATCCAAATATATTTGTACTGTTAAAATGAAAAATTTGCATAAATATTTGGTTTTGTGTCACTTTTCGCTTCTGAAGTTACCATGTTGTCTTTTTCTTTTAGAAACCTGTATCTTCAGCTACAATACTAATAATGTGCAATCACAATCGCTTTAGCACAAATTTTAATTCTAGAAGATCCCTGGGTTGTCTATATTTCCCTTTATTAGACAAGAACTAAGCACCTAAATTACTACAAAAGCTATCACTCTATTTTCCAGAATAAAGTTTGTTAATATGTTAAAGCAATCCGTTAATGGTTGAGTAGGTCATTGCAATCTCACCTGCTTCATTCTATTTATTTAGTTTATCCACTCACTACTTTATTCTTCCTATGATGTTTTGCTAGGATATGTGCATATAATTATATACATAAATGGCTAGTTTATTGATTGGCATACTCAATCAGTCTAATTGGACTAACATATGAAAACCCTGGACGGCATCCAATGAATATAACTACATATACCACACTATGCAATGAATAATGAACTGTACAAATCTACTCATCATGGACTCTTTATAAACAAAGACCAGTTCGCCGAAAACTTACTGAACATGAACTCTTGATAATCTCTAACTAAATTTACTCTGAACAGCACAAAAGCAAGTAATTCAATAATCACTGACAAGAATTATAGAGATCTGACCAATTATAGGCATCACAACGCTCCAAAAATACTTCACTGAGACAAAATAAAAATGCTTTTTCCCCGTAAAAACCCATAACTTTAAAATTGAAATTTATATAATCCACGAATGGAATCAATTATAAATGAACCTACAGTTATCGTGCCATCTTTCGTTTTATCCAGTTTCAGAAATGCTTTGTTCAAAATATCAACCCTACATTTACTCATTGGAGGCTTAAAATGTAGTTTATAACTAAGCCTTACCCTTAACGACATTAAAAACTCATCAAAATCAATAAATCCACTCTGATCTGTATCAATTTCGTCAAATATTTCTTTGATTTCTTCTTTCGATAAATCTACACCGAAATCTCTACATCCTTTGGAAAATTCCTTAAAGTCGAGTTTCTTGTTCCCATCATCGTCAATAACTCTGAATTGCCTGTAATCAAAAGTAAACAGAAAATCAATAAACTTCAGATATTTACCTTCCTATGCCGGCTATACCGGAGGCACCACGGGCAAGACATTGATAACGTAGCTTTTCGATAGGCTTTAAATCTTTTTCTAGTTGCTTTTTCGCCTTACGCTGCAACAGTTGGTCACTTCTTTCTGTTTCCATTACGGGAATCGGAACGCTAGTACAAAAGCGAGCATCGATACGGACTAAAGAATTTAACGAGTTAAACAAATATCAGTTTTCAAATAAATAGAGAATTTCAAGTAAAAAAATATGAATAACATAATAATACAGTATAAAATGCTTTATGTGACATAAATATTATGGATTAGTAGAAAGCGTTAATATGAGGTCAAACAGGTGAAACATCACCAAGTCCATATCGCATTTACTTTATGGAGATACATATATCACTTCTTCTTTCGTCTCACTCAGAAGAATTAGTTGATTTAAAGGTATGCCGTAACAAGTCCTTCAAGGTATTATATGATGACTTTATAGGGATTTTCTTACAGAGAAGTGAATTTCGTTAGTTTTAAAGGTTACTGGAAAATGAAATAGAGAGAATATTCAGCACTTTACGCAATTATTTGTAGCAACCACTTTTGAATGGCATTTCAGATATTAAGAAATTAGTGCTTTTTAATTACAAACAGTGGATAAAATTACACTTAATATCTTCTTGAGTTTCTAGTACACAATATGCATATTGCATCATCTGAACACAGTTGTCCGAGATTTCTGATCATTTAATCCCGGTAGACTGTGAATTAGTTGCTCTGATATTGAACTACCATTATGCAGCTGAATATCTTAGTAGTAAATAATTAGTAATTGATTTTAATAAATATAGCCCGCCAAAGCTACATGGTCAAAGTCTGTGATATATTTTCTGATAAGTGGCTTTTGAAACATCCTTTCTACGAAACAGCCCTCATCGTAAGTTTCGATTGTACCAACAGTAAGTACCTGCAGCTAAAAACAATGATAAACCCCTAACTATAGGATTCAAAGGAAGTAAACGACGCGGTTATAAGCCCTTAGGGCCTGTAGTGTAATTTGTGTAGACCATAATTACTGACAATTTTTACTCACTGATAACACTATATGCTTTTAAGTTTGTTAGTTTTAATAGCTTCTAAAGTGACTAAAAGTATAAAATAAGGCACATCCCAGCACAAATCGTTTGTAGCTTAAGCCTGAGATTGTATCCATTTTTTGTTGGGCGATAACTAACCTAACAAGCCTCTTACCCTTTTATTCGGTATCATTTAAACAGTTAATTAGGTGTTGAGCCAAGGTGTTAATTTTTAGCAGCTTGAGAAATTATTAACAATAGAAGATTAAGTTTCAAATGACTTGTCTGTGTTAGGTTTTTTAAAAATGTATGAATGAATAAAATTTTATCAAACTCTTCAATAAAAGTGGCAAACTTTACAAGTCTTATCGAACCACGGTTACTGAATATAAATTACCGTAAAATATTATGAGGTCCTAGGGGAGATTTAAGTGAAATCAATAAATTATTAAAAATGATAGGCACAGTAAGACGGATGTCGTTGGCATCGATACAGTTACAAGTGCCCCAATAATGGCAGTTTCAAACGGAGAGTAAAAGCCGATTTCACTACTTTAAAAATGCTACCATCCTTAGAAAATTAAGCAACTTATTTGTAATGTTTCAATGAAAAGGAACTGAAATTTTTTTAAATATAACCCGCTTTTTAAAGGAAAAAAATACCGACTTAAACTAACCTATGCTCGAATAATGCAAATGGAAAGATCTAATTTAAAATATTTCGTACAGTCATGTCATAAGTTTGAATATGTCGTAATCCTATCCTTATTGATCAAGGCGTTTCAGCAGGACACATTTGCGTATTTCACAGCAGTCATTAGACAAAATCTGCTGTATATGAAGTGAAGGGAACAGCGATAATTTTCGTTAGTATTAAACGTGCAAGAAATTCGAAGCCGTTTAGTTGCAGTTGTTTTAACATTGTTGTTCTTTTTTAACATTAGTCATGATTGTACATAAAGACTAATTAATTTAGAATCAGCACAACCTAACCTCTGTACACAATTTTGTTTGAGAGGGAATGGGATCTATTATTTTTTCTAACTAAAGCCTTTGAAGCTTGTTGGCTATTTCGCAAAACGCTTGAATTTTATGTTGTTTAGCAAAAATATGCGATTTTTTGTCAACTTATGACAATAAGATATGACTTTGGTGCCAGTCTAAAACGTTTCATTAGACGTATTATTTATTAATTGTCATCACTTATCAGTCTGTTACCCAAGTGAGATGCATAAAAGAGAAATCAAATCAGGTAAAGGAGTTAGACGAACAATGATCGTTTGAAGACATTACTTCAGATTCACGATATTTGAAACACCGACGATTTATATATTACTGAAACATTAGGCACATCACCCTTGACTTTATATTCATTTATTGAAAACCGAAAACTCATAGATTTTTCGAAACCATATGTTATTCTCTTTACAGTTTCCATAGATACATTACCACCTCTTTAACCAACATTATTACAGTCCAAACTTTATTATTAACTATTTGTGAACATTATTTTGTTAAAATAGGTAAAATATTGTGTTCAGGCTAGGAAACCAATAATCTAGATATTTAGGTTTCTACTGGACAAACATCACACACATATTATTCAGTACAACTTTATGGAAATTTAAAACTGTGGATTTGATAATGTGACATTAGTAACCATTATTACAGCTGCAACACTGCACTAATTAACCGAAAAATAATTTTCAACATGTTTATCACTTTATACTCACTCTTGTTGACTTTTATTTTCATAGTTCATTCTATTATTTCTCTATGGTTCTCAATATCCTTAGCTATGTAAATCACGCTCACATTTTTGCTTGACTTCTTCTACTATTAATAATACCTTAGATATAACTTAACTGTTAGCCAATCAAGATACTAGGCTGCAATTTTCACGGTAGGGCTAGACAAAAGATCTAATAGCCCAATATTTGTAGAATTCAACCAAGGAAATTTCAAATAAAATCCAGGAAACCTAAAATAAATAATAAGAAGGGGCAAATATTCGATCCGAAAAAAAGTTAGTATTGGTAATATTTAAAGAACAGTAAATTCTATGCTGTGAAAATTTAGGTTCTTTTAAACTAAAAATATGAGTTATTACAGCTGTTTTTGCCAAAATTTTTATTTAAGAACAAATTTCAGTCATCAAGAATGGGGGTGGTTCATTTAAATGGAAGTTAAAGCGCATGCTGCTTAAAATGTTTAAGACCGTCGTCAACGTTTGTTTTGTCCTATAAGTTACTATAATGGCAGAATATATATTCCCAGTGTCGACAGATTTACCTATCAGTCTACTGATTACACAGTGCTTTTGTGAGTTAAATCATTCAGTCTTAACCAATTGTCTAAAACTACGTATTTGATGCTTCCTTTATCGATTTTCCCACAGTATAACAGAAAACAATTCACAAAGTTTCGCAGTCTACACAGCAATGCATGCGTTATAACCGATTATCGCAAGCGTAATGTAATGTCGTGCAAAAATATGATGCTGTACTTCACTTGTAGATACTTAAAATTTTAACGCCAGAAAAAGTAGATGATACTTACGCAAAATAACATGTAGAGAACGTGTTTCTTCATGATAGACAGTAACATTCAGTTGCTAGATGGCTTACTTCTTTCCAGACATACAGATCTTTGTCGTAACTATTCATTCTGTATGAATAGGGTAATGTATTTCATCGTATTAAGAAAATATTTTCGAATTGTATCTAACTGGAAAACTACATGGAAACATTAGTGCCAAATCAAGTCACTAATCCTAGCATTGACTACTATTGCTGATAAACGTAAGACTGAAAAATAACATGAAACATTTTTTATTGTATTCGCTCAACCTGTCTAAGATTCCTGTACCACATCCTATCATTTGTTAATTTCAGGTATACAAAATTCATATAGTTTTCTAAGTTGTCTGGTCCGAAATGCAAGATGGGAATACAAGATGACACTAAATAGTTAGGGGTTTAATGGCTCTGAAATTACTATGACTTATATTGTTTATAGAGTATACTCTTCATTTATGTTTGACAAGATCAAACAGCAGCTAAACAGCATCACCTCGTCATTAATACGAAAGTGTAAACGTTTCTAACACTCGTATTTTCATAAGTTGACTTATTAGTTAGTTCTAAAAGGAAGTTCACATTAGACGAACTTTCACAACCCACTATTTTATACACGTATGATTTATTATCACTTGCTGCTGCGGAAATGCAACATTTTGACACAGTTATTGTCAAGGTTTGCATATGTTTACTACATTTATCAATAATGGCCACTTATTGGTTCCATTCCATTATTTGTATTGTTTGGCTCGATTCAGTTCCTTTCGTTGACGTAACTATATGTGACATTATCAACGCTCGATGTAACAGATCCAGGAGAAATAATGCTAAGAATGTTGCTGAAAATTATTATTTTGATTTATCACACATTGTTGCTCACCAGTGCTGCTAATATTTGTGATAGTTAGGCAAATATACGTGTATCGCAACGACCTGGTTATTTTCAATGGTATAAGGATTGCGCAGATAGTCAAGTTGTAATGGCTTGATGTAATTAGATCGTACGTAATCACTCAGAGTCTAGTGACAACGCAGTATTTAAACATACAAAGTTTTGTTTCAAAGGATATAAGTCTTAAAACATCGACTTCATCAATCTGTTTTCAAAACATTAAGATTCAGGATAAGACCTTGTTAAAATATATGACAGTAATCATCCATCAACATTTATAATAGGACTTAAAGTATTGATGCACTTTTACTAATCAAACGTAACACTGACTTCACTCCTGCTCAATGGCGTAAGCAGCGTTTGACGTCTCGTATATTACATAATGGCTTTCGCTCCTAAATAAAAATATACTAATAGGGTTTGCTGCAGTTCATTAAAAAAAATTTCAATGTGTAAGACAAAGTTCAATTTATGTAGGGAGTGAAAATTACTTAGCAAGCACACGAAAACTAACAGACGAAATTAACCATGAAATTACATATATATTAGATATTATTATAAGTAAGCTGATGAAAATCAAGAAGTTGTAGTAGTGTAATTTACTTGTATGTGCTGCAGCTTATGATCAGAAGTTCATAATTCAATTGCGCTACCTCATTTTATAACCCAACTATATTAAATCTACAGATATCATCAGGACATAATGGCATTTACCTAGTATTTCGCCTAACGTGAACACATTAGAAGAGATTTTTTCGTAGTTGGTGCCTAGCGATCAAACCCATATACGTCATTGGGTGTTGGTGTATGTCATTTTGTTTCATTTTCTATCATAGTCTTTTTCCTGGCGGCATAAGCAGATCTTAAGATACAAGACATGGAGCAAATGAGGCCCTATACACCTCTTTATGCTGTAGTGTCTATGTTAGTACTATGAATCATCTGTTTACTTTCGCTTAATTTGTTGATATGGTTATAGCAGGATTGATTGACCGTTCAGTTCAGAGATGCGGAAGAAAATCATCCAAAGTAACCCATATTTAGTTAGTGATTCAGATTTTCCATACTTTGTCACTGCTTGTCGAGTTGTCAAAATTTGTCACAGTATGCCGATATACGTCATAATCATTCTCGTCTTGATTATTCTGCCAGTGGGCTCCTCTCCGAAGCCTAAACGCTATAGTATCTTGTGAATATTAGTGGGTTTAACATTCAAAAAATAAGCTATTATTTTCATGGCTAAGTGAATAATACGAAGAAACAAGAAAAAAGGGGACATATACAGTGATAATTTATTTGTTATAAGATGCATTCGAATTAGAATGCATGGTCATAAACGAGATGTAGGTAGGAAAACTTGTCTATACCAAAGTCGACCGGTTTCTTCTCCTTGCCTTTATAACTCCTAATGATACCCATAGACTAACTAGTTATGCTGTGGGCATCAACGGAAATGAATTTCATAACAAAATATCGAGTAAACGCTAGTCGTCTTAATTTCATGGACAATACCAGTTGAAGGGGTTTGGCTAAACGGAACTAGTAGATCACTAGTCAACAGCTAATGCAGACGTTCAAACCAATCCATAATCAACCTACTACCAAGTTTCTATTTTTTCTCCCTCCTAGATTTTTATCATCTGGAGTTAAATAATAGAAGAATCTTCGTTTGCTATACAGCGGTAATGATGATCTATGTAGAGTCCTGGCAATCTGTCACTGATAGTATTGAGATTTGATCTGATTTGTTTAATAGTAATAAGCCATCTAAAAAATTTAGAAGAGTCTTGCAAATTATTATTTTCGATGTACTATTAGTCTACTGATTGTGTCGAATTAGCAGTCAGACAGTCTGAGACATTCAGATGTTATAAAAATAACTCGGGACTTTCCTCCAGTTAGTGTAGTATTTATTAAATAAGACTAAGATCGTAAACTTTACTTGTCAAAAGTAACTTTGCTGACGGACACTTACGCGAAAATAGTGATTTAGAATTATCTATTGCATGTCATTGTCACTTAACAAGCGTAAAATACCCCAACTCATCATCTTATCATTCCCTTTGTTCGCAATAACTAACATCCAGCTCCATCTAACCACTTTTTCATGAGTATCAATGTTCGATCATTCTTTCTAACATAACTTCCGAGAAAATAACTGATCTGTCTACTGAGATAAATATGATTTTACATCAACTAGGCCGGCAGCTTTGTTAGAATAATGAAAAGATGGAAAACGAAGTACATCCATTTACTACCAAAGATTAATGGGCTTAGGGGATAAATTGTATTATATCTAGAGAAGCAGAAGTCTTGATACTAATCTATAACTCAATAAAATACCTTGGTTGTGAAGAATACAATGTTTCTTGAGTTGAATGCCAAAAATTTAGTTTACAAATACAAGTTATGATAAAGATCAGTTAAATTTGTCACATTAGCATCGCTGATTAATTATTCACCAGCAACAAAATGAGGACTTCAATCCTGATAAGTGGTTTTCTTGCCTATTTGAGTTATGCTAATTAGTTGTAACATAGTAACTTTAGACATTCTTTCTCATTATACTACTAGTCTCAAAATTAATCCAGTGTCACACCATTAACTATATCAAGGCAATTGGGAGTTTTAATTAACTGAAGCCAGTGTAGCTGACCGATCCCGTGACCTGAAATAGGAAACTAAATATGCCCATGATACCACACATTTGAACGATGCGTGTACCAAAAACATTTAAAGCTCGAGAATCGATGAATAAAATGGGGTAGGGTAATAAGGGTTGAACAAGGTAAATGAAATTTTGAACAGGTAAACATGAACATGAAAATGCGAAACTGTCAGTTGGCAGGAAAATGTTTCTAGTTCTAGCTTTGTTGAAATTTACCTGCGATCTTCCAACATGCGTTTTCTACCAAAATGCTATTTATGACTAATAATATCAACGTCTATGTTGAGCGATTATCTTTTTCTAAGCAAACTCTGTTAAAAAATAGCAAACTGTTAGTCCCTTTACACTATCGAATAGCCTTTGTTATAAATTCCGATAATACTGAAGTGTACTTGATATATGATCAAGTTACATCTATTGTATCACTTGAGAAGCTTCTGTCGGTTAAGCACACATACGAATAAGGATAACTTAGAAGGCAGTGAAGGATGTAGTAAAAGATATATTTTACGTTAGCGGAGCGTAAATGGGATAACAACGTCTTGGCTAGCTAACTAAAAAACGAGTTGCTTCCTACGTCATGTACTGATATGGGAGTGATGATTGGCCGAGCGCTTTCAACTAGTTGTGTCTGCTAAAACAGACACGGTTAGTATGAAAAAGAGAGCCTATGCAAACATTTATTTAAGAAATTATTTACTACTACAATGCTACCACTAACTAGTCTCTTTTCCCATTTCATATGTTCCTCTACATCACTACCTCCTGAAGTTTATGGGCTGTAGTCATTAATAAATAATCTCCTCAAAGCAATTTACTCCTAGCGCTATTTAACACCAGGCTTGATGCATCAGTAACTCACCGCTGAAAATCAGTGCTCTTGGATTCCACCACTGTGGCAGAATAACCCCACTTCGCATGTTTAGTTGGGGCTTTTATACGACTATCAAGTGCTCTTGGTTTTATCTCGTGTCTGGATATGCTCTGTAATCCATTGTGGTTACTTCCAATCGTTTCCTTGAATCAGAACGCCTGAGACGAAAAGCAAGTGGATGTTTATCAGAACTGCACCACCATAAAATACATACCTTTGGTGAATAGCACTGTAAACTTTGCTATCGTTAATTTTATTTTAAATTTATATCTTCATATAGGGTGAAGCTCCTATCAGTGACTCTTTGCCGGAATCCATGTATGTAGACAATCATACACCATTCTGATCTTGCCTGAAAATTGGTACGCAGTCACGTACAAAGTGCTGCATGAGAACATAAGCCATTATTATCACTATTAAAAATCGATGGCTAACACCAAACTTCACTTCAGGAAAAGTAATATTGTTTTCTACTTTCTTCAGTAAATGTTCCCATGCTAATAACGGGAATTTATTGGCGGTGTTTAAAAATAGTTTTACAGATGCTTGAGCACAAATAGTGTAGTAAGTATTTCAGCATATACCACAATGTTTCTCTGTAACTTTGCTTTAAGTGACAATAATCATCCTTTTTCACACTTTCGCTACAGGAAGTCATGGAGCTTAATGGGGTACAAAACCAACCCACAGATGATGAGCAAGTACCTAACGGCTCACTTACCACAGGTTCTGGAAGCGCACATCAGGATCCAGGTTCGTCAATCAGCTGACAATATTCTTAAAATTAACATTGTATTTTGACCGCTATATAAGTTAAAATCACTCCAGAAATACGAATCACGAAGAATTCTGTCATGAATTTACAATCAGGCGATCATTGTTTTGAAATACTATTAGACTGTAGCGAAAATAGCTCACCAGGGCACCTACGTGATTATTCTGCATAATTAAGTTGTGCTGCCTCGACTACTGAAAGCTATCGGCATTCTTATGACTAAGTAAACTTGTCGGTCCTACCAGTCCCAGAGTTGAAGCCATACATGTCTAAGTTCATACTTTAAGACAGTAGGACCACGAATGGTTCATTAAATCACCTATAACTCCTTAGGCTGTATTCACTACATGGACAACTAGATAAGCCATGATTCCTGATGGTGATTGAAAGAAGTGTTGCTTTGGTCTTTTACTCAGCTCATCAACACAAGATCCAGTTTCATCACTTGTCTAGCGATTTTAAAATTCACATTGTATTTTAGTTGCTTAACGTAGTAAGAAACAGTTCAGAAACGTAGATCAATATCAACGATGTCCTAATGTTGTAGTAATGATTACGCAAACCTCTGTGTCTATGTTCTATGTTTATATGCTATCCTATCGCGTTTTTGTCCCACTGCTTGGTCACCGAGCTGGTAGCATCACTAGCCCACACACATGGTGCAGCTCGATGTTGAGTACGTAAACGTGTACCTAATAGGTGTCACATTAATTAATCGACTTCTTGCCATTCATCCAAGTGCTTTGCATTTCAAAGTGGTGAAAATACATGCCATGATCGTATAAACTGATCACCAAGTGACTGGGTTTTCATGTTTATTTTTCCTATTACTGAGCACTGAAGGCTGACAAGCTTCTGTAAGAACAGATCTACAGCTCCATGTAATGTTTATTTTAAATCTGAATAGGCAGGTTTATGTCAGTTCCTTAACCAACATATAGGTTAGTTTCACGATCACTGTTTTGACTGTTTTTGCAAGGACTCTCAAGGTCAATAAAGTTCTCAAATTCCTCTCTAGCGGATTACTTTAAAGCATTTTCCTGCTTTGCGAATTGAAGGCAGTATCAGAAAGTAACTACTGTTACCTGAGAATAGACGAAACTAGGTATTCCATTGTCGGCATCCCCGATATTAAGTATGTGAGTACTATTACGTTAAAGTGATTGACATTGGAAATAATTCCAGAAAAAATGAATAATCTGATGGGGTTCAAAATGGGTCTATTTAATAATCATAGTATAGCAACTTCACTTACTCCGTTTATCAGTTCAGACAAAACTTTTTTACCTCCATTGGTGTGTAAGAGATATCCGTCGTTTAAAGAGAGGACAAGTATACTGCTCTGCAGCTTGTTCTGTGTTGTTGTATGGATATGAAATGTTATGATTAAGAGATGACATTTGTAGGTTATTGGTATTCGATCATCGGTGTATTTGAAACGTCGCTTGCGTTTTCTTAGATCCCCCGGTTAGTAATAATGAAGTTAGAAGCCTGGTATTTAAGAGAGTTGGTAAATCAGTTGATGAGATAAATCTTCATCGAGTTAGGTGGTCGGGACATATGTTACGTATCCCTAGTCGCCTATTTCGACGCGCGATACTCATTGATTAGGATGGGAGAGAGGTAGGGGCGGTCAAACCAAGACATGGCTTTGGTTCATTAAGACACTGACCGCTGGTCTGCACCATGTTAGTAGATGCTGACTACCTGATTAAGGTTAGTGCGAATAAGATAACCAATGGCTGGGAATTCTAAGTGACATAACTCAGATGCAATCACAGTGGTGGGATTAGGGGGTGGTTTCACTCGTCCTTCCTTAAGTCGTGGGCTTAGAATTAGTCCATACCTTTTTTCTACGAACTTATTTCTTTTTCGTTTGATGTTCTCTATACGTCCACGTTTTGCTTTTACTACTATTGGAGTAACTCCTACTAATTTGGTGCTTATGTAGCTGAGGTGTAACAACTCATACCAGTGCGCACATATTCCAAGTTGTTATACATACATACATACACACATCATTTTTTATGCTGTTTGAAAGTGTAACAGCTTGCTTTTGCGTATTCTATGGTGTCCTACTACTAATATGCTGCAACTCAGATTGGTATAACCTTATGCTATTTACTACGTTACATTTGACTGATACTGCACCTGTGAATAAACGATTTCGTTATATACATAATGTCTCGTTTCGCTAGCTAGTTTTATCACTATACCAGTAAGTTTCAGTTTTGTTGGCTTCTTTCTCTGTTTTTAAACAAGAGGTAGTTAGGGCATTGCTACTTTGTTCTGGTGCTCTATTGTAACAACTTAACTCATACATTGCCTAAAAGCTATCTGAGCTACCTGCTATTAAAAAAATTATTTCGTTAAACAGGTGTATTTTTACAACTATGAGTTGATCACTCAGTATTGGATTTTGCATTCCTCTCCTAATATAGATGCGATTCTTTCTGCTTCTCCATTTTACTGAATTAGATCTTACCAGACCGAGTAGTGCTGACAGCTCCCAACTTCACCGTGCTCCTTCGAATCAAAGTTCAAACGCATCACTCTCAATAGAAGAACGACTACGGCGAGTTCGAGCCGCTGAGAAACTGAAACAGCAGCAACGTTACGCTGCTTACATAGAAGCTCAACAACAAGCCGAAATGGCACGTATGCGTCAACAAGAGGAAAGAAGACGCAAAATTGAAGAAATGCGTCAAAAAGAGCAAACACGTCGACTCAGCGCACTTGAACGACGTGCAGCCTTAGAATTGTCTAATCAAGTAGGCACCTTTTAATACTTAACTATTTATGTTTGTCTTCTTATTGTGTAACGTATTTTTCTACTACTTGTAATAACACTTTATGAAACGTACATGAAAGACGAGAATTAGGCCCAACAATTAGGCGTTAATCCATTAGAGAATGGGTGGCTTACAAAACCGAATTCCTTCAATCGCCTTTAATGCCTAACAGTGTTTTTTTCTATTAATTTTCATCCTCGTATATTAGTTTGGTGTCGTTATCAACCTTTGCTGGACGACATGGCATCACTGCGTGTATCTATCAATTAGCATTATGTTCATTCATTTTAAAACTCAAAAGTTTGTTAATTTATCTTGCAATCTTCCACATCTGATGTCGTTTATCATTTAACATTCATTGATATTTCTGTTGGTAATTAATTTTTTTGTCAAACTTTCTAAGATCATGTTATGAATGTAAACTGTGATAATTTCGTCTCGTACTGATGTGTTTGATTATTCAGTTAGTCCTATCACTGAATTGTATTAATTCCTACGATATAAGCGTATGTAGTTAAATATTAAAGAAACTACTAATAAATTATGGGAAAACGTCCTGTATGCTGATCTTAAATGATTATAATAATTGAGTTTGCCCTGTAAAATATTCTCGATTATATTCCGCTGCTCGAAGTAACAATTTACACATTCATGTGTTCTTCAGTGAAGTTTGATGTTTATTAATAACATTACCCATACTTTTGTTTAATAAACTCAGAAGTGTCCATCATTTAAGTACTAACATACTAATCAGCCTTAGTAATGAAGTCGTAACTTATTGGCTTATATTGCCGGCTATGTAGCCCCACGTAACAAAGAATTATCACTAATCATCAAATGTAATGCTTTCGCTAACATTTAAATGCATCATAAATCCTTACTAATCTATTGGATTGTTGCATCACATTTTAGAAGGTAGTACACCTTATAACCACTGTCCACTTTTTCTTTATTATGAAGTGACTATCACACAAATAAACTATTTTACCTCAAAATATAATTTGCGATAGTCATACATTTTTTATAACACCAACCATACAAGTGTGATGTAGAATCATTCATTTCGAACTATCTGATAATTATTAGAAGAATATAGTATTTCCAAAAGTTGTTTATACTTTCGGCGCTTAAATACGACAGATAGACAGATACAGCGCAGAACTTCGTACGTACGTACATCAGTTCAGGTTGCCATACCACGTCAGCACAGAGACGCAACTGTCAGTTCAAATCCAAGTGATAGCGATAGTAGAAGTATTAGCAGTAATGCAGAAGATTAGGAAGCGAAGATATGATTCGAAAAGTATAATTCAGCGAGATAAATTTGAAAGGAGAAAGATAGAGAATTCAGAAGGTTAGATTTTGAGAGAACACAAAGAGTGGATGCACCTGCGCCATTGCAAATGATTCTGAGCCATGTCGTTCAAGGTCTCTAACCATTGGTGACTTTCGTCTCGCGGACCCCAACCACGCAGCCCGACATCTACCAACATGACTCAGTCCACTTGTCAGTGACTTCATCGATTCCTGCCATGTTTTGGTTTGGCTTAAATACGATCTCAGTACTGTTGATTCCTGTCCTCTTAAACTAATTATTTGCAGATTGTATGTGCTCACAATTCTTCTTTTACTGGGACTTTTAAGTAATTTACTTTATAGTAGTCTCATACATGTCTCATACATGCTTGCTATTTTTGTAACTTTTCATACTGTATTTGACCGAATATAATTTGTTATATAAATTCGACGTGTTTATTAAATGAGTTGTCACATTTTTTGTGGCCTTAACAAGTGCTACTCAACGAGTTGGGACAATACAATCATCAGGTTATTATGTCTTTAGATAGCTTATTGGGTGCATTTGTTTCATTGACTTTTCTTTTATAACCTACTACGTTTTTTATACTTAACGGAAAAGTTGGATTTAATTTCAACTTATTTCATTTAGTCGAGAGTAACATGGTTACAGTGTAATTTATGACAAAGATTTGGCTTCAGTATTTTGACCAATTTGGATTCTCGTGCTTTTGCGGGTATAAGGGCGGTTGTCACTTCCCGGCTGCCCACACCGTGGAAGGGTGTTTCTTGAGGAACCTGAAAAAGAAGGCAGATTAGTGTCGGTCTTAGAGACCTGAGAGCGTGACCGCGAAGCCCAAGGGACAACTGTTTGAGGCCTGTCACGCACAGCCTTTTTAGGAAAAGTTTCTTGAGTATTAGCTCCGCACTTAGAAGCCCTTAGTGGGCACCCTTACCGCCGGAGACGGAAATCCGTGAGGTAGGGTGAGGTGTGACATTTTTAGGGCCGACCTTTTCTAACCCCTCCTTCCTTGTGAGAAGGCAGCATCGCTGCAGATGCTGGTTGTCCGAGGGAAACACCTTACTGCTATCACACCCCTCTGCAGTCAGCAGTACGACTTCGCCCTCAGGAGCAACAATGCAAGCATGTTCGGGATGCGATTTTCCCCCTCGAAATGCAAAATGTTGCTTCAGGATTGGGTTGCATCGGCACCTGTACTAGTGATAGGGAGTGAAGTAGTCGAGCGTGTAGACCGCTTCACGTATCTGGGGAGTCTCATCAGTGCTGACGGCCTGGTGACTGACGAAATCTCAGCACGAATACAAAAAGCTCGATTGGCTTTTGCCAAGTTGCATCACTTATGGCGCAGGCGAGATATCCGCTTGCTAACCAAAGGACGAGTGTACCGTGCAGCAGTTCGCTCTGTCCTACTATACGGTAGCGAAACATGGCCGTTAAGAGTAGAGGACATTCGTAGGTTACTGGTCTTCGACCATAGGTGTCTCCGAAGCATTGCTCGAGTATCGTGGGACAACCGAGTGAGCAATGCTGTCGTTAGGAAACGGGTTCTAGGAAAGGAGGGCAAATCAATAGATGAGGTATTGAAACTTCATCAGTTGAGGTGGTTGGGACATGTGTTACGCATGTCTAACTACCGTCTGCCTCAACGAGCTATGTTTAGCGGCGTAGGAATAGGTTGGAAGAAAGCTAGGGGCGGCCAAACGAAAACATGGCAGAAATCGATGAAGTCACTGACAAGCAGACTAAGTCATGTTGGTAGATGTAGGGCTGCGTGGTTGGGGTCCGCGAGACGAAAGTCACCAATGGTTAGAGACCTTGAACGACATGGCTCAGAATCGTTCGCAATGGCGCAGGTGCATCCACTCTTTGTGTTCTCTCAAAATCTGACCTCTGAATTCTCTATCTTTCTCCTTACAAATTTATCTCACTGAATTATACTTTTCGAATCATATCTTCGCTTCCTAATCTTCTGCATTACTGCTAATACTTCTACTATCGCTATCACTTGGATTTGAACTGACAGTTGCGTCTCTGTGCATGATGTGGTATGGCAACCTGAACTGATGTACGTACGTACGAAGTTCTGCGTTGTATCTGTCTGTCTGTCTGTCTGGCTTCAGTATTAAGCCTTTAGTAGGTAAATCCATGGTTTGTATTAAGTTCCCTGATAAATTTCTATATATCTGCATAGTTGTATAGAATAAATCTTTATAGTTTATTCAAGTTTTCTTATAATCTTCTGTGTTACCGCCAGCTCATTATTTTCATTTCTTTTCAGGCACGAATAGAACGACTTCGTGAACGATCGGCTAACCGTTCAGGAAATAATACATTTCGCCGCCGCTTTACAGAACATGATCATTCTGGCCGTACTGCAAGTGCTTCTCCTTCTCTGGGAATGTCACGAAATCCAAGCAGCCTTATGACAACTTCGTGTGTTGTCGCCTTTGGAAGCAGCGCCCCGCGCTCTATATGTACGCAACCAAGTGCTGCAGCTTTACGTTTGAAACAGGCTTTTGAAGCACGATTAGCTAGCTATCTTACTGGTCGACATAGTGGGTGCTTTTTTACAGCAGCTGCAACACCGTATTATTCGTGCTTTATAGATCCATCTCATGGACCTCGGCCTCCAACCTCTGTATATAAATCGAGGCCAAGCAGTCGAGGTGTAACGCAGTCTAGGCGAGCTGTTTCAGCTCATGCTTATGTTTTACGTCAGACTAAGTCATCATGCACTCGGGTTACTCATGCTCGACGTCAACAAAATTCTCTTACTAACAAATACACTACTTTCAAATCTGGTCGATCTCTCATCAGTAAAGACTCGAAATCCCCAAACACTGCCACTGTTCCTGATGGGCACAATTTCGAGAGTAATCAAACCAGTGAAGGTTTGTCTGCATCCCTTCCGTGCCTGCTACCCCCGCATTACGAAAACGTTGTTTTCTCTGAAACGGACTATCATTTTATCATGCATGCTGAATCCTATATCTCTCATATTTGCTTTTGTATATCTTCATCTATCATTCATTCTCATGGTGAAGCTTATATCATACTTTTATGCTGCCTTCCTCATGCTGATTATACTATGCATGTTATTCTGTTTAAAAATAGATATTCACGTTAATGTAGTTTAAATTATGATTTGATTATTTTAGTAGAAAGCAAAGTTTACTGTTGCATCATCAACTAATTCTCAATGATTTTGGTGAAATGGTGCTTAACTTTATGTCGTTTGCTTAGTTAGTTATAATGCCTTATAATTCCATTCTAACTTTCTGTTTCTAAATGTTTCTTAATATGGATTAATGTACGCTGACAACTGAATTCCCCTTAAGAAGAATCCTACTTGTGATGTTGCAATAGCATAGAAATTCCTGTCAACACTTATTCCACGATCATTAACGATGCACTATTATTAGAATCGGCCTGAACCGAAATCCGGAGTTTTTTAGTATAAGCTGTAGAGACTAATCACGTCCAAATTTACACTCCACATCGACTTCTCTATGGTCTTTATGTGCATATTAGCTACTTAACGCCTTCATGATGTTACATGTGATGATTCATCTAAAAACGTCAACAAGCAGTATGTTTAATATTTTTCGCTGTTCCTCTCCATGTCCTGTATTTTGGGACCACAATTAGTCTACCTACAAATCCAATTGCTTTCAAAGCTGATCTATCTTCGGCACGAATTCATTTTTGCAATGATAATAGGGTTATCTCATAGTTATTTTAAGTGAATTTAAATAGTAGTTTGTTCTTAACCATCACCTACGTTGACGCGACATGTCTCGCAAAGGTCTAGGTTGGAAGAAACCTATGCTCGAGCAAACTAGATTATGCGTCGTTTCTCTAATTAATTGACTTATTTTGCCTGAACCATCTTGGCAGGTACAGAATGTATGGCCAGAGTTCACTCAATATCCTCGACCATTCGTCGGATACATTTGGTAAAATCGCTCCAATGAGTTCACATTTCACCCCCTCTTAGATCTTGAGTTTCAACAACCTTTCGAATTTATTTTTCTCTAATAATATTTCTTTAGACAATTATTCTAGTGCTATCACTCGTATTGCTACTACTATTATTCTGAGGCTGGCATTGACTATTCTCTTTGATTGTGCCTATATAGTGTGGCAACTTGAAGAGATAGATGGTTGGTGGTTTTGTGATTGTAATTTCTAAAAATGAAGTACGAAACGAATGTCAATCTTATCAAATAGATTTTCATTTAATATTTAGCTGAGTGACTTAGCTCAAAACCGGTCACAGTGTCGTAAATGTTTTTACTCTGTGTACTTCTAGATCATACGTTTGATTAGTCCTTCGTTTGTCTTATTTCTTTTTGATGAATTGTGTTTTGTTAATCTTGTGAATTTGATCTCGTCGTACTTATGTGGTGTGACGACTTCAGTCCATGCGCATACGCGTCAGGCCCTACGTTGTACATAAACGAATTCAGTATTTAGACTTCAAATTAAGTATATTACTCACGAACTACCATTGACCTGGAGTAGTTAATAAGTAGTTAAGGCGTTCCACTCCCACTAAGTATCACGTTTGAATCCCCACCTACCTTGACTTGACGAATTGGGTTGTACCACTAACCCTCTAAGCCAAGTACGTGAATCACTATCGGGTAAATGAGATAGTAAATCTAGTTTTTTTTAAACCCTTAACTAATAGATGAATGAAAGATTAATGCAAAATTCTTCAGATCTTGTTTTTAGATTAGTATTTATCTTTTCCAACATTATAATCGTCTAATTTCCTTCTGATTACGCTACTATCTAAGTTCAAAGTGAATATATTTTTTGCTCATCAAATTTACTTAGAAAACCTCATTATCTAATTCTAACACATGTTTAGTTGATTTTTCGGTATTCATGTTTATCATACTGTTATATATCAATGGAATGCCATTGCTTGCCTATTTTAATACTTTTAATGAGAAAAAATATGATTGTAGTTTTTTTTCCTACATCCAGTATGTTGTACTATGTTACTGTTTCAGAGTTGATTTATTTTACTCGTCTTCTGGTTAATAATTATTGAAGCCTTGTTTTTGAAAAGTTAAACTTTCTACCTTATTAATTTATTGCAAATATTATGTACGAATAAATTAGTCTTCCTAAGTTAGCCACATAATACTAGTCTATTAGTGGTGAATAGATGTGTTAAAGCTTTTTCTTTGTGTTGGTGTTGCTGACCACCTGTTTATGAATGTACACATGTAATCTAGTAGTGTTTCTTGAATTTTATCGATTTGAATAATTACTACTCGATTCTCAACGGTTCTATACATACATATATACACGTATTTCACGTCATAGTCGGGGTGTAGCTGTTCTTATCGTATACCTCATTACGGATCAGGAATATAAAGATTAGTCTGCATGTGCATGCATTCTAATTGCTTCGTAATACATTTGAACATACGTACTATTTAATGTATTCGTTGTATTCATGGTTCAACTCAAGTTGCATATATCTTTCCTCGAATTAATTCAGTTACTATTTTTCTCATTGTCTTCCATTTATTCGGGAGATATTATCGTGACTAGGTCATTATAAGTGTTATATTTGCATGCTATATTTGGTTTCTTTATACATAACAATTTTGTAAATCCTAAGTAATCTTATAATTTTTGTTTCAGTAATTTCAAGTCGATCGAATTCATCTAATGAATGTGATAAAATTGGTCGTTTTAACCACCATGGCAAAGTAGTAACAAAACATAGCACTGTAGCTGCTAATTGTTCGAAAATTAAAGAAGATACAGGTACGATATTCTTGTCTTGTTTCTAATGTTCCTTTTTTGAAACAATTTCCAATTGCTTGCAAGCACCCCTCCTCTCATCTCGTTGATATCGTTTTTGAAGAAAAAGACTTAGTTATACTTAAAATACTTCATTACCTCCCAATATCGGCTGAACTTGCTCTTGTTTTGTTAGCATTCAAGTTTGAGGCTACCATTTTTGTCAGTTGGTGCTCGTTAAGTGAATGATCTTTACATAGATATTCCTACCACTGGAATTCATTCTTGAAATGCACATCACACTAATGTTGGTACGGACCATAACTGTGGCGAGTCTAATTTAAGATAACTCGTGGATGTTACCGCTAACTGCTCTTCAAAATATAATCCCGGTATCGTCCACATTAAGTGAATACTCTTCATATTATTTGTGTTATTTTAAATTTGTTTTAGTACTTATGAAATTTGACGTAGGACATTCAAGCACTTCTCAGCTTTTAGCATTCCTATCTGCTCATGTAAGAGTATCTTCTCAGTAGAATCTTTTTCATCAGATCAATCACTCTTTCTTATGAATTTTTTCGTAAAATAAATAGTAAATTGAAATGACCTTTTTGCAGTTCGCTGCTGAGAAACTAATTAATGGGATTCGTGTTACAACTATGACCTAATAGATTTGGGAAACGTTGATTGGTTGGCACTACTCCTGAGCATCTAAACCTACTTCAGAGGTAATGAACAATCACTGACCAATGAGAACTAAATTCAAGTCAGTTGTTGAGCAAAAACAATGGTTTGTGTATATCATATGCTGGACCAGACAGTTACAGAAAATACAAAGGGCATTAGGACTGAACGAGGGGAGTTGTGTTCATAAATTGGGATAATGAGATCATAATAAGATCATAATAACTCAGGAAGGAAAGCATATATGAGAACAGCTAATGAGTTTATGAAAGTTTAGAATTTAGGCAATGTAAATAACATAGTTACTAAATGTTCAACAAATACACTAGCAGTTAGTGTCCCAAACCACGGAAAATGGACTCTACAGATTGTAATTTCGATTTTTTACCCACCTGTTACATAAACAATGATGATTTCTTCCGAAATTCGTTTCTAATGTTTTATCTGTTTCTTTTCATTTATCCATCATATTTATGGAACCAATTGGCTGTTTATAGTCAGCTTCACAAAGTATACGTTAGCGACACTAAAATTAGCATGATTAGATAAAATTAACAGGAGGAATAGCAAAGGAATATAAATAGTCGTAGTAGAAATGTTAGTGAGACTAATTAAGCATTGTGAATATGTTAGTGAAGAAAGATTAGAAAAGTATGTATTATGGATTACCTTAACCTAAATGTTGAGGAAGATCAAATCACTGTAGAATAAGCCCATAATTAGAATTTTGGAGTCATTGTTATTGTGGTCCATAGAATAGTTATCATTTTCTATAGTTTTTCGAATTCGACCATTACTCAGTTTTTGAATTACTGAATTATTCTTTTATTGTAATACATTTGAAGAATGCACCATTAGTTGGCCTAATAAGTTATTCATTAGATAATATCTAATGTTGAATTAGAAACTTACTTAGTTTCTCTGCGTATTCATACAGTGCACGTTTTGCATTGATTTTTTGATTGTCCTGCCTCTTAATTGCATCTCTAATCAATTTCTGTCGCACCTACCTCGTTTTGAGCACCACAGTGTTACCACTAGCTCTCACAATATGGCCCAAAACCAAGTACACGAATCTGTTTGTCATAATTAAGCCTAGTGGAGAAGTGGCTCAGTAACTATAATTTTCGACCCTCAATCACGAAATCGTTGGTTCAAATCCTGTTCCTCCATTTTTGGTCTAGGTAGCTGAGTAGTATCACTCGCTATTCCACTTAGAATGTGATTCAGTATCATGTACACAGATTCGTTCCTTATAAATGAGTTAATAATAATAATTGCATCCATCCTGTTTTGTTGCTACATTATATTATTTGTACCCTTTGAATAGTTTGTTATGTGATTTGTTTTATTTGTTTGCGTGTGAACATAAGTAATCTGGTTTTGACGTGACTTTGTTTTTGCTCCGAACTTACCCTCCTTAGTTTTCTTTTGATTGAGTACACTTTCCAAGCACTAGTCACAAGGTAGCCAACATTTTCTAGCATATAATGTTCGTTTCATTGATGAATTTTCTATTACTATGAAGTCATTTGTATACATTTCTCACTTGTTCAACAACGTTGCAACTGAATAATGTTTAACCTAGCCACTTACTTCGGGGATCAGTTATTTAGATATTCCGATGTAATTGTTGATTGACTTGATTTCGCTTTAATTCATGAGGCGAACACTTAGTTAGCATAGCCCTTCATCTTTTTCTTGCAAAACCTGTTAACTGACTGATTACGATAATTAGCTGTGATTTTGCTGTTTGATCAACTAGTATAAATCAGGAAAGTTTTGTGAATACATTACTTAATCTCGTTTGTTATAGCATTATTGAAAAATACGGTGCCACCTTCAGATTCCACTAGCTCTACCCGTTCCAGTTCTGTTGAGAGACGTTCCAGACAACCAAATATTTCTGTATTCGAACGTCTAGCATCAATGTCTCGTTCTGTTACTACTGCAGGAAGCGCTTCGGCAAATAAAACGAACTTAGCTCATTCTTCTGTTAGTACTGTACATGTGGCCAAAAGACCTGGTAAGTTGGCAATTTTTTTCTAGTACCATACCAAGTTGTCTAACCTTACTTTTCAAACTGATAGATTCTGAAAGACCAACTTTTTATAGTTATATTGTGTAAAGCTTTGATTGCCTGTCAGTAAAAGCAGATTTATTAGCCAGAAATAATACCAGTAACTTTTAACATGACCAGCTATATCTTGACAAACATTTGTTGGGTTGAAATCTAACGTATATTCGTTATACCAAACACTGACAAGCTTTTCTTCTAATTGGAAAAAATTTAATATC
The DNA here is from genome assembly GCA_025215515.1 of Schistosoma japonicum. Lineage (NCBI taxonomy): Eukaryota > Metazoa > Platyhelminthes > Trematoda > Strigeidida > Schistosomatidae > Schistosoma > Schistosoma japonicum. The sequence goes on from CM046069.1 coordinate 73,253,217, forward strand.
GATTCTAAAAATGGATATCAGTATAATAAACTAATGTTGTGAACATGTATTTTTTTTACATACATTGCTTTTCCTTTCTTCACGTCCATTTATGTTACTCTGCCTGGAGACTACTGAATAAAATAGAAAAATTGTAGTTTAGGCCTAGTGTAATATGTACTAAACCACGATGGTTCAATCATTAAGGTGTTCTATTTTCAACCTCAGATCCAAACCCTCTCTCTAGCCACTTAAGTTTAAGCAACCAGGTAGTATCACGAGTTTTGAGTAGTTCTAAGCGATTACAGAAATCTGCGTCTGGTGAGTTTATAAAAGTGCACCTGAAGTAATCCTAGGTAGACAACCAGTTGATGAATTACAGAACGTCGATGTTTATCCACTAATCACTCTTGCTTTTAAATCAGTTCATTAACTTTTCTCCCATGAAACTAGTTGTTGAATTGATTAACTTGCTAAGACCGTTTGCCTTCGATAAATTATTTTGTGGTTGATTCCATTGTATTATATTACTATCACGTATTTTATGAAGCTCGGTGAATGAAATATGATTAATACGTTATAAAATCCCTTATGGTTTTTTTTATTCGTTATTCTTTCTACCACGTGAATATACAGTCGCTCATACACATGATTTTCTCTACGTAAATAATGATTTTTCATGAAGTATTATTATGAACCACGTTACTAATCATAACCACTTTATAATAATCGATTTAAGTAAGTTGGTGAATTTTTTTCTGAATTAGAACTTCTCTGAATGTAGATAGTTCATGCCATAATGTGTAGAACTACAAAGAAATTTATGATATTAGTAAGGCATGAATTATCCACGCTGTTCATACACACAATTAGATCTTGATCAAGTCTTTGTTGTCATGTGTGGATTCAGTGCAAATTGTTTGTATCCAACCTCTTTTCGTAACATGCTTCATATTATATGATTTATAGCAGTAGAACCGTCGTCCTATTTATAACTCGTTTGCTGTATATGTCCGCATTCTATTGTCAGTGTTTACATTGAGACACACCTTGTACATGTGGCTTCAACACTAGTGCAGTATCCACAAGAGATTTTGATAGAAATCCACTATGAGACTACCCGATATATGTGGAAAAAAATTTGACTAAATGTATAGAGAATTATCCGTGAACCAGTGTAAAGAGTGTCAGTCACAAAATCTAAACTATGAGTTGGGAATTTTCTTAACAAACATCTTAATTTATAATTCGAGATAACTCAGATTTCACAATGAGATTATAAATGTTGAAAGATTAATAATCTTCTGTTTCTAGTGGAAAAGTAATCCATACGAAATCTCAGTTATTGTTTCTTTTGATAACAATGCACTCTAAAAGAGAAGCGTGTTTGTGTGATGTTCCACCTTGCAAGTTAAATCATATTTGCTTATACCATGTGCTGCATATCCTTTCATTAAAATCCACTGACTCAAGTGTATCACAAATGTAAACATCACATTTGACTCCTTAAAACATTTTCCGTCAATTTCCTGTTAAATATGAACTGAACTGACTGAGTTTTCACATTGTCTGTCGTGTGTATGTTTGAATTATTTTTCTATCGATTTCACGTACAATTTTAGATGCTTATTCGAAATGTGTTTCCACTAACTATGTTATCAACTAATATTTATCATAGATCATACATGAATTAACTTTTGTTTTTTTGAAAGATGTAATTCAAACTAGTTTTCCATATACTAGATTGATGCTAACCGGTTATTCACTATTTATTATAGATTTACCCTCTCAGTAATATTTTAGTTGGTTTTCACAAGTCTAATGTACAGTTGTATTGTTTACCGACAATTATGCTCTGGTATCATCATATTCATAGGTAAACAAGCTACTAGTTCTACCTAAAGGTAAACTTCAAACAAATTTTTTTTGTAAATAGAGTGATTTATGTAATTTGCCGTCGAATTTTAATTGTATTTTCAGGAAATATTCGCGAATCTAAACGTACTGGTAGTTCCACCATGCCACCTATGATGTCTAAATCCGTTTCTGGTGATGCGTTACACCAACGTCATCAAAAAAAGCCTGTGCTCCCATCGAAACCCCTTTCACCAACCTCTTATCCAACGAAAATCCAGGTTAGTTTTCTATGCATATAATTCTTCCACATACTAATTATAACAAATGATGTTATTCTTCTGAATATCGTATAAACTTTACTACTGTGACAGTCAGTCATTTACAACGTAGTATTTGACATATGCGTGAATCGGTCCAAGTTGCTTTGCCCAATCAGCGCAGCAAAATGATTACCTTTTGTCTAACCTCATCATCATTTACCCAGTGGCCTCAACAAACGTGATGTTTCGAAGACATCTGTGGTCAAATGACAATAACCTACAAGTGTTATTCACTCTTAACTGCCACGTTTTGCATCCTTTCAATAAAAACGAATGGATTTCACGAGCAGTCTCTTGATTGGCTGACAGGCATCTCGCCTACGTCATAGGTAACATAAGTTGATCTTTATGAATCTGTGCCGAGATTTTACCAGATACCAACACATCAGGACTAATCAGACTTCCAGGATATGTAAAGTGAGTGATATACTCAACTACTTCACTCCTTATCTTTAGTTCAGGCGTTGACGCGGTCAAGATTTGTATCAAAAATATGCACGTAGGGAGTGGGTAAAACGCACTATGAAAATGATTGTTGGTTGATGCTGTCAAAAGATTGCATTTTCTTAGCATTTTCTCCAGTTAGGACTATGTTATCTCTGTGTACTAAGTCATAAAGTGGACCTCCTGGTAAGAGATCAATTCTTGAAAATTCAGACAACGCAATCGTTATTTCTATCAGTAAATCTACAATGAAATTAAATAAAATTGGGAATAATGGACAACTTTGACAGGTTATAGTTCACCTCTTTGATCTGACTCGACCAGTAGTGTTTGACTAAAAGCCTTCACAAAGTTTATGAACGTCTTATATGCATCTTCCAACGACAGATACTGTCATTGAACCCTATGGACTACGGAATAAAATACTGCTTTCAAGTCAAGAAAAATTATCATTTTCAGTCGACGATAAGTATGTCGATGTTCTTAAAACTGACAAACGAAGTGTAATTCAGCCACGATTAGGTCTGAAACCAGCCTAGATTTCTCACTCGCAGTTTACTAGTCTTTTTTAGGCCTTTGATAATTATTGAAATTAATACTTTAGACACTATATTAGTCAAACTAATTCCTTTATGGTCATCACAAGAAGATGTTGGCCTTTTCTTATAGGCTGGGACGATCGAGGTCAGTTAGATGAAATAACCTCCATCCCTAAGAATAAGTAGAATTTTAGTTAACATGATTGCTAATACTGAACTACCATCCTAAAAGACTTACAACACTAACACTTGACTTTTTAATTTCGGTTTCTATAAGTTTGTAAAGCTGTCTAGTGCTACTACCTTTTCCATTTTTATCGCTTACGTTACCCACCATTACTATCGATTGTTCGGCAGACTTTGTCAGTCAAGATCTAGTCAGTTTCAGCTTCTTATCGTGTTCGAAACCCGATCTATCAGTTCAATAGGCATCTCTGAAAGGCCACTGTTTTTTTTCTTAACTTTCTGGACCAAGTCACTAGTAGATGTTATATCTGTTTAGGCATCTTGTTGAGTTACTCCCGGGAGCCTCGTTATCGTAATTACCTATGTATGCCTTCAGTTATTCCTGGAATCGTCACTTCGATTTCTCACTTCTGAGCTAAACTTTAATGGGTCTTCTTGTTGTCGTATTTTTACATCGCTTAAGACGTAATCAATCACATGCTCATACTTTATAAAAATCACAATTTAATATGCACTCCGATACGAATGACAGTCTTCTATGGAGCCTCTTCAACAATGACTGGTTGCAATTTCTCGCTGTGTAATCATTTTTTGAATGAACGTTTACAGTGTTTGTTAGTTTCAAATGTTAAAGTATCGAAATTCGTCAGTCTTAGGTGCTGCGAACAGCTGTAACTTGTACATACTTGTACTTAGAAGCTTGAAGATTGTATGATTTGTACATTTTTGATTTTATTATTTATAAAGTTATTTCGTACTTTTATTGTATCTACTATTGCTGTCTGCGTGTACTGCTTGAATCAAGAGTCATGCAATCTAAGATTTCTGGCGTTGATACACACTTGCTCGCCCAAACCATTCCATATACTTTGAAAGTTCGGATTATCTTAATGAACCACTTAATTGCAAAACTGTATGCCGATGTTTTCTTCCCTAATTCCTGCCTTTTATCGGTTTATTCTCTTGAAAGACATCTATGTTCCACATTAATTTGACGAAGCACTCAGCAAACCTAAAATTTGACTTCCTCATCACGAATTGACTAGGTAGACAGCCTTTCGAAACCCGGAAGCATTGACTACATGTTTCGTTGTAGTACGGGACTTAGGAGTGTTCATCCACGACCCCACTAGTTATCTTACTTAAAATGAGCTTCCTGCTTTTATACCACTGAGGTAGTATCTAATACTTTACGTCATTTGTATCATTCATCCAATGTCATTGTTGGGTTAGTACTTCGTACATGGCATGGTTCTCAATAGTTGTCTAACTGTTGGCCAGTATTTGATGTGAGATCCACATTTACCAATCTCTACAATAAAGATGAAATTGTTTTCACAAATTAATATTGACGTTTTTATTTCCAGTTTAGTCGCATTTTCCAACCACGACTATTTTCCAGTTTTTACGATCTTGATTCATTTGCCATAAGAAATCCTAAATCAACCTATGATACGTGATTAAGCTGATTTCTCACACCACGGCATTTTTTCTTTACAAAATATGCACTATTTATATTAGCATTTACGAATTGATACTCATGCTAAAACTTCAACTGTAATTGGATCTAAATTACTATTATGTGAAGAGGTTTTATTAACATTGCTCCTTGAATAATAAAACTGTTTACAGACAACTGGTAATTCACAAAATCAGGAAGCTAGTCTACTCAAATAAACACATGCATTAGGTGTTCATGTTTATAAGAGTCAGTCAAGTAAGTACATAGGTGTGATCATTCAAATGAGAATGACCCAATTTTATTGTTAGAAATTTATGTATCAACATGTAAAATACATATATGATCTATAAATCCATTAAAGTATCTGTCTGCAATCTCTTAACTGGAGTGGTAATCCAGTGGCTATGGTATTGGAATTTCATCTACTGAGTCCTAGGTTCAAAATCAGCTTAACCTACTTTGGCTTGAGCTGCTGGCCAGTATCACTTGCCCTCACACTTAGAATACTACTCGAAGCCAAGTACATGAATTTGTGCCTAGTAAAATGAGTTTGACAATTATAATCATTAAGTGACATTTTTCATTTAAATTTATATTCAAACAGTTTACTTGCAAGCATATACGGGTGTACATAAATTATTGTCATTCGTGAAAGCATCATGTTAAAGAAGAAACTAAGACTAATTTGGGAACATAATAAGTAATTTCGAAACTGTTGTACAATTACCAATCCGATTTTAAGGGGCTAGTTTTTCACAATGAGTAAAACATTGGCTTGATGATATGTTTGTTTCTATACCATTACCCCAATAGTTTTTACGTATGTGCAACTTACGATGTCCATCAGATTGTTGATTTATTGGTTTCAACTGGAACTGCGAAACGGGTTTCGCTAACTCTTAGGTTATCATGTTTATAGTTGTTTATATAAATTACATTTTTCAGTTGTATGATGCAAGCCCCCTTAATTGAAACGCTCTATGACATTTTATGACCCTGGAAATAGTTTTGCTGACTTATTAATATTTTATGATATTGTAGTAATATTTTAAATAGGTTTATTGAACGTAAATTGTTACTCACTGTCATTTGTTATTTATTACGTGAATTACAAACTATCACAGCCATCTTATTTATGGTGCTCGTATAACTCATTACTTTGTTAACTTATTTCTTAGTGTATATATTTTGCAAAGTTGAATTGTATCTTTAACATCCAATAGATTATTTTTAAATAATTATATATTATTCACTCACCTTGAAGGAACCAGAAACAGCCATTTCTAGCCATCCCCAAGTACCTCAATCTTTGTCTGCGTCTGAGTCAGAGATTAATGCTAAGGTAGCAGAAGTTGCATCAACTGTGACAATGCCTTGTAACTACTCTCCTACATCCCCGCTGTCTCAAGTGGATACCGTAAAGGAAGAAACTGGAGTAATTACTACTCAACTTGGTCCAATTAAGGCTGAAACACATGGATCAGGTGAAGGTGCTGTTTTGAAAGAAAATGAGGCAGCGATCTATCGTGCAAAACTAATTGAACAACGTCGTTTGGCGAAAGAACGAATGGAAGAGGAACAAAGGTGAGTATCTTTGGATAGTTATTGTTGTCACAACGATTGTAGCTTTAAAATAAGGATCTTTGAACATATACATATGCAACATATACACCTGATAGTTACAGTCTTTTGTCTGTAGAATATTTCCAATTAGATAGTGGTAGTACGTCTTCTTTTTAATAACGTTTCTTTAGATGTCAACACTTGTTTTCCCCCTAACGTGTGCCACATTTTTCGTATTTTGAGATATCCTCTAGCTAAAAAGTGGAAATTACCGATATACTTTATGAAATAGACACTAATGACCCAGCCGTTTACCTGTACTGTTAATTCCATTTTGATGTTCAACGGTTATTCCTACACCTTTTTATGTATTGTATTTTAAAATATTTAGTCTGATTAAGCGATCATATGTCTCTTGATGCGCGATTTTGTGTAATACAACAATTACTCGTGTGTTGATACTATTGTTTATCTCCTGATAAATGTAGGTCGCTTGTATTTGAGCCATTGATTTTTTGACTAAAGATCATGTATGCAAATTTATGATAACCTCATTTGCCTCATATATAACGTATAACTATACAATAGATGCTGCGAGCTGCAGTAAAAATTGTAACTACCTGAATGGTCTAAACAGTATCTACATATCCTTTTAAACTTCTTTATTCGACAAGTATTTTTTGCGTTTCTGCATTAAATTACACGTTGAACAGAAAGTCAATTTGTTCACCAGACACAGTCCATCTTTGAACATTATCGACCATCGTTTCTTGAGTCTACATGTTAGATTTGATTTTTAAAATACATGCATTTCTAGACGATTGGAAGAAGAAAATCGTATTCGACGAATGCAACAAGAGCAGGCTCGATTAGCTGCTGAAGAAGAAACACGTTTAAAAGTAGAACAGGCTGCTCGTGAGGCTGAAGAAGCTCGTTTAAAAGAAGAGCAAGCTGCTCGTGAAGCCGAGGAGGCTCAACGTGCAAAAGAAGCGGAGGAAGTTGCTAGGGTAATTATTTTTTTCTCATTTGTATAAGACGTAGAAGTCTTAATGATACCATTTCATATTCTGTTCATTTCTAACATTATTTCAGCCAGGGTAACTCCTGTTTTCATTCTAAAGTTCAGTGTTAAAAATAGTACCAACTTGAATTTCATCATGAGCATGAATTCCTTCCGCGTTGTGTCTGATAGCTAAATGCAAATTTCTTAATACCCACTAATAATCACGTACTTATTAGTAAGTCTAAATGCATTCTAATTACCAGTAACTCAGTTTAGAGCTCTGGTTAAGAGACGTGATCAGAAAAGTCGAAGGCTGTAAGGAATGGGGTAATTTGAAGTGATACTGGCTAAGGTGGCCGCATTTCGCGAATAGACTGAAGTTAAGAATGTAAACCATTGGAAACTGATCCAATTTTCTTACGGCTAAATGCTCACCAAAATACCTGTAGGTTATTGATCTAGTCGTCAGGGATTTGACCTTCCAACTAGTTCTAAAGTAGAACGAGGCGGCTGTGTGGTGCCTCCTAAATTTCCAAATTTGTCTAGAATTACTTCTTGAAGTTAAACTTCCATTTGCACATTGATGCATCATTTTCGGAAATCAGTTCGTTCACTTCGGTATATCAATCTGATAAGAATTTCAATTTTCGTTAAACTATATGAACTGATATAAAAATGTTTTAACCCTGTTCAGTGTTCGTTTATCTCACTAATGAAGTATTAAATTTTCTATGAGTAAAATGATTCCTTAGTTCTATGTATTCTACATCACTTCTAGTTCTGTATACTATAAAGTGTCGTTATAGTAACATAGATCATCCCCTAAGTTTTCATTTTGTCATAGCTTTCTAAAATTCCTGGATTATTTTCCAGTATCAAACCTTCAACCATTATGTTGACACATATTTGTGTTTACTACGTTAACGCGTTTTTTTCCACTCTTTTGTGACATGAATCACTTAAGGCTCAAGCGGAAGAAGCAGAACGGCTTGAAAAATTGAAACGTATTGAAGAAGAAAGAGTTTTGCGCAAGAAGAAGCTTGACAGCATTATGTCTCGTGTCAAACGACCAGTCAGTACAGCCAAACTGGGATCTGAGGTAGTTAGTGAATCAGAGTCTGCACCCAATCTCCAGTCAACAGATATTACTCAATTATCTTCAGTACCTGATACTACTTGCGTCTCACCCGACAAAGTTAGCCATCCGGAACCATCTCTGGACGTTCAAGTACCTGAGATAGAGACAAAGTCATCTGATACTCATACGATTCTCAATGGTAGGGTCACTTTTACAATCGATGGTGAACAGGAGAATGAATCATCAGTAAGTTTGTATTCCAGATGTATGTTAATGCTTGCTGTTACTCAATGAAACTAGCAATTATTTACTTACAACACGATTTTCAATAATTAGCCGGCGATATCACTAACTCTCTCTGAAAGATTGTGGTTCGAACCCGGTTACATAAATCCGTATATAAGGTTCAACTGCAATCTGCCTGTGAGGTTCGGCTCTGTGTCACTCAAGACATCACAATTCCATTGTTAAGTCAGTTACATGAAGCTTTGAACTTTACAAGAGAATCTGTATGCTTTACTAATATATCTGCCAACCAACACAAATATTAAAAAAATATAAAGTAATTCTTCTGTTTTCACTTGAATAGATCCCCTTCGATTTTCATTTTTCAATCAGTCCTGCGAATATTTTTTTCGTTTCTTCGTCTAGTCGTTTCACTATTAACATTAAAGAGAAAATTCTTCAACACACCTTTCAAAAAGTATTATGAGCTAGTAAAATGTTTAAAAAAATACTTTTCAGCGTCACTCTATATAAAGAATAGTAAATTGTGTACGTGATAATAGGTGTATTTAGTTTGCCTTAGATGTTACTCATCATAGGCTGAAATTAAACCGACAAAACAGCGAATTCGCTTTTTTATTCTATAATCACTGGTGATTTCGTTTGGAATGATGATACCGTTCGTATCTGCTATAAAATTCCAAAACCGTAAAGTTCAATATTGACAGATAAGAATCGAGGCTGATTTTGAATCCCCGAAGTTTGTTCTATTTCACTTTCTTTATTCAGTGCTAACACCCCTAATTCGATCCTGGAATCCACTTGAATTTCTAGCTTTGAAGCACGAGGAAATATATTTCGTCAGTTACCGGTTTCAGCGGTCTCTCAACTACAACCATATCAAGTTGACTATTGCACTCGATATAATCGTAATGTTTTAAAATGAACCTGTTGAAAATTATTAATAAAACTATTGTTTTATTACTTTGATAAATTTACTTAGTATAATTAACAAATTATATTTAGACAATAAGATAAACATTTCTTCACAATTCGGAATTCGCGTATTTTACCTCTAGTTCTGCAATCACTGCTAGAGTTCGAGGGGCCAAAATTGTTTGCATAACAGTGTACGCATTCAATATTGTCACATACCGAACTTAGTCAACCGAAAACCTTTTACTTACAACAATTTGCATTTATTTATAAGCATATTAAGGAATATGTAGGAAAATAAACCTAAAATACCTATGTAACCGTTGTCTTTTCATGCTGTTTCATTTCAGTCTTCACTTGAAGAATCTGTAAGTCAATCACCTCTTTCCAAAACACTTATTCAAAAGGACTTACAAAATACTGTAAATAACACATTTGAAGATCACGTTTCAAGCACTACTATCAATGGAGAAGAGGTTAAAGTTACCGATTTGCATTCAAATCAAGTTGATACTGATACAGAAACGTCTCTTCGCATTTCAACAACTCAGTCTATGAGCAATTCACATTCTTCAGTTTTAAAAAATAATTCAAGTGCCAGTCATAGCACACCTCTATTCAAGTCCGCATTATTACAGTCTATGCTAGGCGCAGGTCGCTTGTCTACACATGCTAAAGACGCTGTAGCTGGTTTGAGGTAAGTTGATACATTTTTCAATTAGAATTCCAGTTTTATGACCGATTACGTTTTCACAAATGTCATGAAGTCCAGTATTTTAGTGAATTTGTTCATTTAACACTACTTTCCAATACTGTATAGTTTTTGAACAACAGAAAAAAGCTTGCGTATTAACTGTCTTACTACTTAAATTTATCAGGGTGACTTACGAATAAAAGTGATTTAGTTGAATGTTTTACTATCAGTTGACCTTACATTAGAATACCGAGGACAAACTAGCAAGAAAAAACACATTGCGAGTGTTATTTGGGAATCGTATAGGAATTCACTCTGCTCAAAGTGAGAACTTAATCTTATTCAGTGACTTATGTAGTAACGTGAAATTCAAATCGTCACTTTTCTAAGTTAAAATTGTTTCTATTGATTAGTGAAGTGACTCCATTAGATTTTAGAGGTTATTATAAGCAGAACTTCAACTGGAGTATTATTTTAGTGAAAACATTTAAAGCCGTTAATCAACTAATCTCCAGTTTGAAAGTTAGCTTTGTTAGGCTATTTTCGACCGGAACATACCTAGTTTTGAGAAGCTTTCCAATGTTAACAGTTTTATAAATTTAATGGGTCATTAAAATTTTATTAAAATACCGGACCATTGTTGGTAATTCTTCGTTTTCCATTTTGTGGCCACTACAGTTTTATGGTTTATTGTATATTGAATCTATACCGACAACTCCAGGATACTTCTGATGGGGACGTATTTATTCGCCGGTTCAAAGCACAAAATTTCAGTGTAAGATGTTTAGGTTCTAGTTGTATGCGTCTATGGTTCAGGACAACTTGTCCTGTTTAGCGTATTTTATCCAATGCATCATCTATCGCGCCGATATCTTTTAAAGAAATAACTCTTCTACTCAAATATAACTTGTGTTTAATATTTACTGCATTCTGTAAATAACCCTTTGTAATTTATCAGTGGGCTTATGATATTATCCCGGAATTTCTTCATCTATCATTAGGCAAAGTAGGTACTTCCCTCATTTTGATTTCTGTCACCTTTCGTCTACTACAATATTTGCTTATTCATTTCTTCGCGTTTACGTTCCAGATAACTTGACATTTATCTAATTTTACCAGCAACAATGTTCTTAGTAAAGTGGCATCTACAACAAGTACTTTTGAAACCGTAATGTTTCTTCATATACACACAACACACGATGATTTTTTCACTGTGACTATGTAATTTACGTTTTCGCTTATACGTGCATCGAAAAACCATGTAGCCTATGGCTAACAGACACTTTTGATGGAAGTGACTTATAAAGCGAAAGTCTGTTGCTTCGATTCTGTAGATGAAATTCATTCAATTTACTTTCTGGAAACTCAATTTGGCGCCCATTATTTTTTGACATGTTTTTCTGCTTTCGGCGCATTATTCGTGATTTTGCGACGAGATTGAATTACCGGATTGATAACATTTGACAAAGATCGACGAATTATCTGTCTGAAAGTAGTTACGATTACCTTTTTTACATTCCCCCTACATTTCACGCACTAAAATACATGCGACAACAGAATAAGATTACGAATAACGTTCCACGCAATCACTACCCAAGTTATTGCTACACACATACACACGGGCTGAAAATACATCCATTTTACGATAACTGAATCATTTGTACTTTAAGACCGTGCCTTGTATAAAATGCTTCGGGATGCTATATCACTGAAAAATATAAGCTGTTACAAGTCTCACCTTTTAACTGGAGGAATTTCAGCCATTAAGTATTTAATTCCTTGCTTTCCCCTTCTGGTTCAATTCGGTCAACAAACCAAATGATATCACTAGGGTGTGGGTTTAAGCGTATTTTCGCCTAACTTTCGCTTCCTTATTGTTGAATTCTTTTCTGTCATTCGCTTATTTCCCCCTTCATTTACTATGTTTCTCATTATCTCTATTCTATTAGACGTAATTCTTCTCAAGTACAAGATGATCAGAACAAAAGTGACACTTGGTCTCAAAATACTTGTCATGGTGATTCCCCTGTATCTAGTTTTTATTCAGTTAATAGTACAGTTATTCAAGATGGTGATTCTGTAAATATAAACAATAGTTCGTCCAGTAAGTGAACTATTGTGCTATATATTTGAGTTCTATTATTGATTATATTCCTATTACATTAACAAGTAAATAATATTACTGTCTCCTGTGTCTAGTATTCACTGAACATTATGCTTCACTATACTGTTTTTGAATAATAATAAGTACTTAATCCGTCTTACCAACAACAATATATAGTAGTGAAAGAGATTATTTATAAGCGAAGTGAGAAGCTTCTAGTTCATCAGTGTATTTTCTATCCCTAACTGGTTTAAAATGCACTGTTCAACTGGTTCTGATTCAAATCTTTGTATGCAACATTCAGCCTTTATCTTGCTAGCATTTCACTGTGTTTACGAGTCATTCACTAAATAATAACAACAGCAACACGGCATTGTTACTTTGTGTTTTGATTACTTCAGTCAGTCACAGAATATACTTTTGGATACTAACGAAGCTCATAGTTATGCATGTGTCAGTTGTGCTATCAAAATATTTCTAAAATATGGAACCCTATCTTACAAAAGACTAACCACTCATTATTATCGTTTGTAAGTTACGGTTAGTGTATTTTCGCCAGTATATCGCTAGTCAGTTCATCAGGGTTCTTGTTACATATGTGTTTGTGCCACGGAAATAGCCTGCATTACACTTCTAGTATTCAGGTTGTAAACAGCCTGCGCACAGTGTTGTAAACCAGTTCTCTCAAAGAACGAATTTGACTGAGATTGCCCTCATATTGCAGTGTGTATTTATAATAATTAAATATCATTACTACTTTAATCTCTACCTAATGGGTTTTCAAGCCTATTCATCCTGTTATCGTGGAACAGTCATTAAGACATTTAGCTTTCTACTTCTTGTTTGTATGTTTCATTTTCTCTCCACCAATGTTGCTTTTGGCAACTAAATAGCAGGTATCATTAGCTCACAGTTATACTAGTGCTGAAAACTAGTTACACGAATCTGTACACTATCATTCTATCTTATTGTATAAGAATGGAATAAGAATAATTCCGGTGAATCTTCCTAGCCCATGCAATTAGCTCAGGTATGTATATTCACATGATGCGTCACCTATCTCAACATTTAGTGCGTCTTATGTATTTCTGTCGATAAAAGTTTATTTTCTGCATTCTTTTATTTACTTTACTTTACTAGTTATCAAAATCCCAAATATCTTGTGTCTGAAAGTAAACAAGAATGCTGTTTAGGTCTTACTAATAGACAGTGTTATTAAATTGTTTGTTAACTTTTTTTATTTATCGTGTGTTAGTTATGCATTCTGTGCGGGACACACCTAGGTACTATCAACACGATCTACCTCATTTCAATGGATCAAAGTAAGCACCTTTATAACTTTTTTGAATGATAATTGATTTCACTTTTTATTCATGGTAAACTTGTAATAAATGTTATCCTTTCATCGTTCTAAGTGTATCACACTTTTTAAATAAGTATTCGTCAATTTTGATTTTGATTTCATAAATTCGTGTCTCAGAGTCGGCAATATAACAACCCAGTTTTCAAGAAATCAGTATATATGTAACCACGTGATATTTAAAGTCGTCATAACACAGTAAATTTCACAAGGTACTTATCTGTTGTTCGTGTATTTCTTTTATTCAATAATTTTCCGGGTTTAGATTTTAATGTCTCATGGGCTACAATAGAGCGCTAGGGGCCGCGTAGTTATTGAAGTATGATAGTAAGGTATCCACAACAGACCAAATTATAGTTCAGCAAGAAAGAACGAGAAAGTATGTATGAAAGAATAGTGTAACTTAAGATCTGGAAGAAGATAAAGAATGAAAATGCCTGTTACTGCGATCATTTGTAAATCATGACGTTTCCAACCACTTGGACCTCAACTAGGTAGTATATATATCTACCGACGCATTCATGTGCACCTCTGACCCATATATATAGGTACGGACTACCTGGTTTGCATTATTCCAATAACTACGATCAGTAGTTAAAGCCATGACGTAACTAATGTCGGTCACATTAATACACATACATTGACTCTTCATTCTTTGAATTCATTTATTCTTTAAAAATATCCACTGTGGTTTATTTTTATTACCACCATTTATACTACTAGTTTGGTACTCACCTTGATAATCTGACCTTATTATGTTGGAGTGAAATGGCAACTTAGACCGGTGCAAACAAGTTCCAAGTTCTATGTTGCTTATATTTACATACTATTATTATTTGTCTCAACAAGTCATATTGAATTATTTACTTTCTGTTCATAGTGGTATCCAGAAATCTAGTACTCCTATTTATTTATGGTCAGATGGATCTAATCGTGAAGCTTCGAAACCCGATTCATCTTTGTCTTCAGTTCCTCGTAAGTAGTGACAGTGAATTTGTTTACTTGTGTTTATGCAAACTTAGAATTTTGTCGCAGATTTACGACAAAGTTTACTTGTGGATCGTCACCTTTAGTTTGAATTATGAACGGAGTTTTTCTTTTAATAAAGTGCGCTTTGTTTGCACACTCGTTTTTCATCATATAGGTCAATTGTCCGAACCCAATCTAGTAGTTTCTTAATTGCTAAGATGCCTGGCTCTACTACTTAGTCTTAAAGTTGAATCGCTCTCCATCTCCTCGAGCTCTGGCAACTAGGTAATATCAGTAGTCCTAATAGCGTTGCTGGATGACAGTCGTTTGAACCTGTACCTGGTTAATAAGTTAATCAATTTAAACTTTCTATCTTCAATATCATTCATATAGGATGTTCTACTCCGAATTTAATACAATACCTGTGTAATAAAATCTAACTTCGGGTACAAAATGTATGCTTTCTTGAAGTTAAGAAAATCATTTATATAAGTCTACCATTCCTTACCCGTAGAAATTTGTTTATTGTACAATACGAAGTAATGATTTGTTTATAAATAATCGTAGGTTTAAACATTTTACATGCAATACCTCATCAGTAAGTCATTTTAACCATATATCCAAATTTCGCTGTAGTCTTTACCAAGCATAGGTTTATGTATCCAATCATAAGCTACCTTACCTTTCTTGACTTGGCGATAATATTACACGACTTAGTAAGGCACTTATATACATAGAATTGAATTCCAACTTGTGATTTCTAGTGGTTAAAGTATTTAGTGACATAAATGCGAAGTCGTTACTTTACCTTTGATAGAATGCATCTACTGAAATAAAATTTCATTTTAATCCGTTTGGTAGCAAAATGTTAAGCTTTATGCTTTTTTTTATATCTAATTCTCTTTGTCGTATATGGTCACCTGCAATGTTTTCAATGCTCACTGTTTTGTATCTAGCATTTTCCGTTCGATTCAGATAGTGGTTATTGCATATTAGTGTGTACCTTTTATTTAAGATTCCACCCTATGTGCTGAGTTACTTTCAACTTTGTTATGAGCGTGTCAGTGTAGAGCCTTCTATACATAGGTTATAAAACGCGTCACGAAGTTGCAATTTGAATTGAAATTTGACAAAAATTACTCCGTTATGCAGTGTTCACCCTTATAATGAAGTGTCTTAAAATACCAGGTTCAACAAACGGGCAGACTTTGGTAGAAAAAGCTAGATGACGACCAACGGAATTCAACCATATTGAGCATGAGACACTCACACAAATAGTATTGAATAAAGTAACTCAATAACGTGAAATGACTGAAAATTAGAACTATGAACAGTTGATTGATGAGTAAGTGGTCCACATTTTTAACGTGCGCCGCTCAGTGTAGTCTCGAGCTCGATCCTTGATAGGGTGGTGGAAGCGCATTACTGAAGTCAACAACAACTGCCCAGTGCTTCCTGGTTTTCATTGGTCGTTAAGTTATATTTGATTCGTGATGTAAAACTTCAACTACACGTTTATTTATTTTAGCCCTTTCCTCTGTTTCTTTTCACAGTTGATACATCAACTCACTGAGAATATACTGTAATTATCACAACAAAAGCCGTAAATTACTCATAAAGTATGCAACGTTTGAACATTTTAATCCAAACGCTTCCAAATGTCCGCTTATACTGAATGGTTTATCATCGTATTATTGTGTAATCGAAGCTTTCCAAATAACATCTAGACAGATGGACACATATTTGTTTTAATGATTCCCGATTAAGAGTAGTTCTTTTGTCCCCTGCTCCCTCTCTCTCCTTATATTTAAGTAAATTTTTATTTCTTCTATTTATATTTCAATAAGCAATGCAGAAACTTTGTTGCATACTATGTGCTCCTAACTTCATTAAAAGAGAGTCTAGTAAAGACATCATGCACACATCTGTTTGTGCCTACTGATTTAATTTAATTTATTTGTTGTTGTTTAGCAATACTGATATCTCTCTTCAACAATATCAACTCATTTTTCACATCATTCTAGTTCATTTTCGCTGAATTATACTGTTTATGATATGTTAACTAGCTGAGAATGATTAATCATTCGATTAATATACATTAACCTCATCTATTTTGTTGCA
Source organism: Schistosoma japonicum (assembly GCA_025215515.1). Taxonomy (NCBI): domain Eukaryota; kingdom Metazoa; phylum Platyhelminthes; class Trematoda; order Strigeidida; family Schistosomatidae; genus Schistosoma; species Schistosoma japonicum. Next base: position 73,270,057 of record CM046069.1, read on the forward strand.
CTTTGATACTTCTGTTGTCATTGTTGTTTGTTGTTTTCTATTACATTCTTTCTTCGACATTATATTGTATCACCAATTTTGTCGCCCACGACTACTTGGCAGTTGTGTTTCCTTTGGGAGAGCTCTTCCATTGAGTTAATTTTAGTACTCATTGTATCATACATATAAATATTTTAGTCTAGTTTCATTTTTTCCGTGATTCTTTTCTTTCCCTTGTCATACTAATTACATCTACTTGTTGAGTGTGTGTTCATTTGCTGGTGTACCAGATTTTATCTGACGCTATGTGTTTTCTCTCTATCTTACAATCTATCACCTTTCCCGGTACACATGAACGAGTATTAATATCTTAATTTTTCTTTATGGTGTAATTGACATCCACCTCGCAACAGTAGTATAGTAAACCTCTCTGAGTTCTTTTGCATAGTTCAACCGTTAATTACTCGATAATAGTTAGCTGATGCTCTTTTTGTTCAACAGTTGTGTGTATGCATTTCATTTACTTGTAGGGTGAAAAAGACTTCCTTTTTTTTAAAGTCTTCATCATCAATTTCAGCTGATCACTTCGTTATCATATAATTATTGATTCCTTTCTCTGTCTCATTCTTTTCATTTTGTCCTTTCTCTATATTATAGCTCCGTTTTTTTATATTACTTATATTTGCGACTGTCTATAAAATATCTATAAAAGAAATAAAGATTCTATTATAAAAGAACAACTTTTTTGTTAAACCTCTGAACTTGTAATCTTTATCTCCTGCTCATTTTGGATTGTTTCAAGTGAATTAGTACACGGGTTTTTCAGCAATTGAAGTCGTAATATGTATAATTCCTTTTGTATTCGGTTCACAGATTGGTCATTTGTTACGATAGATGTCTTTTTGAAGGATTACTGACATATTGTGGAGCGATAAAGAAACGCTAACGTAGTAGACGATGTATTAGACATGTATTGCATTTACCCATTGCATAATTATCCCGACATGCAATCTTGATTGGAGTAAGAGTGAATTGAAAGGAAGCGAGAACACAAATCAAAACATGATACCATTTTATGCAGTCATTACTGTTGACCTGGTTCAGTATTTGTCAGTTCAGATTACCTAGTTGGATTTCACCTGATAACCATGATCATTGATTTAAGACGGTGCATGGCATGAATCAAATACATTCACTTTTTATCTTTCTTTAGATTTCGAGTCTAAGTGTTCTTCCACATATATCTTCTTACTCTACCTTTTTGAATTGTATTTCGGTCAATTGGTTATACATCTAACTGATACATTGATCACCTATTATTTAACACTGCAAATTACTTACAGGAGCTATACATTCTTATGGTGACTGACTAATTTAATACCCTTAGAAATTTCTATTATAAACGGAGTATTGTTAGTATGATAGGAATTCAGAATGGTTTTGTATCAGCTTGTTGAATTTGATTGTCATACTGGGTGAAACTAATGGTGTAGTCGTTGTCGAGAAGACCAGTTTCATAATTTATTAACCAAATATAACGGTTGGGGCATTGGAAATGACTTTGTTAAAAAATTGCTCACATTTGCACAGGAGTTAGGGTTACATTTCCAAACTGCTTTCGTTGAAAATTAACACAACTTCCTTAACTCTAATTGGGTTTGAGAAGGCTATAAGTAACTCGAATTAAGAAAGAACAGCAGGACCCCACATACCTATAAGGACTGTGGTCTAGTGTCGATTCTGGTTTTGTTATAAGAGTGAAACATTCTTACTAAGAAAAAAATGTGTCAGTTACGTACTCTTAATGATATGGCTCATAAGTGATTCTGATTTATTTTCACTTTGTGTCTTCTTAATTTTGAAAATGTTAATATATATTTACTTGATTTTTATTCACCCGTTATCCTACTTCATTTTAATACTTTTCTTTCGTTGGATTAATTTATACTTCCAGGATTTTAGTAATCGTTCTTAAAAGTTAGTATGAATTATATCTGGCATCATAAATAATCGAGCTCAGAATCTGTCACAATGGCCCAGTTGCATTTACTAAATGTCCTCCCCTAAATATTGATAGAGATGGCTGAGTAATATGTGTGTTTACTACCCATGCCAAACCGTCGCTTGTCTGGATGCGTAGTAGTAGTTGTCGTTGAATTAGGTAATTCTGTTAATAGAACTGTGACATTGAATAATTAAACTTATCAATAATTCCACAATTATAGAAGAATTACGAACACGGAGTTAGCGCAACCAATTCGTTAAACAATGGACGAGTGTATGCAGAATGTACAGCGTCAACAATGAATTACAAAGAAATATTTTATTGACACATTTAAACACGGATTATTACAACATATTATCAAATTTCTTCTATTCCTAATATTTCTCCTACTCAAACTCTCAAGCTAAAACCCCTGTCTTCAACACCCTCATGTGTCAACAGTGCTAATGATTCTAGCCCATGAAATAACGTCTCAAGTATACTGGCGCATTCAATGTACTAACCCTTGCTACGACATTAGAATCCAGCGCCATTGATTTACGTTGTTTTTCTCAAACACGCATACAGGATCCTTATCGTGGCCATTCACTTGGACCCACCCAGTCAGCACAAAGCATCGACGCGATACACCTCTTGTTTGTCTGGCGACTAGACAGCAACTTCTCGTGGGATAGTCAGTGTAAGTGTTACGTTAAGTGTGAGGGCAGAACAGGCACTTCCTGCTGACAGTCACCTATGTACTTTCCGACTAAATAGTTGTGTAAGAACTTAGAAGGATAGGGATTACGCCTTAGTCTTCTCGTGGCATACGGTTTAAATGACTGCAGCCTGGATAAAGTAAAAGATGAATTTTACAGAAAGCTTCCTGAACTTCTTCATAGGGCCAAACACTCATATTTGGTACTCATGGCCGGTGATTTTAACACCCAAAAAGGTAGCTTGAATCAGTCTTAAAGACATTTAGGGGGGGTGTGCTTCGCTGTTTCCAGCCCAGAGAATGAATAATGGCGACAGTCTTATGTAAGTACTCTCAGACAATCGCTTATTTCTGCCAAGCATAAAATTTAGGTATTAGGAGCGACATTAACATGAAACCACCTACTCAACGGTCGACTCTAATAGACCATATCGCCATAACTCACTATTGGGAGAGGGACGGGGTTGATTGAAGATTATTTATCTTTCTGGAGTACATGTTTAGATTCTAATCAGGCCCTAGTACGAGCATGGATTTGCTTGCATCTTACTAAGCAAAGAAAAACCATCTACAGGAAAACCTATTAATATTCGGTTCAGTAATGAAAAAGCCAAGATTAAATTCCAGGAACAACTAAAGGACCACTTAGGCATCTATAAAGATGCAACCTACCTAGATGCTGCCTGGAAACATGTTCAGACAGCTACAAAATCTGCGGTGATATCTATCAGAGACTTTAATCAACTGGTCAAGAAAAAATTAGTAGACCTCGGTGACCTCTGTTGAGTTTATGGACTCCCGTAAACTTATCCCATCAGCCACTAAACACGATAATGGGCAAAGCGAAATCAGATATTAGGTGACGAAAGTCTGATTAACGATTGTGAGCAGTGGCAGGTAACAAAAGCAAAATATAGAAAAGAAAGCGGTGTTAAGCAGCTTTTGAGACTAATAAAAAACGGGTGAAAAAGTCAAGTGTTAGTGAGATAACCTTCGAAAGAGATGGGACGCTTATCCGCTCCCAGCCTATACGTTTAAAATGATGGGCTGAACACTTCAAAGAACTGTTCAGGTGGACTTCAACTGCACTGGAACTAAGCACTATTTTCAGGCAGCCTGGATGAAAAGTTGACCTAGGTTTCCCCGACTGTTACAGAAGTCGAATGAGCTACAACTAGTCTGAGTCGTAGAGCAGTGGGCCCCTGATGAGTCAACCCAGGAGGTCTTTAAAAATGATGGTTCCACTCTAACGACTAGACTGACTGATAATAGGCTGACTGGCTAAACTTTGGGGACTTGGTATGATTCCATCTGACTAGTGTCGATCGTTAAACGTCCAAATATATATATATATATATATAAGAAAGGGTCAAAGTCATCCTTTCATAACTGTAGACGACTTAGTCTGACTAATCTAGTGCCTAAAATACTGGCTTCTATAATTATCAGACGTTTAACTACAATTCGTGGTCTGCAAATGTGAGAAAACTAGTCTGGTTTCAGACCTGTTTGCGTGTGCATAGATCAGATATTTACCATTCGTCAGGCTTTAGAACACAGACATACTTATTGGCGCCGGACAATGGTGGTTTCTTTGATCAGAAATAGGCATTTGAATCTGTAAACTGAAAAGTTCTATGGTAGTGTCCGTCATTGAAACGCAAACCCTAAAAGTACATAAATCTTGTTACCTTGATTAGTGTTTGTCAAAGCTGCCCACCATCTCGATTTTCGTTTAGTTTCATAAGTGATTTACTGTTGGAAATTACATTTTCATCGTCTGACTATTCATGAATCGATCTCCTACCATGAAATCCACTTATGACTTAGAATATGCTGATGACATAGTCTTGTTTAGTGAAGACGCTGATAAGATGCAGAATCTTTTAACAGCAATAAGTACCAATTCAACCGTGTTCGGAATGCGTTTCTTCTCTTTTGAAAGCAAGCTATTGCTTTGAGGCTGGTCTCCAGTCTACACATGAACTAAAGATAGAGGGTGACGCACATCGGGTATTTCAATTATTTAGGAAATTTGATAAGCCCTGATGGGTTAGTCTCTGACGAAATCTCAGTAAGAATTCAGAAAACTCGTTTGGATTTTGTGAACTTTAATCACCTATAGTGTAATCGTGATATTTGTCACTCAACAAATGAAAGAGTATATTATGCAACGGTCCACTGTGTCCTACTGTATGGGTGTGAGATGTGACTTTTAGGAATAGACTACATTAGTAGGTTATTGGTATCCGACAGTCAGTGTCTTCGAAAACTTCTTTGTAATTTGCATAACCTTTACAGAAAAACTTAATCAACTTAAAAAAGTTATTTTTGCTCATTCCTTGAAAACTGTTCAAAATTTCTGAAGTTTCATGGAAAACACATTTTGTTCAGTTCATGCGTTTATTGAACAAACTGTTTATAAGAATTAGCTAACTAACGTATGAATGTTTATTTTTTGTTTATATGTTTATGTATAAAGTCGATTGAAAATAATCAGCACTTAAAATGTATTTTTTTTGAAAACTCTAAATGATGGTAGACTTTTTTAAAATCTAAATCATAAACTATGGACATTTTCAAAGTTTCATTTATGCCAAGAAGGTGGTTCGAGTATACTACCAACTACTTCCAAATCATCTAACTCACAGTAATGCCAGAGATCTCAAATTGCTCAGACTATTGGCCATATTGCAAATCAATCGGTAAAATTTGTTCAGCACAATAAGGATTTGATGAATATGAAAATTGGTCAGTTACACATTGATCAACCTATGCTTATATATATATATATATATATATATATATATATATATATATATATACTTCTTAATTGTTATGTTAAACGATTTGATTTTCAAAGATGCCCTAGGTTTTTCATCCCTCCCGCTTTAACAAGTGCAGGCAAAAACGGACAGTGCAACAGCGGCCTCAACTATACCATCGGAAAATGCAAGACGTTAAGATACAAATGATTGAACACTAGCCTATATACACTTGTCAGAGAAGCTTTAGAAGATGTGAAAACTTTCACATACTTGGGAATTAGTAACACTGATAAACAAGTGGGGGATCTGATACTGATGTGAAGGCACAGATTAGCAAGGTAATGACAAAGTTTCCGTGATTTGACAAAAGCCTGGAATTTAAATCAACTGTCATCCAACATCATAGTCTAGATTTTCATTACAAATGTCAAAACAGTTTCATTGTATATAGGTGAAACTTGGTGAACTGCAAAACTAAGCATTTAGAAGATAAAGGTATTCATTAACAGTTATCTTAGCAAGGAATTTCGAGTCCGTTGGTCAGACATCAGCAACTCACTATAACAGAGAAAGAAACAACTTTGAGCTGTGGAAGAAACTGGGAAAACACGCTGGAGGTGGATAGGACTAACATTGAGGAAATCGCCGAACAAGCCCTAAACTTGAAATTTCCAAAGTCAAGTGAAAAGAGGATAATTATGAAACACATTGTGTCAGGAATTGAAGGCAGACATGATAAGAATGATTGGTCTACAATAGAGTTGGCTGGAGAATTCTATTTGGTGGCCTCTACTCTACAAAGGGTAACAAACAAGTAAATGAATTATGTAATTAAATTTTACGGAAGTTTTAAATGACTACTAAATTAATTACCAAAGATATTGATATGGTTTCCTTTAAAATAAGCTTCTCTTTTCTTGTTGGTATGTCATGGACTGATAAGTCCCAAATAGAACGTAACGCAAGTCCTGTTTTCCACTTACCACTCACAATCCAACTTAAATATGATTTTCTTTGTTTTAGTAAATGATTTAAACATTAAATAATTTAAGAATATATGGTTATTTAATATTTTTTTTTTAAAAACAGAAGGATCCAAATTAACTTTTTTTGAATAATATAACCATTTACTATCGCGATTAAAACAATTTATGTATATAATAGATATAGGCGTATAATTCAATCAGGAAATAAACCGCCCGTATACAAATACACATGAAAATTGTATAAATGCATTTTATACGAAAAAAAACAACAATTGAAATATGAATTATGCTTACGTTAATTCGGTTAGGTAACCTACTTTCTAACCAAACACTTATATGTTTACGCTGATTAACTTTAAGTCGATAGTGATAAATAAACTATAACTGACTATCTCATCTTCTATCATAGAAAAACAAACAATTTTTTCAAATATATGAATTGAGATGGTTTATAGAGAATGGTAATAATTTTTAAGTTGATTAAATTCGTTGCATATTGATGTTGATGGGGTACAACTGAAACCATATGGTATTGGACAGTTGTTTTATTCTAGTATAGAACTCTTCAGCCGTGAGCACCCTCAATTCCCCCACCTTCCCAGAGTCTTCAGTTTGGAGAACACCTAACACGTTGTATTACTAGGTCGGCATTCAGTGGCGAAATTCTTACCTTCATCCATTCTTGATATAGCACGACGATTATCGATTGTCATTGGTGATAACTATACTTTTCCTAACAAGTCTGAACTTCACTAGTCACAACTTCTCACTTGAGCTTTAAGGACATTCTGAATTTAGTTACTTAAGAGCCGATTAGTATAAGTAAATTGAGGTGGTTTTGTGAAGACTAGTATATATATATATATAGTCACATGAAAAACTGTTTATAAATACTTTCTATCAGTTCAGTTAAGAAGAAAAATTAGAAAGTGATTGACAAATAAATCTAGAAAATACGTTTTGTTATGTCTAGGTTTTGTCGGGCGAATGTTAATGTTTACACAGAGATATAAATTTAATTCTTATTAATTTAAATCCTGTCTTGTTATACACTGAACTACTAAGTTCAGACATCCATATAGTCGTACAACAGGTATAATGTTATTTATAATGTCAAACAATCTATTTGACCAATTTGTGTTTTCATATGTAAAAATTCTAAGTTAATCCTGTTTATATTATGCTATAGTTTATATTAAATTTGAATTTTAGTTGACAGCGGAGTTGTACTTAGGTGGAGCGGAGTTTGAACTAAACACTTAGCGGCTAAAATTTAAATCTCTTATTCACTAATTATTCCATTAGTTCTTATTCATGATCTCATGGGTGACTGACCTTCAAATAAAATTCATAATATTTTCTTAAGTAATTGTGATTGATGAAGTCTAAATCATGTTGAAATCGAAAGCGACGTCACTCACTGAATCCAAGATGAATATGGATTAATGTTCATGCATATTTGTACTTATGTGTTTTTATATGCTTGAAAATTAGTCGCTTATTAAAATAAACTTTTCAACAGATAATGTTTAACATAAATTGTGTCTCATAAAACGAATAAATGATTTATATCTAAAAAAGGTTATGATTTCAGTAATAAAGATTCATCAGATATATTTGCAAAGACGCAAACAAGCAATCTAATTTTTATTATAAAGTAACAGAAAATCATGATTAGTACAGACAATAGAATGTTCCGATGTGTAATTAGTTACTAGGTAACTCTAAACCTGGCTATTTCGCTGCACGGTGTTCCTCAACATGACGTAACTACAGATTATATGGACTTAAACCCGTGACACTCGGGTTTGAGATTTATCACAACTCATTCTATAGAATTCGATTAAGGCTATAGACTAGACAAAATGATTTTAATTACTTATAAACTAAAAAATGAATACAGATACCACAGTCCTACAAGGATTATCCAAAACTACAGTGAAACTTAGTAAATGTGTTTTAATATCATTTGTTATCATCAATACTACAATAAATCCAGATAACAGTAATTCTGATGGATTACTGCCTTTTTCGTATACTCTATTACTGTAATGAAAGCATTTTGTTTAGCTTAATTGAAAGATTACCATTAAACTTGAAACTTTCTTTGTTCCTAAAGATTGATACCACATTTGATATTGATAGTATTCAACATTAGATTTTAATAAATCCGTTCCCCCTTGCCTAGTCGGAATCTCTTTTCACAAGGTCAATCTCCCTGTTTCTTTTTATTTTTTCAATGTTTTACGATGAATTTTTGGATAGAATTCACTGAGAGATATATAAAATATAATCAATCAACATTTGTAATTGATGACATCTATTTGTCCATAATAGAAGTATACTTTAAGTTAGAATGGAACATCATAATTAAATATACACTTTAATAAATGTATGCCATCTAATATGTAATCTAGTCTAATGGTTTCCTACAAATTATTTCTGTCTAATTAATAACGGAACCAATTGAATAAATTCTTCAATAGCGTAGACTTATAACTAAATTACATCATGTTTAATGAAATTCAACTAACACTATTGATTGATCAATAATTGGGCATTTTAACACCGAATGACGTAATTGTTAATACGATTCTAGTCGTTTTTTCTCCCCTCAATATCTTCTTATTTACCATTTACTCAATAAAATAATAAATAGTATGATACTTTCAGAATAGGCTTGTATCTTCCTGTTGATTTTGTAATGGACTGAAACTGGTCGGTCTCTGTTGCCATATGTGCCTCCTGAGCGAATTGCCTCTATATAGCGGTAGTACACAAGTTACATTTAAGTTGGATTGTGACTGGCAAGTGGAATTCAGGAAGCGCTTTTCGTCCTATTTGGGACTCATCGGCTGGATGTACCTGCATCTCAATGTTGACGAAACGCGCGTCCTTGATTCCACTTGCCAGTTACAATCCAACTTAAATATAGTATGATACTTTATTTTATGCTGCATTCACTCATTAAACATTCATTCAAATTGATCGATAAGTTCATTATTTATTGTAATCAATGAAGCTGTTTATTATTGATTAATGAATAATATAATTCACAGTATGCTACTTTGTTTTAATTAATTTATTTATTATGTTTACATTCTATGTTAATAACAAGAAACAATTAAATCAGTTTATTTTAATGTTTAATACTAAATAACACTGATTTACATTAGACAAACAAATGACAATTGAACATTGATAGATTTGTATTTATTTTGGACAGAAATGAGTTACATAATACATCAAGTTCAATATTCATCCATATAAATTAAATTAAACTATGTTTAGTTAAAATTTGTAAATTTCTATATCTGATTGTAGTTTTATCGTTAAAAAAGAAATTTGTTCAATCACTTTCTTTACTTTGGTAATCTCTATAAGATTTACTTATCTTCATAAGTTTTATTTAGAGCTTTCATTATTAGATAACTTAATAATTATGATATTCATCTATTTAATCTTATGTAGTTATTTTTGTTAATTGATTTGCTATTAAACTATTAATTATTGCATAATATGTTGTACTACATAATTTAACTTCAGGTTACTATTTATTTGATCATTCGACACATTTGACATAAGCATATATTCAAACAATTCAGCATTATAATCAATGTTGTTATATAACACTATGACATGTTAGATATTAGTTGTTCATTGTAAACCATGTATATTAGTGTAGCGACGAAATGTAAAACTAACTGAAATAAAATTATTTTTTCTTTATATATTACTCTTTCAAAAAGTACTGATTAGTTGACTTAACAAATAAAGGATGTAATTGAATTGAGTTGGTTTGTGAAGATTGGTATTAAGTTTTATTTGATAAAATTCATCATAGATTAGTGTTAGCAGGATACAATTGAAAGCCACGGAACACTGAACAGCTGTTTCCTTTTAGTATAGGACTACTACTCATCACTGCACACTCTTGATTTCGTCTCAGGGGCTTCGGTTTGGCGAAGGCTTAACACTCTGCACCCATTATTTTGAAGCCCGTGGGGCAGAATCGAGGGTGTGCACTGCCGAAGAGACTGATACTAGGACGGAACAGCCGTCTAGTGCACCCCGGATTTTAAGTGTACCCTGCTAACATCGATCTATGACGAATTCTGTCAACTAAAATAAGAGATGTCTTTAATAAATTTGAAAATGCTTTTCGTTTTCATTTTGTTGATTATATCAAATACTGACTACAGCGAATGTTTTGTCCGAATACCATACCTTTCATTAGCAATTAGAATGTTCAAGAGTTTAACTTTTAAACTATTAACCTGACAGACAGTAGTTTATGTTATGAAATTATATAACATTCCATTCGTTCATATCATTTAAGTATTTGAAGTGGTCAGTGAAACTGATATTCACTACTTGTTAAAATTGATCGATCTATTAGGTTTGCTAACGGTAACATAATTAGAAGTTTGAAAGTTAGAACTTAATATTGTTTATTATGTCAATACTTTGAAATAAGAAGAAACGTAGAAGGGAAAAAAACCATAAAATTGAATTTAACGTATCATAAATTAAAACGAGATAGTACCTGTGAGGACTTGATTTCTCTTAAACATTGGTTTCTAGGAACGTACTTGGAAAATTTGGTAGATGCTTTCCGTTCAGTCTTTCCTGCATACTTGCTACTAAAAGTGCATGGAAATCCATAGATACAGTAGGAGGTAACATCAAAAGGATGATGAATCACCCTTAAGAGGTTTGACAAAATATTTTCTGCATAGGGGAAACAGAAATGGTTCTTCTTACGGCTGTGTTGATTCTTTAATTAATTTCTCCAATCTCCAGACATACTTTAGATAGTGGATATAGTATAAATGTCCCAGAATTACTTAAAGTATCAGTAGATAGGTAGCACCAATATTATTATTTTTTGATAGGCAATCGTCACCAAGCGTTTTCAACCTGAAATTATATACAGAGAGTTAGCTATAATTTAATCAAATGACAAAAGCGTTTCATTAGTCTAAACGCAACCTTGGTAGCATTTATTGTATATCACGTATTCAATGCTCAACGTTTTGCATATTAGTGGTGAATACCATTCAGAACGGTTACCGATGTAAATAAAACTACCCTCTACGCAGTACATGAGCCCATATTGGTCTCTGATGTTAATTGTCTAAGACGTAAACTGTATTTTCAAACCACTTGGATGGGAAAAAAACTGTATTTAATACTCGCTAACAAAGAGTACCTTGACTGACTACTGAGCTGTGACCAATGCGATGTTTATCTAACCCTTTATACTGCTTGTCAAATTCCATAGGTTAGGTTGCAATATGACCACTCATCGTGTGCACTATGCTGCTGATGTTGGGTTGGTAACCAGGAGTTCGTAAGAAACTCTTAATCTAGCTTTCGTGCTATATTGCACTTGTCAGTATAGCACTCCTAAATCCTTAAGGAGGCTAATGTTTCGTAAAAAGTTCAGTTTCTGGTTATTTAGTATTATAGTCGTTCCTTCCCTTCAACCAGCCTAGCACCAAAATCATAATTCACACTACATTTAATAACTTAGAGTAGTGAACATATTGTAACTAGATCAACGGGATTTGACTAGCAGTATAAAGGACATAACAAATGTCAAATAAGTGATTGCCGGGTGGCATCAGTCTTCCCAAAATCCCAGGTATACCTTTCTGATGAGTATTAAATAGCACAAAACCTAAGTATACAGTTTCAAGCCAACTCTTTTCAACTAATTTAACAAGGCGTACCATCAAACCTCATGCAGTTGTTTTTTCCGTGAGGATTTAGACCGACTTGACTCAACTTCATAGCCTTAGACAATACCATAATGTGTCTTCTGGACACGACTAACTTTCTGTTAGATTGTTCATAATCGTGTTCATCTAGTCCTTGGTGCTTCCAACGGAATTCTACTAGTCTTCCAAAATATCAAAGACTTCCCATTTGTGTTAAAACAAAGCGACTATGAACAAAGAATATTCTCTTCGATAACTTCTCATTAAGTTTTACTTAGTGATAAATCTAAATTAATGATCCAAAATGAACAGTCAAGTATAAAGCGAAAATATCTTCTGAATTAAATTATAGTCAATGTCTATTATTACTGTTATTAGTCCTATATTCATATGAACAATTTTAATGAACAGTCACTTTGTTTTATTATTTTATATCAGTCTTAGTCTTTCTTCATTCAAATATTTGTTTTGTTTTGATATGTATCCACATTGCTGATGTATAATTCACTGCAATATTCATTTATTCTTATGATGATTATGACCACTATGACAATTTCAACTGACGGATAAACTATTCATTTTGACACTAAGAAACCAAGATTCATAGACTATATTCTATTTGCATTGATATTTCCGCCATAAACTTGGTTATTCACTTAGGATTATTCATTAATTTTGATATATCACTATGTTAAACCTGATATGAATTAATTGAAACGAATTATAATGTATTTGTATCTTCCCATTGATTTGTTATGAATTAAGACTGGTCGGCCTATGTTGCCTTATGTGTATTTTGCGCGGATTGTCTTGATATAGGTATGGTTTACAAGTATTATTTGAATTGCATTGTGATTGGCAACTAGAATCCAGGAAGCGCTTTTAGTCCTATTCGGGTCTCATTAGTTCATATCAAATTAAAAGGAAAGAACCAAATACATTCAAATTATATATGCATACCCGTTGTATAAGTGTGAGTGTCTGAACTCAGTAGATTAGTGGTAGACACAATGGCGTTCAGCACGAAACGAACTGAATTTGAGTTTCAGTGTGAACACCAACACTGTAATGTAGGTACATTTAGCTAACAAGTCCCAATTATAATAAATCATCCGTCTTAGATTCTACTTGCCAGCCACAATCCAACTAAAATAATATTTGTCAAAATTATCAATAGACCTTAAAGCACAATGAATAAATCAGAAAGGAGTTTACAATATGAAATAAATCGATCAGTGAATATTATGAAATAGATTTGAGATAATTAATTTTTAATACGTGATAGACAAATTAATACTCAAGAATAACTATCAAACTACATGTGTATCTTCTCCAGAACAATCTCGTTTTATACAACTAATTAAAACTTCAAATGTATGAAGGTTTGAGCTTCTTTGGTGGACATTTTAAATACAAATAAATTGGTGACTATCTTAACTCAGCAGTCCAGTGTATAAGAAATAAGTCACTGTGTTTTATCTCAGCATAAACATTAACATCAGGATGCAGTTAGATCAGAAAGATGTGTGCCAATGACAACGAGGTACTTGTATTGCATTCTACTATCAAACATGGTTCAAATTTTCACAAAAGCTATATCCTAGTTACAATTAAATAATATAACTGTATAAAATAATTATCAGTATAGGAATATTTAAAAGTATCTATCTATTAACTCTGAGCATGAAACCAAGTCTACAAAGATCTGATTCTAATAAGAAGTGCATTTATCAATCACAGATTTATTCAAGTGATTGTAAACAAATTTGGTTTTTGATATGTTAAAATTGCATGAATAGAAAGTCAATTCTGCTTGATTTTACTGTTGAATTTTTAGTATGATCTCACATATCGACCATAGTTTATAAATTATTAAGAACAAGGAAGCATTGAATACCGGTTTCCTCTTCGTATGGTACTCTTCAGCTGTGAACATTGAGGATCTCATAAGCGACTAGACCCAGAAATGTCAGACTTTACAACGGGCATTTAGCCATTAAACTACTAAGTTTGCATCCAACTGTATACAACTTTAGTTTATTCGAAACATTTTATTATAATAATCCATTGCCCCATGTGAAAACCACTTCACTACGAACGTAGATAATCTTCGTTTTCAAGAGCTTCACACTTGAACTGTGAATATTGATTACAAATAAGTATATAAAGGTTGTTAGTAGAGAGTGGTAGGGCTTGCATAAAATCCTAAAATCCCTTGGTACTATCTCTAGTAAAGTCATGAATGTGCACTTCTGAGAAGTTCATACACATATAAACTCAAAAGTGTAATTAATTTGAAATATAAACATAATTAGAATTTCAACGAATGAATTGTGCATGAATCTTCAATCTTCAATAGAAATGTTGTTACGTTTGTGGCTACAAGTGACACATTGAAAAATATGATAGATTACCGCTTATAATTTCAAAAATTTACTGTCCTAATTGGAGGAAATGCTAACTGTGAAATTAAAGTTTCTCACAAAATCTGGTTTGATCCATATTTTCGGTTTTCATGCGCACACATATCTTTATTTTATCAAGTTATACTATTTTTGACTACTTAGTATTTCTATATTTAAGGGTGAATTGAAAGCAACGTAACTTGACATCCGAATATTTTGAAATGAACATACAGACTTCCAATAGTCATGTGAACATTGGGAAAACACAAAGCAAACTAATTTGTCATAGATTCCCACTATTTCTTTAATGGGTTATTTGTCTAAGTAAATAAATCTGAATGAGTAGGCATTTTTAGGTGGTCTACTATTTAATCTCTTACGGTATATGAATGTCGAGTGCGGTAAAATAAAAGTGTCAACCCATATATTTTATTATCTTTATAGAGCTGTTAATGTTCTCGGTGTCTATAGCTGTAAATAATCGTTCTCTGTTAACATATGTCTAAAACCTGAATGGATTGTTTTTAGTATCACATCAAGTTACATGTCTTATTAGAATTGCGATTCTGGCTGTTAGTGGTATTCAAGAACCACATTACCCTTATTTGGGACTCGTTATGTCAATTTACTACCCAGATTATTGTGTTGATACTCACATCGAGATTTGAATTGATTGCAATCACTTTAAATGCCATGGCACTGTCTGCTGAGGTACTGAGTTCATTTTATATATTCTACTGCTGTTTTATTTTTCATGACTACGTGTGCACATATATATACATAAGTTTGTAACTATCCCAACCTTTCGTTCCTTAAACAAACTAAAAATTAACCATCGGCTATAAACATAAATTAATAAGATCTATAATATCAAGACAAATTGTTACCATGATCCTCTAGTAATAGTTATGATGATTAATTTTCCTCTTTTTCTTTAAAAAAAAAAACTCCGTTTTACTAATTGATCAACAAGCAGACAGTACTTTGTAAATATATGTACACAGTGAAATATTGTTTCTTAGCCTTTTTCCTTATGAATACAAGTGAAATAGACTGAATCATTCAGTTTAACTAGCCAAATTATTGATTCATTGTCTACATTTATGATGATAGTATGCAAAGTTTGTTCTTGTTATATTTGAGGGTAGTAGTAATATCTTCTGTCCTAAATTTCAACTTATCATTACCTTAACTATCATAGGTTGGTTGTGAGATATAAAATATGGAAATTAAGCATTCCATTTATCGACTTAATCAAAGTTTGACATAATCATAGTTTGCGCATAACCGAATGTCTCATGTTAATGTCTACATTTATTATTGTTATGTGGGTAATATTTTGATTAATAAAGTATATGAGGATGAAAGCAGATATATGATGTACATGTTTGAAATTGTCTTGATTAAGGTTAATTGATGAAACATTGCGCCAACATTCGACATAATCAATTATTACATAAATAAGATTTATTAAAACTCACTGAGTCTAGTTAAAATCAATCTATCCGTTGTTATCTGCAACGTTTTCAATATAGGCTAAATTTATAGTATCCAAGAATTTATTTAAAGCTATCAGGAGTTATTCGCTAATAGATACATTGATTGTAGCACAGCCTCACACGTCGGATGGAAAATGTGGTCTAGTAGGTATTAGTGCTTTAAATAGAATCTTTAGTAAAAATTACACTCCAATATGCTGCATTCATAATATTTACAGCAATCAGCTGTTTAATCAAGTTTTACTTATTAAAAAGTTATTTGATAGAACTATATTTCAGTTAATTGGATTCATTAAAGATTGATGTTTGTAGGGTACCATTAAAAACCAAACAGAGCTGAACAGCTGTCGTCCTAGTATGTGACTTTTTTGCACTCCACACTCTCGATTCTACCGTTCAATCGAACAATAAGTCTTTGAATCGGTGAATGCCAAACCCAAAACACCACTGGGTGGTGTCTGAAGTCATCTACCATGAACATTAAAATTGATTTAATAAAATAATGAAATGAATGACGTGCATGAACTGATAATTCCGATTTGGAAAATTATCAATAACTCTATGTTGGAAGTATGTTTGAACACAGAATTAACCGCTAAGTGTTTAAATTTAGTGGAAAGAAATTAATACTTTCATCTCTGTAAAAAAACATCTAACAAAATGAGTATTCTCATGACGATAATATTGAAATGGTTAAAAGTTGAAGACACTCAGCAAAACGTGTTCCACAATGTGTTTTGAAAAATAAACGTGAGTAATTTTTTATTAATTAAAGCGATTATCACAATTCTACTTTGTATTTATGTAATGTTAAACACGTAAGTTATACACGGGATTCTCAGTGACGTTCACATACGCGAATACTATATTTTGAATTCAAAGAATGTTATATCATATATTTAAACCAACTAAGGACCCTCGCTACTTCTTGGATAATGTCTTCAGAAACCATGATAATACTGAAATCTGTATGATCAATCAGTATTCTTTGGAAGATTTTAGTAAAATGAAAGATTATGTTTTCATATTTGTCTATTTTATTATCAGTTTGAAACGTGTTTCCTAGAAATATCTTAGGTCTCAAAGGTCATCAAATTCTATAAATATCGTTGTTTTTGTAGAATAAACTAATCATCAAAAAGAAGGGCCGTTTGTAGTATATGCAGCTGTGCTCATTATTTTTGAGTAGAGCATTTGTAAGGATAAGAAAGTGAGAGGGAAATTCAGTATCATGTGCAATATGTATCAAAATTATAAAAATTATGTAACCTAAACTATTAAAATTCAATGTTAGAAAAGAAACTTAAGTGAAACAAAAACTAATTGTAAGCAATTAGTGAGAACCGATCAATAAACAATGTACACAATGATTGTAAAAAGGGCATTTTTTTCATTTGTTTGTGTTACCAATGATATTTTCACCATAAAGTGATGTAGTAACAAACGTTATTGATTGAGCAACAATGTACACAATGATATGTGTAATGATGAAATTATTTTATATAACCACGTTCAATTATATATATATATATATATATATATATAGCTAGTTAGTTTGTTTGTTTGTTTGTCATCACATTATGGTTATCTACGCTGAAGAGTTACTGTAAATCAGGACGTTACTGAAAATTTCATTAAGCTCAATTAATTGATACTTGTTTTGATTAGTAGATTGTTATTTTGCCAAAATAGATACAATGCTACATTATTATTATGACTATACTCTTTGTATGATTGTCTGAATTTTACTTTTTTCCGAAATATGTATTGTATATTTATATTATGAATAATAATCATAATAATTTCAATTACTAACCATCAGATAACACTTCCATCTATAATGGATTTTTGAAAAGTTGTACATTTAACTTATGTTTGCAGCTTTAATCTAATCAGTCTGTATTTATCAATAAGTTTTATTGGTGACCATGAAGGAATTGATGACATGAATTTCTAGGTCAATAGATATTTCTGTCAAATAATATTAATGACATGATATTCCCATCCAGAATTTTTGTTTATTATCAGCGTATTAGCATTAGTATAGTTAAATTAGATATTCCAAGATAACTTACTAAGTACTTACAAAAGAATAGAAATGTTGATAATAGTTAGATTGGAGTGTACATTAAGATGGAAATAATTAAAAATAAAATTAACTTATAATTCATATTGAATAAAAGAATTTTAACTTCCAAAGAATCAAGTAACTTCAAAGTACAACGTAATAAATATTTTCAGTTATGGGCAAAATTAATAAAAGTATTAGTTGTGAATATGTAATATGAATATCATATTATAAACAAAATATTTTTGAATGAATAAATTAATCATGATGAAAATATTATTGATAAATATCAATGTAAACAATAAATTAAAAACATTTTCATGAATCCTTATGTTTACAACATCCCAGTGTGAACATCAACATTGGGATGCAGGTACACCCATCCGATGAGTCCCAAATAGAACGAAACGCGCCTCCTGGATTCCACTTGCCAGTCACAATCTAACTTAAGTTTACAATATTTTTTTATGCTTTTAATAATAATAATCGATTTTATCACGGATTCATCGAATATTGAACATTTCATAATTCTATAAGGTTTACACCTTTAACTGAACTTAGTAAATCATTAAAAGCCAATAATCAGAAGATAATTGTAATAATCTACTAGGTAACCATTTAACGATGTTAATCTACTAATCCATAATGAATTAATTAATAAAGATAAATAGTGGATGTAAGTTACAAAAGTTAACATTCTCTACAACTACGCGTAAGTTAAATACCTTAGTTCATTCATATTTTTCTAAGTGGGTTTTTTATTTCATTGTTTGTAGAAGTTTATACTTTTCTTATATTATACAACATTTTGTTTGAAATAATAAACAAAATTTGTTAATCAGTATGTTGCCTTGTTTAAAAAGTTGACTGAACATTCTCTGTGCTGAAAAACTTATCATTTATTGATTTATACACTGATTTAAAGTGTTTGTAATCTGATTAGTATGTTCTAGTCATGTAGTGATTAAAAACCAAAACAATAAAGAAAGGGATAAGAGTTTAATTCATTTCATTCAAACAGATAAATAGATAATTAGATAAATAGATAGGCAGGTAGATCAAACATAGATAAGTAGATAGATAGATTAGGGATAGATAGATAGATTGATTTATTGATTGACTGATTGATTGATTGATTGAGTTAGTGATCATATATACATAGCCATTTATTCATTCTATCAGTAACAAAAGGAGACTTTGAAAAAAATTATATTCGAATAAGTTGCCTAAATAGTACATTATCTCGAACTTAAATTTTTCAGTCATTCATGATACCTTCGACCACAATTTACAAGAAGTACTTTCTAGCGAATGAAAATATATTATTTTTGAACAGATGAAAAATATAACTAGATTTTATATTGTGTAATAAATATAGTTTGTGATCAATTATCCATTCGACAGTAATCATGATTTTGAACTACGTGTTTCTTCATTCAATTTATACTTGTGTCATGTTATCTCATCTAAGTTTCCAATAAAAGTCTCTCAAACATGGTTATTCATAACAACGCTAAGCATATAGTTCAACGAACGTTGGTAAACTGCGATATGATATACACGACAATTGTGAAAAAAGTTTAAAACACTTATTGAGTAATGATTTTCTTAAAATTGCAAAAAACACCTACTACACAAGTGTAATCAAAGACATCTTATATCTAAAGCCACCTGATTTAAAAATGAAAAAAGTAAAATTAGAACTGAATTAGGACTTAATATCACTTGACATCAGTCGATTTTAAATGATCAATTAATGTGTAGAAATTTGTCTATCGAACGAAGCTGACTTATATGATCTAATTTATAGGTGCAATTACTTCAATGTCTTCAAATTTCACTAAATGAATAGTACTCTGTATTTAAGATAATTTCTCTACTTGTTTGATGTAGAAATGAAAAATATTATGATGTAACTGTTATTGAAGGAATTATTTCAAGCTCCATTTTCTTTCCTTTATGTCGATCCATGTCATACAGTATATATATATTCGTATCACATAGTTGAAAAATAAAATCATTTTGTAAAAATTACACCCTAATATCCAGTAATCAATTACTAAATGAACATAAAATTAACCAGAAATTGTTTAACAAAACAAAATTATTGAATATTGTAAACGTCATTATCCAGATTGAATTTTATTTAAACATTTTTCATTCACCTGATAAAAAAAAACACAAGTACAACAAATGGATCATTCATAACAACACGAAATTACAGCTGTATAATGCTAAATAGTAAATAAGTGTTCTTTTTTTTCAAAAAAAATTCAACTCATCTATGAGTTAAAATTATTTGAAAAAAAATAAACAAATCTCAAGTAACCATGACAATTCTGTTTAATGATTAATTTTATTGTTTGTTTTTCATTGAATAGATTTGATTGCTTTAAGAAATTCGAAATGTAATAATAAACTTAAATATAATTTTTTTTCATCTCAGTCTTCATTATTTTATTAAAAAAAAGTGATATTTTATTTAGTATTTGCGAAAAGTTTACTTCAAAATTTAAGAGTTTAATGATATTAGTTGTCTGTTGTTTCAAAATGCAATATTTTATCTAGTTCCTCAACAGTGGCATTAAACTTCCTCGAAGTGATCGTAAGTGTGTATTACTGTGAACAGTATGTGTGTACATATAGTCTTCATAATGTTCTTCAGGTAATGGATATGATTTTAATTTGTCAGGATGGTTTGTAGGTTCATACTGATAATGAGCGCTATACAAAATTACAGCGAAAGTTGAATGCTTTTAAGTTTTTATTAATCCTGTAAAGACTGTCAATCCGTGGTGAAATAAAGAAACTTTTTTAAAATGAATACATTTAATTGATAATTGTTCCAATATCGGTGGCTTTCTTCGAGATGAATTTTTGAAATTCTAATGTGATCTAATTACCAGTGAAGGGACGCAGCGTTGACAGTTTTGTGGTAGTTGGCAATGGCATCGGGCAATAAGTGATCTATATCATAAATTGATTTAAGTTGAAAATCTGTTCTATTGGATGCCAACTGTCTAGTGTAATGGTTAAACTCTTGATACGAGTAATAAATATCAAACTTTTATTCCAGGCTGAGTTATCCGTCTAATTACTCAATGTAATCGAATGTGGGGATTAAGCAGCTGTTGACTGCTTTTAGACTCGCAATGATAATTCGCACAAAATCCAATCCACCTCATATATCTACAGAGTAAAAATTGATAACTTTATGTTATGGAACATAAATTAGTCTTCGCATTTTCGATGACAGAAGTTTAAATGTAATCCTGCCAGTCTGAATAATGGCATCTATTGATTTTAATGGAAAGAAAGCTATGAAGTGAAGTAATAACTAACCATGTATCAACCAATATCTAAGTTTTACTAGGTTTTTAAAAAAGCCTAACGTGAAGGTATAATTGTTGAAGTATAACTGTATGAGCTATATGATACATCACTCTCCATTACTCAGCTTATTATTATAGTGTGTCCGTATGTACTGAATTAGACTAGACATCAACAGCCAGATTATCTGCAAGTCTTAAATAGAAATCATTTTATTATCATTTGATATTATTATTAATGATTTTACATCTTTCAGTGTCGTACAAGACAATGTAATCAATGTTTACGTCAAGTACAAGTAAACTGTCTTAGTTGTTTAACAAGCAACAATTCACTTCTGTCTTGATGATCTTGTCTACCAGTAGTTTTCGTAAAGAATGTTTTTCTCCAGCCGTCCTTTGAGCATTGAATTCCACAACCTCCTCTTTATAAGTTCATAGTTTTCAATGGTTCCGGCATATCCACTAATGACTATGTTACTTTAATGTTATGTACTCAGAAATGCTATACTCCTTCTAAGATCCTGTTGATACAGAATTTCGATATTTTCTTCATCAAATTTGTGTTCATAGTTGTTGTAAGTGACAGCTTATCATGTATCTTCATTCCAAGTCTGTGTTCATATATATATATATATATATATATATATATATATATATATAAAGTAGATTTTATGTAGCCAAGTTATTTTTATAATTGACAAATTTATGCGAATTAACGTAAAGTAAATAAGTTTTTAAGGGTTACTCGTTTCTACAACTACTCATTCAATCATAGATTGAACAAAGAACTTGATACAAAACTAAACAGTCATGAAAAAATTATCATTACTACTGTTATTATTATGTTTACAGTTGCCTGACTCTATTCATATGTATTCGACTGAATTCACTTATTAGAACAATGAAGATGGTAACAAATGTTTAAAATTTATTTCCAAATTGAAATTAAATCTTTTGGTGATAATAATAACAAATTAGTCAACGGGTTAGATATTTCCCTATCCGCTAACAAAATACCATATCGATTTTCCATTAAAAAGAAAAAATAAGGGATAATAAGCCATATATGAATAATTGTATCGTTAGTAGAATTCCTACAGACTTCAAATGTCAGACACAATAACGGTCATTTTGTATATCGCGTTCTTTACAAGTTTAACATATTTTGGAAGACATTATCATTGATGACAATGCTCATCAATCATTAAATAAAAGGTTTATTTATTATTTTGGTAATGTAAACAAGAACATAACCAGTAATATAATTAATTCCACAATGACACCATAGCATTCTTTTTTTCAATCAACTCATTTAGGTCACCACTTCATTTAAGTTATTCACTATCAAATTGTATACACTTCAGTTTATCATTTTACAGAAGCTTCATTTCTGTCAATATTTAACATAAATAGACAATTTAACACAATTGGTAATCAATATAAGTTAGAAAATTCACAGTTGGAAGTAGTAAATACTTTCGTTATCATACAACATACGTGTATATTAATTTATGTGTTTAACTTTTAACACGGTTAACTTTCATATTTGATAATCATGATAACAAACATTGTTTTCTAATATCATTCTTTACATTAAAACATGTTTTGGAATACAATTATTTATCTGATTATCCCACAATAAATTCCAAATTCAGATCTACGATACACTGTGTTACGTCTTATTGTATTGTTCTCAGGAGTTTCGGTCATTTTAGTTGGTTACATTACTCTATAATAAACCTTAATTACGGTTAACGACTATATTTTAGGCTTGAATGTTCTGTATATCTGTACCTTATATCTATTATATCGTAGTGAGCTGCACTTAGAAAGTTTATACCATACCATAGTGAATAACTCCTTACGCAGTAAAATTAAAGCTGCCATAAAAATCATGCTGTATGGGAAAATAACCAAATCCACAACACCTGGTGGACATGTTATTTAACGGAAGAATGAAGCGATGAAACGTCACCTTTAATTACTGATAGTTACTTACCAGATAAATCCTATGGCGGAAGATAACAAAAGTTAACAAATGAACTAAAAGAAGCAAAAATAGAACAATCTAACTATTGCTGATGATATAGAGTGAACAAATGTTATTTATTCATTCATTGATGTACAGCGTAGAACCCGACGCGTATGTGCATAGATCCAAGTTGCCATGTCACATTAACAAAATAAAATTCACAAGATTAACAAAATATCATAATCCAACTAAAAGGAATTAAGCAAACAAAAATACGAATAAATAATAAAACTTAGGATCTAGCAGGACCTAACAAGTGAATACAATTACGCCCCTATAACCAATGTTGAGCCAAGTTAAAAAGCATCTTTAACCACCGATCACGATTATCACTCAGACTCCAATCAGGTAGCCTGTGTTTACCAGGTTGGTGTAGTCCAGTATTCTGAGATTTCATGGACAAATCCTGTATCTTGGTTTAGCCGTCCGTACTTCTCTTCAATCATGATCCTTCCCCAGCCAGTGAAGTACGACGAGACATAGGATGGTCAGGCATACCCAATACATGTCCCAACCATATCAGTTGATAAAGATTATGACCTCTTCGACTGATGTGCCGAGTGTTTCAAGTACTCTATGCCTTACATCAATATTAGTTATTTGCTCATTCCGTAATGATTTCATTTATCAAAGACCTAGAGCCTACGTATATCCTCTTTTTTTATGGTTCATGTTTCGCACCCACAAGATAAAACAGAGCAGGCTGCTGGCAGTTTATCCGATCATTCGTTAAAAACTAGATATCTCGCTTACACTACAAGTAACCTAGGTTGGTAAAAACAAAATAAGCCTGCTTAATCCAGGCTGAGATTTTATCAAAGACCAGGAGTGATGATAATTCCGAGCTAAGTGAAGTGTTCAACATGCTTAACTTCTTTACTCTTTATGACAAATCTAGGCAGTGATGTAGACCAATCCTGGAGTGAGCCAATACACTGACGAAATTTTACGTGAATCCGACAAAATAATCGTATTTAGGTAATTCAGAAAAGGTAAGTTTCACCCATCTCTCTCCATATCAAAACACTATAAACTGTGAGGATTACCTCACTCGAACAAACAGATTATGATAATTGGATTGAATTAAGTAATATAAGTTAGAGAAAATGAAATATAACGTATTTACTATTAGGATAAATGATGAAATTTAGGATATATCTGTCGACATATAGAATGCTTAAATTCAGAGTAGAGGGTTTCGATTCTAGGAAATGTCTGTTCGTTTGTAACAAATTCTATTTTAGGAAACAACGTACATATTATATACGCTAGATAAATCATCATGTTGTTCAATTTGTCAATTTAAAAAATGACTTCAATGAATGTTTACTATGTAAAATGTTGTAAACGTTAATGAAGTTTTCGTCTTTTATGCCGTAAACTTGTGTTAAATCACAAACTAAGTATTGATTAGATTATTAAATCATTAATATGAGATTATAATTTTCCAATGTTTCTTTACTTATTGTCTATTGATATAACACCAATAAGTACAACTTGTATCTCTATTTCAAAATAAACAATTTTATATCTTCATTTATGAGTTAAATAAAATTATTTAATATAATTCTTAAATTAAGGTCACGTTTTGACCTGACAATCAATTATATATATATATATATACATATATATATATATATATATACACCATATATATATATGCATATATATATAACTATATATATATATATATGTAATAGTGTGCAAGTCAGTTTTCGTCTCAATTAAATACAGAATCAAATACATAACTTAACCAGATGCGTTAAATGAGATTATTTCAATTGTTTAATGTATTAATGAATTCTCTGAAAAATATTCTGAACTTGTAAAATGTACTCAATATAGAATGATTTAATTAAGTGTACTCAGGATGCTCCAGAGTATGAAATTCCTCAACGGTATATATGTTATCTAAATTTTAATAGTCAGTTCACCAGTGAGTGATTTACTTTGATGTGCTTTCCTGAACTTTATTAGGAGTAAATAACTAATGGAATCTGGGTAAGGTTAGAATGAAATAATAGTCATGAATTAAGTTGTCTGACTGTTGTACAACATCGTAAAACTAGTAAATTCAGAAATGTGATGGTTAAGTGTTTGATACTTACACTATCTGAGATTTATAAGTTCAATTCATGATAAAGGCAAATATAAGTTAGAAGTATGTTACTAGGACGAATTAGCTGTTCAGTACTCCCTGGTTTTCTACTGTACCTCAAATGAGATTAGTTCATGATGAATATTTTCTCAGGATTAATAAGTGCTAATGTCTATAACACACCTTGTCTATTCATAATCAGCACTATTTCTTACTCATAGTTAAGTCGTTCATCATGTTCAAATGAGTGATCTTTAACAACCGATGTTATTATTTTACAGAATGTTAGATAATGTTGTGTATTAACGAAATACAATTAGTGCATTACACTCGTGCTTGTCATCACAGCTTGATATTTCTTAACAGTAAGCAAATTTTAGCAATTAGTTTCAGAGTATATCTTTATGATTTATTTTCAAAAACATTGAATGTAGAATGAGTTCAAGTTAATGACAGATAGATAGATATATTTGTCCCGGTACGAACATCAACACTTGGATGCAGATTCACTCTTAGCTGACGAGTCCCTTAATAGGACAGAACGTACGTCCTGGATTCCGCCAGCCGGCTACAATCCAACTCAAGTAAAATTATTTAAAAAAGAACTACTTTAATTAAATTTGATTCAACAGTTAGGTACCGCGATAAGTATGGTTTCCTGAAGCTAGTCGAACTACGATACACCTTGTAATCTTATAAACACCTATGCGATTTGTTACCCATGTAAATAAATTAACCTTTACAACAGGAGCATTTTTGTTTTTGTCCACTTTTCTCTTTCAGATACTACGTTCAAATACTATAGCTTATGCCAGACTAAGAATTGCTTAACATGTCGACAGCTAAACTGTACATCAGATATAAAATGAACGTAAGTCAATCTTAAATCACCAAAAAATTTAGTTTCATTTCTGATGCAATATAATTCTTTGATGATATCCGTCACATATAATCTGTCTATCCTTCTATCCATCACTGATCTATCAATTATTACCAAGAAGATCAGATAGTACACTCAATAAGGTTATATCTTATGCACTCGGACGAAAAGATACTTAACTAAAATACTATCACTTACCACGGCAAATAGATGCTCTTTATTAAATTTAGGTTAATTGTAGAGATCGGTATTAAATTTAAATTGCTTGCATTCGCCAGTCGTTTGATGTTGACTAGGTACAATTGAAAACCATACAGCAATGAAAAGCTGTTTTTTATAGTGTGAGACACATCAGCAATAGATTACCTAGATTCCAACACTCAATCGAAAAAAAAGGCAAATCGGTTTAACGAATGCTTAACTGTCTACACAAAAACTTAATAATAATCTTCACAAACCACGTCAGTTTAATTACAACAATCAGTCAACTAGTGATTAAATTCAGGATACTTCTGAAATTCTAATGAGATATCATAACTGGTGAATTTCAGACTTATCGTGAATGATACAATTATCACCGATGACAATGGATGATCATCGTGCTATATCATGAATTCATGGAAGTGTAAATTCTATGATTGAACGTAACCTTAGTGATGCAGAGTGTTAAGTGTTTACGAAGCTGAAGGCTGTGTGTTCGACGGACTGGTAGAATTGTGAATGTGTATATTGTTGAGACATCCCATACTGAGACGAAACAACTGTTTAATGCTCCCTGGTTTCCAGTGATACGTCATAGACATCAATATTGGGCGAATTCAACTAACTAAAATATGTTCACTATTATTATTACTTGCATTATTACAGCTATGATTATTATTCTCTAACAGCTATTCTCTGAATGAGTGTCCTTAAATATAAATTAATAACTTATTTATTCTTAGAATCAATTCACAGGAACCAATATATAAACAAATATACACAGTACATGCATATAATTAAATCGACTATTATTGTTAATAGTAACATTCTGTATGTATAATTGTTTACATCTTTCATGCACACGACTTGGTTGGCATTAATTCACTGTATAGATAAAACAGTAAAACTCATTGATTTAGAGGCTTAATTCTTTCAATAGCAATAAATGTAGGAGTTGTTTTAGGTAACAATAATAATAAACATAATAAGTTCAAGTTTTTATGCAGTTTAAAGTATTAATTTTTAAGTGTTAAAAGAAAATTAACGAACTTGATTCTAGTAGTTATGATAATCTACCATTGGATACTGGCCAAGTCTTGCATCTGCCTTATCATTCCTACTTTATCAGATCGATTTCTATTCAATAAAACACTAACAGGATAATTACTTGACAATTATATTGTAAAAATATCAAAAATGTAACAAACGCTATTTAATGTATATGTCATGCATAATCTACACACAACGAAGTGAGCATTTGATGCCTTCACCACGGTAGGAATCACAATAGTTGTTTTCTTGATATTGTTATTAGTGTAACCAACAACAAATAGAAATTGTTTTAAATAAGTAGTAGGCAATGATTTACGAAAGAGCAAGCTAAATAAAATAAGACACAAAACGCAAACAAACCAAAGTACTTCGTTTCCTTTGATACAAATTGATTTTTGTTACAGTCATCCAATATGTCATAGCAACAGTTTAGTCTATAAACTATTCATTTGCCACTGAGTAGTTCAAACTTAGAACTCCGGTCAATGTTTGATATAATGTAACTTGCATTCACTCACTGTAGTCATTAAGAGTGTATGCAATTTTTGATTGTCAGTGTTTAATGACTTACATCATTAGTTTTACTGACAAATAGTCTTCGCAAATAAATATGATAACGTTATCTGAATTCACAGCTTCATCGTATTCTGATTAGGAGTAAGAAGTGGATTCTATATTGAATGTTTAAGAAAAGTTAGGTAAAAGTATTTATATCGTTACACTGAAGTTCCTTAAGTGATCTGAATCGAGCAACAATTTCTTTGAAAATTTGAAAGTGATTGCTTTTAATAAGATTATAGGTTAGAAATTCGTGTTAAACTGTAGCTAATTAGAAGTCACATAAATCTTAACAAATGGTAATTACGTTAATGTGGAATTTCGGAAATCAACATTTAATTTTCGTGTATGCATTCGTCTAGAATTGATCTTGGTTACGTGCCACTAAAAACTAGAAAGTATCGGACAGCTGCTTCCTCCTGGTCTGAGACTCCCTTGAATTACCCACACTTGATTTATTCAGAGGATCGGACCTAGGACTTTCAAGTTGCGAAGTGTCACTGATTTGGCATATACTTCGGTTAATGTGTGGTGTGTCGTGTTGATCAGTCAATCCCATTGGTAATAACTTCCTCACCTTCCGACATGTCTAAACCCCAGGGTTGACGATTTCTTAGACCTTCAGGAACGTCTTGAAGTAAGTCACTTGTGATTGGGTTGTTTTGGTTAAGTTGATGTGGGTTTTTAGAGATTAGTATTTAATTTTGTTGTCTGTATTTGTCCCGGATTGATATCAGAGGAGTTCTATACTATTGCGAAACATGTGTCCACTGCTTCCTGGTTTCCACTGGCACCCAGAGCTATCAATCTGTGAAGAATATAAATAACAAAATGGAAACTGATTATTTTATGAATGATATCATTCCAAAACGTTTTACCGATAAGTGACATTGTCTAACTTGAGACAACTATATTTCATGAGTATATTATTTTCAGTACATGACTAATAACTTTTTGTAACATGTAAAAAGTATTTAATTAATTATTGCATAAGTTGTTCTACAAGAATAATTGATATACATTAACATATATGCAAATTTACTGTTGTCCTAAAAGATAACGTTGTGTACCTCAGACAGACTACAAGCAATCTATAATTCATATAGTCTAAAATATTGACTACATGAATAAAGGCAGAAGATTATTTTATAAAAGTCACCTATTGTTATATACAGTACTACATACAATAGAATGAAACAGAATGCTATGAATAGGTATGAAGAATGACATTCCAAGTTTAAAAGACACAATAACATACAAACCAGTACACTTTATATTTCACTATGGGATATTATATTTATTTATGAATGGATATTCATTAGTAGTGAGTAATACTTTATGTAGAAATGTAATTTTAAAGATTAATTTTGTCTATAGTAAAATATTTTAAACTTCCAAATTATTTATAACCTAATTTAAACGAATATAGGGCACCTTCTGTAAAAAAACTTATGTGTTATAGGCGTGGTTAAGTTAGAAATAACAATATTCTAAATAGTATAAACAAAAATGTAAGTCACTTATATATACATATTGACATTCATAAGATTAATTGCGAAGAGATAGGAGAAACGAAACAGTCGATTAAATGAAATACAATATTGATGATAAGATACATTTCGTTAGATAATTAAGAAATTTTAATACAATCAAAATAAAGAGTGGAAAATGAAATGCTCAAGGTTGAACTTGCAGGTCATATTCTGTTCTCAAAAGGATTTACAATGATTTATCTTTTCAATTTATATATGGTACGATGTATGGAAATAAACAGTGATCGATATTTTCATTATGGATTATTCATTGCTTAACAACTGAACAACTCATATTCATACTACTCGTACTATTGGTGGCTGTGGTTATTTACAACATCCTTAATATTTATTGTTGTATTTAGCATTTCTTGAAATCATTGTTCCATTCATTTGCTAGGTGATTACTGCACTTTAGATTGCAATCCACCTTGGAAGGTTATATTTATAGCGAATTGAGCTACCAGCAACTGTACTACAAGTTGATATTCTGATGGGGAAACTGTTATGACGCGAGAAATCGTTTGATTGATCGAACGCCGATCGGGTGTGTCTAATTGATAAATGCGCGTCTGCCCTATGCCCACTGAGTCCCAAGCCGATAGATCAACCAGACAGAATCATATTATATTTCAGGCATTCCTCTTTATATAAACCAAACCTGACCGCACAGAAAACCAATGAAAAGCCTAACGATAATACAGAATTAAGGAGATAGTGGTAGTAAATAGGGATAACTTGTGTATAACCAATTAACTGTAGTTCATAGTAAGAGACAATATTTTAAGAGTAAATACAATAAACTGGAGGACAAAGTAAGAGGAATGTAACAATAATAGAAATGAAATGTTTACACCACTCACAACCAAAATAATTGGAATAGTCCACTAAAATACAGTTCTAAAGTTCGTTACTCTTCATTGATCACCCAACCTAACAAAAGCACAAATATGCTGAAAGGTGGAACATGAAATAATTATTCAATCAAAATAACATCTTTATAAGCAGCAATCGCCCACCAAATGAATCAAGAACTGACTAAAGATGTCAAGTAAGACAATGAAAGCATTGTAAATAACGTCACTCATTTCGGTTGAGTAATTAGTATGTCAATAATAACTTCAGGTCTTTAATAAATTATCTTTTCTAATTGCCGTTTACACTACTACTAAAGCTTAACCTTGCGGATTATTTATAAATTTAGTAAACCCATTTGCTGTTTACTGTAATACACATTATATAACAAATAAAGTAGTATATCTCGCTAAGATTATGCGTGATTTTTCCTAAAAACATAAGATAGTTTAATATCAACTTTATTTTTGGCTTGTGATATTTGCATCGACATTAAGTCATTCGAATATATAGAGTCAAGAATGCTTGAATTCTAGCCTATGTAAATTTGAATTAGATTTGAATTATCCAGTAACATGCCGGATAACCAAAACCTTATTCGTAGAGTTTATTATCTGATTTCCATCTAATTGTTAACAAAATGTCATTATGACAGCTTTATTATTAGAGGTACTAAAAATATTAAATGAAATAATTTCAGAATCAGTAGTGGGTGAAATTCATGATGGGAAGGGAGACGGCGTGAAAGTTAATTAAAGAATGGAGTGAGGAGTATTTTCTTTAACAATCACTGAGATATAATTACGACTCCTACTACAAATATCAATAACAATGACATTAAAAATGGACTTAATGTCATTGTAAAGATAAAGTTAAAACATACTTTTTTTACACGCTAGGTTCCGGTTTTATAACATAAATAACCAGCGCTTCTGATGTTTTAAATAGTTGAATACGAAGAAATCTTGGTTGATTGGGACGGATTCTGTGAATTTCATGATAAATTAAATACCCAAAGATAGAAGTGCTAGCTGCTTTTCATTCACCATTATAGAGTTAAGCTAGTATCTGTTATCGTATCTTTATTGAAAGTGAATACTGGATATGGTCTGTGTATCTTACTCCATGGGAGCAGTTAAACTGATGAATGGACATAGTGGCAACTAAGTGTAGGAACCTATCTTTTACAAATATTGAGAACAGTTTTCTACTGGTGAAAGTTAGACGTAGTTAATCAGCATAAAAAGTTTTTTTAATTGTTGTGGATAGAAGTTTATAAAGTATACTGGAAGCTTAGTCCCATTTTAATTCCAATTTCATAAACCAATACTATTTAGAACGTCTGAGGTAATAGCCAACCTTCACTTTCAAATCACTATTTAATCAAACTATAAATATTGCTAGAATGTATGACAATGTACTTTTGGGAATCATGGAGTAATATCTACTTCGTTCTACTCTCATACACTTAAGTAGATCTATTATACCACACTAGATTGAACCCCGAGAATTCGAGTATTATGGTCAATATAATATATTTTACCACTACTTCACAACATAAACTTCCATGAGTTATCCAACTGATTACAGTATGTAAAAAGAAAGTTTTGTTGTCAAACTAGCCTAATCGTCAGAAACTAATTCAAACCCGATATTAAGATTAATCATGTGACAACTGATGACTAGCTTCAAAATAGTTTCTTGGAGTTTTCGTCAGAAGCGAGCCAGTTACCCAGTGAATGACATTAAGTGATAATCACTTTCTATCATAAACTGACTATAATCGACTATGTGAACTAATATATAAAATGATGTTTTTTTACGACTACGGTATTTACTGTAATACTTCTTGATTCTGTATACTGAATATTGGTTATAAACTGCTGGTGAGTTTGAAACCAAATCGAAACAACTTTATTATTTGCTCTTTAATGTCCTCTACTTGAGATCAATTTTTGATGACAATCATCAGTGAATAACTCCATTCATAATCATTAAGAGTCTCTCCATATTTTACATAATAAGAGCTAATTAACTACTCATTTACACAAATCTATTATTAGAATTATTTTTAACTGTTTTCACATGAATATGGATGAGTAGTATGAGTAGTTCTAATTCTGTAATTGATATCAGATCAATTCATTAATTGATCTAGAACAATATCAATTTTTTAAATGAGGATAATCGTTTAGTTGTCATGTGATATAAACGATGTTGGAGATTAGAAAAAAGTTTTTTATGGTAACATTTGCTGTACACTTTTGTCAGTATTTTTAGAAGGTATATATATGTAAAGCTGTTTTATTCTGTTTGTAATTCCTTGTTAGTCTTTGTTTAATTTAAATTGTACAATACAAATACAGTGTATTAGGTAGATATATATCTCTAGGTTTTTCTGTCATGTATTTGTTTTCTGCATCCATTTCTTCTATTACGTTAAGTCTATGCAATAATATTCATTGCAATATTTGTAAATTTTATACAAATGTAGATCAAACTAATTCTGTACATGAACACCCATACATCATCTTCTTAAATGCTTCATAACCCTCCCCCCCGCCCCAGAAACCGACATCTTGAATCATGGGAAGTAAAACGGAAAGTAAGAAAAAAGTTTATCCCCATGGCTTGTTTATGCACAGAATAAATCATATCCATAAAATTACAAGAGACCTTTAGTTTTTAGAAGTTTCTGGAAACACTAAATTAGTAATGAATGTTAGGTAATTAAAAACTCAAGTTAATGAGAACATCTTTACCCAGAATTCTCTTGAAAGTTTATCAAAGAACACTATTTAATAGAATTATCTCCAACATTTTCCCAGACTACGAAAACTTTTACACACAGAGAGGTTTTAATAGCTTTAATAGTTTTCATATAGTATTTCCTTCTAAAATATTTGTTACTGAAGATAATGTGTAAGCCCATTTCAAAGACGGCTTCCAGGAATATATGGATGACGATTTGTGTTAATTCGGTAGCGGTTGCTCTTGTTACTCAATAACGGTCTTTAATATTTTTTCAGTTCATTCAGGTTAGCCGTATCAATTGACTACAAGGATTTTTGGATACTTTCAGATGTCAAAGTGGCTTGTTCTGGTTAGTGCATTAGACATTGATTTCAGCGTCTTACCGACTTACTTGTTAGCATAGTTTTCGAATAAGTTTGAGTATGTATTTACTTTTATAGTTTTTTTTCCTACACTTGTATTATTATTTATCATTGTGATCATTGTGATAGATGTGATGCTTGCAGGCTTAGTTTTTTTACCAATGATAGTATTTTTCAGGTTAAGCTGCACCTTGTCATACTCAATTGTTGTAGTCACATCAAATGGCACACTTTACATAAGCTGTGCATGTATTATAGATTACTTCTTTATCCACCTAACTGCAGACTAATAGGAGTAAATCTTAAACAAGATTATTCTGATATTTATTATTATTTCAAAGGCTTTTATAATTTTGCTGCATTGTATCGCGGATCTATCTAAGCCAATAAAAACCCACGCGTTCGTCTCTTCTAGGAGAAAACATAACAACATGATTAACGGATTAGTCATATTTACACTTTTATTTATTGATGTTCATGATATAAATCATTACTTGACTTAATGTCTTGCAATGTGCTTAGTTCACTGTTTATATTGGTTTAATTGTAACAAACTTAGAAAGATTATTTTAAGAATCATTCTTGTAATATGCATTTCCTATATTTACTGAGATTTACCGCGGCGTTTGTTTGATTGGGTAACTTACATTTGGTTTTGGTGATCGTTGTTTTTACTGAATGTAAGTAAAATAATATGCATTACTTTAGTTCATTGGATTCGTCACAAATTGATGTCGATGAGATATCATTGAAAACCAGGGAGCATTAAACAGTTGTTTCATCTCAGTATGGGTTGTCTCAACAGTACACATTCACAATTCTACCAGTCCGTCGAACACACAGCCTTCAGCTTCGTAAACACTTAACACTCTGCATCACTAAGGATAGGTTCAATCATAGAATTTACACTTCCATGAATTCATGATATAGCACGATGATCATCCATTGTCATCGGTAATAATTGTATCATTCATGATAAGTTTCCTAGTCATGACATTTCATTAGAATTTCAGAAGTATCCTGAATTTAATCACTAGTTAACTGATTGTTGTAATTAAACTGACGTGGTTTGTGAAGATTATTATCAAGTTTTTGTGCAGACAGTCAAGCATTTATCAAACCGATAGGCCTTGTTTTCGATCGATTATTAGAATCTAGGTAATCTATTGTTAATGTTTTTCACACTAGAACAAAACAGCTTTTCATTGCCGTATGGTTTTTAATTGTACCTAGTCAACATCAAATGATTGACGAATTCAACCAAGTAAACTACTAAATACTATTCTTCACAAAATCACTTCAATTCAATATGCATTATTATTCAACATTATTAAGTATGTTGAATTAACCGAAATTCTATTGAAACCTAAATAATTATTCATTTATATTATTTTATAAGTCATGTTTATGTCTTCTATGAAAGTTTATGAACAATATAGATTTCAATGAATCATCAATATACAGTGATCTTGCATAAATTAATTCATTCTGATTGTAAACAGATAAGAAATAATTACGAAATTGTAAATCACACATGACTATTTCTATTTTAAGAGAAAATTTAATTTACTTAATACAATTTTAACCTTAAATACAATATGCATCTTGTTGTAATAGATAGATAGATAGATAAATAGTGATATAACCATATATTCACAATGTTAATAATATTCTGTTTATCATATTTAATCAGTTGTGAATTATTTGTTCAATGTATGATAAATTAACATAATTTTATAATTGTAACCATTGTATTGTATGATAGAAGTTCTAATTGTGGACTATATAATTTTAACTTAGCTTATACATCAGTAAAATCTAATCTCTAGTCCAGTGATGAATATATGTGTGTATATCTGTACTTCAGAAAAGACTTAAATTAAAATGTCGACTTTATTCTCTTTTGATGCTAAATAATTCGTCTCAGTTTGTCAATCTGGTTTTAGATAGCTGATTTATACTGAATCCAACTCTAATAATGTAGTTCGATGAATACAATAAAAGTTAACACATGACATTTTATTCTAATTTTCTAAATGCTTCTAGATAACTTATTAGATACTGCCGGTTGACGATAAGTATTTCAAATTAATTGTACAAACTCTTAATATAATCATTTAGTTAATCATTTATTTACTTCTAACTGATTATGAAATGAGATCTACAGAGTAGTTACTTACTACCCAAATTGTGGTTGTACTGTATGATTTGGTTTCCAGAGGTATTCTACGAAGCTACTATGAAAAATGATAGATTTGAAAATAGATATTCGTTTTACATATGAACATTCGTCAATGTGAATAGATGATGTGGATACAAGATCCCCCAGAATCATTTATGTAAACCTATTATTTTTGTGATTAATTTATGGAAATTTAAATTTCTCGTTTTTGCGTCAAACGGCGTCTATTTCACCGTCAATTTGTGTTTCTTATATAGTAAGTTATTAGATCTCATCAGTTGTTTGTTTACTTTACTATGCTATTTGTGTCACATTCAAGGACATTCTTTTTCTTTGTATACATACCATTGAGTTAAGTGCTCGTTATTTGACTGACAGGCTTCCATGCAGAATTAAACGCTTTCTTGCTGACGTTAGACGTTTTCCACTTGTTAGCTTGGCTGGAGTATAGAGGAATGACTGGCTCTACTTATTATTGTGTTGCTGGTCATACATTCGTTAGCTGCTATCAAGGTGTCATCCTCACTCCTAAACCCTAGTAATTAGTAATACCTTGTCTGAGAATTAAACTGATTGTAGTTCCAATTCATTGCATTGTCAATTGATGATAAGCTGTAGAAGTTAATACTTCCGATTATTAATATTCTTGCAATTTCGTTTAGCGAATAACTTAGTGGAGATTAAGTATTGTACAAGTACTACATCAATCTCTACACTTGGCCTTAACTATGAGCGGTTGTCCTTGGTAACTTTATTGGCTTTTTTGTCATTGAATTTCTGTTGACCTTTCTATTTGGTTAACATCTGGTCAAATTAATGGTTCATGTTCTCAGAATATACTGCTTGTTAGGATTTATGTCGATATATCTATTAATGCATGCATTGATACAACCAGAAATAAATCGGGTCACCTCAATGTAAGTTTGTCTATTTGTGCAAATACATGAAGAGGGTGTTCAACTTATCCAGTGTAATATTCGTTGCAATTAACGATGCTTCTGTCTTCCTTGGATACTTGCGTTTTGTAGTCATCGTAAATTGAGTAAAGTGAATATTTTGGCTTTTGCAGAGAGTACTTTGCTTCCATAGAGCAGTAAAATACGTATAGATGACTACAAAAATCGATCTCATATATGATAAAGAGATTTATATTATTGTCTTTGTGAATAATTATGTCCTAATGTGGTGATTTTAAAGGCACTTTCCTACACAGTTATGATTACAGTCGTTTTTACTGAGGTTGAAAGAAGATAAGTTTCTTCTTATCCTGAGAGTGAAGTAGTAAGTTTGATTCAGTTTATCATCATCTATCTTTAAAAATCAAATCATTTTGCTTACATTTCTGGAAATGATTAATTCAATTTTATTTTTCTAATCCTTCTACTTGGTGTTTGAAGAAGAAGTTGCGCTTGGATTGGAGATTACTTTCTGTAAGGGATTTATAATTCCTCGGAAACGATTTTGAATGACAACGCTTCACCTACTAAAATTTGATTATAAACTTTTATAAGATGTTTGAAAATCAGTGGACTATGAATCCTTCCCTTCCTGATAATAAATTTATCGAATCTGTTATTTATTTTAACATGCTTTACGGATAAATCTATCATTTTACGGCTATATGTTTTCTGAACTTATAGCTTCTTCCACACTTACCGTCTTCTGTTTATTTTTTTTTCGAATGTTTAAGAATAAACGAAGAGGTAAGAAAATCTAAACATTCAAGCATAAAACTTCGGGCTTTCTTCAAGTATTATTTTGAATAGCCTTCGTTTACTTTGATTAACATTAATAAAAAATACAATCGATATCCCTTGTAAAACGGCTAAGATGAATTTAGTGTTAATTGTCAACACAATAGGAACAGAAGAGTCAGAAAATGAGAACAAGACATTGTAACAAATTTGTACGGAATAAGAGAATAACAGTAAGATTTGTGTATGCATGTGTGTGTGAGTTTTGTGTTCATCGAAGGCACACTTGTTTTAAACCACAAAGTAAACAAATAATATAGTGATTCACTTTAATGACTATAATAAGGGTAGTTCATCATACACGCGAAATAGGATCGCTAAATAGCGCATACATGTTCTGAATAACCATACATGAAATACACTGTTTATAATTTATATAACTTCAAGTTAATCACTCTTATTAATGTTTATAATTACGAGAATACTAAAGAATATAATTGAATTACTTTAAACATAAACAGCAGAATAGTAGCATATTTTTATATCTTAATAAGGTACTTACAGCGACCATTGTACAAGGGTGAGGTTATCCATAAAGTTTGAAATGTTAAAGTAATTTGAATTTCATATCATGAAATGACCTGAGTTAGATCACTAAGAAGTATTGAACAGCTATTTTACTCTAACATGGATTCTTTAGTATTAAACAACAATGTTTCATGATAGACCTATGGGGAGGAATAATTTATTGAACAAAGTGGTTCACTTAAATATGTTCAAATCATTTATGAATATATGGGACAGATTTATTGATGTTACAATACACCAAAGAGGAGATGGAACGATTCAACTTTCTGTTTACCAAAACCATACATAGGATGAAGCTTACTTAAATTTTAATAGATAAATACGGTAAGTCTATTGATGAAGTAGTGAATCTTCACCAGCTGAGGTGGTTAGGATATGTTTTACGTATGTCTGACCAGCGCCTACATCGACAAGCAATGTTGTCTGTTGTGGCAGTAGGCTGGAAGAAAGCTAGAGGCGGCCAAACGAAAACATGGCACCAATCCATGACATTGACAATTGGGCTGAGTCGTGTTAATAGATGCAGACCACCTGCTTGGGGCCCACGCGATGATCGTAAACAATGGTTAGAGACTTTAGGTGATATGGCTCAAAATCGATTGGAATGGCGCAGGTAAAACCACTCCTTGTCTTCCTCCAAATTCTAATTTCTGAGCTTATTATAATTTTATCTTTACTGAATCACTTTTTATCTCAAATCTTATCTCCGATCTTTATTCCTTTCCATTAGTACTTACTCTGTTACTACCTTCCCCTACTCTGGGATTTGGTCCGACAATTTAATCTTTATCTGCTGATTGAGACATGGCGACCTGAACTGATGTACGCATGTACCAAGTTCTACGTTGTAACTGACTGACTGACTGATGTTCAATCAACCACTAGTAGACACTGGCTAGAGCACTAATCTATAGAACTGAAAAGGTTTGTGGTGCTTGCAAACTTGAAGAAGAGTTAGTGAGATTCGAAAAAAATGCTCGAAAGATAATCGGTACCCACACAAGTGCGTTCAGAAATATAGCAAAGTTGAGTAGGGAAAACTGAAAGAATCTATGGTTAACATAAAGCCGATTCCTGCCCAACTCCGAGTGAAAGGTGACGATACATCTGTAGTAATCAACTGGAGACTAGAAACCACAATTAACAGTAGGTATCCTGCAGCCGATCTATTTGTTACATGCAAAATAATATGTTACTTATTGCAGTCAAAGATTAGTAGGCACCCCTTTTATTTTGCTTTCAGTTGTATGTTACGAATTTACACGCATTTGTCTAAAAAGAACTGAAAGAAAAGCCAACATTCAATTCCATTAGTATATTCTGAAGAATTTGTGACCGAGTGGTTCAAAAACATTCAATAGTCCCTGCTCAAGACATCCGACTAACACATAGCACATAATTAACATTTTAAAATCCTCCAGGGTAATTAATGAACAACCGAGTCCAACCCTACTAGAATCTTCCGAAGTCAGAGCCATCTTAAACCAAATCTCTATATTCAAACAGTCAATAATTAGTCTTTCCCTCCGATGGTAATATTATTAATATTCGACTAAATTTAATTTTTTCAGTTAAAAAGTTTCACTTATTTTGACTAGATCATCTTTCAATTCTTTCAACTTCGTAGTCTCAGTTTTGAAATTGACTGCTAGTTTTCGTAGTTTTTCAAGTTTCAGCTCCACACAATAGAATTGTCTTGACGTTTGTATTAAAAATTCTGACTATGATGTTAGCTGACAGGTGGTTTGAGTTTCATATATTCTTCGAATTCCACTCATAAGTTTTTCAAATTTCTATTTCGTAATTTTAATTTTAAAATATTACAAGTTGAAACCATCTGATGAAAACCGAAAAAAAATAAAATTAATTCATTTCATTCTCCCTAAGAGTTTACTATTTCCCCTTAAACTTATTAGTATAGAACCCATGGATTCCATCATAAGATACTTGGCTAAAAGAATATTTCCAATTCTTCAACATTACCGTAGCTTTTGTCAAAACATAAAATGATTTCACCTATAGAAAATAAGCCTTTAATAAGATTGAATTTCTTCCCGTAATAGAATGTAGCTTAAAAATGAGTTTACTGGCTAAGTACAGTTAGTTTAAGATATAAATCTTTCTTGTTAACATAAATTAATCCAACTTTATACAATGTCGATCTCATTTAACTTCCATGCAGTTCTATTTTAATAAATAATATAAGATTGATAAATTAATTTGAAATCGATTGGATGAAACTGATAATTTATTATGCAATCATAGAAAAATCAAATATGGAATCGATTCATTCATCAGTACTACACGTATAAATGCACAGGTTGATAAATCTTGAGTCATTAGATTGAATTTATTAGAAGTCATGTGATTTGTTGGATAGTCGATTAAATCAGTTTCGGATCAATTAACCAATAATTCAATTGAATGTTCAAGTGGAATACATTTTATAGCATCACTGAATATTCAGTACATAAACATGATTATAGGAGAATTTTGACTGTAAGAATTATATCAATCATGTATATATCATAAAATTCAAAAATGCTCATTACAAAGTATGACGAGTGTCAGGATGATCTGAAATCGCCTGACATGAATATATACCTAGATAGTCCAATAAGAATTCAAATATTGACAACATATCTTAAACATTTGGCAAAGTATATTTGTATTATAAGCTATTTGAAATATTTCAGCTCTAAATTATTCAAATTTAATGAGTTATAGTTTGGAGGTAATCAACTTCTAGCCTTGGGTTTTGTGTTAGATAGTACTATTCACTATCATTCAATGTCATAGTAGTGTGTGATACCACAGAAATATAATGAATGCACACTCTAATAACTGAGTAGCGACCAATGTGCTATTTTTAGTTATTTACTCGGGCTGAATTAAGTGAGTCAAATATCTAATCTAACACTAAATTATTTTAGTCTGAGTATCATCCAAAGCATTACTTCATTCAAGATTGAAAATGTGTACCAGTTGGAATGAAATTTAGGCTAAGTAAGGCTTCTTACTAGTTGCCTTCAGTAATTAATATTCGAGAAGTGTTCACTAAATATCAAGTCCCTTAGACCAGTGATAATATTTATTTCGACACCTAGATTTTCATCAATACAAACCTAAAATACTATAATGTTAACTTAGCTACTTAATTAGTTCAGAACAGATTACTGTAAGCAAAGGATTATCAGTGTTAAATGTTTAGGATTCAAAATGATCACTAATGTTTGTTAATCTAGACTGTTCAAAATTTATTAGTAACCTAGATACATTGTTCTCTGATTATATTCAATCAACTTACTATACAACTTCAGAGTATAAACTGACTTGGCATTTAATGACTTAGTCTGCTGTATACATCAAAACACTAGGTCAATATCTAATATAATATATCATCGAAAATTTATCAGTAGGTGTTCACACAATGGGGTTTATTCATAAATAGTGGCTACGAATATCCTCATAGTTTTAACTGTTTAATAAATATGCTTTATCAGTGAATTTTCAATAACCTTTACCTTCATTTAGTATGTGCTATATAGAGATGTGTGATTTTCACTAAACGTTTCATTTCAAATGAATGGATTTACCATAACCAATTCCAATGAACATGTTGCGTTACACAGACCTAACAAAAAAGTATGGAAACCAGAGGTTGAAGTGAGTTCTTTGGTGAAAATAACACTAAAAACTGAATAAGCGAAAAATTGACTAGCAAAATGTACTACATGTTTTGAACATTCGGTATATTATTGTTGTGATGTAAAAAATAAACTACTATGGCTGATGTATAAAGAAAAAATTGATGGATGCTGCCTTACATGCCCGTGGTCACAATAACAACACCAATGGGTGCCTAGTTGATCACTATGTGTCTGCCATATGCCCAGTCGGTCCCAGGCTGAAATAAGAGAACACGAGATTGACGAATTAGCTAGACAGAATTATATTATATTTCAGGAATTTCTTTATATATACATAAAGTCAGACCACACAGTAAACCAAGTAGAAATTTAACAATAATAAGAAACAAAGGAGATGGTGGCATTGCACGCAACTAATTAGTTGTAGTTCATAATAACAGACAATATACTAACAGCAAACATACTAAACGGAAGGATAGTGTAGGGAGAACATAACAATGATAAAAATGAAATGTTTACAGTACCCACAGCTAAAATAATTAAAATAGGACATTAAAACACAGTTCTAACAATCTGTTACTCTTTTTTAGCCGTCCAAAATAACAATTGTAGATAATTGAAGCCATTCAGTAGAATTGTTAATAATCCAAGTTAATTTTCATCAGTTATTTATTACATTTTGAAAAAAAGACTCAAGAATTAAGTGATAATCAATAATCATCAAATCATGCTCTATAGATAAACTATCATAGTAAAATTCTATTTCATTACATTCAATGCAGTGAATAACTGTGGATAAAAGTAGTCAATAAGTTATGCAATCATTTACAATTTCATAGATAAATAATTAAAAGAAAGAATATCTATCATTATAACCAATAACATTTCATTTGAAATCATATGACTATATTACCATTGCCAAATGTTAACACATGATAGATAGAAAATTAAATAAACAGACAGGTATATAAACTGTTTATTCGAATTACTACAATTCTAGTTTCATATACATATACATTATATTACATTGTTTCATTTAACTTAAATGAAATTCTTTATGTAAAAAAAATATCATAATTTTTTTTTGAGGTGTAAAATTAACAAAGTAGATGTTATGTAACTGGGATAAAGTTAATTAGTAAACTTTTACAATTAATTGATATGATTAACAGAAATATTCATGGCATTAATAAGAAATATTGTGAAAATTTAACACTATAAAATAAATCATTAGATAAGTAATTAGTTATTTACATTTAAGGGGTTGTTGTGGAGATAGTTAATTTGTTAATGCTGATATCACGAATTGATCTGAACCAGACAACCATTGATCACCTGGAAGCACTGGACAGCTATTTCGTCCTAGTATGAGACTCCTCCTGTCCAATGCTTCCAGGTGATCAATGGTTGTCTGGTTCAGATCAAGTTCGTGATATCAGCATTAACAAATTAACTATCTCCACAACAACCAGTTAAATGTAACTAATCATCAGCTCACTAGTGACTAGCTCCTTGAGGTAATTCCTGGAGTTCTAGTGTGAAGACGTGACTGGTGGAGTTCAATCGTGTCGGGTATGAGACAGTAACTCACCGATGACAATGGAATGAGGTCGCGCAAAACGTAACACGAATTGACTGAATTAGAAATATCAACCATTAGGAGCCTGGCTCAGTGGTCCAATGGTAAAGCGCTCGTCGCGGAGCCAGAGAGTCCTGGGTTCGATCCCCAACAGGGTCGTGGATGCGCACTGCTGAGGAGTCCCATGCTAGGACGAAGCAGCTGTCCAGTGCTTCCAGGTGATCAATGGTTGTCTGGTTCAGATCAATTCGTGATATCAGCATTAAAAAATTATCCCACTGTGAACATCAGCATTGGGATGAAGGTACATCCAGCCGATGAGTCCCAAATAGGACGAAACGTGCGTCCT
Source organism: Schistosoma japonicum (assembly GCA_025215515.1). Lineage (NCBI taxonomy): Eukaryota > Metazoa > Platyhelminthes > Trematoda > Strigeidida > Schistosomatidae > Schistosoma > Schistosoma japonicum. The sequence goes on from CM046069.1 coordinate 73,313,886, forward strand.
GGATTCCACTTGCCAGTCACAATACAAATTAAATGATTAACAAATTAGTTATTTATAAATTTTATACAATTTGTTATCATGAGGAATTTCTACAAATCAAAATCAATAAATGACAGAATTAAACTTTATTGGTGACAATAAAACATTTTCTAGTCAATGAGAAAATAGTTTTGAGGTAAATTGTTAAATTTCATTTTTTTTAAAAAAAAAGGAGTTAAACATTTAAAAAAATTAAGGTCGAGAGTGATACAGTATTTTAACGTACTTAATGAATTTAGTAAGTTTAGGAATCGGTTCATTCATTTTTTTGAGATCATAATATGCCGTGTATAGTGACTTATCCATATGACTTCAAATCATACAACTTTTGGACACGTGATAAAATTTAAGGAACTTCTTTCTACAAAAACAATATGACTTTATATTTTGGTTGCGTACTTCAGTGGTTGGATTTAAAAAACATCTTTCATGCGCGGTGACACAATTTTCATAGCAAAGTCTGTTTCGGAGCTCAAAAACCTTTCCAGTCATCTGAAAATATTGTTGTTCCCAGAAGAATACACGTCTGAATAATTGAGATTAGCGTCGTCGCTTTTCTGTTCAGGATATATTGGAAATGTTCCTTACCTGAAGTTCCACCATAAACACCTAAAACTTGAAACCAAAATTAAAGTAATTTTCATGCATTTCTCACTCAGTCTCCATGCTTCTTTCTTCATTACATTTCCTTTCCCTTATGGCTATTTCATTAACTTCAGTGATTTTGCCGATGCCTCGTGACGAAAGTTGTAGTCACAGTCATATTTCCGAGAATATATCTTGACAATGTTGATACAACTTCATTCCTGAGATTTCTCTCACGTTTGCAAGTGTCGACTCTAAGTTTGGATGTATTTACATCATCCATCAAACAACCAGAATAGATATTTGTCCCAGTTTTAATTTATGTTCACTGAAGAAGGTTCTCTTTCTAACTGAATGTTTCTGCCAACAGTCATTACAATGTAGAATAACTCCATTACGAGTGCTTTCTTATCATTCTACAGTGGTATTCAGTCCAGAAACATAAGTAGGAGTTTTGCGAAGAAAGTCAAATGTTTGTATATTACTAATAACAAAGTCATCATTAGAAATTACAATCAATTACTCCAATGTAGGCATTTTCGAGTTGAATACGCGCTCAACCTTAAAATCTGGACCATCATTTGCATTGGTTTTTTTAAGTTTGCTTGCAAAGTTTAGTTCTGCCAAATAAACATTATGGGAAAAATTGACTTTATTTTATTTCGCCTGATCTCATTCTTCTACGCATAGACAAAGTGCATAAGTAGCATATTTTACAAGTGCACTGTTGAATGAAACATGCATACAATAATCATTTGTCTTTAATAACGAATAATAATCATATTGAGAAATTCAAATTTATAGACGAAAGAGATAAATGAGTGAGGGAGGTTATGACGTAATCGAGTGTGAGAGATATGTACTAATTGCTATGTAGACAGTAGAATTGATGGAAGTGGACATTTTTGTGTTTGGACGCATCCACAGAGATGCAGAGTGTATTCGTCAACCTTAAAGCCCTGTTTTCGACTAAGTTGTACAATCTAATCTGCGCTGTACAGAAATGTTCAATACTAGAATTAAACAGTAATCCGGTGTTTTTGTTATCGTCATTATCCTGATCGCTGGCTCTAGTATTTAACATGAATTCTCGTCAATTTGTCAACTATCTACGTAACAATTAGTGCATATCTCTCACACTCGATTACGTCATAACCTCCCTCACTCATTTATCTCTTTCATCTATAAATTTGAACTTCTCAATATGATTATTATTCGTTAATAAAGACAAATGATTATTGTATGCATGTTACATTCAACAGTACACTTGTAAAATATGCTACTTATGCACTTTGTCTATGCGGTAGAAGAATGAGATCAGGCGAAATAAAATAAATTCAGTCCATTTCACAATGCTTTATCATTCTTAGTTTGTAAAAATTCATAAACTGAAGAATATTAAAAGTCAGAAATCATTTGGTTATCAAGTGAATATGCTGACTGTTACTGACTAGTCTAACTGCCTTTATTATTTGGATATATTATGATACACATAAAGTTATAAATTAAATAGATCATTTTCTTTAAAAACTCAAGGGATTAATTAGTTATAGTAGGATTTTTCACTTTTCATAAGTAAACATTGAAAGTTTATGTTTCCTTTGCAAATAGATTTGAATAGAAAGCTATCATACTGTATTGACTTGTGTATGTCTGAATTCTAGTTAGTGTGAACTTACGTTATATTCGAATATCTTAAAGACAGGATAATCAAAGCCTACGTTGATTAAGGCTTATTTTCTTGCTGATGCCTAAAATATATATCTAGTTGAGTAAATTTTAGATCGAACTCATGTTATTTGCTTTTAAGGTATAAAAGTTGATTCCTGTTTGAGGGTTATAAGTATGAATATCATCGACATATATATACTTCTTTATTAATATGTCATTGACGTTACACGTCAAATGCATTGTTTTTTATGCTGCTCCATAGACACTATGAATTACTGTTTTCGAAAACATATCTCGGTACTAACAGTAAATATACTTTGTCTTTTAGAAGTATAGATAGATAGAAGTAATACTTATAGCCATGCATAGATTTTTAATACATCACAAGAAAATAGACATTTCTCCTCTTTGATCGATCAAGTAAAACAAATAAATCAAAAGCACACACTTCCATTATTGCTATATACCCTAACAATCAACCGTCTGCTAGAACTCATCATATACCAAACGTGAAATTATTTAACGTCAGTTCCTTCACACATAATATTACCGTAATGGTGTTATTATGATACTCAAACCTCGGTTATTACTAAATGGCAAATAAGTAGACTGCTGATAAACTTAATAAATCTGTAAAGAATTTATTATGAATGAAAAATCGAATAACTTCAGTATAGTTTTAATCGTTGGTGTTATCTAATGATGTGTATGAAATCTAGAGAATCAATGGAGTTCATCTTGTTGTACTCTTTCATAACTTGAGTAATTAAAGATATAACACATCTTTGATTAGGAATACAATAGTACACATTCACAGAAATCCACAATTTCATGACAAGCATTCAGATTTGTCCAGCACGATTTATAGTTAATTGCTTTAACCCTACTTGGTCAACTTCACAGATGACAACATGGAGTAATAGGTACTAAGCGATACGCAGTGTTATGAATTAACTGAGGTCGATAAACTTTTCCTAACTACTTAATCGAATAGTTGTAAGTTTGAAATTGGTAGGAACCAGATGGTGTGAAAACGTATACTTTCATAATTAATGTCTAGTAAAAATTTTATTGATTTTCTGTTCTGCATAAAGTGTACCGTGTATACGATGAAGTTACTTTTGTGGTGTATCCGAAATAGCTTCAACGGATTAACCCACACTTACTGATTAGGCAGAAAACAGAAGACGGTGACGAGTGAAGAAGGAAGAGATATTCGATAGTAAATTGAACGTAAACGGAATTGTGACGTTTTTGATGGCTGACTATGGCACGAGCTGCTTTCTGCAGCGCATCTTGTCGTAATCTGGTGACGATGCTTGACCAAGAGCCTTCAAACAGTCATGTCAACTAGAACAAAACTGATCACCACCGATGAAGAAATCCTACGCAACTACTTATTTCTCGGTAATATTTACAGCTGCATCTATATATATTTCAGTTACGTATTAATGTTTTCAGAGGTGTAATTAAATCAAACTGAGTGTACAATTGGGAAATAAACTCTACTAAGCTCGCAAATATTCAATTGAAATCTTTGACAGTAATCATCGGCAACGTTGTCATTGTCCACAAGGTTCTGTTTCGTATTGTCGATCAATTACCATGCGCATTTAATAAGAACATGTTACACGATGTAATTTTCAACAAAAAACTTCAAATTAGCATAACGTACTGACCCACTAAGTGAACATTAAACTGACAGAAAATGTTTGTAGTGCAAAGTTAACAAGCAATGAGAGCCTTATGTATAAACTAGGCTTTGTAATTTGTGGTAGTATGTTCTATATTACTTAATCCTATAAAGTAGCCAAATTTGTCTAATGGTAACAAGTCCAGCTAGAAATGCGATAAACTAAAAATACGGTTAAACATAGTCAGCACTGATTCATGCAAATAGAGGAAACAGATTTGTAAACTGTAGCGATGCAAACAAAATTCAGAATATGATCATTGACAAATACAATACTGTGGTAATTAAATAGAGCTAACGAAAAAATCAAAACTTTCATTAGAAATAATACAAAAACCAACAAAGATAATTCAGATCTATATGCGTCACCAAACACACATTCACAATAAAATGTGATATAACTGTACTACGTTATTCGTAAAATATTGTCTTCACTTTCTAAATAATAACTTCCATTACAGAATATCAAGTTCCATTGATGTATGTATGCATGCATGATCAAAATAGAACCTGGTACATGTGCACATTGGTTCAAGTTGCCATACCTCTGATGCACAGAAAGATTAGCATCACATTGTAGAAATAGAAGTTACCCCAATGATAATAATAACGAAAACAAAGTACAGTGAACACGTAGAATATGATTCAGGGAAAAAAGAGGTGGAACGTGAACAAACAGTCACGAAATAATTTAGAGCCCATGATTCAAGGGAGGATAATAAGTGGATACATCTGCGCCACTGTGACCGATTCTGAGTCATATCACAAAAAATTTTTATCCACTAATTACGGTATTGGCGCACACCCTAGCCAGGCAGTATGCATCTGCCGGCACGACTCAAACCATTAGTCGGTGACTTTATTTACTCATGTCATGTTTTAGTTTGTCCTCCTCTAACTCTCTTCCATCCAGATCTCATATCAACCAAAATCAAGCTTCGAGGCAGAGAGTGATTGGAGTTAAGTAACACATGTCCGAACGACCTCAGTCGATGAAGATTCACAACTTCATTGACTGATTTACCACCTTTGCCTAACACCCTACCTAACACTCAGTGATCCCAGCTAACGACAGCTATGTTTCGAAGACATCAATGGTCAAAAATTAATAACCGTTGAGTGTCGTCTACCCTTGATGGCCACCTCTCACACCCGTACAGTAACATAGAGCGTACTTTAGAGCAGTACACTCTTTCCTACGTTGCGAGACGAATATCTCGCATACGCCATAGGTCAGGTAAGTTCACAAAAGCCAAACGAGTTTTCTGAATTCTTACTAAGATTTCGTCAGAGACTAACCCATCAGGGCTAATCGAACTTCCAAGATAATTGAAATAGTCGACGTACTTCTCCCCCTTTCTTTAGTTCATGTGTAGACGGAGACCAGTCTCGAAGCAATAGTTGGCTTTTAGAAGGGGAGAAATGCATTTCGGACATGGTTGAATTGGTACATATTGCTGTTAAAAGATTCTGCATCTTATCAGCGTCTTCACTAAACAAGACTATGTCATCAGCATATTCTAAGTCATTTCATGGTAGGAGATCGATTCATGAAAAGTCAGACGATGATAATGTAATTTCCAACAGTAAATCACTTATGAAACTAAACGAAAATGAAGATGGTGGGCAGCCTCGGCTAACACCACTCAAGGTTACAAGTTCGGATGACAGTTCTCCGTAAGCTCTGATACGACTGATAATGTTTAAGTAAAGTGACTTAACAAGACTTATGTACTTTTGGGGTTCGCGTTTCAATGAAAGATACTGCCATTGAACTTAGTACACAAAGTCAAATACCGCTTTCAAATCAGGGAAAACCACCATTGTCGGGTGACAAAAGTATGTCTATGTTCTAAAATCTGAAGAATGGTAAATATCTAGTTTATGCACAGACAACCAGGTCCGAAACCAGACTGGTTTTCTCAAATATGCAAACCACGAATTGTAGTTAAACGTTTGATAATTATGTAAGCTAGTATTTTAGACACTAGATAAGTCAAACTAATTCATCCCTGGTCATCACAGAACGACTCTGACCCTTTCTTATATATATATTTGGACGATTAACGATCGACACCAATCAGACGGAATTATGTCAAGTTGCCAAACTTTAGTCATAATGTCAGTCAGCCTAATCGTAATAGTTCAACCACCATCCTTAAAGACCCCTGGAGGTAGTCAATCCGAAACCACTGTTTTGCCTCTCCTTAGATTGGCTATAGCTTTTGGACATCGACGAGTGTCTGGTGAACCTAAGTCGACTTCCATTCTGGTTGCCTTAAAAAGGTAGGGAGTTCCAGAGCAGCTGAAGGGCGAATAAACCGCTCCTTGGAGTGTTCAGTCCATCATTTTAAACGTCTAGACTGATATTAGATTACAGTCCCAAATCTTTCGGAGATTGTTTCAGTAACGCCTAATCTTTTAACCCCTGTTTCTCTTATTAACCTGAAGGGGTAGTCTCGTGTTACCTAAAGCCACTGTCTCTTTCTCGTTTCCTTCATTTTCGTTAACCACCACCATTCACACTCATTTTGCAAACTTTTGGCCAGTTTATATCAAATTTCTCTTCTCTCCTTATCGTGTTCGGAGTCTGATGCGATAAGTATTCAGGAGTCCGTCAACTCAGCAGAAGCCATTGAGATCCAGTGATTTTTCTTGACAGTGTTGATTTAAGTCCTTGATAGATGTCGATGTAGATGCAAAAGCAGTTTGGACATCTTGCCAAGCAGCTTCTAGATGAGTCGCATTTTTATAGTTGTCTAAGTGATTCTGCAGCTGGTCCACAAATTTAATCTTGACTGTCTCGCTGTTGAACCGAATTTTTATTGGTTTTCTTGTAGTAGTTTTACTTCGCCTAGTATGATGCAAGCAATTGTGTACTCGTACTAATGCATGATCAGAATCTAAGCATGTACCCTAGAAGGATTGACAGTATTCTGTCATGCCTCTCAAACGGTGACTGGTGGTTACATGGTCTATTTGAGCTCCATTTTAGGTAGGTCCATGGGGTCGCCATGTTAGGAGATTTCGCTCCTCATGCTTAAAGTTCTTGCTTTTCAGAAATAAACGATTGTCTGAGCGTAGTTTTAGCAGATGGTCGCCTTTATCCGTACTTCCAACAAATATACTTTACGTCGTGATCAAAAGTGCTCACATAAAACTCGTTTCATTTGCCTAATTTTCAATATCACTTCATCAACTGTAATCAATTTCAGTTCTATAAAAGTGCTTTTAAACAAATTATTCACTAATTAGCAAATAAGTATCAATTTTTCTATGTTAGCTGAAATCTAACATAAAATTATATGCATATCGATCCAAATGAGGTGTAATTCAACTGTCTTAAAGTTCATGCATAGACAAAAACGTGTTAACATTCCATTATTTAGAGAATTCTGTTCTCTTTTGTACGACTACTATTACCACTACCAGTTACAAATAAAATTACACTATTGACTGTAAAAAACCTATTTTAACCATTATTGAACTCCAATATTAAACATACAACTGACGGAATGTAATTCCATAGAAAACCTAAAATATTTTCTAATAATGAAGCAGAAATAATCATCAGATTTTATTAGTTCTCTTAGAGATTCTCTCTCACTGATTTTATTATTATTGTCATTATCACCATTAAACTTCTTTGTTATGCTTATTTGTAATGTAGATTTAGTATAGAATAATTATGAAACCATTTATGTACTTTTATTTACTTACGTTCTAAACAAATCTACCGCCCTATTACTTATAGAACACTTTAACTACGTAGGTAAATTAATATTTACTTTGAAGCAAACTCAATACTTAAGTGAACTGACGAGATATTTAAAACGAATAAAGTTCTAGTCTCAATGTAAATATCAACACTGGGATTTTGATACATCTTGATGATAAGTCTCAAATAGGCTTGTCCTCGATTTAACTTATTAGCTACAATCTGAACTTTAGCTGTATTGAGGCAGTTCACTTACGCTTCACTTACGACAACAGAGACTGATCAGTTTCATTGCATATTAAACCAACGTGAAGATTCAAATACTTTCAGATTGTTGTTTTAAATGTTCAGTTTATGCCATTTAAATGCAATAAATTAAGGGTATCTGAATTTTGTATTAACTTTAGAATCTCTAGATCTTTTGATGAATTCAAAATATAATAAAATGCAACTTGAACTTCACTTTAATTACTATTAACTGGAATATCGTAGCAACATGTCAGATACTAAAAATCATTAACTGTTGAATAATTAATTTAAAGTAATCAACTTATAGGATCAAAATTGAAAGATAAATTAAAATTTAAAAATATATTACTCATAATAAATAAATAAATAGCTTTTATTCTCAAGTGTCATTTTTTGCATGAGAGCATGCCAGTTTACAAGCATAATCAGAATGTTATGGGTTTACAAACATATTAGGATTTCGACTTAGTCACTGTAAGGTTACTCATATGAAGATATTAATTGAGAACCAAACCAGCGGCACCAAATTTACAGTACATTGACAAAACATTGACAAGTAAATATTTAATTAATAATGTTTAATTGCAAACTAATATATTAAAAAGATTATCAAAGTAATATGAAAGTAACATCATAATCTGTATATCCACTCCAATTAGTTATTAACAAAATTCAAGTTTCAATCTACTGATTATTCATGTGATCATCTTCACTTCATAACAGGAGTATATATTTAAGCTGGAGAAAATCGGGTAAAACAGTACGTGATTATACGATATGGAAGATAATAAAAATAAAATTTGTTGCTAGTTCATATCAAATGTGATTGTATAAATGAGGACCACTGAGTGTTTTAATATGTGTGTATTTGAAGTTAAATTTAAAAATGATATATATGACTATAATGATCTGTCGTTTGGATATTAGAGAAGCGTAGTACGACAACATTTAAAAAGATTATTATCATAATGTTTTGAAGCTTCTCTAAGTGAAAATCCTCACTACATAATCTCATCCCAGTTTACAATTTCAGTCAGTACTACTGGTATCACTGAGTACATATATATATATATATATATATATATATATCATATATATATGATATATGACATAACTGTCTCGGTTTTACATCATTTTATTCTGTGTGCACTAAAAATAATGCCTTCGTAATAAGGTAAAGAAAAACCAACAAAATTCTACAGTGTTTTAAAGGAGTACATTATCTATACTTCATTGAATGTAACCTATACACCTAAAAGACTTAACAGTTTCTCATTTAACTTGTGGTAATGATGACTTACGGACAGTAAATTTGAATGGGGCGCTCATGTAAACTCGAGTCTCATCGTCTACAAGACTTGGATAGGCATATACAGTGTATTCTTCAGAAGAATGTAAACCAAGTATCTTCGTTTCCAGGCCGCTAGCATGTTGCATGATTGTTTTATCACCATAAAGGAAAAATACTAATATTTTGTCTTTACAGTTCGTGGAGTCTTGAAGCGTCCATTTCAGTTTCACATAATCTGAGCTACGAAAATCAGCAACAATATCCGAAATCTTAGGAGCATCTGAAGTTCAGAATCAAAAAACATAAACAACAAATACAATAAATTGTTTAGTATTTCTAGTGACAAATGCGAACAAAGCATGCCAACTAAGTTAAAACCACTTTCTTAAATAAACAGTTACTAACAAAACTTACCTAGACTTTTTTTGAACTCTTGAGAGAAATCTTGATTTAGTTTAGAGTCACTCTTGTGTTTCATAATTGTAGTAAATCTGAAACTGTGTAGTTTACACATTGGTATATTGCATAGGGTCACTTCATTTGATTTAGACACGTTTATTAAATGTGGATATTCTAACACCTCCAATTTATATTCGTAATCATAGTGAGTAAGTTGTTCATCATTCGCTGTGAAAATTGCGCAATCGTGCACATATAATCTTGTGATATTTACCTGCCTCACCTCCACTTAACATTTCGAATTTTCAATAAGGAAATGTATGAAAGGAAAATAAAGATGAGTCCATTTAGAAAGTTTACTGAAATTATATCTTGTATAAATAATAAAATAAGTCAAGAAACAACTACTACTGTAAATTTTTGTTATATTCAACGTGTTATCTGAATGTCACATTACTGGTTTCAGTATCCTCCAATAAGGGAACTCATTAATAAAGAAATTTTAACGGTGTCAAACATCAGAAGACTGGCTTAACAACAATATATATATGTATATATATACAAGTAGACACTTTTAACGGCGACTAAAGTAATCAGCTAACATTCAACAACAGTATACAACCGATGAGAGCGGTGAAGAAATCATCGTGCTTGCAAATTTTTTTGTAGATATCTACATCATGAGACTTTCAAGACCAGGAAGACTTGACTAAAGTTTTTTGAATTATTTTATGAGATTTTCATGATTTGGGAAGAAGAATTTCAACTAACTGATAAATGAAGCTCATTTGCGTGTGTGCATATTATTTGATTCACTAAAAAAGACAGATCAACATCAAACTATTTAAAATGAATAGCACATAGCTTTTACATGCATGCTTAAACATATTAAACTGCATATTAATGATTTATAAATTCAAATAACATATTTATTTACGTAGCCAAGTTTACTTTTACTCTTAATTCTCATTAATAAATTTGTTACATTGATAGGATTTGTCATAGACAGATGTTGGCATTGAAAACCTGAGTGTACTTGAGGAGCTTCATACTGGGACTAAACAGCTGTTCTTCATCAATTATTTATTGTTGATTGGGGATGTAAAATGGATGGTGGAGTGTCCTGAGAAAAATGTGGTCAGGAATTGAATTTTAAAATTTTCTACCCTTTTAAATCTGCTCACCTTATTAGTTTGGTGCTTGAACGTCAAACCTAGACTACTCTGAATAATGAACCAATTAGAATGGCATATTTTGGGGAAATGAAAGTTCAGACAATTTATTTACTTGTCGGGAGTGAGGTAGTTACCGCCCAAGACAATAGTTAATTGTCTCAGTATACTACAAATTGATGGATGTGAGAATTCTACCACTGGATACCGGACCAATGGTGCTGAGGTGAAATACTTCTAAGGAGCTCAATATTAGGAATGAAACAGCTGCCCAGTGCTTACCGATTCTCAGTAGTATCCCTATCAACATCAACCTGAAACGAATTTAATCAACTATAACAAATACCAATCTCCACAATCCAGTTGAATTCAAATTCGTTACATTATTGAATCAGCATTTTGATGTTTAATCTTACTACAGTTGCCTTTATAATAGTTTGCTTTTCTTCATGTATAACATTTTAAATCTCACTCTAGTATTTACTTACATGAGTTTTATTAAAGTAATCCGTTTAAATCAAAGTGTAGTTATGCAATGTTCAACTAACCGCAACATACCCACTCCCCCTCCCCCCACCCATCACATAATAATATGGATAGTTTTCAAAATGTAACCATTTTACTACTTTCAAAACTATTTACTAGTATGCGAAAAAGTAGTGTCGGACTAAATCTGTTCTACGTAAACCTTTACAGAATATCTATTTCTTCTAATAGTGTATATATATAAAACATCCTTTATTTAAATTACATGTTAAATATAATCTCTAAGTAATATCAATGAGGATAATTTCAATTGATTAAAGTTATTTATAAATTACTTGAAGAGATCAAATGTATATCACAGGTATCAATTTTAAACAATAAACATTTAAATTACCTTCTGTAACAATTGTCAATAGTATGGTTATTAGACTAGTGATTGTAAACATTATTCTGTGTAAATAAATAAATATTGTTGTCCACTTATTATACATCACTATATTCTAGTGATTATATATATATATTTGTTCTATTTAGATGATATGAATTTGTTTAATCAGAAGATTGTAGGTTAGACAGTTTGTTTAAATTATCACTCCACTTTTCTTCGTTTTTTTTTCTTTTACTTATTAGTATTGATATAGTCTTGTTAATGATTTTTTTACCTTCAGAACATTTATCATCTTATTAACAAAATATTGTAACACATAGAATGTTAGAAACTATAATCTAATGTACACTTGGAATGATGAATACAGACAATATACTGAATCTGTGGATTCACAAGGTGCATATATATATAACATATACGAAATAAACACATTACTGTAAATTAAAAGTCAATTCAACTAATATATCATGTATGAGCAGCTTCATTTGAATACATCTGAATTCAATTAAGTAGGATTGTCCTAAGTAGTATTGAGTTGCACTAAGTTATAATAGTTTAATTGTAAATTATTGATGAGATTGCATTGAACAATAAGGAAAAATTCAAAATTAAACAGTTCAGTTTGGAGAACACAGTATTATCATAGCAACCATTTAAGCTACAAATTTTTGTCACTATATGAGTATGATTGTATTTATTGCAATCAATAGATCATTTGAAAAAATTACTAACTGAGTAAATTTTAAAAATAATATTTACTTAATAAGAGAAGTAGTATCTTCCAATAATCTAGTACTTTGTTTATCTAAATAGTATTATCACAATATTTTTTGCATGTATATACGTATGTATGTATATACAACATAGAACCAGGCGTATATGTGTATCGGTCTAAGTTTCCACATTTTATTAGTAGACAGATACAACGCAGAACTTCGTACGTACGTACATCAGTTCAGGTTGCCATACCACATGAGCACAGAGACGCAACTGTCAGTTCAAATCCAAGTGATAGCGATAGTAGAAGTATTAGCAGTAATGCAGAAGATTAGGGAGCGAAGATATGATTCGAAAAGTATAATTCAATTGAGATAAATTTGAAGGAGAAAGATAGAGAATTCAGAAGGTTAGATTTTGAGAGAACACAAAGAGTGGATGCACCTGCGCCATTGCAAACGATTCTGAGTCATGTCGTTCAAGGTCTCTAACCATTAGTGACTTTCGTCTCGCGGACCCCAACCACTCAGCCTACATCTACCAACATGACTTAGTCCTGCTTGTCAGTGACTTCATCGATTACTGCCATGTTTTGGTTTGGCCGCCTCTAGCCACACTTTATTAGTACAGAAAGATAAATAACGAATTCAGTAGAAGTTGCATTTACTTCAATGGTAATAAGATAGAATATAGAATGTGCTACTGGGAGAAAGGATTAACTCATGTAAAAGTCTAAAATAATTTTAAGCTTGCAATGTGAGGAAACACAAAGGGAGGAATGTATTTCTGCCACTGTGACTGACTCCGAACAATGTCACTCAGAGTTTCCTAGCCATTCGGTACTACAATCAACTGGACCCTAACCAAGTAGGTCTGTATTTATCAACACGGCTCAGACTAGTAGTCAATAATTTCGTGAACTGATGCTACGCTTTAGTTTGGCCGCCACTAGCTTACTTCCATCCTACTCTAGTATGTCTGTAATAAATGATAAATACGTTGAGCATAGTGATTAGCTTTGTTAATAACTCATTTCACTCTATTCATTGAGTTCTTAGTGTTCTCACCATATTCAAGACCTAGTTTCTACTATGAATGTTATGAACAGGTAGATGAATTCTTATTGAACAATTCAACATTAATTTATGCAGGTAATCATCTGTGAACTACGTGGATTACTTTACAATTTAATATCTAACTAGATGAGATACTAAACAAGATAAAATTACAGTTTATTTCGTTCTAGTCATCGGAAAAACTGCCAACAGTTTATTCAAACAACAGCTAAAAGAACATTTATATTGGATGTATAGAAATAGGAATAAAAGTAATTAATAAAATAATGTTGGTTAGTAAAAAGTAAGCAACAGATCGAAATTTTTCGAAGAATAATTTTAAGTTAAATTAAGTGATTATTAAATCGGGATGGTTATTTTTGGGGAAATTGGTTATTAAGTTGACTGAATACATCACAGATTGATGTTATCAGGGTACTATTGAAAACCAGGGCAGCACTGGACAGCTGTGTTCTTCCAGTGTTGAACTTCTCAGTAGTGCGCACCCCAGATTCCGCACGAGAGGCTTCAGGTTGGCAGCGAATGCCTAACCATCTGCATTATTGGGTTGGCATCTAGTGGTAGAATTTCCACCTCCATCAATTTGTGGTATATAGCGCTACTATCATCTACTATCATTGATGATAACTGTTTAATTGTTGATTTTAATAAATGTTAACCTTAAATGCGAGATTATGCAACTAACAAAATGTTAATTTATAGAATTAAAAGTTGTTTATATGGTTTTCAATGAACTGAAATTTTAATCACCCCTATCATATATACACTCAGTGTCATGAAATTGGATGTTTTAATTCATAACCCTATTATTTGCTTATAAATGATTATTGGGGGAAGGGGATTCAAAATCTCCAAAAATATGATAGTACTTATTCTCACTGTGGTGTAAAATTAATGGGTTAAGAAATTTTGTCATGTTTTAAAATTTATTGGCTAACGGAAAAAAACAGTTTGCGATAATTTATCTTATTGGTTTGACAGTTCATTGACGTGGTATAAAATGGAGATACCTCAAGCGGATGATCACTTCTCTAGAATTATGAGATTAAACTATACTGGTAACGAATCTCATACTGACGATAGCGTTGGTTTGATGTCAACGCGTAGTGTCGTAACGGAGCAAGAAAACTGGTTCTTGATTATGCTATTCTTAGTTGTATTTCCATTAGTAAATGCACTTAGGAATGCAGTCAATGAATTTGAAAAAGCGATATATTGTCACTTTATGATTTGTGATTCCTGTTTCTATCGAAATCAAAAGTCGTATATTAAGTCTCAGTACTGGAGAAGTGGCCAGGTAGCATCGGAATGCGATTCATCGTCATTCTCAAAGGAGTAAAAAGTTGCTTACCTTAATTAACAAATTCCTCGTAGGGTGTCATCAAAATGTGGATGCTCGTCATTCATATTCTCTAAGCAAGTAGATGGTTATTGGACTGTCGTACTCAGAAATCTGCGTTAGATCGATTATTCATTCATGGTTATTGGTGCTAGCAGAAAACGAATGAAATGTTATTTGTGTTCCTTCTCAGTAATTCATGCGTGAATATTGAGGATAACATAAATCGATTAAACCGATTGCTCACAATTTATCATGTTTACACTTACATATACTTTACCTACCTACCTGCCTACCACTTCAAAATGAATTCATTGAAGTATAATGTTACAATATGTAGTATTCATCGTATTTTCGTAACTAATGTTATTCAACGGTTTAATTTGCAGAATGAATGGTTACTATGCTATATAATTATCATGTAAACATCATTCATCAAATGTGAACACTACTGAATCACATCCTAAAACGTTTTTGAAAAGTGATGAGGAAAACTCAGTAATCTGTCAGTACAAATTATGATAAAATTCTAGTCAATTAGAATAACACTCAACTGAAGTGACAACCGTACACCTAATGATAAATATCACTTAGCGAAAAGTTATCACTACGCTAATAAATAACAATCAACTATGTACTATAAAGATTATTCATGCAACTGAACTTGATAATAAATTGTAGTTTTCGTTAGCGGAATGATGAATTATACATTTTTAAACGTGGCATGGAAACAAAGAGATATTTAATGTGAACTTTTGGTTAGCATAAAAACTAAGAATAAATATTTGTCGATATACATTAAGCAATCAATTCAGTGTATTGATGCACATAGTAGACATTATTATCCTTCAATTTATTTTGACAAGCTATTATTGAGACTGCCCATAGTTTTTGAAGTTACGGTGATTAGGGTTTTTTGTACATACTCCTATTTCATATTTATTCCCGTTAATAATAAATAACTAGGATGATCGAGTCTTGCAAATATGGAGGGGTCATTAACATGCACTAAGTTTTTATGTGGAAATACCTACGATAAGCAAATGATTCTAATGAATTGAGTGACTTCAATAGATTGTTAAACGTTTGCAAAGAATTTACCATTGAGGTTTTGTACGACAGCTTAATATAATCTACACTGCCAAGTTACTACTGGCACTTCTGTAATCATCATACTCATACTAGTAAAAAGTAAAATAAAATAATAATTATAATAGTGTACATGTGTTCGCCTTCATATTTATTAGTACGTTCACTACAATGACAAGGCAAACGAATATCTCCTAGTTTGTCATTTCAATTCTAGTTTAGTTTTTCTAGTTGCATGTTTAACCTGTTTGACTTATAGTATGGTTACCAACATTTTATATAACAGGTAATTAATTGTTAATTAACCTACTACAACAAAAAAGGAGAATAATGAATGTTTAAGACTACGATTGTCGATAATAAACATTGTAAATATTTTATTCATCATCTTTAGATGTACTGTAATTCAATTGAGTTCTCTGGAACTAACTTAATGTTTATCTCCACACATAAAAACATTACAACATGCGTCATGATTGAAGTGATCATATGGTTTTCTCATGACTTTCTCCTCAAACGAATAGACAATAAACTGAAACATTTAATTAATGTTCTATACATTTACACTTTGTCATCACATTTCAATGAATTGTTACTTAAGGAATCAAAAAAAGGTTGTTTTAAGTAATTTCCTGAATTCATGATCCAAATGTAAAACAAACAATCTTCGTATGTAAAAAGGGCATACAGAATACTGTCAAATAATTTAATCTGCTGCATAAGCCACGTCTTACGTTAACTTTTCTTAATTGGACAGTCTTTTCAATTATTATCTACATCTACGTAGATGCATGCAATCATAAGACTTTAATTTATCAAACTGTTGGAGTAGAAATAGACATCATACAACAATGTCATACTGAATGTTATGCTGGACGTACATTATTACTAGTGAGTGAATATTTACTACTTCTTAATTAATAGTTCCTCCCTTTTCAATAAATAAAAAGCTACTGTGAATATCTACTTTATTTGTTTATCATTTTACTTTTGCAGAAAATTAATTCGACTAATCACATGCAATCATAGAGATTAAAAATAAAATTAGCATAGTAGAAAACACTTAACTTATCTATACATCATTACCAAGGTTAATCTTGATAATTTCAAATAAATTGAGCATTGGATAGGTTGTTTATAAAATGAGTTATATATTGTGCTAATTCAATTCGGTTATTCATTTCTCTGAAGAAGCGACTTACACTAAGCCGCGAAACGTCAGAAATTTTGATTCCTACTCATTGGAATTTTACAAATATATAAAACTCATTTACTTAACTTATCTGTTAATCGAACTAGTATTAATAAGAGGATTATTGCTATCATTACTTCCTCTTCATTAACACTAAGTAACTCAGTTCGAATCCTCAACCTGTTCATATTAACTTGCGGAAACTAGAATGAATAATTAAACTTTATTATTCAACTACTAATCAGTGTAAATGATATAAACTAAATTTGTACTATTTCTAGGAAAATGGGATAAAGTTGACTACATTCAATATTCATTTACCGAATATTGAACGTTATACAAGTTTTTCTTAATTTGATTTTTTGTGAAATTCTATGACATTTTGCAACCAATCCAAAGTAGATAAGATCACTTTCATTTAACTAATCAGATTCCACCATTAGATTATTTTAGGGGACAAGAATCAAGAACGATGAAAATTCAATCGTTTTCAGTTTTCAGCCAATAACAATTTAATTATTATTTACGACATCAAATAAAAATTCAAACTACAGTATGTTTCAGCTAAACCCCAAAATACAGTTGTTCAGTAAATCAAGTGAAAGGTGTTGTAGCGATTTTCTGTAAGTTTAATTTGTAAAACTTTCATTGCATTGATTCAGTTCAATGTAAGTCATACTCTAGAGTAGATTCAATAATATATTATTTGTATTCATAAATTGTTGATGATTTATAATTACTGTATATATTAATTGATATAAAAATGGATATATTCATTTAAACGTTGTTCGCTGGTCACTTCTCAGTTTTTCTCCTAAATACAATCTTCCTACAAGTCTAGTCTTTTGGAATAACTGTGGGTTGCTAAGAAACAAGCTGTGGTATCCGACTAGAGTACAAGTATCAGAGATAACCATAGTGACTATAGATGGAATCATAGATATCATTCAGCTACTCTAGTTCTGTTAGCTGTATCGTATCGTGAACCAAATGAAAATCAATAAGAACCCACGTGTTTGTCCCATTCGAAGACATGAATGATCAGCAATGAAATCTTGAAGACAAGAGTAAATGTAACAAATGGAAATTATGATAAACCTTGATATGTTTATGCTAAATGATTCAGATAATTAAAAATAAGTTACATTAAGTGTATTTATCGTAATAATAATAGTTTTGCTTCACATTTTAATAAAATTCTTGATCTTAAGATGTATGTAAATGCTGAAAGTAATAGAGACATGATTTCATTACGTACAACAAATTGATATCATCTATGAGTGAACAAGTAATTAGAATGGATATATATTTTTTCATTTCATTTTGCATATTTGATTTTTCAAAATGTAACATTTATGATTGTTTTAACGTAGTAATATGTAAATCGTATCTGACTGACCTTGTTCTTGATCGTTCAACAAGACAATCGTCTGTATGAATATAATTATTAAGGCTGGGTGAGGGGAGTTTGGATAGTTATTAGCGGACCGGATCAAGTGAATAAGTGACGTTAAAATCTCAGTCATCCACTCCATATCTGAAATAGTGAAGGCCTAGATTTGGTTTCTCGGTTGTATGATAAGTTAACACTGCTAAGCAGTTTCATACTAGGACGAAGTATATATTCAGTGTTTTCTACTTTTTAATGATCACCAACTGAGATCAATTAAGGACAAATACAAACAATAAATGATAACATTAATTGTTGATTTATACAATGTATTATATAAATGGATGAGTTAGAGGACACTAATTGAAAAGAGTTCACTTCCTCTCATGATGCTTGATATTTATGCTTTATAAAATGCTGAATGAATCACACCACTCTAGATGTTTAATAAATGTTAACAATGTAGGTATATTATAATTACAAATTGTTGCTTATGAAATAAGTAGGAAGTGAACTTTCGTGAGAACCAGAGTTTAAGTAAAATCTAAGTCTCCTCCAAAAGCAACATTTAAACATGACCCCAAGAGCTGGGTTATGATCAACAATGTTTTGGATTCTAAAAACTGAGGGAACGTTTTGCTAGCTACTGCAATTCTTTTATTTGTAGCCATTTCCATACATGTTATGCCACCAAGACTTTTAAATCATGCTTATTTGTATTTACGTGTCACCAAACACAAATGTAAACACAATACAATTCGACAAAACTGTACTACGTTATTAGTAAAGCATCAACTTCATTTTATAAATAATAACTTTCATTACATAATACCAAGTTTCACCGATATTTGTCTCTTTCGCAACACAGTCATATCTTCATCAGATTACATAATTCAAAATCTATTACGACGATACATATCATGCATAGTTTTTATACATCTAGTCTTCTCATCATATTAACTTCATTCATCAAAAGATATTAAATAGATTGGGTTGAACGATGAAATTTTGGTCAAATTCTGACAGAAATTGTAACTGAATATTGTTCGCTATTCTGCAACAATAATTAATTAACAATAATCTGTAGATAATAAAATCGCAAATCATACCAATACTCATTCATTAATTAAAATAAATGAATGAATGTCATGTACTTCCAATAAATATACTTTACATCGTGATCAAGCGAACTTACATAGATATATTTGAGTTGCCTAACTTTCAATATCATTTTACCGACTGTGATTGATAGAAATGTTTACAAACAAGTCATCAATTAATCAACAAATAAGTGTTATTAATTCTGTGTTATTTTGTAATTGGGTGTCATGGAAACTGTTAAGTTGATGTCACGAATTTGTTTGAATTAGACAACCAATAATCACCAGGAAGTACTGGATGGTTGTTACATTCTAGTATGAGACTCTTTAGAAGTGCACATTCACTGCTTCATGAAGGATGAAACCTGGGACTCACTGGCTCAACAGCGAACTGTTTAACATTAAAATACTGATTCGGCTACAGACGATTGACCAGTGGAATTCAGCCGTGTCGGATGTTAGCCAGTTCCTTCCTAATGGCATTGAACAAGGTCGCACAAACATATCATGCATTGACTAAATTAGAAATATTAGCCATTTAGAGGAGACTCGGTGGTCTAATGGTAAAGTGCTCGTCAAGGAGCCAGAAGGTTCGAAGTTCGATCCCTGATGGGGTAGTGGACGCTTCCTGATAGAGCATCCCTAATCAGGGAAAACATCTGTCCAGTACTTCCTGGTGATAGATGATTATTCAGTTTGAAACAATCTGGGATATCAAGCTAAAATTCCATCATAGTTGATCCCTGACGCATATATATATATATATATATATATATATATATATATATCGATCCAAATGAGGTGTAATTCAACTGTCTTAAAGTTCATGCATAGACAAAAACGTGTTAACATTCCATTATTTACAGAATTCTGTTCTCTTTTGTACGACTACTATTACCACTACCAGTTACAAATAAAAATACACTATTGACTGTAAAAAACATATTTTAACCATTATTGAACTCCAATATTAAACATACAACTGACGGAATGTAATTCCATAGAAAACCTAAAATATTTTCTAATAATGAAGCAGAAATAATCATCAGAATTTATTAGTTCTCTTAGAGATTCTCTCTCACTGATTTTATTATTATTGTCATTATCACCATTAAACTTCTTTATTATGCTTATTTGTAATGTAGATTTAGTATAGAATAATTATGAAACCATTTGTGTACTTTTATTTACTTACGTTCTAAACAAATCTACCGCCCTATTTCTAATAGGATACTTTATTTATTTTAATAAATTAATGTATACTTTAAACAAAATTTAATAGTTTGGTTTGTTAATGAACATTTTTATTGTATTTTTAATGTTTGCAATTTAAGATTTTTATACAGATTAGGTAATAGTTTAGTATGTTGCAGTGAAAAGTACTCTGTTTCTAAGTAACTTTACTTATAATTAAGTTGTGTTTGATTCAGTTCAAATATTTCATAAATGCAATTTCGTTGTTTGTATTCATCACAAAATCATCTCATTTGCATTGCACTGAAAATCAAGTTGTACTAGATAGCTGTCTTGTTTAAGTGTCAGACTCCTTAATAGTGCTCACCTTTGATTACTCCGGATATTCGAAAATTCAGGTAACACCAAGATCGCTTACATAATTACCACATTAGTCCGGTGTTTAATAGTAGAATCTCGTTATCATACACTTTACGTTATAATGCAGTGATCAGCCAACGCTACAAATGTGATTATCTCTATTTTAATACACATGAGATAATTCTGTAACTATTAAAAGCAACAAAACCAAATACCAACCTCCACAAAACCATCTCCCTACAATGTTTTGTAAAAAATTAGTGATTTCATTCAAAATTAAGTAGTACTAAAGCGTTAACAAACTTTTGATAAGTCAAATGAATCGACTCTTTGTCAAGTTATTGATGTAGTGATTTTTGTATTACAGGAAATGATATAGACCAAAGTGTATTCATTGATTTAGTCTATGTAACGAATATCACATTATGATGAATGTATGAAACAATAAATATGTTATTTTTAATGGCTTGAATTTAAATGTGGTTTATACTACATTAACTTGTGTTCAGAGTCTTTTAATTTGTTGGTTCGTTGGTGTTTATTAAAATACATTCGGATAATTTTGGCTTCACTAGGTTCATACGGCCCAAGTAATTATGATGTACATCCAAGTATAATAAGAACCATCAATACATTTTATTATTGGAAAAATCTATCTAGTCAATGCTTTTATAATTAATACTACATAGAATACTGGTGAGCTACCTATGCTGCTCCGGGAGGGGTAACGGGCGTAAGTAAGTAAGTAAGCATAAAGAATAACACTGAAGTGAAGGTATTTTTAGCTGACGATCCTCAAATACTGTAAAATACCCTTCTTAGACTCCTTTAACAGTCATAACAAATATATGCTCAAACCTATCACAGCATGGCTATAATAAGACTATTCTCTTGGTATACATATTTGCCAGCAAAGGTGCTTAGTATACAACGCGGTGAAATTTGCATCAGAAGTTACTGAATTTGAATTTGTATATGAACAAAAATAGTGAAATTCGAGTGTATCCAGACAACAAATGAGAAATTGGGCGAAAGCGCATTCTTCACTATTTATCATCAGACTACATTTACCATTTAGATAACTTGGATTTTAATAAAATTGTTTCTGTTGACAAAAAAAAGTTAAGAATAGTCCGTTTTCAGATAGACAAATACAATTTCAAATACAAATTAACTGATTGTTCAAAATTGGGATGCAGGTACATCCAGCCGATGAGTCCCAAACAGGACGAAACGCGCGTCCTGGATTCCACTTGCCAGTCACAATCCAAATTAAATGATGATTGTTCATATTTTTTTAATGCTTATTAAAAGAACAATAATAAGAGAAAATTCCAATCAGGGGTAAACATTGTTTCCATGTTTAAAATTTGCTTTATGATACTCTTACTGATAGTGAGTATGACTTCGTCCACTTGGCTGTCTGGACTAAATAAAAGTTAACACTATATACTGCTTTAGTACATAAGATAGTTCTGGTCATGTTGTACCCTACAATTTCCATGATGATTATTTTGTGAATTAAATATTCATCGACAAATTACTGACTATATGAAGTAAATATCAGAAACTTATAACTCAATCATCAATCTTTGCTTTCAGCAGTTAGTATATTATAGAATGTACTATAAAAATCCAGACTGCTACTTAGTAAACTCAGACTGTGGCTAACAGTAGAACTTAGGAGGAGCTTTGAGTTTTATTTTCTTCTAGTAGGTTAGACTAGCCTGAATCTCATCATGGTATCCATTGGGCTACTGATCCCAGGTGGTCGCAAGCTTGTGCAATAGGTGTAAATTTATATGCAATTGTTTATGCTTTCCCAATGCTAGATCATTCTGCTTATGAAGTACAAGTGGTATTGAATACTAAAGAAAAATTAAACTGAAATGTCATGTTTGAGTTATTCATAAAGTGATGTTGATTATACTTTAGATAATCAGAATACAATGTGAGAAATTGGTTGATTTGTAAATGGGGATATAAGGTTACTACTGTAGTTTTGGATAAAATGCTATTAAATGTGTTGTTCTATCCCAAGGTACAATTAAAAACAGCCACGATTAACAATGAATAATTATGCCACTGTTTTCTTATTTTTAAAAATACAATTCTAATCTCAACTAAACTCTAACTTGATACTATTCTCACCTGTCAGTACACACCTTAAACTTAGCACCAATCTTAATCTCACATAGCAACTGTGAAATCTACTACTAACACAAAGTACTAATCCCTAGCTACTTTCACTTGATAGCGCTTAAATTTTGCCCTTTCATTCAGATTACAAATCACGCTCTCCAGCAAAGCCATCATTCTACCTACGTAACATCACTTTGAAACATGTTTTTGGAATTGTGGTATAGTTCTACTGATACTGGTACATTGCAGTTCTTAACAGTGAAAACAAAAAAATTAGTGACCTCAAAGAAACAGATAGATAATATATTCAAAAGTACATTTACTTAAAACAGATACATTGACAAGTAAATATTTAATTAGTAATGTTTAATTGTAAACTAATATATTAAAAAGATTATCAAAGTAATATGAAAGTAACATCATAATCTGTATATCCACTTCAATTAGTTATTAACAACATACAAAATTTTAATCTATTGACTATTCAGATGATGATCATCACTTCATAATAGAAGTACATATTTAAGCTGGAGAAAATTGAGTAAAACAACAAGTGATTATACGATATGGAAGATAATAAGAATGAATGTAAGCACTTAACTACATTTTCTGTGTATAATTCACTTGAACCATTGAATAGTGTAACATGAATGTAGGAGAAGTTGAATATCATTCAGTACATACTTACACATGATGAGGATATGATAATGTATCCACTAACCATATTATTTCTCTTTGTCTGTTTTAATTGAAGTTCGTATAGATTCTGTTTAGTACAATAGCTTCTGTAACAAACTGATTAGTGCAATAGATGAACATAGTATTAAAAGTGGCAAACACAACTGAAAACAATTACATTTGACGAAGGTAACTTCTATATGCAAGTGAAATAATCATGAGTATCTAGCGATTAAGTAACTTTTATTGTTTAAACATTCATAATAAAGTAAAGACATTTGTAATAACTAACAAATACATTTACGAATACAATTTAACTTTCATTCATCTTTAAAGTTGATGTTCGAAATTAAAGTACATCCATTCATCTCATTTTTTAAAACTCTTCTGACATTATTAGCTGACTAACATTTTTATCATACGGTCATCAGGCAAAAAGTGGAATCTTAATCATTCTCTAGATTGACGGATAGATGAGATTCGTAGTGTGGAATGCTGTTTCAGAGACGCTTCACAGACAATTGAGTGAACAAATTTGCAACAAGGATTCTGAGACTCTGTTTCGACAAAGTATATGCCAATTTATCCTTTTATTATTTGCACACATTCTATCAATGCTGCACGAATTTGTATTTATATCATTTACACTATGCGACCTAACACAAAAATGGTTTGAACTTGACTGATCTTTCACTCATGTTGAAACAAAGTATTTCAAATAAAAAGATGTGGACATTTCATATCACTTCCTTATTTATAATGTGAACGCATATTGTTCTATGCTATGAATCGGATATGAATTAAATGACGTGAAACTTATTAAACGTAGAACAATGAATTAAATGCCTAATTCATTCTACATTCACATGAATAAAAACTTCATGTTCGAAAAATGAAGAGATGAGAGTACAGATAAACTGAAACACAACTCATTGATTAGTAGCTAACTAAAGTAGATAAGATTACTGATAAGAAATTTTCATCACCGTCAATCTTAACAGATAAATGTTTATTCAGTGTATGTAGAGTCATTTAATTTTATGGTGTATTTAGAGGATATATTCTTGTCAGTTTAAAGTAATGAGTTTGCATCATCCCTGCAATTCCGAGAAAATCAATTTATCAAATCTCAGTTAAAATTCTGTGAAATAATACAGAAAGATTTACTAAAGCTTCCAATTTGTAAATTTTACTAACCATGTCAAAGTGAAGAACGGAGATCATGCAATTTTTAAATAAACTAATGATAGACAGTGGTACAGAAAATGAAGTAGTTATTTCTAATGTGTCTATTTATTCAGCAGAATAGGGTCTAGAAGCAGACACTACTATGAATACACATTCTGTTATTGCACTTTCACATCAACAAAGGACAGAAAATTTATTTATTGAGTCTATAAGACTTCAAGAGAATAGTAGCTCTTGAATCTGCATGAAACTCCAGTAAGCGTCGGTAAGCATAAAATAATTGCCTACCCTGAAACACCTTAGAATCCTGATTACCACTGGAATCCTCAAAGTTGAAAAGAAATATGGTGATGTTAGTCACTAATGGTTCATACTACGGCTTGAACCAAATTCAAATTTTACACTATCAACGGCAGTACTATCTGCAAATGAAAAATACGAAATTCGAAGAATGTGGTACTGTCTGTGAAAACTTTATACAATATCTGCATACAATTGATTTCATATGGAATGGACCCAGCAGCATTTCTTGAAGATAGTGATATGACGATCAATAACTAGACCGATGTCCATGTGGTCAGGAAATTCTATTTCACAATGTGTATGAAACACTATTTCAGTAAATTATTCCTGGTTTTCAGTGGCACCCAACCGACATGAATCTGTGACAATTACAACCAAATGAAGTTAATACCTAACTCTACAATATCACCTCAATCCCATTTCAATAATTAGCTCATTCGTAGAACTAAATTTTCATGGCGTTCCGAAAATTATCTTTAGCTAACTTCAGCTAATTGGATATCCAAAATCGTTAACGATAAGCTTATTTTAATATAAATGGGCATAAATAAGAATAATTACATTGGACAGATTTTATTTACATGATGAATAAACCTTTCAAGGTTTATTATTCCTTTTGTGTCTTTTAATTTAATTGGATAAGTGTGCACGAGTTATTCAGATAACTCTTTAGCATTCGTTTACGCTATTCAAAACATCGTCTCAAAACTTTTTCTGTCTACTCTACATTACTTCTGAATTGTATAAGTAACACCACTGATAGACAAATTGGTCTCTAGCATCACACCACAGTATATATTTGTACAATATTCATACAACTAGATAGATCTCACTTCAATGACATTGCGGGATGCATCTACTGTTGCTACGTGCACTTACGTAATCCAACACATTATCAACTAAATAATTTACTTTAGAGCACCGTTTAATTTTTCTAACAGATGATTCAATTCAAATTAAGTTTTTTCAACAGCCTTCCTAGCATAGAAATAAATACTTATCATGCCTCTATTCATAACAATCTTCATCTACGTTTGCAACTACAACGCTTGTCTTCCTTGGAATCTCCTTAATTCAGAGACAGGTTATCATCACCATTTGACTTAAATTTCGAATAACATTCTCTAGCAACAGCTTCTAGCAACGCCTTAGTTCTGAAATTCCTTCTCAAATTTCATTAGCCTTTCAGTATAGTTTAGTCCTACTAGGCCATTAGTAACTATATTCAAGACTTTCTTAAAGTCTTGGAGAGAAATAGTGACTGGTGTAGTTTAGACATGTTGAGGGTGAAGTAGTCATCACTAGTAGTATTAACTAATAATCGTGCCTTAGTATGAATTGGTAGAAGTGGGAATTCCTCCATCAGACAACGGTCAAGTAGTTCAATCGGTTAAACGTTTCTTAACCTAAATTCCCCATGTTCGATTTTCTGAAGGAATCGATAGTCCTCAGTCCTAAGGAGTCTCATACTGAAATAAAACAGCTATCTAGTGTTTCTCGATTTTCACTTGTACCTAATCAATATCAATCTGTGATGAATACAAACAGCTCAGTATAATGATTTATTTTGAGAAAATCACTTTAACTCAATTAACTTAGTATCATATGAATTAGATAACAACAAACAATGTATGCATAAACATGATGTTTTAATATGGAGTATATTATAAATAAGTTATTGAAAAAATGACACAATCAAAACAAAAAAAGTGCATTTAGTTAACATTGTTTGGTTTAAAGATAAATATCAAAATCATATGAAATTAACATTCATTATCCACTAGTGTAAATAAATTAGTCAAATAAAATACAACGTTTCATCAATTCAAATCACCAGATGGTCTATACGATTAGCTTCATTTTATTACTGAAACTCATATTTATTCTGTAGAAAAAAAAAAGATGTAACAGTTAGTGATTATGTAACATAAAAGATAAAATAGATCATTATCATTGTTCACAGAAAATGTTCTTCCACTAACTAATACATTCTCTGTGTATAATAAAAAAAATTCATTTGACACTGTTCAGTGATTTAACAAGTAACTTGTGTAATGAAACATTGTTTAATACAAATTAACATGATAATATATCATGTTGATAGTAAAGAATGCCTGGTAAATCTTTTTTAACTTTGATTGTTTTATATGAAATGAAATAAAGTGCCATTATACTGCTTATGTAACATATCAAATATGTTATAGAACATTGAATTCTACATGTAAAATGAAGAATACATTCCACACTAATTGATATTTTATGAATACATTATGTATACGATAACGTGTTTAGGAGTAATCAAGTGAAAGCAAAATGAATATTTTTCACTGGTTAATAATTAATAATGCTATGAAAATATTCTGTTGCAACTTACAAACGACCAGTACAAATGGTTCGGACGTAAAAATACGAGTATCTTCAGGGAAGGAATTTGGAACAGCGTATACTGTGTATTCTTTTCCAGAAGTCAAAAATGGAATTCTAATTTCATCACCCTTAGCCATTTGCATAATAGTTTTGTCACCAAACAAAACGAATAACACTTCTCTGTCATTGCAATAATCATAATGACGTAGATCCCATTTCAGTACAGTTTGGTTGTCAATAGGACTATCCTTTCTAATTTTTTCAATTTTCAGACCTTCTAAAATACAAAATTGATACACAGTTGAGTAATGAATTCACAACATAATAAATATTTATTAAAATGATTCTGATATCTTACCTAGAGATGTTTTGATGATTTCTGAGGCTAATACTTCATACGCACCTTCAGGAGTTTTCTTCACATAGACTGTGTAGTTCAACACTTGAGGTGTACACATTGGTATGTTACATAAGGTTACTTCATTGGAAGTAGACTCGATAAATTTGTCTTGAAAATTCGTTAACTCCAATTTATATTTGTACTCATAGCCTGAATTTTCATTGATGTCTGCCTTAACTGTGGCACAATCATACTTATATGTTTTTTTAATACGTGATAAAATCCCCTGCACTTCATTTGTCAAATTTTCAAAAATGAAAAACAGAGAGAATAAAAAATACAATAATGAAATGTAATAATGAGTGATACGATATTGGAAATTAAGTATTAAGCTGTTACTGTCAAGCAAATATCAGATTGCTTGTATTTAGACATATAATGGGAGCTAATCACAGTAGGCAATTACACAATTGATTTGTGTACAAGTTTATTCACTCTAAATGACAGCCAGTCATAAATAAAAACAGTTAGAAAGTTAACTAATGAAAATATCATTGTAATAATCAAATCCTTTTCATACACCATCACACCACTACCATCATTACTAATCACTTTTCACAATCATCCAACTCCATTCATGCATTCCGAGTATTGATACAGGTGAACATAGACTGGTCGATGTCAACTAAGCACAATCCATGTGTAAATATAAATCATATTCATAATCTAATCACTCTTATCAATTATTTCATTCATCCATTACATTACATTAATAACATATATACTGACTAGTTACTTCCATTTAAAAAATTGTAAACTGTTAATAATGTAAAAATGATGTTGTTTAAAACATTATCTATAATTTGACAAGAATAGAATTGTTTCAACTTAAACAAAACATGAAAATATTTTGATGCTGTTGATGAATATTTAACATTAAATTATTGACTTACCTATTATTGACTTAATTAATATAACTGTAATCATCAAATTAATATAAGTAAACATGATTCTATTTAGTTACAGAAACGGTTATAACACTTTCTCAATTATTATCTACTGATTATTTCTATCTGGTCTTATATATATATATATATATATATATATATATATATATATATGTCCATGTATATATGCGTAGGATTCTTTGATGGTGTGATATTTTCAATTTAATTGGTTTTAGACTAGACAATTTTCTTTGTAAATTTTTTTCTATATTTCTTTATTTCTTATTAATTTTATAACTTTTATTGTTAATATACCAACAGCATTCTGTGTATTGCCTCATATTATTGTTTTATTATTAAATTATCAGATGATATACAACGAGTGATAATAGATGACCCCTTATTAATTAAATAATGAATATAGAAAATTTCTTGTAAAATTCTATGTTTATTTATACTGATACAAGTAAGCATACATTTGTAAATCATTATTGAACTAGTCTTCTAAGTGAAATGTAGATTTTTTTTTCATTCTATTGTTTTTCTTCTTCTTCTTCTTCTTCTTCTTCTTATTATTATTATTATTATTATTATTATTATTATTCAAATGAATGCATCTACACGAAACAAACTAATAATCTAAATAAAGTTAGATCAATACCATATGTATAATTCATTGAATTCATTGTATTTCGTTGGATTCTTTTCTGCTGTTTTAACATGTAAAACGATTGTAAATGTGTAGAAGCCTTAATAATCTCCCGTTAATTTGTTATAGACTGAAGTTAGTCAGACCGTGTTGTTATATGTACACCCTGAGACGATTACCTTAATATATTGATAAATCACAAGTGTTGTTTAAGTTGGAAGATACAAGTTCATTCCTAATTACTTATACATTCCGTTGCACAAGTGTGGTTGTTTGAACTCATTAGTCCTAGTGATGAAATGCGGTGACGTTTGGCACAAAACGAACTAGGATTCGGATCTCGATCTGAACGTCAACATTTGGATGTAGATATATCAAGACAGCGAATCTTAATTAGGACGAAACACGCGCCCCGGATTCTACTTGCCATTCATAATCCAACTTAAATAACAACTTCTCTGTTGTGCATTTATATGTTGCTATGTTTGTTTAACGTGAAATTGGACATATCTGACTTTTGGTGGATTCTTTATTTTTCTGTCGTTTGTACATCCTGATCTGTTTCAAATACACCCTTGTGCAATTAGTCGTTATTGACTTATCTATATATATGTGATATATCTATTGCATATGCATATGAAGTCAGGAAGGTATACGAGAATTTAGATGCTCTCTGAATGTACAGCTAATGAACAGAACATCGATTGGTGTCATCACCTAAAAAAAAGTAATGGGCATGCATTATTTATCTAGTTATATTGATAAGACTGAAATAGAAATGAATTAAAGTAGGTTTTCAATAAAATGTTTCTAGATAAAAAGAAGTGGTAGTTCTCTAAACAATTTGGATTGGATTGATTACATAATATGAAGATATGTTTTATTAATTTAAATAGATAAGAGGCCAGATATGACTAATAAATCGATATGATATTAACTATTTACTTAGATAATATGACTTGCTCAAATAAGCGGATTAAACGAATTTACCAATAAATGTTTAATCTAAAAACAAATTAAGATGTGAATTGATTACACAATAAACAATAATAATAAGTAAGGCTATCAATGTTCGTAAATAAATGATTGAATAATAACAACACTCTCTATTCGTAACACTTGCCAAAGCGATTAAGGATTCATCGACGATTCCTTTTTAATATATCGATTATATTTTAGCCTTGGAGGTCACATTTTTCTACTAGAGCTTCAATATCTATTTAATAAAGTTAATCACTTATAAGATAACTTACTTTCCATCTCACTTAGATTTAAATGCAGTACTTATCACCTTAAATATCAACAAATTAAAGTGCATTCCCTCTTCCATTGTAGATCTTTTGTTTGATATGCTTCTAAATTTCTCTTTCGTGCGCACTTATAGTTTGTGTGGTCGAAGAGTGGTTTGAGGGAAACAAATCATCATCCTGTTAGTCATCTATACTTTTGATTGACACTGTCATGTGTTTTCAATTTAAAGGCTCAAATTAACTGAGTAAGCGAAGTTGTTCAATAAACAGATAAAATTCGAATGCCCAACCATTTATCCAGTTGCTGTTAAGGCTTAAGATAAATCTTACTAGTCATCAAATTACTGACTTAGGCTAGATATATTTCAGAATTCTTAGATTTCGTAGTGAACATTTTATCTATCAACCTATTAAACTAAAGTTAAATGATTAAAAGTGATATTTTTCAGTTGATTTGCGATATTCTACAACCATCATCAGTGAATAATGTCGAAATATGTTTCACTTTCTATATGATTCAATTAAAAAGCTGGATACCAAGTACACAGATACATTAAGATTAAATAAAATGACTGTAACATTTTAGAGTTTTAAACTTTAAATTCTGTATAGAGGCATAGGAAAGAAGTATTTTAAACTCATTCGAAAATACACTAATTCAATAGATTAAATGAAAGAACTTGTACTTAACTTTTAGTAAGTTTAATTTGTAGACTATCAATACATTAATTTAATTCAGTATGAGTTATTTTCAAAAGTATATTCTATAACACCTTAATTGTATTAATTAATTCAAGTGAAATGTTACACTCAATTTTTTCGTAGGATAATCATTCATATTCGAATCCCAGTGTGAACATCAACATTGCGATGCAGGTACATCCAGCCGATGAGTCCCAAATAAGACTAAACGCGCGTCCTGGATTCCACTTGCCAGTCACAATCTAACTTAAATATAATCTTTCATATTATTTCAGTTGATAAATTAATAATTACTATAAATTAATCGATATGAAAATGATTGTACTCAAGTAAAACTGTAGTAGTCACTTAGAAATACTAATTCTTGATGAAGTTTATTAACTATATGAATATAACGAATTTTTATTAGTAAACTACCTGAATTGAGATGGTTATTTTTATGGAGATTGGTAATTTTAATTGACTGAATACGTCATAGATTAATGATGGTAAGGTATCAGTTAATACTAGGGAGTACTGAACAGCTGTTTTTTTTGTGTTGTGGAACTCCTCAACAGTTCACATTCTAGATTCTGCCTCAGAGGCTTCCGGTTGTCAAACAATTAACCCGCTGTACCATTAGGATGGCATTCAATAATAGAATTCCAGCTATCATCAATTTGTGATATATTGCCTGACGATCATCCATTGTGATTGGCGATAACTATCTCACTTCCGATAAGTCTGATCTCCACAAGTCACAACTTCTCACTAGAGCTTTAGGAACATCCTGAATTTAGTCGCTTGTAAGCTGATTATTGTAAATGATTTGAGGTGGTTTGTGAATATTGGCATTAAGTTCTGTTGAATTCATCACAGACTGATGTTGACAGGGCTCCTTTAAAAACTAGGGAGCATCGGACAGATGTTTTGTTCTAGTGTAGCATTCTTCGACGGTGCACACCCTTGATATACATTTTTATCAGTATTTGTTAAAATGTAGAAACGACGACTCTGTAACCTTGACATTTGTTTGCCAATTTGTGCGTCGGTTAAATATATGTATTTGCCTTCCTAATTGTTTTTAATTGAGTGTCTGATGCCGTAATGAAGGCTTGGTACCTATTTCTTATTATATTGCATACAGTAATATATCCTGAATTCATCTGATACTGTTATTTTGAACATCAATGTCTGATAAAATTAACATAGTATGGATTCTGATCTGGACACCACATACACTGTTTATTGAATATGGCGAGTTCTTTGAAATATCATCTACTGATTAAAAGTTGAGTCTCTTATCAAATAAACTGAGTTGATATAAACATCGTTTTCTTTGGTTTATTTACGATAACTGTTATATATATCAAACTTAGTTTTGACTGTTTAAAGTCACGCATCTTGCATAAGTACTTCGTGATTGCTACAGAACAATTTATTGTACCCGGTATGAAGTACAATTATTAGGAATAACGTTCATTCTAACTGTATTGAGTATCAAGTGCATCAAAAATACAATCAGGCCAGCCTAGATCTATTAGTTGCATCAATCACGAACCTTACATACTATAAGAACCCATATGTTTCCCATAAGAATATATCACAATTTAAACATTTACTGAAATATCCTTGCATCTCTTTTTCTTTTTCAGCAGTCCTACATCTGTTCTCAATCGGTAATGAAAGATTTCTTACAAAAATTATTTTTTTTATATTTACTAGCTACTTTCATTTAAGCATAACTACTAGATATGAAATTCAAACACAAATAAACACCATCGACTTTTAAAAAATAAATAATTTCTCTATCTCATTATCATGAGATTATCGTAAGATTCTAAACTAGTTATTTATTGTCTCTAACCATCTTTTAGTGGCATGACTTAACCTTCTTAATAAACAAAATACCATTTATGTGTATACCTACGTATTTTAATTATAAAGCTTTATCGACCCGTGCTACTATGAAAAAGCTGTGAATATTGCTAGCTAGTTGTCAGATAGCTAATGAAAACCAGCGATCACTGGGTGGTTGTTTTCTATGAATATAATATCATTAATCAGAGTTCAAACTTATGACACTAAGAACTGTTAAGCACCTACTAATAGCTAACTACGATGAATAGCTTCTTGTAGAAATAGAGAAAAGCCAAGATCATTCAATCGTGAGACAAATATAATCGTTTGAATAGATGGTAAAATTGAAAAAGTAAACGGCACTTACATTCTTTTTGTATTACCTAATAGCCCTTGACTTCAAATTATAACAATGCCATAGATGGGCAAAGTTAAGAAGGTAACTATCCATGAATACATGGTTTCCACAAGTTTTCTAGCATGAATTACTCCGATATGTAAACTTAGACAAACCTTACGACTCTATTCACTCAAACTAACACAGACCAATATATTTTTATCAAAAAGGAATCCATAAACACAGTATACTTATCACTAAGATCATTGAATTAGTGATGAAGACAAACAATTGAGTTTTAGTGCAATCGACGTTTAATTTCAATATAGAATATAAGAATCTGAAATGTTTAGTATGCAATATTTGCTTGAATTTAGTTGTTAGAAAATTAACATTATGAAATGCTAAGTGGCTTTAATCAATTGGCAGAAAGCAGATGATCACTGAACACTTCATAATTACACATATTTTTGGTCTTTAATTTAATTCCAGGTTAAATATAACTAATAATGGTGAGATAGTATAATGAAGATAAAGGAATTAATTAAAGACTAGTTCTACTTTCAACCCTAAATGCTCCTGGATACCTTAAGTAATTTTCACTAATGTTTATTTTAACTTTTGATTTGTCTGCTCAATAAACAATTGGACCCTCATAGAATAAATTTGTGTGATTAAAATCTTGTTGATATTTTTTTTTAATGAGGTGAACCTCATCACTAACAGTCGTTTTAGACTTCGTATTGATCAAGTCTGTACGTTTTTGCTACAATTGCACAATTACGTTGCATAGGAGAAATGGTACAGCAAAGGACAACTGTTTGTAAGCGCAACCATCCAATTAATCAGAGTCAAGATATATCAAGTCACTAGCTTCACATATAATCCGTAGATGACTTTGTGATAATATAGAAGGAAAGGTATCGGTTTTGTTCATACTCCAAATAACCAACACAACATCGTTAATTCAGTTAATTAGTAGGGTATTATTCATTAGGTTTATGGTAGATATGAGAAACATTTTAAAGTTACAAGTAAGTGCAGATACATATCACAGTACTACAACCCACATTGCCTTCTACTTTGTCAATAAATAAGTAAATGTATATGCCAACTCTCAATTTATCATCTAATACATTAAGATGACGTCATGATTTATTAACTAATATGATCGATAGTGAGAATATAAATAATAAGTTTTATTTTGAAACAGCAAATATGCTTTTTGGTCAATGCAAGTTACAGACAAGATCAAAATGACACAAGTATTATCATGAGCATTAATTATGGTGCAGAACTAGTGTGAAAAGCAATTCAGAATATACGTGGAAATTTTAAAACAACTGAAGTACTAATGCACTATTGATCCAGAAATCACGTCAAGTTTTTTGAATCCTGTGTTATGATTCTGAGAAACGGTTAGTGTAAAAAAATTGGTGTTGCAAGAGGTTTAAGTAAGTATTAATGCTTTTCCTGTTTTCTTACATTGTCGACAAGTCTAGTGTATGCAGCTTTAAAAAATGTGGAAGGGTGTAGACTACAGAATGACACCTGATTCCGCATGATCGGGATCCGTCTCTAAAAATACTTAATGTACATATCTGTCTTGTTGTTTACAATAACTTACAATATATTCTTGCTTCCGGATTACCCCATGCTCCTCCATACAAGTGTGTTTCTGACATAACTGTTGTGTTTTAGAAGAGTGTGTTCAGCCTTTTAGGTACAAAATATTAATGATGGGGATGGCATCCAAGACAGAACACGCTGAAGCTATGACGGAACTTGAGTCATTACACGGAAGCTGCTGCCACCGATCGTCCCTAATCTTGTTGCGGAACTGCCGGTTAACAATTTTTCAGTTTTAGCAATTGGAAGTGATTTTGATGTTTAAAAGCAACGAAAGCAGACGTTTCTTAATAGATGTCCAACGAAAGAATACTTCGATCAGATTATCACGGCTCTAAATGATGACATGGAGTGGCTAGCTATGGCTGCAAGTTTCTCCGAATCCGATTAGACTACTAAGAACTGAACTATATTGAACGAATGCTTTGGTAGTTGCCAGGACGCTTCGTACATCAGGGTAAATTCCTCGACAGAAAGCAACTTCGGAAGGAGTCAGAAACTAAATATTTGCATGACTTATGTCATCTCGCACTACGTATACTGCCTTTGATGTCTACCGTCTTGTGATAAGAACTGGTTTGAGCCTGTTTTACTTAGAGCCTGTAAGTTAGAGAATTACAACTATAGTTTAATAGATTTCTATTCCAAATCCCATCATAGGTTCTTGAAATGGCCAAACCACTCAAAGATGCTGGGACGGTGATGGGTGAGACAACGGTAAGTCCAAAACCATTTGCGTCATGTGATCACCAGAGACAATCATCCAGAAGTAGAAGCAGCTCATTCTGTGCCGAGCAGCTAGGTGGGCGAGAACATTTCGTTTTTATCTTTGACAGTAATTGTTTTGCACAGTTCACCATCATCGGTCTTGTTGAGAGAAGGAGAACAATGATGTTAATCGATAATGAAACGTCTACATCGGTAGTGCGCATGTTGTCCGTGACCAATAATGGGTGCTTTATGAACCTACCTTACAGGGTCATCATTTTGTGACAACAGATAATAATGTCACCCCAATCAAAATTCTTAGTTAGTCCCGCCATATGGTTTGGTGAACTCATATGTAAACAGCAGTTTTTAGTACACGCTTGTATCACTTGGGAGGTCATTTTTCAACATCAATATCGAGCTACTGTAGATTTCTTGATGTCTTGTGTAACGGTGTGCAGGACATGGAGTGCCTATATCAACCGCTACTAGTTCAAAGAACAGTGAGGTTGTAAATGCTTCGAATCAATCATCTGAGATAGATAAAATTTCTAGCCAGGCTTTGAACGGTGTGCTGTTAGTACTGATGGAAATTAGAAAAGTTTTCAAAGATGATCGGCTTGAGCGAACTAGAGCTGCTTAGCGCATAATTGATGGTGGACATATATGCAGGGGCAGTAATGCGTGTGTGTAAGAAGGGGATTGCTAGTTTCATCATCACCATGCAGTACGGTTATAATCTTTGAAATTCTAGGGGCCCAATAAATCAGTACCTGTGCTTTGAGAATGCCTTGTAAATCATAGAAGACTTAGTGATGTTTTGACTCCGAAGGTCCAATAGCTAATCGTTAATATTTTTGGACAGAGTTAACAGTACAGATATTCGGTGCAGTTATTTCAGTGTTTGCCTCAGTATATAGTAAAATACGTGAATCAACTGTACATATCATAACTTAAGAGAAATAATGTTCATATGTGGTTACCATAATTGTGTCCATATATACGGTTTAACATAAGAGCAAAAGTTGAGAACAAACATTTTTGACTACATTATGGAAGTACATTGTCTTATATCGTGGACGACGACACCACGAAGGTCCTGTGGAAATTCATTTATATTTAATCATGTACTTACTAATAAGATAATATCCTATAATTTTACGTATAAAAATTATTTGGGTAAAATCAACCTATACCTTTTCTGTGGTATTCTTGATTAAGAAAATGAATGGGTGCTGCCATATTGTTGTATATATGTATGAAGTAAGTTAAATCACTGTTTGTGTGAATTTTCTTAAGAAGAAGCCCCTTCAGTTATCTAGTTATGGCAATTGTATAAATACGTTTTCCAAGAATTTTAAGGTTTCTGATTAACTAATACCTAAATCACATACAGTAAGGAGGATTCAAGCATTCATTTTTATGCGATAAATCATTGGCTTAAGATGGTGGCTATCAAAGTGCAAGACACTACATTCGCTGTAATTAAATTGTAGTCACTTATTTTGACTCCAAATGACAGTCTATCAATGTTCCACTGAACTAAATAACGGATTCAGATCCTAGACTTTGAAGGCGATTACTTCGATTTGCAGCAAGATCATAAATAGTGTGTAATTTAAGTTACAGCCGGACAAAGTTGGAATTTAGTTATCATTTTTATATTATCTAGTAAGGTGAATTTGTTCTGCAGAATAAATCATAGGATAAATGATTGCGAACCATTAAAATTGCTGCTACTCGGAGCCCGAAAGTAAACTATCACATCAAAAGTAAGAGTGAACTTAAAATGTTCTAAAGAAGGTAATCAAACCAAGAGATTTGATTAAGAATAGTAAATAATCCAAAATTATTTAAGGAAAGCAGGTCAGAAAAAGAATCCTCATAATGTTAATACGTAATGCATTTACCGTAGAAATAATGATATTCTTCGTCTAAAACATCAGGTATGAAACAATACATTTTATTAGTATTATTCAAACATCCATGTGATAGGCCTTATTTTATAATAACTATGCCGTTTGTGCTTCTAACGGACAACGAGGGACTTATTTGACTTACGAAAACAACATTCTTGGTAAGTGATACAAGTGATGATAGGTAACCACGTTTGTAAAACCAGTGTTTTCAGGATTAAATTATTATTACTATTATTATTATTAAACTTTATCATCTTTTGTCTTTTTGCTAGAAATGTTAAGTAGAATGAAAGTAGTTACGTCACTGTTAATCGCACTCCAGTACAACTGATCACCTGTAATATTTGGCTCAATTTAGTTCCATTCGTTGCAGCAACCATAAGAGATGCTACTGGCTGTTTTGTTTGACAGACCCAGGAATATAGTGACCTAGTGATAATTCAGTTTTATGGGACTTTGCTGTTGACATTTGTGACTTTTGTACAGTTATGTATACCTTTCGACAATTGGGTTATTTTCACTGTTAGAATGGTTGAGTAGATAAGCAAGTTATAACTGTCCTAAATAATTAAGCTAATTATAACATACTACTCAAATTCGAGAGATATGATCAAAAAACACTAGTCAAATCAATTTCAACTAGCTTTTAAAAATAATGTCCTACCAACAGGATGTGCGTGTTGAGAAGCGAACCATTTATCGCATTTATTGAAAGCGTAAAACTATTTGCCCCTGCATGAAAGCATGTCACAAATCGGTAAATCATGACTGATTGGTAGATTTCGACATGGAATTACTGTCAGTAGATAAACCAACGTTGATAAACTATCAGCAACTCTACAACAAATAATTTTGTTTCAAAAAACTGAAAAGTTGCGAAATCATAGTGCAATAAGTATTTTTGGTTGTGAACACTATATTTTCAAAAAATGCCCTATGTTTAAAGCCTGGCAAGGTTTAGGTAAAGACTTGTTTGGAAGAAAAATAACAGTATATAGTTTCAGTTGATACCAATTTCAATTTTAACGACAACAAACCCTCATTTAGTCGTTGACTTGAAAACAATACCGTGAAATTCTTAGCCGATACAATTTAAGGGACCAATAATTAACAATAAATTAAAATTCATAAAGCATGTTACTATTAATGGTCATGGGAACAAATATCTTCAACTGAAGTAACTGACGAAAGAAAACTTTACAGTACCATCTCAACCTGCCAATAGTGCATCACAACACACTCTTAGATAAAAGGGCACTGATCATTGTAAATATTGTGACTTTTCACACTGGCGGCCTTAGACATCCCCATCATTTTGTGAAAACCTGGAATACAATGAGGAATCTTAATCTACAAAGTTAGTTCATACGGCCCTCTTTAAGGGCCGTAGATAAATGGCCTCATTAAGACGGGTTTGAAGTCCATCGTGTATACGTGAAAATCCCTTCATTTCGCTATATATGGAATTTCCCTTAAGTTGTACTTCGTGTTGCTTTATTGTTCTCTATTTCTGTAACAGAAATTATTTAGTTTGTAATCAGGCTTTGATGTGTTTTAATAGGTATATGTTGTTCTTCATTGATATATTAGGTTTTGTTTCACTGGATTTCAATGTCGTGCTGTAAGCCAAATTGGCTTGTTGTTTTCTCCTTATAAGAGAGCGGTTAACCTAACTGGTTGGTTTCAAACAGAATCTAGTTCTTTCACTTGTAAAAAACATAGTGCTTCTTGGACAAGTAACTAATTCTACGTCTTTAACCACCCATTTGTTGTATTAAAGAATAATTTCAAAAATTGTTTGAATCGACTTAGCTGTAAAAATAAAGAGAAAGTGTAAGGTTTGGATATTAAGTTTTTGTTTATTAATGAACATAGTGCCACATTTGTACCAACGAATTGTGTTGTTGGTTATCCTAAAGTAAATCTATGCGTAACTCAAGAATTTGTCATCCATGTACAAAAATGATGTTGATTTTCAAACGTCAACGGGGCTTTGTTTTATACAGCAGTTGCTGTTCACTGTATTCTTTTATGAAATCGCGTTTTAACGAATATACTAGTTAGCACAGGCTGATTAAAATTTAGTTCGATTTTTTTTGTTCAATCTGCTTGCCTTGCCCTAGGAACCAGTTTACCCTCTTACCTCATACACAATATAATCCCAATTTCACAACAGTGAAACTAGATAGACTAAACGGAGACCTTGAAAACATGATGTAATGAGAATGATAATTCAAATTGTCACGTATGTTGTTTGAAAGTAGACCTATATTACTAAAACAGCAACAATGCAGTATCACCTGATCAACAAAGTTCAATCCCGCACCATAATATGTGTATATCTCACTGAATGGTACAAAAGCGGACACAGTTGACCACGAAAAAATCAATGTGAACATATATCCAGAGAACCTACCTATTTAAGTTTTCGATATCATTCACAAGCCAACATTTCACACACAAGTCTTTATTCAAGGGAACCTCGAACAGCTAGAATGACAATCAAATGCCTATATAAATGTATTGTGTGGTCTTTGAAATAAATATTTTGAGCTCTGATACCTGCCTACTAAAAGTAATCAGGAGATTTCGGTTCTCACTGGAACTTGCTTTAAGTATAGCATTGTTTAGGAAAAACACCGATAAAAGAAAAAAGGGTGTGATGAAAATATTTATCAGTGACTGGGAGGAATCTTTCACGCTCAATCACCTAACGCTCAAACATCTCTCAGATTCCTACCAACTTTTAGAGGAATGCGCCACAGCTCAAAAAGTTAGGAATTGCTCCAGCTATTCCCATGTTTACTGGATATGATACTCGATCAATTGCTTACTGCTAGGGATAAAAAAGTACCATTTCTTAACTTCAAATAAGCTACTTTTCTAGGATTGAAGTATTCCAAAATACTTGTTATCATGTCACGATCGGCTCGATTATATTTCGTGATTTACTAACACTCAGCAATGATATAGCGTATCTATAGTAACAATTTGCTTAGTTGAGTTTCCTTGCATCGTCACTCACAGAACCATTAGTACACTTAAGTATTCTCAGAAATCAAGCCTGAACAGCATAAATTCTTACGTTTTACAATTTGGTGGTAATGGTATCCACATACTTCAGTGACCATGTTGATGTGTAAATATGGCTCACTATATGTAACATTTGTTTGTTCAGTGGTTAATGGAGAGTGGTAAATATTATTTATGGTGAGGTTTTTAATTTAAGCCAAAAGGTTCGTGATATTCACTATTTTATTTCACGTTTCGAACTGCGCAACATTCTATGTGTTTTCGTAACACGTGTTTAGCCAGCAGAATATGGCACTGAATAAATTACCCGAATATTTGCATCATAGGTATTCATCATAGTCATTAACTTTGTTTGCATTCACGAGCATGACTAACTAAAGACTCTCAGCTACTTATCGTCACCAGATCACGATGCGATATGGCGTGGCAAGCTATTCCTCCTATTGACAGATTATGCTATTGTTCCAAGTTATTTCACGTTCGTATTCACGATCATATGTATCTTTCCTTCCCCTACCCACTACTGTTTTGCACATTCCCATTACGTATGAATTTAACCGTTAGAGCTATTCTGTTACGACACTGCGTAAAAATTAATCGTATTTAGGGAATTCCGTAGGATTCGGAAATGGGACAAACTGATGTTCATGTGTTCTATGTGCATGAGGAAATATTTGTAAATGTTTAACCGCATATTTACGTAGGTATG
Source organism: Schistosoma japonicum (assembly GCA_025215515.1). NCBI lineage: Eukaryota > Metazoa > Platyhelminthes > Trematoda > Strigeidida > Schistosomatidae > Schistosoma > Schistosoma japonicum. Next base: position 73,355,774 of record CM046069.1, read on the forward strand.
TGCCAAACTCAGTTCATGAATCAACTAAAGCATTTGGTTGAACAAGTATCTTTGAATAACTAGGGCTTTTAATCAAAATTAATAATAATACATAGAAAATGATATGATAAACATAACACCGGTTATTTAATTTGATTATCTGTCAAAGTCAGTTACTTATGCCACACTTATGGTAATACACCTTCGATTTATTTACTTCTTTTGTAAATGCAACATGACAAAAAGCGTAATTCAATTGTTTTCGACTCGTTACATATGTTTTACCTTGAAATTTTGACACAACCCTATTTCGAAAATTTGAAGGATGTGCTGCAAGTCGCGAAAATTCCCTTTTGGAAAATGGGAATTTAACGATTAGAAATTAGAGAATCCAATCAGGAATAAAATTAATTAAATATTCCTATATGAAATTCAATAAACGTTACAATAATATTTTACTTGAATTAACTTATAGTGACATGAAGACTATATGATGTCATTAGGTCAATCTAACAGACTTATTTTTTTCCGTTGCGTTATTCTGGCAAATGGAATTTTGATAAAGCCGACTGAATACTGTTGATGTAAAGTTTGCAGAAAAGTACTATATGACTTTTATTAGATTAAGCATTAAATTGACTGTTCAGAATAGAAACTGTTAATGCTTATTAATACTGGATTGCCATAGTACTATGCTCAGTAATAATATAATTTCAAATTATCTACAAATCAATGTATATTCAATTGACTTCTATACATCCTGTTATGCCGGACAGCAAAAAAGTGTAACAAGCTTTCAGAAATGCGTTTTAAGAATACTATTTCATTTATTCTAACTGTGTGTAATGTAAACATTTTGTTTCTATTATTGTTACGTTTCTCTTACCCTATCCTCCCGTTTAGCATAATTACTGTTATTAAATTGTCTGTTATTAAAGACTATAGTTAATTAGTTGTGTACAAGTTGTCCCTATTCACTACCACCATTTCCTTTGTTCTGTATTCATGTTAATTTCCTAATTGGTTTGCTGTGCGGTCTGATTTTATGTATATATAGGGGAATGCTTGAAATTTAATAGGATTCTGTCTAATTGACTTATTGGCTAGTATTCTTCCTATTCTGGCTTGGGACTATGTGGGCATAGGGCAGACGCATAATTACCGACTAGGCACTAGTGATTGGCACTCGGCTAACCAACCACCATATTTCTCGCATCATAACACATCCATCAACAATCGGATTAGTGTATAATCTAGAAGTCAGTAACGATGGATTTACGAGAGTTATATTTAAACACAGTGTAAATTTAACAATCACCGGATTGAGACAAGCACGAAATCAAAACCAACAGTGAAGTAATTTAATGCCAATTTTATGTTTAGCGATGCGACACTAAACCACAAAAATGGATTGAGCTTTGTAACATAAAATTTTTATTTCTAACAAGCGTAAAATGACTTCATAAACAGATCTACAGATAACTAATCTGTAAAATAAGCATGCAAACATTGACATTAATTTAGCAGTGAATAGCATTTTCAAACCCGCAACACAAGAAACTTCAGTGGAACTGCTCAACTAAGCAGTGAACAAAGTGATAAACGGCAGCTATCATGGATTATAACCGTCAAATAATTGACCTACATTCTACAGATATCATAAGTCTCCTGTTCGTTAATATGATTTGAGGCATCCCTCGAAGGTTGATGAGTATTATCTTATCACTATCATAAACGGAATTAAAAAGTGTGGTTTTAAACTCTTCCTCGAAGAAAACAAATCTACTTTAATACCCCATGGCATGAAATTTGATTTGTGCATAAAATATGGGCTATGTTCTTCACCATACTGCTATTACGACTCTCCATGGTAAGTCGAGATTCATATTGCTCTATCTCAGTTGCTAAGCTAAGAATTACATTCAAGGTGCTATACTGGTTACTGAAGCTTACTATTTCTATTAAGGTTACTCTTGAAAGATAACATGCGAATAGCCACTGTTAAAATATATGTTCAGTCGCTTCACAGAAAATTTAAATAAAAGTTTAAATTTTAACGCCCAAACTATTATAAATAACTCTTACTGTCCCATTTTTCTCGTACATTTATACTTTTTCACTGGTTTTATTTACCTTTTGACGTATTAAACTTTTTACATCCAAGTTAATAGGAACCAAAGTTACATACAGGGTTCATAAGTTTAGTACTTGTAGCAAATTAAGCATTTCTACCTCACTAATGGATTCGATTGCAGTTCACATATAAGGATTGCAACCAGGACACAGGACAGTGGAATAGGTATCAATATTCCTACTAGAACCTCAATCATCACTGTCAGTCCCAGAGAACAAAATAAAAAGTACCTCGTACTGCACCTGTTAAAGAAGTTGAATATTGGTACCACTGAATGTTGTTTGGTTGTATCGAGTTCCATTGTTATCAGTTATTGTTTCCGAAACGACTGACCGAACGTTTCTGTTACTGTTGGACTTAATATTATTCGGAAGTACACCTCTAATTACTTTGGATATTATATGCACTGTTCTATACTGTTGTTATTGTTATCGCTATCGCTATTGCTGTTATTGTATTTGGTGTAATTGTGAGTTCTTACGACAAGAAATTGAAGCAATTAAACGTTTTCTGATGAATTGTTGTTATTCCTGTGGGTTGTGTGGATGATAATCAATGTCAATGCTCGATTAGTTAGAAGCACTTGGTTGGTGGAAGAAACACAATAGTATTCTGAACTCCAGTAACCGCTCCGTCGTATCCATTCAGTCGGCTAATTTAACAGCATTTATCATCCAGCCTAAAAAAAAGTATTATGGGTGTAACACAGTTAACATTTAAAAGAAGAAATTACAGTCGATAAATGGGTCAATGTAATATGTTCACAAACATAATTGAGAAGTAACACCACACTTAATAGACCTGCCCCTATTTAGAGTGCTGTTTGGCCTAAATGAGGGACCCGTTATAGTTTCGCCTAATTTATGAAAAAACAAACCGCCTTAAAAAATTAGCAAGCTAAGCTAAACATATTAAATCATGCTGTGAGTCTGAGGCTGCGAGAAAATAGCAAGCACGTGTTGGTCCATGATGTTTTGGGAATACTCGATAGTTGCCTAGACGAGCACTTCCTATGCGACATGCAACTGTAAGGTTGTTACTGCACCAGCTGAAACGGATGGATATTTCAGTAGTTAATGTCACTGGGTTAATTAGTCTTGCACACCTCAAGACAATAACCTCACCTACACTGATGGCTAGAAAATTATGATGTTGTGAGGAGCTGATTGATGCTTCCATGGAGCAACACTTAAATAAAAGTAGGTTAATTGAACATATCCGTTATTAAAAATGCAGATTCGCGTTACCACAACAAAAAAAAGCCACAGTTACTACATACTCAAGTATCTCTGTGATTTTGGAACATCAACCTCATGTGGTGAGTACTGATTACTCTGTGTTGCAAGAAAAATCACCTTACGTCCCACTTTTCCAAAAACCCTCTACGTTGTCTAGTTTTCCTGGAACTACCCATCCACTCTATGTGAACCCGCTTCTCAAGCCAGTACGTCATATATTGAACCAGTAACTTGAAAACAAGGTTCTTGATCAAATGGTTAAGTACTAGTACGATTATATCAGGAGACCGAAGTTAGGATGAGGTAATTCGATTGCCAATTTACCAGTATGGAACAAAGATTCGTCGCTCTTATTGTGACATAGTTCTTTCTTGATGTTATAGATGACGAAGAGAATGTTCATGGCATGGTGTTGTTCAGAGAGCATGAAGAAGGGGGGTTGGATTGACAACATATATGAACAATGTACTCAAAATTACACTCATTGTCAATATTGCGATGAAAGAATAGGCCGAATTCAGATGGCATTGCTTCATTAATATTGATAACAGATATACGATGGGAGGAGCTCAGTTCACTCACGAGTGATCACAGGTAAAATGCCAGACTCTATCAGATATTTTCAGCGCTTCTAAACATTAGCATCGATAGAGAATTATTTACTGGAGATTTTATTGTCTTATTTCGCAGTATCGTGAACGATGGGGTATATCAAAAGGGACATTTCATCAAGTATTTTGTGATTATAATCAAATAAGCTGGTCTAGCTAATCGAGTAAAGGTGATGATAGTATGTGGCAAACAAAATACTCCTTTGAAAAGCTGTCCACAAATGAACATCAGCAAATCGTTATGGGTCTTATCTTCGAAGCCACATTAAATTGTGACCACCGTGTGGCGAACAAACCAGCAAAGACGGACACATGGATGAGGCATAAAAGTGAATCTCACTGAAGGCCAATAGGAGACTTTGACGTAGGTGGAAAACCGATCATAACTCATATCAGCACCTAGCTAACAGATGTAGTATATGGGGATAAAGCAACAAAAAATATTTGAGAGAGCTCAAAACAGTTATTCCTATTTATGGCCTGGCGGCATGTCACCCTAACTGATACATGATCATGGAGTGCTACCCTCACCAACACTGAGGCATGTGAGGTGTTTAACAGCCGCACTGATAGGCAGCATAACCACTCACTAACCTTGGCATAGCAACCACAACCTTCAACATCGAAAATTAGAACGAAATGTTCCTGAATCACACCTTAGGCAGTCATGGGACTGCGCCAATGCTCCGAATATGATTTAAGGCTCTATAAAATACTGTTGATGATCATATGATATGATATGGTGGATCAGGTGAAAAAAAAAGTGGATTCAGGCGTTGGTAACTAAAGTCTGTCACTCAACTATCAGATAATTATCGTTCAACAATATTGTTTGTGATATCTTCGAACAGTACCGTATCCCGTCAACGTGTGAAACAATTTACATATGTTACAAGATAAAAAACCTCACTTGATCTAGTAGAGAGCCTGAAGTGCACCCGGGTATATGACCAAGTTATGCCTGTCGTACAACCAAAGCCACTTCTATCGATTGAAGCCACTCTTACGAATGAGAAGAAATCAGAAGGCACTGAATGATGAAAGAGAAATTATATTTGATCGCAAACAGAGTTTCAATGGGATAGCAACGTCTAGGCTGGCAAACTAGAGAGAGATGCTACCCACGGTGGTTCTAGTCGTGATCTGGTGGTGATGTGTGACCGCGCGCCTCCAACTAGTAGTGTCCGCCCATACAAACATGGTCAGCATCAATGTCAAGAGTCTATGCAACTATTTATTTTTGGGGATCATTTACTGCTACAATCCTAACAGATAAAGATAGTCTTCGTCATGTCGCGTACTTAGAATTCTATGGGAGTCATTTGTTAATTTTGATTATCTTAGTTTGTTAGCATGTCAAAATTAATCGTATGTGTTCTCTGACGTCTTTGTTCATTTTGAACCTACAGAATCTTCCACGTAATCAGTGTGATGGCAACACAATTTTCAGGATAAGTTGTGAAGTGGGCTGAAAACGATAAGTCAATATCCAGGCTTAGTTGGAATTGTTGTACAAAGCCAAGAATTTTCACCTGTTCTAAATATTTCCTTCGGTAGCATAAGCGTTTAAAAAGTAAGGTATTGCGTACCGGTTTATTTCATGTATAAACGACCTTACGACGACCGGGAACTAAAGCCGTAAGTTTGTAAAGCTGTAATCTCAAAAAACTGGTCTATGTTTAAATAATTAAGGCGTTTTCGCTGTCCGACAAAAACGTAATCAGCTGAAAATCCAGAGAGTTTGCTTTTTATTTTAATTAGTTTAGGTGTCTGTTCATTCATAATAGAAATACAGATATATATATACTTATAGACGTATGGTGTTAAAAGTTCAATAAAACAAACATAAAAATACACCAACCATAAGATTTATGATAAAAGGTACGTTTTTTCAGCTTGTATCTAGATAGTAACTAACGGAAGCGATCTTTAGATCAAAGGTGAATGGTCTACGATTTGAAAGCAAGAACCAGACGATGAGAAAAACCCCAGTAAGATCATTAAAAACTACTATTGTGCAAAATCTAAATAGATGCTTGAGTATGCTGTCGTATCGTGATCTGGTGATGATGAGTGGCCCAAAGGCTTTGGTTAGTTATGCCCACTAGAATAAACAGGACCAGCGATAGTAATAACTGACTGATATTTTGGGAAATTGTTTTCTGCCGCATATATATCGGGAACAGTTGATATATTTTTAGCTTTTGAATGTAGTGGTTTTGGAATGACTCCGAATATCACTTACCAAAAAATTGTTATATTCATTATGTTGCATATGAAAATAGATTGTCCTTGGGTAACTTAACACCGCATTATATGAACCAACCAATAATCACAATTCTTGGTTAATCTCCGTAAAACGTGCTCAGCTATAAATAACCTGCTTTGATCTCTCTGTTAACTACACTACTTGCCTATACTTAGTCAAAATGTCTAAAGTCAAGGTGAGTCATATTGTTTGGATGCAATAGCTTTCTTAGTGCATCTAATGCGAGCTTAGACGGCTAAGTAAGCTTCCACGTGATTGTCTTCTACTTTGCTCCGCAATACTTATGCTGTATAACTTTACCCTCCCGCTACTGTCGCTAATACTGTATCGTTATTGCACTTATCCTATTGGATTTATCTCTTATTTATATATTTGATATACTTATCTATGTTTACAGCGTACACCTCTTTGTAATCGCTTTACTGATCTGTCGCGCTGTTTATTTGTCTATTCATTCATTTTTATACTTTATTTTCAATGTACAACTGATTTAATATCACTACTCTACATTCTAATTTCAGTTTTCCATACACAAACAGCTACCCTATCTCGTAACATAGTAGCTGCTGGTTGTAGGAACCCTACTCCTACATCGAAGTAAATATATAGCTTAGGGCTTCAAAATATTTTTTGTTCTTGATCATAATCTGTCGACTATTCCATATATCACTTAGAGGTTTATGCTAAAAATCAAGCTTTGGTCTTAATGTACCTTCACAATGTCTAATGTTTGGGGACAGTACTATTTAAAGTTTCTTAATTTATATTCAATTGTTCTGAGTAAATATTTTCGCTTCACTTGCCTTAGGAGTTTCATCAGCCCTTATGGTCTGGTTTCTGATAAAACCTCGACATAAATACAGAAGGCCCGCTTGGTTTTTACCGATTTACGTCACTTGTGGCGAGACATTCGTCTATCGATCAAAGAACAAGTTTACTGCACAGCAAACTTATCCCCTCCACTCTATGGGCGTAAAACATGGTCACTAAGAATAGAGGAAACGAGTAGGTCACTGGTATTCTACCATAGGTTTCCTCGAAAAATTCCTCGTGTTTCCTGGGACCACCAAGTAAGCAATACCTAGTTTAGGGATGGGATACTAGGTAAAGATTGTAAACCGATCTATGAAATAGTGAGTCTTCATCAGCTGAGGTGGTTAGGAAGTGTCACGTATGCCCAACCGCCGCCTACCTCAACAAGCAATGCTATCTGATGTAGTAGGCTGGAATAAAATTATCGGCAATCAAACCAAAACATGGACTTATTCCATAAAGTCATTAACAATTTAACTGAGCCATATTGGTAGGTACATGCCACCTGGTTGGGGTCAGCGTGCTAATCGTAACCAGTGGTTGGAGACTGAAAGACATGGCTCAAAATCGTTCGCAATGGCACACGTGCATCCATTCGTTGTCTGCCCTAAATTCTAAGTTTCTGAATTCATCATGATTTTTTTTATCCATTTCTTCTAATGCTATTACTTCCTTCACTTTTCTGGGATTTAACCTGACAACCTTATCTTTTTATGTCAATTGATCCATGGCAACTTGGGCTAATATACGCATGTACCAACTTCTTCATTGTGACTGATAGTAAATATTTCAACAACATTTAACGCTATTTGAATTGTAAATATTCATTCGTTTATGTACCAGGTTGGAATTATTGGCGGTTCTGGATTTGATGACCCAAATCTCTTCAAGCAAGTAGGGATTAGAAAAGTAACTACCCCATTTGGAGACCCATCTGATGTTCTCACTGAAGGTTTTGTCGGTGATGTTGCATGTGTTGTACTTCCCAGGTAGCCAATGTTTGAGTAAATTTGTTTCTTTCATAATTATTCACATAATCTACTATTGTAATCTACTGGCTACTCATTTTCTGTACTTGGACTTTTATTTATTGATCAAGTAATGATGTTATTCATTTCTAGGATATATTCGGCCAATTTTACTTGCTCATATATTCACTCTTCATAGTCATTCATATAAAATTATTGATGACGGTTTTACTACTGTCTGAATACCTGACTAATCTCCTTTTAGTTCAACAAAAATGGTAATGTAATCCTTGTTAACACTAATGTACATTATTCATTTTTTACATCAAAAATGAATAGTACAACAAGATGTAAAGAAATATGCCGAAAAAGAAAATATCAACATTGTGAGGGAGTGCAAGTATATGGGAAAATGTAATAACAAAGGTAAAACACTTTAAGGTTCGAATTAATTAACACAACTTGTGTAAGACGTAGGATAAACAAGTGACTACTTTTTTTAAAATGAGTCCTAATGCAGCTAAACAGGTCTTAATATGAAACTCTTTGTACCACCATGTTTGGAGGTGGATCAGATTCTTCAAGGCTGATGTTTTAAAATGCTGTCATATATTGAGTGATAATCGTAATTATTTCCACAATCAAGTTACTAAAATACAGAATTTCTTATAAAACGTTTATTGACAAAACTTTATACAGTGGTTTTCCAATTTAGTAAAAGTATTTGACATGTCAGCGATACCGGACGCCTATAATTTCACATCCGAATATCAACTAAGAATTAGTTTAGTGTAGATTAACTAGCTTTTCATCCTACAATAAAATATTAGTATTCCATATCTTCGTCAGTCTGTGCAACTCAAAACCAGACACCACTGTAACATTTTAATAGAGTACTTTACATTCATGATCATTTGACGGCAAATGTTGCAACAGTGGTCTAAATTTCGAGAAACAAATTTATCCTGACTGACCGGCTATTGAGATACTACGTCATAGACGATCAGTATACCTATTCATCAAGCACAAGCTAAGAATTATCTGTTCAACATGGTTTATAGTCTCCATGAAGATGATTCCTTCTTTAATGTTTGCTGAATATTCCCCAGCCAAGCCAATTTTTTTAGTTTTGAACATCTTACAATATTCTGTTTCTAGTATATCAAAGTCTAATTATCTATAATATAGTGTTATTTAAAAGGTGTTTACGAGTTGTCTTTAAATGGAATTTACTTCAATGCTATGATGTTGTAGTCAAATTCTTGCAAGCTAAGTTGTATAAAACACTGTGATCAGCTGTAAGTTGTTACAGAAGTGTATTTTAAACTTAATGCAATCATTATCTATGAAAGGCTTTTCGGTGCTCAACTATTATGAATATGTTAACCCTAAGTTCATGACATTTGGACGATTTTAATCATTAATTTTTGAGTGCTGTAGCATATTAAATATTTAAGAATTTACCGTTGGGTATTATGTACCTGCATTCTGAGTCAGTCAGTCATCAGTCATAAATAACATAGAATCTGACATTCATATTTTATTTCACAGACATGGAAAGGGACATTTAATCCTGCCAAGTGAAGTTAATTATAGAGCCAACATTTGGGCGTTAAAAGAACTTGGGTGTACTCACATATTGGCCACCAACGCTTGTGGCAGTCTGCAGGAGGACAAAAAGCCTGGCGATTTTGTTGTTCTTAATCAGTTTTACGACAATACTCGAGGTAGAGAGCAAACGTTTTATGGAAGTAGACCTGGTTCATTAGACGGAGTCTTACATATGCCGATGGGTGACCCATTTTGTGAAGAAACGCGTCAGGTAAGATATTGGATTTGTTTCTTATCCCTCGACATTTTAATTAAGGACCTCTAGTTAAGAATAAGCGTTATTCATTTAGAGATATTGGCTGATCGTCCGGAATATTATTTGTCACCGTTTTGGTACTAGACGTTACAGCCATATATCCTTGTTTCTACAGCTAGTTTGAGTAGCTATACGATGTTATTTAGTTAGGGATTTTTTTTCGCGAAACGAATGTTCATCTGTTGGCTTCAACAACTTGATGTGGTTAGAAGTACTTGTCCCAAGCTAATGACATCAGTGTTAACTACAAGCTAATCTTGTGTTTATGGGAAAATCGTAACTCTAGAATATTCATATCATTTTAGCGGCTATGAATTCTGTTACGACGTCAACATAAGGCTATTATGGTGATGCGTATGACCAATCTGTTGATATGACTTTGTGCATTCGAAATCATAATAACCACTGAGCTTTCCCCCATCATGATGCTATGTGTTACCACGGATATAAATGCACATAAACATTAATTCGATCAGAAAAATGCCGAATTTCTGAATTATGGAAGTTCCCAGTGTCAGAAAATTTCAACGAACATGATTTTTAGAATTTTTAGCAATTAATATGCACGTCAGCGTAAATAAAATTCCTTGACTTGTAGGTAAGAAGTCGGTTAGTCACACAATCAGAGTCCTACAGAAAAAGACGGTCAACAGAAATCGTAGGATAAAAATGACAATGAAAACGTCGAATATAAACAAGGCAGTCAGGACGAACTGGTTTGATACTTGTAGAATAACTGTAAACTAACTTATCTTATGTTAGTATGAATATTGATTTTCTGCAGGTCCGTAAATCAGTTACTTTTTTATTCGCATTTTGATGTATATGCAAACATTTTTATCGACTTCTAGTACTTAAAGCTACTTGGTTTCTGTCGGCACTACACAAAAACCGTTAGATGCACTTTAGTTGCATAAAATATTTAGCTACCATATGGTATAAAATATTTTACTTAGATTACATTCACAAATAATAAGTCTAACCTTGCTTATTATAATAATACGTTTTTCGAAATCGTCTCTCCATTATATGCTTGATTCTGACCAATGGAGGTGACACTTTTAAGTGAAAGTGAAAACAACAGTTTTATTCGGATTTAATTTTTCGTTGTTTCGTAGTTACTTCGTTCTGTGTTTAACATTTTTAGATTTTAATCGAAGCAGCAAAAAATCTGTCAATGACTGTTTGTGACAAAACGTGTAGTGCTAATACAACTTGCAGTCATCCATGTGTGCATAGTGAAGGCTCTGGAATAACTATTAATGGTCCACGTTTTTCAACTCGTTTTGAATCATTATTATTTAAAAGTTGGGGTTTAGATGTGATCAACATGACACTAGTGCCTGAAGTATCACTGGCTCGTGAAGCAGGTTTGAGTTATGCTTCGTTAGCTATTGTCACAGATTATGATTGTTGGAAAACAGACCAGAAACATGTTAGTGATTTATGTTAGTCGGATTTTTTTATATAGATATAAATATTATTTAATTATTTGGTTATAGATTTTAGATGGAGATTGTAACTCTTAAAAGTTTCAAATTAGGCTGTAAAATTTATTAACTGTTAATTAGTTCCCAGTACTACTTGAAGTTTTGTTGGTTCATGGTTAAAGGTATTTATCGCTTATATGAGCGGTAACTTACTTGTTAAAGCACTAGGGATTTACAGGTTAATCTCAGGTTCGAACCATGCTTCACCGACTGTAGTTTAGTCAGTCGTGTAAGTATCATGATTTCATTTACAAATAATCTGACTGAGAACCTATTTAGTTAGTCAGCCATAATCACCGTACAGCATGTTATAAATGTGCGTTCGTTGATATTGCCATGCCACTTCATAGCTCAGCGAAATAAAATAAAAAAGGTGAATGGCAAAAGAGTTGTTACAAGGTGATAGGAATGATAATGAGTAAACATTTAGGATATAGTTCAATATGAGAGGAAGAAAGGGTAAATAAATGCTGTAACTGAATAGCTAAAGAAAGTCAGAGAGTTATAGCATCTTCGCTAGTGTGTCTGATTCTGGACTGTCATCTAACGTCTCCAACTATTGATCGGGATCATCACTTAGACGCCAACTAACTGGTCTTCACCTGCTTACATCGCTCTAGCCATATATCATTGACTTCACGAATCGATTCCCTGCCTCGATTTCTTTCAGCTTTCTACTATGTTAATAAACAACACCGAATAAATAAACTAGTACTATGTAGATGGGTCACATTATAATTTTATTTATCAAGCAACCAGGTAAACATGATTTTCATAGATTACTTAACAGTCAGTAATGTAAGTTCTTTTCTAACAGGTAAAAAATCTGATTAGCTGACTTCAGTTTTACTGAAACCATCATCATAGAGTTAGATTAAAACCTTGAGAATAGTACCTTGTAATGAAAATGTACTTGATGGACTAAGGTAATCATAATCTGCTCATCACCTAGAGGTTCAAATGATATTAGATGATTTTTGTGTTATCTAATTACACCGAACTACTAAGATTAGATACTACTCATTTCTATTTTACTCACTGATATTCTATAACTTCATTTTTAGGCTCTACATTTATAAATTCACAAGTATCAAGATTTATTGAATTTTTTTCCGTTTAAGGCAACATTGCTAGATAGAAAACTTTAAATAATGAATAGTTAAGTGAGATTAGCAACCAAACCCTCCACACTAACTGATGGGTAGATTTCATTTTCAACTGCCATTGTAGAAACTCATTTTCAGTTATTTGTATGAACACCATAAAATCAATCTCACTGAACATAAGATATTAACTATAAACATACATCTAATTATTTCCGTTTAAATGATATCCAGAAAAATATAGAATGAAAATATTCCGCCACTAAATACTACACTTCAATTCTATACTCATTAAAGCATATGCAGAGTAAATAATTTTAACATAATTAGGTATAGTATATCACTTTTAACATTTTATTCTCTTTTTACCAGGTGTGTGTTGATATTGTTTTGAAAGAATTTCGTAATAGTGTGGACAAGGTTAAACTAATTTTACTCGAAGCTGTGAAATTGATTGGTGCCCGTGATTGGACTAAAACTATTGAAGCAAACGAGGTAAATTGCTTTTACTCACAAAGAGAACCTTGATGCATTTTTGTCTTTATGTCTATTGGTAATGTTTTATTTAATTTCGTTCAAATGAAGGATAAGTAAATTATTAAGTATATCATATAGAAATATCCATTCAATGAACTCAATACGGCTTGGTAAAATTTATAGTTCTGTTGATCTACATGCACATGAAGTTTGCGTAGTATATTCTAAACACTAAAATATTGAATTCAGAGTTAAAAGTCGTCTAAATTGTAAACCATTATAAGAGAATCTCTTTCTGTTCTATCAACAAAATAGAATAACAACTAATAGTCATCGTAATTCAGTAGCTTCTGATGATTATTACTTGATTTAAGTAAAAAAATATGCTGCATTTCGTGCTTCATTATTTTGCTCTGAAAGTAAATCCACTTGTTGACAATGAACTTTTTCAATTGTGTGATCACTTCACAACTTGTATAATTTACAATTGAAATGTTATTTTCTAATTGAACCTTTTTTTTTGTTTAAAAGCCCTAAACTTTGATTCCTTTTCACTTTACAGTCATTAGTATTAAGTTCACGTCAAGATTTAGCCCATCAAGAAAGTAAGGGCAAATAAATGATAATCTAATTCCAATTGGTTGTCAATATATTCAACCGCGTGAAGCAATAACATTTTGGGGATCCTTTTACAAGTGTTTTCAATTAACAATACATGTAGAACTCAGTATATTTGTCATGTTAAACGCAGTATACTTGTAACTATTTATTGTCATATCTTCTGGTAACTTTTTACCTTACAAATAGAACTTAGAAAATATAAGTGAATGTTTTATTCTTCTGCTAAAACCTGAGGTTAATGTGAACATAAGTGAATTAAGGTTGTTCTTTTACTACAGTAGAATAATCCAAAATGACTAGGTATCATGCTCTATCGCGAGTGATGACCTAACTCCTCTGTCAGGTACAAACTCATGTATTCTACTTTGAGTCATATGATGGATAGTGATACTAAACCAGTAGCCCAGACCAGATTAATTAGAAAGAAATTTGATGGGAAGAGTATTGTACAGAGATGAGCTCGAACTGTTGAAAATAACAACATCACAACGCGCTTATAAAACACTATTACAGAGATTCAAACAGTTTTTCGGACATCCCTAAATTGATCCCATTTAAAATTTTAGCTATGATAGGGTTAATGTTAGGTATGGAATTTGCTCGGATTTAAGGGTAGTTTAGGTATAATGTATGTGCATGTATGTATGATACATTGTTTGTTCAGCACAATCTTGACGTTTGATATATTTCGCATTAGAAGTTTCACTCTGCTATGTCCAAAAATGTCTTCGGATTTTCTAAATCCTTACACGTTGACTACAATGGTTATTCTTCACTGACAGTTTGAGAATTTCAATTGAATTACTTTTATATTTTTTGATACAAGAACCTACTGAGAATAACTGAATAGAATAAATACTACATTAAGTAGTTGACTAATTATTAAGCAGTAAACTCTCATTTAAAGATCACTATACAATATTCAAAAGTCAAAAATGCTGTAGCGAACAATTGTTTTCGATCAATTCTTCATCAAGCTCTACATTTACATAATTCATAAATGTCATGTTACAATTAAATAATGTCATGCACATAAGCATTGTGATTAACCTTTTTATTGTCGTAAATTGAAATCACATGTCGATCTGACCTTTAAATACTAAAAATGGACCTCGAGAACAATGAAAGGTTATGTTATAATTGCCAAAGAAGTCATTTAATATAATAAGAATGTGTCATGCTAAAATGGTTATATTATTTAATCAGTAGGGTCAAAGTGGTATGCGAAATTAATAACAGTACATCTGATGGATTTGTCAAAGCTATTGTGTTTATGCTGAATAAAGAAAAATAATTGATAACTTGACTATGGGAAAGATTGCCAACACTAGTTATTATTAATGGGAGTGTGAATATCTTGTAAGATTAATAAAAAAACAGGTATTACTTAAGGAATAGTCCGTATTATGGGCCAAGGTAAACAAGGCGGTTGGATATATCTTCTTGTATACAAAAGTCTTGTTTTCAGAATTAATGCCTGCTGCTTCTCTTATGTAGATTAGTCGTAATCTAAAGCCTTGAGGCAAATTATTCGTGTCTTTGTACATAATCGAATAAGCTTTATCAATCTTGATATTATAGCCATAGTCAACTAAATGGCCATGAATTTCGCTAGTAGTAGGTTTTGTTACACTTTTAGATCAAATAAATTTAGCGAAGAATTTCTTTTCAATAAATTCGTCTTCATAGTTGTGCAATCGTATCTACACAGATACGTGTCTTATAAAATATATATCAATGGATAAGTGTATGCTTGTTAAAATGTAGATTAGCTGTGGTGTGAAATTCAACTACACAATTATAAAATTCACAAATAAGCAGTGATCAAAGTAAATGGATGATAAATATCTGGTTACTAAAGGGAAGTGAGTAACTGTGACTATTATTAAATTGAAATGTGAATGATAATAATTCGAGACAACATTTAAAGTAATGCTAATAATAATAAGGAAAATTAATAAAATTACCAAGTTATGGTCATGGGAAAGCTCAGATTTTGAATTATGGACGGCTAAGGCTTCTACTATGTAGAGTAAAATTAATCGAACATCTCTTAGTTTCTTTGTAAGAACTTTGTAAATGATGTCAAAGGATGAATCTCAAGCAGAATTTCCCGAGTCTATTACATGTTAGAGAATCGGTGATTTGATTGATCTTTGTTATCCCATACTAAGCCATGCTTGTAAGTTCTGAATACGGCGGACAAGTGAGCTCGATGAACGATTTATGCTTTTTTATCCTCATGTGTAACAGAATTTGTTGGTCCGTCCTTCCAACTTATCTTTCACTTGGAGGCATTAAGAGGATAGAGCAGCTTTGGATAAACATGGTGGTACATGTTCGAGTGCTCTCAAGGATGAAGACGTTTAAGTGCATTCTATGTACATGACTCCTCAGAAATGGTTAAATTAATAAATGCATATAGATGTACTCATCTCGGTATCTTATTCTTGATTTTCTGCGTCGGTAGTGGCTTAGTCAGAAAAGTTATGTGTAAATGGCGGCGTTGAATGTACTCTTAATGAATCTGTGTGGTCTTCTAGTTAAGGTGGCTCTTCCTGCATTGATTTTAAAGTTATAAGTAGTGTTTTTTCTCTCTTGTGTTTATTATAGTATTGGTTTAACGTTGATGCATGTACTTGTTGATGAGCCATTTGTTGCTAACATCTTTTTTTATCTTATTTATTGATATGCTGTCGTCAGAGAAAATACGTCGGTTTTTAAAATGTATATTACGAGATTCATTTTATGTTGGAGAGGTGTGCAGGTTTATATACTGTATAGTCAAAGTTTATTTTCTAATTAAATTCCTTCGTATGAAACCGCCTAGCTTTTTAGAGAGTATGACATCAAGAAATGCTATACTATTACTACATTCTGCATTACACGTGAAGTGGATTGGACGATGTATGTTGTTGAAAGTGTTCAATCTATCTTGTTGGTTTACTTGTTTATCCCATTTATACATCTCATTTATACATTGACAATAATAATAAAGCTTACCCAGCGTATGATGTAGCGATCGATTCTCTAATTTGGTTAGGAGGATTTCTGTAGGTATATGTCCCATGCGTGATCCCATAAAAATAGTTAATTTCAATATGTGTTTATCTGCGGCGAATCGAGAGTAGAAAGAGAAAGGATAACTCAATCATTGAAAATTTAAAGAATGAATGTATTACATAATTGTAAGAAGATTAAAATCGATGATTACGGAAAGATAGCGGCACAAACCTCTCATTACCAGTCTTCTACGCAATCACTCAGATGTTTACAAATGAAAATGACTTTCGTTCAAAATCGATCGAATAATTATGCAATCATCTATTTTGAGTTTCGTTCGATCATGTAATACTTTACGTTTTTAACTTTTCAATAAATAAATTGTTCACCCTCTTTCTACTCACAATTCACAGCATATAAATATACGTTAAACTGAACTACAATTATTAGCTTATCCTGTATTGTAACTCTAATTATTAAGACTTCTATGTTCATTTAAAACATTCATCTTACTCTCAACAGATAAAATACATCAAGTATTTAATTCTACATAACTCCATTTAATTTAGGCTTTTTTTCAATTGATAAAAAGCCTCGAAATAAACTTCTCAATTCATTCTATGCTACAAATTATGTTCTTCTTGCTTGATTCAAATTTATTGAGGGATCTACTTGGATAAAATTTTTTAAAAAAAAGTAATTATTCACTTTTAATAATACTCCTTTTTTGTTAAAAATTTAAAGAAATTGTCTACATGAATAAATAAAGCACGGTTAGTGTAGAAATGTCACTCAGTAGTATTTCACCAATATATTTTACAAACAACAAAATAAGAACAAGGAAATGAAATTGGGTGTTATGATGATTGTGGGACTTAAATCTGATATTACAAATTGCAACTAGTAGAAACCAAGAAACATTGAGAGATTGTTTCATCCTAACAATAAACTCCTAAATGGGGCGTATCCACGACCCTATCATGGAATCGAGCTTGGGACCTTTATGTTCCGCGGTTAATACTGCCACTATGGTGAATTGAGAAATTTTAAAGTACTTTAAATAATTTTGCCTCTGTTATTTTCGTTACAAGTAGAGACAATTATTCCGAATGTCTGAATTAAATTATACTACGTATGTATGAACTCCTATGTTTGTACTTTACTTCTGTTTGCTTGTACGTCTGTTCAAGAGTCAATTGACTTCCTGACGCTTACTGAACCTACGCTGTAGATATGATTTAAACTGGTGCATTTAGCGGAACTATAATGAATTCCTGTGTCGAACTTCTTTTCTACATTCAAGTCAATATAACTAGGGATTATGCTTAGAAATTATTTGGATCTTCCCGTTGATTTGTCATGGTCTGAAATTGATCAGTCTCTGTTGCTATACGTACATCCTGATCGGATTGCCCCGACATAGCGACAGTCCACAAGTATTGTTTGAGTTGGATTGCGGCCGGTAAGCGTAACTCATGACACTCGTTTCGTCCTATTTGGGATTCGTCAGTTGAATATACCTGCATCCCAGTGTTGATGCTTCACCAGGACTCAAACAATAACTAGTGAATTGGCATAATACGAGTTTCAAAACCAATCGAGCATTCATAGTTATCTCGGGATTAATTCATGTTCTATTCATTGTTGCAACTTTACATCGAAATCTACCACCACCCTAACAAGTTAAACTGCTGTTCAGAATTTCTTGTGTCATCATTCCTAAGCCATGTTATAAAATACATTGATCTAAAATTATTTAATAAGGTTGTTAACACTTTCTTAACCATAGATATTCACACTTCTGATTACGTATGAAGACATAGCTACTACGTTTTACCGTTCTCGTCTATTTATTCGATTACACTGATTTTACCATTGAAGTGTACCCGGGTATATGACCAAGTTACGCTTGTCGTACAACCAGAGCCACTTCTATCGATTGGACCCCACTCTCAGGAACGAGAAGAAATCAGAAGGCACTGAAAGATGGAAGAGAAATTATATTTGATCGCAAATAGAGTTTCAATGGGATAGCAGCGTCTAGGCTGGTAAACTAGAGAGAGATGCTACCCACGGTGGTTCTAGTCGTGATCTGGTGGTGATGCTTGACCGCGCGCCTTCAACTAGTTGTGTCCGCTAAAATAAATATGGTCAGCATCAATGTCGAGAGCCTATGCAACTATTTATTTTGGGGATTATTTACAGCTACACCATGTTAGACACTCACTATTCAATTATTTGACTCTAATTATTTATAGTTTTAATTTATATCGTTATTTATCACATAACATTCAGACTAATGTAAACGAAAAATATGTTCATATGAACATTCGTCCGAACCTAGACGAATAGTTAAACAAAAATCAGGCGTCGTGTCTATGGGACATTAGAATTTAATGAAGTTTGATAAGTTTTAGCTACTGAAAATAAACAAATCTTAGCGTTCCACTCGGCAAACTGGTTCAGGCTTTTTAAGGTTTGTTGGATGTAACTTTGGCATCTGTTTATTTTTGTTAGTTCAGATTTTTCACATGTGCATTTATCTTTAATGCATGGTTAAATTAGGTGAACTAGGCGGATCGTTCTTCAGACTACCTGAAAACTGTTATGTAACTTCATTTGTCCTTTGACCTTAAGTATATGCTAATAAAGTGACCTTAAGCTAACTAATACTATAATGTCCTCCACGTAACCATACAAAACAGTGACTGGCTAAACAACAAACAAATGTTCTAACCTTATTAGTTTAGTTTGAATTTCTCTTGTCCCTAATAGTCTCAATCAGATAGACATACATTCAAACCTCAACACGTAGAAGTACGAAGTAATGATGTGTACAGTAGTATGACATAAGTGATGCAAAACTGAGTGTTTGATATACAGTTGATTAATTATAATTCGTAGAGGACAGCAGACATACTAGCAGTTAGTGGTCTAAACGAAAATCCACAATAAAGTCGATAAGGAAATAGTATAAACTAGATATTTGTTATGTACACAATCGACATATGTTAAATAATCCACTGAATAATAACTGTCAAGTTCCACATTATTTACTCTCTCTTTATAAAACAATTAATGAGCATTAAATTTCAGTAGATTACATTTTACGTTATTAAATCCACATCATGTAACTTACTGTATTATAGCTACAAAAACACTTAGGTTTTTATTTGATTGTTTTGGTTCCAGAAATAGCATTCAGAAACATTACCCTTTTGGATAAAATCATATATTTCATAGATACATTTTTATGGTCTCTGGTAGAAACTATTAGTTTGAATTTTACACTATTAGTTTCTGTTGACAACCTGCATTGCAACTATATGATTCTGCTTGTCAATAGGATTGATACTCTAGCACAACTGTTAATACATACAACTGTTGTAATAAAAGCGGTTTATAGCAAACATTTAATAGTGTTTGGTTATAATTTAATTCAATTAGATGTCGAGATAATGAATACAGCATAGTCGAACATTTTAAGATTGTCATCAGCTAGATGGTAGATAATATTTCACTTGTGCATTCTAATCTTAGTATGAAAGCTATAGTATGATTGGGCAGTGGAACTCCCACAGCCAGCGTTTTTTGAACTTTCAATTGCTTGGTTTTGGCTCGTTGAAATAAATTATCTCGTATCAACTAATCTTTCACCTTTTATATTACATGTGGAACCTAGTCGAGGACACAAGCGTAAGCTGAAGATAGTTACTGAGTTATACGGATGTACTTCACCTAAGGAGTCACATAGATTCTGAGCATTATACAAGCATTAGGATCAGTAGAAGTTATAGCCAAACGTTTCACTAATTCAACGTCGTTGATTCAACAATTTGTATAATTCAACACAATCAAAATTATATTTTAACTGTGTGTCAGTACAACTGTGCATGATGATCTGAAATTTTAGAGAAGCTTTTAAGATAGAATTCGATCAATGATTATCTGCAAATTTAGCATAGTTACTGGTGTGACCAAACCAAGTATATGAGAAATTAGAATATTGATAGTTGCTATCGTTGATCAGAAGTTTGCGGAAAATAACAATGTTAACTCTTAAAAGATTGATAATGTAGAGTGATAAATCGTGCATCACAATACAGTAGTAACTCAACGAATAATTCTCAACAATGATGGATAACTATAGAGTTGACGACGGCAAATTAATAAAGAATATTTACAAACTTTCTTATATTATATTATATATATATATATATATATATATATATATATATATATATATATATATATATTATATTATTATAATCCTGTGAAACAGGATACAGTATTGTTCAACCGTGAGACTATAGCTGTCAAATGAAAGGAACCTATTGCAACCAAACACACGCGGTTATTACTGGCCCCAATACACTATTCACAATTATACTCCCCATTTTTCCCTTCCGATATGAGTTTGACCAAGTTAAGTCAGATTACTAATTCTACAAATACTGCTTAAATATACCTTATGAAAGCACATTCACACCGTTGTTCCAGCTTCTGACCATCATCAGAATACTATCATTCAATCCTTCACCTAGCACATAATTTGACACAGAATCTCATATTTGTATTTCACAGTATGTTAACCAATGTATAAAGCTTATTATTTGACCACTGACTTTACTTTTAGTACACTAGTTTTATGTAACCAAGTACCCATGAGTACAGTAAATGACCGTCATCAAGTCAGATCAGAACCGGACTATTAAATATGTGCAGCTACACTTCTTGTTACCGCGCATTGGAACATACTGTAACTAATGAGCTTATTGTACTTTCTATACGAGTGCTTCCTATAACTGGGAAAGATCATATTTTGTATAATGTTCATTCTCGTTACTGCTCTCGAATTCGATGTTCACAGGCTTCATAGTGCTTAGCATATTGATAGTATTAACTCAATGATAGCTTTAATTATATAGATATCTAGGCTTACAAGAACTTTAATAAAAAGTTTAACATAGAAAATAATATTAGTTTACATACAGAAATTTTGTTTAGTAGCAGTTCAAAAATACCCAGTTTACAGTAGCTGAGGGCTGTCTGACATCAGCTGACAATGATGTCATTCGGATGAGCTATTGTCAGTGTGTGGTGATTTCCTGTAATTCTAGACAGTCATGTGACTTAAGTGTGATTTAAATTTGTGTTTTATTAACAAGTCACTATGTCCTATCTTTCACTTGTTCCTTCATGCTTTGTGTGTTCCTGACTATTCGCTTATTATATTGCTTAACTATACTGTTCTAAGTTAACTTTCATATCCCTTATTTGTTATTGGTACACTTTATTCCTGCCTATTAAGCCTATGTATATATATATTCCTAACTGCTTGGATTTCTTTTGTTTATCTATTGTATATAATACCTGTTCTGCTAACAATGTTTTTACTGCATGGATTCGTGACTGTAATTTAAACCACTTGATACTAAGACTACTATTTTCTGACTTCAGAAGTAGGATTCACAGTAGAATATTTACCTGATTTTATACGGTTTTATTAAAAAACACAACTTAAACAACAAGAACGAATCATATAAAGTAGTAATGATAAGATAGAAATAACTCAGGGTCGTCTTCGTGGCT
The DNA here is from genome assembly GCA_025215515.1 of Schistosoma japonicum. Lineage (NCBI taxonomy): Eukaryota > Metazoa > Platyhelminthes > Trematoda > Strigeidida > Schistosomatidae > Schistosoma > Schistosoma japonicum. The sequence goes on from CM046069.1 coordinate 73,377,939, forward strand.
TTCTTCACTTATGATGTATTTGATAAGTTGATATGTACTGGTTTATTAACTTTTCTCATAATACGTTAGCTAGATGTTTTGTCTATTTCCAAAGTCAAACGCTAAGATCACCTTGATAGGGAATTATCTGAAGTCCTGTATTACTTCTGAGTAGGCATTGAAATATCAACTATCTTGTAGCCTCTTTCACAAATTGCGTTAGCAGGACGTAATCTGGATTAAAATGTGTTCAATACAGGATTATTGTTGAAACACGCTGATTGGCGTATTCTTAGCCAGTAAGCACTAGTGGATAGCAACAGAAGATTTAAGAATATTCTTATATACAAATGACAAATACTCTCATGTGCTTATTTGTTATGATTCTTTCCACTTAACTTTACTTGTTGACATATAATTCCACGTCTGCTCAAGCCGTGTTCCGACTCGTAGAACTCGCTGAGTGTTGTCTAGTGTTCGGAGAATACTAAGCAATAAGAGTATCTAGGTCAATAAAGTGAGCTAGTTCAATAGATTACAAAATTTCATCATTTAAGATATATTCGAAATATTTTTAAAGTACAATCTGTCATGATATAGAAGCCAACTGTTCTCTACTGGTGAAATTAATCAATCGGCGTTGCCTGTAGTTAGACAGAAAAATAGAAATATGGGTTTAGAGGTGAATATTTTGTGTAAGTAATATATTTCCTATTCTTCTCTGATGCATAGTGAATGGATTTAGTATGTTTGTGTCAGGCCTGTATGTACAATCGCTTTTATAGTATTTCTAGAATATTCATTATATACATACGATCCTTATGTCTCCTCTGTTTGATTTTAGTGAGAATACAAATGAACGTTTAATAATGCTTAGTTCACTGAATATTTCACTCAATACTCCTATTAATCTTTCTAGTACAATGGTTCCCTTGTGAAAGGAGTTATAGCTTCAATCAATATCACTTCGTAATTGTTCCTCAGAAATTTTTATTCTTGCCCCACGTAGTTATCTCGTCACTATATATTACTACTCTTGGACCTCGATTATTAAACAATTATATGACTGTAGTTAAAATAGTATACTTTGAAAAAGCTGATGTCGTTTCCGAATGCAGTACTCTTGAGGCTGATAGATTGAGACTCACATTTCTCGCAAATATCTCCTTTACATTCCACTCATTCCACGACTCAAACAAAACAACCATTGCACACTAAACTAATCTATATCCTAGTGTAGCTTATAAGTGGTTCGATTATTTACATCCCGACATGGGTGTTTATTCTTTCTCACTATATAGACTTTGGTGTCCAACTGATCATCGGCGTACCGTATTAGCTTTGTAATCTATCCACTAAACTTTAAGATCTTACGTTACCCTCGACAACATAATACTCGGCCTTACAATCAACTTGTTATAATTACGGCTGCAATTAAATCTAACGTTGGTTTAATTTATTACAAACATCAGTTTACATACTGTTACACAACAGCCCTATTCACAGATTCTGGCAAACTCGAGATTATACCTCATAGACTCCTTTATATCTGTTAGCATTTTCTTATGTTTAGTGTTACTAATTTAACTAATGCAAATTTTAATTTGGTTCTTTATCAAGTCTGGGTAGAATTCATTATTGAACATTAAAGTGCTACTGAATCTAATGTTGATTAAATTTTCATGTATATGGAGCTGTGTATATGTGTATCTAATACACCTATGAATAGTAAACCATAAAACTATAATAATTAAATTAGTTAGTTAGGATACTGTTTTCTATCACTTTCCTATGAAATAAGATAACTGATCCATAGACGAATTATAATCTAAATTACTGTGATTTCAATCATAGATTTTATGTAGGGAAATTCCATTGGCGTTTTATATTAATTAGAATAAACACAGTCATGGAATATTACCATTTCTGTTTATAGTTGTATTTTGTTACTATTATGTTAAAAAAATTATGTACAAATAAACTGCTCAGTCTGCGAATAGAAAGAAGTTGAACATAACTGCGGATGTTTTCATCTCTGCTTAAACAAAGATCAAGAGGGCATTTGTCATGACTGATGAACTAATATAAGCAAGATACAATAAATAACAATATTCATTAGTTGTATAACTTATGTTATGTTATACTATAATTACACAGAGTAAGAAAAACTAAGTTAGGAACAATACAGTTTACTTGGATAAATGTAGGCTTGGCTCAGAAAGTAATGTTTAAATTATATATCAACCACATTTACAAATTAGTAAATTCGGCATTCAGTAGAACCAATATAATGAGATGAAGTATACTATTGCAACAAGTTCGGCACACTATGACAATAAGTTGTAGGAATATTCTGTTAGATGGTACAATAACAGGAACTAACTGTCTATTCACAATAACAATAGAGGAGTGTCGACTTAAAGCGAGGATTAGCGCTGTTGCGTTTATTTCGGTACCACCAAAGATATGTATACTAAGTGCAAAAGTGTTAATGATGCACTGAAACAATATTGGTATATTATGCATTACAAGCGTACTCGTGAAATTCTATTACATGTATAATGTTAGTCTTCACAAAACGTTAACAGTGTATACTTGCTAAACGCTTTGATATATCTTTTTGTCATTTCAATACATGTATACAGTTATAAACATTCGTTTGACTAGGAAAGTGATTTTGGACAAAGTAAATATAAAGACGACCAGGAAATTTCCATAAATTTGACATTTAGATCAGTCAGAATCCGATGTTGGTCAAAGTTATCAACCCATTACGAACAATTTTAAACAACTACATGGTTAAGCTAGGTTAAGTAGGATACAGATTACCAAAAATGGATGGAAATCAAGATGAATATGCAGAAATGGCAAGACATGGTTAACAATAGCCAATCAAATTCAATATCAAAAAGAAACGATTTGCTAACAAATTGATGATAAATTTTCATAGTTTACATCTGTTAGAGTTTTGCATCGATAGAGACGTCCAGAATGATAATGTGAGCTCTGCAATCAAACTATCCAACTCAGAGAAGGAAATCAAAGTAAAATCATCCACCTGAGCAACAAATATTCCCTACAATTTGTTTGATTTATAAAAAATACAATATACTATAACTTCAACAATTGTAATGTAGGTGTTTCTTTTAATTGGTCATAGATCAAGTGTCATTAATTATTCTCACTTAGTGGTTACTTGTAATCTGCTACTACTAGTAGTATTATTGAGAAGAATTTCGCTATAACAACTCCCCCCCACCACCACCATTACAATCAAAATAATGCAGTTAGAACACTACTATTAAAATGGAAATTATACTAAATTCATAGTAGTGAAGATCCATACAATCTCACTAGTAGAGCTAGAAGTGTATAGTTATATGCCTAAATATAAGTGTTTTAAATACTAGTTCACTTAAAAATCGAGAGTGAATTAGACGGTTTTAGTTATCTGACATTTTATCAAGTAATTTTTTATCATAATTAGGATTTACTTGAAATAAGCTCCATAGTCCTTTAGTACACAATGCATATTTGTATGATTTAATTTGGATTATGACTGGTAAGTGGAATCTAGGACAAGCATTTCGTCCTACTTGGGACTCGTCGGCTGTATATACCTGCATCCAAATGTTGATGTTCACAGTAGGATAAGAACTCAGTTCGTTTCGTGTAAAACGCCACCGCGTTCACCATTAGACTACTGAGTCCAGACAGTCACATCTGTGCGATGGGCGCATAGGTATTAGGATGAACTTGTATCTTCCTGGTGATTCATTATGGACTGAAGCTAATCAGTCTCTGTTGCTATATGTGCATCATGAGCAGATCGCCTCTATATAGTGATTATTCATAAGTATTATCTGCGTTGAAGTGTAACTGACAAGTGGAATCTGAGACGTGCGTTTCGTCCTATCTCTATATGGAGGCAATCCACTTAGGATGCACACACAGTAACAGAGACTGACCAGGTTCAGTCCATAGTAAATCAACGGGGAGATACAAGTCCATCCTAATATATATTTGCATGAATAGAGATTTTTTCTCATTTTCTACCCCCCATCCCGTAGATTTCCTAACCTACTTCTTGTCTCAATTTGTCCAATAAGAAATTAGCAGTATTTGACTTCACTTCACTGGTTTTAGGATAGTATATGAAATATTTATAACTGTGAAATATTACCTCTTTTCCCAATGACAATCAGTAATAATCGCGAAGCTAATATTATGGAATTCGGTTGACATGTAGTTACCTTTACTGAGAGTTTATTTCGTATCATGTTATCGTTGGTTGCATAGCTATCGTAGTTATCGACTTCTGGTAACAAATAACCGTAACTATACTTATTGTAGAATGATTTATGAATAAACAAAATGTAGTACTATATTAAAATATCGCAATGCATACATCTCATACCTTTCGATTAGGAAAATTTTCTAGGACCTTAAATCACACTATGTCATATGATTCCATACAGGATGAAATGTAAATTACTTAAGCATTTACGATAGATGTGTATTATTTCTCAGAATTCAACTAACACGTCTTAGAGTAATAGTAGGTATTAATGATTGATTTACTTATAAAAAGATTAATGAATAGTCCATGGTGAACATCTCTGCCCATCAACGAAATTCATTTACACATCGCGCAATAACTAAATTCATAAGTCCGATATGTTGTGTACTAAGTATCAACCCTATAGTTCAGACATTCCTAACTAAATACATTTGAATGGTTTAGCAACATGTCAAGTAAACAAACCTTAGGACAATATATCAACAAGAATAGGTAAGCCGACATAAAAACAAACACACATAATAAAGTACACAGTTAATTCTATGAATACGTTTCTATTGATAAATTTAAATAAATAAATTGAAATGTATTTGTTGTGAAGATTGGTATTTTTAATTGATTGAATGCGTCATAGATAGATGTTGGCAGAGAAACCATTGAAAATCAGAGAGCACTGGACATCTGTTTCGTTCTAGTGTGAAACTCATTAGCAGTACACACTCCAGAGGGGGGAATTTCACACTAGAATGAAACAGATGTCCATTGTTCCCTATTTTTTAATGGTAATCTGCCAACATCAATCTGTGAAGCATTCAGTGAATTTAGGTAAAGTATGAACAACAAAATTTTTGCAGGAAATCATGAATTCATTACATTTCATTGCTTTCTAATCAACTACAAATAGATTCAAAATAATAAGTTGTCATTTTGACCTATGTAATGTAGCAAAGGTCAAACTAAAATAATGACTAATAATTTTCGAGGTGTTTTGGCAGAGTATTAAAGTTATAATTTAAAACTATGTTACGTAACATAACAAAGTGATAAAAGTAGTAATGTATAGAGTGAGATTGAATTGAGGTCTTAACTTGACATCACAAAGTGGTCTGAGTTAGATAACCGTTGATAACTAGGACGCAATGGACAGCTGTTTCGTCTTAGTATATAACTCTTAGATGGTGCACTTTCACTACCCCACAGAAGAATCAAGCCTAGGACTTTCAAGCTTGAGGTGGACGCTTAAAAATTAGACCAGCTGACATTTTAAACTCGATTATTAAATAGTAATCATAATTCTCTAAGAAATGACAACTAAACTTAGTTGTTTTCACCAAGTCATTTAGAGATTAATCACATGCTCATTCTGAGTGCAGAGATAAGGTTTGAATTTCTTAATTACTAATCTTTTTGTGCTTTATTTACTATCTGTTACTACAAACGTGATCTATTTGTTAAATTCTCAGACAGTTTTTCTAACTCGCGCATAATTCATACTATTTCAGACATTGCTTAATCTCAGGTTAAATATTTGCTTTAAACGCATAGCATTTCGTTTTTTCTATCACCCTAAATTAATAACCAATATGGTATTGTACTTCGTTATCTTCTTTTTAAATAGCCCTACAATATGATATTCTTGAAACTCCATTACGAACTTCTACTCCGTAAGTAAGATAAAATTGTCTTATATCTTCACTTGTTTTCTTAGTATTTACTAAGAAATTAAACATATTGTGAAATTATTAGTCACAAAAATAGCCAGTTCTGAGGCAGGTAAAACATTATTTAGATATCAAGGAGAATTGGTTAATTGGAAGTTTTTTCTCATCGAGGTATTTATAAAATACGAATGTTAATGTTGAAATACTCATCATCATGTAACTTGTGAAACGTAAAAGACAATTGAGATAAACAAGATTATTAGTCAAATATGTATGCAGGTATCTCTGTATATGGGTGACATAGGAGATGGGGTGGTAGCAAAATACGATTAGATCAAGTGTTGATAGACAAAGGTCAAATCCTACTTAAAATGAAAATGGATGGAATTGTCTTTTACGTTTCACAAGTTACATGATGATGAGTATTTCAACATTAACATTCGTATTTTATAAATACCTCGATGAGAAAAAACTTCCAATTAACCAATTCTCCTTGATATCTAAATAATGTTTTACCTGCCTCAGAACTGGCTATTTTTGTGACTAATAATTTTGAACTAATAAATGTAGAACCTGATGAGCATTTATCGAAAAGAATATTCTTCGTTCAAACGTCTTTGTTTTTGATAAACATGGGAATTTTTAAACAATATTGTGAAATATTTGACGAATTTACTGTGACGATATTTCAATATACATAAATGTTAGAAATAATAAAAAGATAAATATTTTTGTCGAGAAAGATAATGAATGTAATTCTCTTCAATGCTTATGATATTCATGTTAATGCTATGATACTATTGAATATGTGAATGATACTGAAATTTATGTTAAATCTAAATGACTGAATCTTGCTGAGACAAACTGAGATAGAGATAATACTATGTTTGTTTCTTAGTTATTGCCTTCGAATTTCATCGTCTCATAGTTGATCATGTATTACCATACAGGAATCGACTTTAGGGAGGAGGGGTTTCTATTTGATTGTAAGTTCATTTTTCTGCTTACTAATGTGAAGAACAACAATTGGGTAAGCGATAGTTTATTAGGCGAAAACAGAGTAGGTCATAAAATATTACATACATTACTTCCAAGCATCAATTTGCACATCCTCCGCGTTGTCTGGACTGTATCGTCTACCAGCCTGCTTCTCTTGGTTGTTCTCGATTGTCCTTTGTATTCTGATCATGCTTCACCTCTTACCCTCTCGCAACTCGTCTCGTCTGCTGTTTACTGATTCTTCCCGATTTACTTTGACGCTCTGCTACCTACTACTTATTGATGACTTATAAGTAGTATCCACCACACTCGCCCCTCCATTAAATTGCTGTGCTTGTATGCGCGCTGACCTTCTTGCCTCTGTGGTCGCTGGTTGTTTCTGCGTATTCGCTCCATCATTCCAACACATCCATCTTTGCAATTGACTTATGTTTACACGCTTCTCTTTGTTGTCCTTCTTGATGGTGTTTACAGGTCCACGCCTAGCGATGACTGTATACGGGCCCTCCCATTTAGGGAGTACTTTTTTCGAGCCCAGTCCACTACCCGTTATGCTCCTCCGTCCTCTACACTTCACCAGATCTCCTACTGAAAAGTGTCTCAGCTGATTCCCCTGATGCTGTTCTGATCGTTTAACGTCCATATCCTGTTTCCGTCGTATGTTTTCCACCGCTTGTTTCCGCTCTTCCTTCCATTTCCTATCATTCCACTTTGTGGCTGAGGCCAGGCGATGTTGCTGCCTGGAAGTCATGGTCTCCTTCCGTACATTAGCTGAAATGACGACTTTTTTGTTGTTCCTTGATTCGAGGCTCGATGTGCTAATAATATCATCGGTAATTCCGTCTTCCAGTTACCCCCCTTTGCTGCCAACCACTCTTTTAGAGTGTGATTATTTCGTTCAGTTAGTCCGTTGGTCTACGGATGATACGGTGTTGTCCTGACTCTTTTAATACCTAACTGTCCAATGCGAGATGTGAACTCCTCGTTCTCGAAACATGGACCATGGTCGGTCAATATCATTCTCGGGACGCCGTGGTCGGCCACGACGTGCCGCATCACTGCTTAGGTCACCCTCTTTCCTCGTTGATTAGGAATCGCCACAGCCTTTACCCAACGCGTAGCATGCTCGGTCATCACCAACACGTACTGGTTACCGCTCAATGTCTGGGGAAATGGACCAATTACGTCCACTGACCACAGATCGCCTACTGTCGTTACGGGGATGGGCTGTACCGAAGTGCGTATGCATTTATCCCTTTTCATTAACTGACGTTGGGGGCAGGCAAGGACGTATCTCATCACGTCTTCTTGCATTCCTGGCCAGTAAGCACTCTGTCTCAGGAGGTCAGTGGTTCTTGCGACACCTGTGTGTGCGAGTTGGTGGCATTCGCTGATTAGTTCATGTCGTAATGGCTCTGGAATTACAGGTATCCAGCTTCCATCGTTGTCTTTCCATGTTAACACTCCAGCCGCATTTAATCCTAATCTGTCCTTTTGGCTTAACAACGTCTTTACCTCTCTGTTAAAGTGCATTGATTCGTCATCCACTGCTTCAGTTAACGCTCGTCTCACCGTCCTAAGCGTTGGATCTGCTTTCTGGCAATGAAGTAGTCTTTCTAGGTCTGTTTGCACTCTGTTGACTCCACAGGCTACTTCCGGTAAGCTAGCGTCCTCACACGGTCTTGACAGGTAGTCAGCTATTACGTTTCGGCTTCCTGGTATGTGACCAATCGTGAAATCATATACTTGCAGGCGTAGTGTCCATCGTGACAATTTTCCTCGGGGGTCTCTTGCCGTCTTCAACCACTGTAGTGGCTTGTGGTCGGTCTCGATGTGAAATGGCTGGCCTAGCAGATACGGTCTCTACTTATCTACTGCCCAAACGATCGCTAGACACTCTATCTCGATGGTCGAGTACTTCTGTTCCGTTGGTGTTAAAACGCGGCTGGCATATTCCACTACGCCGTCATCCTGCCAAAGTACTGCACCAGTGCCAAAATCACTGGCATCTGTGGCCACTGTGAAGTGTTTTCCACGGACCGGAAGTGTCAATGTCATCTGCTTTGCGTTTAATAGCTGCTTGATCCTATCAAAGGTTTTCTGAGCCTCCTCTGTCCATATAAATTTTCCACTGCTTAGTAGTTTATATAGTGGTGCAGCGATCTCATTAAAGTTCTTTATAAAGCAGCTGTAGAATGCTGCTCTTCCTATAAACTGCCTGAGTTTCCTTTTCGAAGTGGGTGCCGCTATGTTCTGGATAGTCAAAATTTTCTCGGGTAACGGCTTCATTTCACCATCTCCTACTTTATACCCCAGCAGTGTGACATTACTTTTGGCTATCTGTGACTTCTTCTTATTGATGCGCAACCTAAATTTCTCGATTCGTTCGAGTACTGCTTCTAGATGTCTTGCATAATCTCTCTCTGTTTTACTGTAAACCACCAAATCGTCCTAGTAAACCTCCACACATCCACAATAAGTTCATTAATCTTCTAAATGTGAATGGCACTTCCGCCAGCCCAAATGGCATTCTTCTAAACTGGTACTGTTTGTGACCAACAGTGAAGGCTGTCTTGTACCTGTCATCCGCTTTTATCGGTAGCTGCCAATACCCTGACCTGAGGTCCAGTACAGTAAACAACTTTGCTTGTTGTAAACGATCCAGGGTTTCGGCTACAGTTGGCATTGGGCATGGCTTCAACTCAGTTATGCTGTTTAGCTCTCTGAAATCGACGCAGAATCTGTATTTTCCATTGGATTTCTTTACTGGCAGCACAGGTGAGTTGTAACGGCTATCAGCCTCTTCAATTATTCCGTCCCGCAACATCTCTCCCACTTGACGATTTACTTCCGTCTCTAGATAAACTGGTATTCGGCGTGTGTGGAACGTTGTATTATTACGACTGTTTACGGGGATCTCATGCGTCACCTTATCACAATAACCATAGGCCTCTCCATCGTCGGTGAACAGACTTCCGTACTTTGCTATTACCTTATTGATATTTTCTATATTCTCTTGCGGTAGGATCACGGCTTGTGTCTTAGCTATCTCGCTGTTCTCATGTACGCTAAAATGCCCATACTTAGTGTTTACTGTCTTGTTCTTTGTGTCGATTACCACCTCCACCTCTCTAAGGAAGTCTGCCCCCAGTATTGTTTGCTGTATGCCTTTAGTTACTACAAATGGATATCGTTCGACGCAATCTCCAACTTTGACACTACAGTCTGAGACTCCTAAAATTTCAGTGCATCGTCCGCTCACTGTTTGTACTGCTAGTGAACACGCCCTGATCTCCCGACACAATCCTACATCTATTAAGGATATAGCCGCGCCAGTATCAACTAGACAAACCAGTACTCTTTCATTTATACGAACTCTTGTATACAACGCACCCTTGTTAACCAACCTCACAACCCGGAAAGACGTTTCAAAGAGAGAAGGCTGTGTATAACGTTTTAAATGTCTTAATCTTCGCTTCCTCGGGCAGTTTCTTCTGTAATGTCCGAGCTCTCCACACTGACAGCACCTACTTCCCTTCTACGCACGGAATCGTACCGCCGCGACTTTCTCCTCCAGCTCGGCGATCCGTTTCTCCATAGGCGCCGTACTGCTGTTTTCGGTTAACGAAGATACCGAAGTGCTTCATTAGCTGTCTGCACATTCGAGCCATCTCCATCACGTCCAATGGCTGCACGGCATGCGCCAGTCGAAGCTGTCGATATAGTCAATGCACGATAGTTCTTTACGAAATCCGACCTTTTTATCACTAAGTTGGGCGTCGACTGGGTCTTTTATTCGGTTCAATAACACACTGTTGAAGACTTTTCCTTATATTGAAAGAACAGTGATGCCTCTGTAGTTTTTCGCTATTGTTAAAATCTCCTTTCTCGGAAATCTTGATGAGGTATTCTTCTTTCCAGTTTGCTGACACTTGTTCTTCCTCCCAAATCTTTCTGAATATGGAATATCTTTAAAGTTACTTATACATTTGTCTTCAGTGCCTCAGCTAGTATGTTGTTTAGTCCTGATGACTTGATACTATTGATTTGACACTCGGATGGCCATTCTGATTTCTTCAACAGTTGGAGGGTCGGTGTTTATAGGGAAACCAGTGGCTGCTGCTTCTAAGACTGGTGGATTCAGTGGAAATAGTCTATTCAAGAGTTATTCGAAGTGTTCCACCCACCTGTTTCATTGTTCATTTTACTTCAGGGATTGGTTTATCAGCAGTGCTCTTGATCGATCATCTTGATTTACTGAATTTCCTAGCTGGCTTATTCGTTATATCGTATTGATGTCATATGTTTCCTTCTCTTGCAGCTTTTTCCACCGTCATTGTTTAGTCCTCAGCATATTTCCGTTTATCCAACCTGATGCTCCTCTTCACTTGCTTGTCGACTTCTGCGTATTCGGCCTGTGCTTTGACTCTCTTTGTTCTTGTTCGGCTGTTATTAACTGCTAATAATTTGCTACTCCTTTCTTGGATCTTGTCCAGAGTACCGACAGAAGTTCATTCTTTATGGTGTTGTTTCTTGCATTCCGGAATTTCCTGACATTGTGAAGTTATTGTTCCTTTAATCTCTTCTCATCTGTCCTTCATATTAGTTCCATCTTCTTCTAGTAGATCATGAAATGATTGGAACTTATTGTTGAGAGTTATTTTGAATTCGTTGCGTTTTTTAGTATCCCGGAGAAGGGCTGTGCTAAACTTTCGTAATACTGCTGTTCCAGCTGTCCAGTGCTTTTTTAGCTTTAGTTTTATTTTAGCCACCACCAGGTGTTGATCTAAAGCTGTTTAAGCTCCTCTTCTTGCTTTCACGTCTTCAATGGTCCTTCTAAACTTTTTATTGATGCAGATGTGGTCGATTTGGTTCTATGTATTGTGATCCAGTGAAGCCAATGTAGCTTCACCTATGCGTTTGTGGGAGAATATAGTGCAATTTACGCTCATTTTGTTGTAGGAATAGAGGTTATCAAATCTCTCACAAATGTCGTTTCTTACTCCCAGTCCATGTCATCCCATAATGTCTTCTTATCCGGTGTTGTCCATTCCAACGTTGGCGTTGAAGTCTCCCATCAGAATGGTCAGGTCCTTGGCTGAGCATTTATCGATGATTGACTGCAGCTTTGCGTAGAAATGATCTTCGTCGACTTCGTGGCTGTCGATGGTGGGTTTATGACATTGAATGACATTCATTGTAATCCCCTCCTTCTTTGTTTTTGAAGGATGCTTTGATGATCCTAGGTCCATGAGGTTCCCATCTTATCAGAGTCCTTCCATGCTTCTTGGGACAAAATTAGTGCTACTCCTTGTTTATGTAGGGTGTTTTCTTCTTCGTGACAGGAGTATAAAATCACTTTCACCTGAGGATAATCGTTTCTGTCCGGCTTGCAACCAATGGGTTTTGCAAGTATCTTCCAAGTATCTTCAGGTTGTATCTTCTTTATTTTTATAATTGTTCTAAGAATAGCAACTAGTATTTTGTGTAACCCTAAATCAATTTTAATTAACGTTATGTTTGATATAGCCTTGTGCCAAGTTTTTAATTATTTAAGGCTCAGTAACAGTTGATGATCAAGATTTATGTATAGGTACTTTGTTGATTAGTGCGTTATAAAAATTTCTTCTGGTGAAAACTAAGCATTTGGATGTGATTAGCTTTGCATAACATGCTGTTATCTCAAAAATAAATGATTTTTAGGAATTATATGCCATCCAGAAGTAAGTTGTAGATGTTCTAACCGTTATTGATCGACCAAAAAGTAACTATTGACGAACTTAGCGTCGCAATATATAAAAAACTGTTGCTGTTAAAATACTGTCAACAGATGTCATTCCAATATAAATTTGAAACAATAAATGGATGTCTTCTTGAGGACGTAAAGAAGAGTAGTAAGAAATGAAACTTCATGGAATTTAAAGGACTTAAATGGTTAGGGATTTTAAAGGAAATAAATAATTTAAAGTTTGTACATTAAAAGCGGTTAAAAATATCTATTGGCTAATACATGCCTTTACAAACGCAGTCCAAGTTTAAGCATGTGGTTTACTAACATCTTTAAAATCCACAAACTATTCACTTGTACAAACTAAGTAAAGTCAACTAAGATAAAAATATTACGTTAAACACACTTCGGCATGACTTTCTATTAAGAAATGCAAAATATATTCGACATCTAAACTCAAAGAACATCTATTCATAATTGGACGCTCGATCACATCGAAAACTAACTTCCGTATCATAGACACTTTCATTTTTCTTTATGCAGTAGACTAGTACATTTAAAAATCAATATGAATCAAAATATCTACTTCCAAATGGTTTCATGTAGAATAAAGCCTTGACGCTTGTAAATTTGCTTTCATTTATATCGAGTTATTTCGCTTGAACCCCTCCAGGGTAACCACTGGTCCCAAGCTCTGATAAAGAAGGGTTGGGCATATGGTTAGCGACACCATCCAGTAAAAACCACAATCCCGCTAAAAATGCGCGAATCAGAAAAACTCATTTAAACCCTTTAATTTCCGCCCTGGGAGTTTGAAGGTCTATGCCTCAAAGAGTTATGAGACCATATGTTAAAAGCCAGGTTTTTCCGGAACTAACGAGGTTGATGCGCCTTCTGATGACCGGAGCAGGAATTAATATAGGTAATCGGCCTTAAACAGTTGGTCCTTGGGCTCGGCGGTGGCACTCTTCAATTATCAAGGCCTCTTCTTATCCACTTTCTATTCAATTACCCCAAGAAAAACCCTCACACAGTGTGGGGAACCAGAAAGCAGTAACCGCCATCATGTCTCTAACAGCACTCAAGATAAAATACTTATCTCTTCTCTTGTTTCAAATATTTGCACCATTCCCACTACATTTTCTGTTCGTGCAACTTGTACTGGTTGCTCGAAGTGTTATACTTGGTCACCTTAAGCCACACTCTGAAATTCATGTTGGCACTTTTAATGTGCGTGTCTTGTGTCAAATCGGTCAACAAGCTAAGTTAGCTAAAACACTAATGTCTCTAGCAATTATTATATACTGTGTCTTCAAAACGCACATACAGGACCTTAGATTGGTCATATATTTGACTTCATTTAATCGAATCAGCGGACTAGCACAAATTACTCTTCAACTTTCAGAAGACCCAAAAGTAAGCTCATGTAGCCTTGCTGGTATAGGCATAACATTAAGCTAACGGAAAGAACAGGTACTTCTCGAGTGGACAAAGATACACGCTATGGCCTTTTGTCGTCTCTATTTATGCAGTCAGAGACTGTTGCCCAGATGAAGTGAACGACGCGTTCTATTTGAAATGTTTTAGCCTCCTTTAAATAGCTAAACACTCAGACATAGTAATTATGGCAAAGGATTTTTATCCTCAAGTCGGTAGGCTGAATTAGGCCGAATATCACTTTGGTGAATCACTAAATATACCAGCCCAACGAACAGATAACGCAGAACGTCTGGTGCAATTATTTCTGACTAGATTTTTAGATTTTTAAGTAGCACAAACTTTAAGCATTATTAGAAACATTGTTTAACCTGGAGACCTCTGACATCAACACAATGATGAATGCGCATTGACCACATCAACATCAGCTATCGTTGGAGAAGCTGTATAGATAACTGTTGCTCATTCTGAGGTACCTGTTTAGATTATGACCACGACTTAGTACGAGCATGTATCTCAATTCGTTTTGCTGGTTGCAAAAATATCACGTCAGGTAAACCCCTTAAATATCAATATCAAAACTGATAATGCTAAAAATACATTTAAATATGAATAAGCTAAGAATTCAGTCGCCCAATGCTAACAGGTTAATCCCGTAACAACCTGTGACGATTTTGAAGCAAGTGTAAACGCAGCATCGTGACCTACGAAAAACATCAATCTATGGGTTATAAAAGACCCACGGATCTCTCGAACTCATAATGAGCTGATAGAGTCTCGTAAACTCATTGCTGAATGCTCAATGATGAAGAGTGACAAAAATTGTAAAGTAGACCAATAAAAATCGCAAACAGTAGCAAGAAACGAAACCAAAAGCAATAAAAGCAGCAACAGTGGCAGAAAGGATTAAACAAATTTTAAGAGTTGCCAGGGACACCGGTGAAGTGTACTCGGGTATATATGACCAAGTTGCGCTTGTCGTATAACTAAAGCCACTTCTATCAAATGGACTCCACTCTTACGAATGAGAAATCAGAAGGCACTAAAGGCTAGAAGATAAATTATATTTGATCGTATACAGAGCTTCAATGGGATAGCAACGTCTAGGCTGGCAAACAAGAGAGAGGTGCTACCCACGGTGGTTCGAGTCGTGATCTGGTGGTGATGCGTGACCGCGCGCCTTCAACTAGTAGTGTCCGCTAAGACAAGCATGGTCAGCATCAATGTCGAGAGCCTATGCAACTATTTATTTTGGGGATTATTCACCGTTACAAATCCAGTGGCCCATGGTGATCAACGTCGTCAGCTATGTGCTAAACGGAATGAATGTTATGAATAAGATGTTCTGTTCCGTAACACTTTTCGAATATGCTGACGAAATTCTCGAGGTCGATCTTTGCAGCTAATATAAACTGACTGTAATACTTCGGATGTAACAGCAAGTATACAGCCAAAGAAAGTCGGCGGAAATTTCGGTACATTGACGGACGTAGTACATCTTTTAAGATGACAAGGCCTAAGTAGAGCAGTGATAATTTGCACTCGGTCGCTTTCAATCGATGAACGTCTTGCAGGGTGCGGTACTTTCTCTGAAACTCAATTGGTGTTCGGCTTTGACATACTAACAGTCTATCATTTATCAGCTTCTGGTTCTGTGGATTAAGTACGTTCTCGCCAGTCTCCATGCACAAAGTGATTAGCTTCTTCACAACACCCAAATACACCAAGTGCATCGGGTCCAATCGAAAATCATTAACCATATTTAATGGTAAGCATTCGAATGACAATGTATAATCGTGGTGCATACCCTGAAACCGTCCTCTTTACATCAGCTCTTGCCGGAGTATCACATATGACTGCTTTCAAAGTAAAAGATATACGTTTTGAAGACATTTCCACGTAAATGCCATTAGTATAATTTATAAATTAATAAAAGTTACCTTGATTGTCAATTAAATTAAGTAAAGTCAGTTATAAAAAATTATTAATTATTGCCAATTTACTAGTACCAGGTATAATGTGGTAACCATAGTGACAATGGTGGCTGCAGCGCAACTTCATTTTGACCTTCAGCTACTCTTTTTGCTCCTTCCCACTTATTTCCCCCTTGTACGCTTTATTTCCCACATGTCTACTTATGTCGCACTTTTCCTCTTTCTTTCTCCATTACAGTCTGCCTTATTTCCCCCTTTTCCCCATTATTTCCTTTCTGTAACACTTCTTCCCCTTTTTTTATCAGATTGGGGGTTGTCTGCAGATATTTTTAAGAATGGTGATTCGGTTTATGTTGACAGGTTATCTGATATGTAGGCCAATTTCTGGGAACTGAGCATCATCTTGTCTGACTTCTCTTGTTCTCTGATCGTTTATTTTTTACAAAAAGGGACAGATATCCCTTGTAATAACCACACAGAAATCAGTTTGACTAATATATTATCTATACTATAATCCTCTATAATCAATCAACGATTATCCAATACTAAAACACAGCAGACACAAGAAGAAGAGACTGGTTTTAGACTTAGATGTGGTTACATTAGTCAATTGTTCACCCTGAGCCAGGTTCACAAACATAGACATATGTACCACCGTCCAACTATAGTTATATTTATTGACTTGAAAGCAG
This sequence comes from Schistosoma japonicum, assembly GCA_025215515.1. Lineage (NCBI taxonomy): Eukaryota > Metazoa > Platyhelminthes > Trematoda > Strigeidida > Schistosomatidae > Schistosoma > Schistosoma japonicum. Next base: position 73,394,669 of record CM046069.1, read on the forward strand.
CTTTTGTCTCAGTAGACCGTAAAGTCTTGTGACAGTGCTAATCACTTAAAGGCGTACCTCAAAAGTACATAAACTTTATAAAGGGACCTTACTCGGTCACCACCAATCGAGTTTAGTCTATGGCAAATTATCACGAAAAATATCGCTTTCAAGTGGAGTTCATTAGGGTTGCCCCTACATCACTTTTTCATTTGATTTCATCATTGATGTACTCTTAGTAGTCTCAGTCACTTATTTTAGTTCACCAGAAATTAATCTTCCAAGAAGTTTTCTATCCACCTTAGATTACGTAGATGATGTAGGCTTATTCAGTGAAGACGTTGACAATATTCAGAGTTTCTTGTGCACCTTGAGTAATAATGCAAGCATATTTAGGATGCGCTTACTTTCTCCTAAGTGAAAAACGATACTGCAGGATTATTCTGCTTCTTCACGTAAATTAGCTATGGGGAATGAAGTAGTTTCATACATTGACAGCTTCATTTATCTCGGAAGTCTCATTACCCCTGGTTGATCAGTGTTTAACGAAATCTCAGTAATTATTTATAAAGCCCGACTGATATTCGCCAATTTGAGCCACTTTTGGCGCAGGAAAAACATTCATCTTTTGACGAATGGCCGGGTGTACTGCGCGGCAATCTTCGCCGTTTTTTTAGCATATGGCTGCGAAACGTCGGCCACGCAAACCCAAGATATGCGTCGATTTTGAGTATTTGACTACAGGAGTCTTCGTAGCATCATGAAACAGTCGTCTCTCTAAAAAAAAGCTGGTTAAAGCCCACAGTTCTCAGTTAATAACAACTCTACTACAGAACAAACTTCTAATCCATTGACCCCGGGTTCGACAGACCCAGTTCTACACCACTAATTCAACTACCAAAAATATCCGATAGGGATTACACATCTATGCCACAGAACAGTAGCATCGAGAAGGTTAAATGTGAACTACAGCATCTAACTCAGCAGCTAGGAGAAATGTGTTCTCAAATGGAGTCATTTTCCGTCATAGTATGTGGCGTCAAACAAGAACTTAACATACTGTCGCCCTTAAATTGCTACTAAGAAAGGACACAAGTTCACCTGTACTGGAAAACATTACAAAAGTAGAAACCGTAGTCGAATTCATTGTTACAGAAGTAACTAAGCGTATGATATCCCGTCAGAACATAATTATCTACAATATACCGGATAAAAAACCACTAAGAACCGTTAGGTATTCTTTATTAAAGGCAGCTAATCTTTCACATTGTCCTTGTCAATGGCTCCGCCTTACCAAGAAAAATCAGAAGTATTTATGCCCTATTCTCTTCCGAAATGACTCTCAATCGGCAAAAGTTCAGTTAAAACAAGCTGAACAATTAATAACTGATTCTACTAAGTATAAGAAAGCCCGTATAGTTGAGGATGAGACTGAAATCCAAAGACATAGAAGCTTCACACTTAGGTAAAGTAGAGTAGAACATCACTAATGTAAAATGTTTAACTACACCACCTAATACTGCTACAGAATACTCTGATGATACTATTAAACAACAGACAGGCGTTATGCTACAAGACGTACCAATAACAGTACAAACCTCTGAGAACCTCCTAAGTGATGTAGATTTAGACCACACAACCTCCAATACTAAGCCCTCTACTTCTTCATTACGTGAAAAAACGCGAACTTTCAAAGCCTAGGTAAAGGCCATGATTAGCCCACTAAACAATTTAAGTGTAATGAAAAGCGAGACAAAAATATCATCATTTCTGAAGGTAAGCTCCAAGCAAAATTTTGCGACCTCATCTACACAAAGAGGGCATGATGCCACTGTGCCTGCCACATCATTATATAGCAAGGCTGGTTACAAGGCCTCATTTGATAAAGGCAATCGAGTCGGTAGTAATCAAGGTCATAAGCACTCACAGGCTGTACGTAGCCAGTCAAAACAGCTCATTTAACTACCAGCGTAAGACACGTGGCGAACAAGTTTACAATACTTTTTACTACTCTCACGAAAATAACTTTTTACGAAATTCTAGTTCGCCAAACACACAGCAGTATGCTCTAAGCCCTGGTAATCCTACACCATACACGACCTACTCAGATAGTAAAAGTAGTTTAACTCTCCCTTTTCACTTTTATAATTATACTCCTGATGGGCTACTAGGACATTCTCCATCTTGTGCACGTCGCCAACGAGCTGCCATGTCGCCCAACTTCAGCTACTCAGAACATCCTAATATCTCTGACAACTATAATAATTTTTTTGGGATCAGGCTGTCACTAGTCCCCTTAGCAATACAGCTTGCTCAGACATTAACTCAAACAGTCAGACTGCCGTTTTAAGCCAGCATCTAGTTATATCGAACACGAACGACTTGGAAAAAGATCTTATTCAATTCTTCACAATTCACTCTTCATTTCTGAAGTAATAACTGCCCGGTCACTTCTTAATAAAATATCAACCCTAAGAACTATAGCTTTATTAGCTAAATCTTTATTAATATATGTCACAGAAACATGGTGTTCCTCCTCAGTAACTGACTCAAAATTAGCCGTTCGGGACTATATGTTATATCACGGCAATAGGGAATATAGACGGGATGGTGGATGTCTAATATACATGTTTGTTTTTCGTCTAATAAAACCAATGACGAAATATTTGGTAAGATACCAGAGTCGGTCTGGACATCAGTTAATACTCCGAACCACAGTTTACTTTTCGGATGCATACATAGAACCCCTACCATTCCGACTATTGCAGAAAAGATGATTATTAATGCTTTTCATAAACACCTCTGCCCTAAATTATAATGCGAAAGTCATCGCAGGTGACTTTAATCTTCCTAGGATAGGCTGCAATGTTGACAGAGGACTGTCATATAATGAAGAAAATCTTTTTACTACATAAGACATGCAATGTTGGACACAATGTGTACACACTAGCACGTGATATAATAACATTCTTGATCTAGTTTTCTACTATGATGTCTCTCTTCTGTCATTTCAAGTTAGTAAAGAGCTTGAAAGTAGTGACCACAAAATGGTTTTATGTGCTCTTTCTTTAGTCACTCCAATAATCATAAATTACAAAAAACTAAACAATATCGAGATTATAAAAATGTGGACTAGAATGTTCTACACACCCTTCTAAGTTGCTCTGACTGGGACAATTTTTTCTTATCAAATAGTCTTACAGAAACACTAGTTTTTTTTAATCAAATTATTGACTCCTGTTTAGATTCGATTGCACCTATTAAGATAAGCAATATAATTAAGTCAAATGATTTGTACATACCACTTCATTACCATAAGAAGCTAAAACGCCTACAGAAGTGCTATTTTAAGTCATATGACTTTTCATCATTCGTGGTAATTACTATGACCTTTAATCAACTGAAAAAATCCACAGGTTAAAGGCGATAAAAGAAGAGTTGTCAGCAATGGTACGGCTTTTTAATAAACGCCTCAAGCCTTCCAGTAATGGTGATATTCGCTGCATTTTAAGAGATGGGATAATGAATAACGACCATAATATTACAGTCAACCTGTTCAGCGATGCCTTTGCTTACAGAGGTAAGCCTCTGGACGACATTGAGGTAGACATAATCAACTTGGTTACTTACTATTCGGAATCCGTTAGCTTAACTTATGACAACATTTGTAAATCCATCAACTTACTTAGGATCTCAAGTAGTTATGGAGTAGATGGCATGGCATCCATTTACTTTGTACTCGGTGGACCTAATTTTCCATCAATCCTATTAAAACTGTTTGACCTTTCATTGACAGCAGGTACTTACCCTAGTACATGGAAAACCTCTTACATCTGCTCTCGATTTAAATCAGGTGACAGGACAAACTTGTATAACTATAGACTCATAAATATCACCCTAGTTATCTCTAGAATAATGGAGAAAATTGTATGTGACAAAATGTCTGATTATTTACTCTCTGAAAAACTTATCTCTAATTTCCAACATGGCTTCCTCAAAACCAGGTCTTGTATGACTTGTCACTTTGAATTTTTTAATTTAGTCTTTACTGAACGAAGCTTTCGGCACTTGGTGTTAGCATTGTATTCAGACATCTAAAGCTTTTGACATGGTTAACCATGGGCTTTTTATAGGCAAACTCTTCTATTATGGGGTTAAGAATCCATTACTTGCATGGTTAAACTCTTTCCTCAGTCACAGACATCAAATTGTTAAATTAAACTCTACTCTGTCTAAGGCCGAACCAGTTGCAAGTGGCGTTATACAGCTCTTTATAGCTTATATAAATGATATATGCAAATGCTTAAGCATGAGAAGATCCTTTCCATACACAGATGATCTTGAAGTAGTGTACTCATTCCCTCCTCACGAATTCGCACACACATTCTGTAGCGTATTTGCTTAACTCAACACGGTCGCAGTATGGTGCTCAAAATGGAAGTTAGATCTCAATGCTTCTAAGTATGGTTGGGTATATTTTGGAGGTAAGCGCCTCAATTTCGATCTCTCCATTAATGGTAGTATGTTGTCTAGGCTTTAATCAGTAGTTAATTTAAAACTAAGATACTATTATAATCTGTGTTTCGTAGAACAGGTCAATATGGAGACATCTAAGTTACATCGACTACTAGGTCACATACTACGTAACTTTTATAGCAATGTTTCTCGGATTTCGCTACATAAAGTTTGTGTCCGATCTTCACCGGAATACTGTACCTTTATTCTAAGTAAAATATTCATCAAGGATAAACTTAGATTGGAGTCTGTACAACGTAGCTTTACTTTTAGTATGCTTAAGGCTGATTGCACTCTAGACTATAAAACTAGACGCAATAAATTAGGACTATATACCTAATGGAGGCGCCGACTCAAGTTAAACCTAATCTTCTTTTACAAGATACTAAAGAAATTACCATATTCACCGTCATAGAATTAAGTTCGAGGAACCTTCTTGCTCTAACCTACGCAACTCAACTTCGGAAATTAAAATGTCACATTATAAATCTACACATTATCTGAATTATTTTACAAGTAACTTCTCAAGAATCTGGAACAATTCTCCCCAAGCCATTTGATAAGCACATTCACATTCCTTATTTGTGACAAGTTGGTAATTTTATTTCTTCTGATATCTCATTGAAAATGTTCACACCAATTACTGCTTCTTACCTAACTAACAAATTAATAAGGACTCTGAAGGTGTGATTACCAATCACCTGCCTTAGTCATATGCCAGTGTTCTTCCGTCTATATCCATTTATAAATGGAAGTATAAATGTCAATTCTCCCCATTCGTTTTGATAACGTAAGTGGTATGTCGTGTCCTTCAATGCCAAAATAGACACCAATTTCGCCTATTTGTTTCAGGATACCAGTGCTGTTGTTTTGTGTTCTCTCTGTTTTCGTCTTTTCTATAGTTGTACATGATTATGTATAGGTCAAGTATGAAACTTACAGGCACAATACTATTAAATTTTACTTAACGCCTAAGTTCCGAGTACGTTAGGTCTTTTCCTGCATCTGGAATTCCTCACATCAAATATGGCCAATATTGTGCCGAATATCCAAGCCATTGGTTACAGATGTCTTCGTTGTCGGAGTGTATGGTGGACCCACCAAACTTAAGTTGCATAAAGAAGACCGATTCCATAGGAGAGCAGACCACAAACTCGCGTCGACAGTGATATAGAGGAATATATGAAATAGAAAGAATATAAACGAATTTTTAATTAGTGAGAGTAAAATAATCAGTATTAAACCAGATTTTTTTTCCATCGCTTTTTTTTAGTCACTATGTAGTGTTTGTAGTTTTAGAGCCTTAATAAGCCATTGCTGGTTAAATCAACGTTAAGTGGTAAGTCGTCAACGAATTTGTATAAGTCTGTAGATTCTAGGTATGTTGTGATCAGTCGTTTGAACCTTAGGATAGAGTCAGTAAAATAATCAGTATTAAACCAGATTTTTTTCCATCGCTTTTTTTTAGTCACTATGTAGTGTTTGTAGTTTTAGAGCCTTAATAAGCCATTGCTGGTTGAATCAACGTTAAGTGGTAAGTCGTCAACGAATTTGTATAAGTCTATAGATTCTAGGTATGTGGTGATCAGTCGTTTGAACCTTAGGATAGAGTCAGTAGTGCGAATATTTTGTGGTAGCTTATTCCAGAGTTTGCTGTAGAGTACGATAAAGAACTTATAGCGTTGTTGTACTTGGTATTTATTGATATGTAATGTTGCCTCGTAGTTTCGAAGGTCGTATCTAGGCGTTTGGTTCCATTGAGGAGAGAAGGCTGAGAATGATATTCCGGTGATAATTTTATAGAAAAATATTAAGTTATGTCGTAGTCGGCGATGACTCAAGGGTTCTAAGGAGAGTGTTTCACATCTAGTCGTGTAGTTGATGTTGCTGTTAAATCCTAGAATCCAACGTGTAAAACTTCTTTGTACGCTTTCTATACGTGTTCTGTCTATGCTATTCATGCTCGAGAAGATAATTGAGCAGTACTCGAGTGTAGGTCTTACACATATCTTAAACAAAGTAAGTTTAGCCTCTCTTGTGAAGAAGTTTTTAAGAAGGAAGCCTGTTAATTTTCTAGTTTTCGAGACTATAGAGGAGGCGTGCTCTGTGAACTTCAAGTTACCTGAGTATTTGATGCCCAAGTCGTTTGTTGTTTGGAGTATTTGGACTTTAGACCCATTTAGATAAAACGTGAACTGGGGGTTATGGTTGCCTATGTGCATAATTCCACATTTACTATGGTTAAGTGGTAGTTGCCATTTTTGGCTCCAGGCAGTTAGTCTATCAAGGTCCCTTTGAATTAGTGTCATGTCTTCTAAAACATGCGGTGTATAGCTATATACTATCTTGAGATCATCTGCATATAAATACGGTCGACCATGTTTTATAACGTTAATTATGTCATTTATGTAAATGATGAACAATAAGGGACCCAGTACACTTCCTTGTATTACGCCGCTAGTAATTGGTTTAGGTAATGAGAGGCTATTATTATACTTTACTGTTTGCTGTCTTCCTTCTAGGAAAGATGCAAATGATGAGTGAAGTGGGTCTTTGACCCCGTATGACTTTAGCTTAACGAGTAGTCGTGTATACGGGACTTTGTCAAAAGCTTTACTGAAGTCGAGAAATAAAGCGGATACTAGGAGTCTTTTGTCTCGATGCGTAGTTATGTCATCTAGATAGTCTAGCATGCATGTGTCACAAGACCTAGTTTTTAAGAATCCATGTTGGGAGGGGGAGAGCAGTTCGTTCTTAAGTAGGTAACGGAGTAATTCCACCTTGATTATTTCTTCCATTACTCTTGATACAACAGAGGTTAGGTTGATAGGTCGGTAGTTCTCTATATTTCCTACAGGTCCGGATTTAAACTTGGGAATGACACATGTAGTTTTCCATAAGGTAGGGCAGCATGTAGTGGAGAGTGATATTGTAAATAGTTTAAGAAGTGCCAGGTGGAAGTCAGCACCACCATATTTGAGTACATTGGCTGGTATACCATCAGGGTCCAAGGCGTTTGAGTGCTTTAGCGTAGTGATGGCCTTCGTAATATTTTCTATAGTGAAAGTTATCTCCCTTATTTTGCATGGTAGTGGCGTAATAGGTTCGTTCCCATCTATGTGGTTTTCAACGGTATGTGTAGTGGTAAAGTGCTCATTGAATAAATCAGCTATATGGCAAGGGTCATCATATATTTTATTGCCACAGATATAGAGGTTTCCACCCTTTATCTTAGTGCTAATGATTTTGTTCCGGAGGGTCTTGAGAAGTCTTGTAGGGTTATTTTGTATGGTAGCCTGTTTTTCTAGTGCGATTTCTATCTGTATACGATCCGCCTCAGCCTTAATATATATTTCTTTCATAGTTATAAGAGAGGCAAAATCTTTAAACTTGTAGAATTTAGATGCATGTCTACGTAGGCTTCTTCGTGCAGTAGTGGTGATAAGCATGCATTTTGGAATTTTGGGTTTAGTATATCTCATAGGTGCAACTATGTCAAGCGTATTGTAAGTGTTGTAGTAGAGTATATCAGTTAGCTTATCAGCATCATTTTCCATGAAATAGTTGTTCCAGTCAAGGCGTCTGAAGTAAGCCATGAAGCTCGTCCAGTTAGTCTTGTGGAGGGGTCTGCTGGGTATTGTAACCGGATATTTATACATTGTAGTTCCTAAGTTGAAGTTGCACATGACGATATTGTGGTCACTACCTGGGAATTGTTTCCCTGTATGAACGGTACATGGGGTGAGTTCATGTGTAAGAACTAAATCCAAAGTGTTTTTGTATCTGGTAGGGCTACGAACATACTGTGACCAGCCACCAAGCTCTAGACTTTCCATAAGTAAGTCATAGCGCTTCGGTGCCTTGGCAGGAAACCATGAGATATCAGGCATATTAAAGTCTCCACAAATAACCTTACCTGTAAAGGGTAGGGCAGAGGCCAGTGTAAAAATGTCTGACAGTAAGGTGATATCCACTGTTGATGGGTTAGGGTGGTGGTATACACAGCCGAATAAGTAAGAATCTGAGACAGTAGGTCTTAAAACAATCCACACTGAGTCTTGTAATTTATTTAGGCCTGCTGTATCAAACAGAAATGAGTTTAATTTCGAGTTAACATATATGAGACAACCTCCTCCACGTCCATGTAGCCTGTCACTACGAGACAGTTTATAATTATCTAGAGATATACTTAGATCAGAGACATAAGGGGTAGTCCATGCCTCAGTTACCATAATAATTGAGGGTTGGCAGATTGATGCAAGCAGAGCTAGGTCGATCATTTTGTTGCATACTGATCGTGCGTTTAGTAGGCAAAGATTGAGCGAGTGGCCAGTAAGGTTGAAGTAGTTTAAAGCATCAAGGAAGAAGAGGTCAGGACTTAGAATTTAGGATGAGATCTTGATTTGGGATTAATTGTCGAGCTTCACATTGTTCAGATACTAAAGGGTAGATATTGGGTGACTGCTTTATAAGATTAGTGTTTCGGTCGTCACTACGATCGTTGTTCTTCAGGCACAAAGTGCTTGAGGTAAGAAAAGACAGGTTGCTGTTAGACTGTTTACTTAGTAGTGGCAGAACTGGAGATTGGGGGTGTTTGGTCTCGTAACTAGTTGTCGACTTAGTAACGGCTGCAGGGGCAATGAGTATAGATGGGAAGGGTTGTGAATTGTCGTGTGAGGATACTCTAAAAATGGATTCGGGTGTGCAAACGAGACACAGGGATCATAGTAGTTCGGTAATGAGCTATGGGGGTGCAGCCAAGTAGTTGTAGTTAAAGCCATTCATTATAGGAAAGTATTTAGATCGTAAGTTATCATGTCTGAGAGAGCTATTATATTGATGAAGCGGGTGATTTCCTAAGTTAAAATTATTCTTTTTCAGTATCTGTTTGGGATAGTAATGGTACGGGGAGAGGAAGAAGGCTTTTCCGCCCTGAGTCATCCTTCTGGATCATTGGCACATGATGCCATAGTGCATTTGCATGTGTCATCCTACTGATGTTGAAGTATTCTCGGGGGGGAACAAACTTAGGGTGGGAGGAGAAAAATCGCTTGTTCTGTTCAAAGCATTGACCCTGCAAATCTAGTGGTACGGGTGTATCGTGCCTAATGGTTTGGCGTTTGTGATTAACTTTATTTCTATGAATGTTAGAGGTAAGGCTATGCTGGGCCTTATTGATAGGGAGGACATTACGTATGTTGTAATGATAGGGCATGAATTTTGTTTTCAGTTTAACGGTAGGGTGGTATGTTAAATCGTGTGATGGTAGTTTGTTCATCTCTTTATTTTGAGAGGTAAATATATCCCCCTTGGGAGTGATGTCTAAATCTACTTGATGGTTGCTACTTTCTTTGGCTGTGAGAGATATTGTTGTATGTGTGTCTATACCAGGAGGGGTTGTGGGTGTGGATGGGCTGAATGGCTCCTCAGTTTCTAGCTTGGTAGGTAGAGCAGGTAGTCTTGGTGGTGTTATACTACTACTATGGTGCGTTGTTGGGTATGTTTTGGGTAAGTCGTTAAGAGTGGTTTCTTCTAGCTTAGGATCTTTCTTGTTGGGAGCAGCGGTACCGTAATGGTTGATGGATCTACGTTGCAGAGGCGTTTTATCAGCAACTATTAGTATGTTTTTGAAGTTGCTACCAGATCTAATACAGTTAACAGATTTTATAAATCGCTTGCAATCTAAAGTGGATGCGAAATGGAATAGAATTGGGCAGCTAGTCTACCAGTCTTTTTTACGTAGTCTAGTACATTCGCATGGAATCTGTGTCAAGCCGCTGGTTTTTAATAGGATTGCTTTAACTTTTTCAAGTGGAGAATTCTCTGGAACATTGTAGACTATAGCTTTGTGAAGCGAGGTGAGTCGCTTTACAACTTCTGCTGCAACGAAATCAAGAAATGTTTCGGCATGCTTTGCCTTATCGATTTCAATGTCATCATGCTTTCCAAGCAAGTAGGTTAACGGGGCTATTTCACTTAGCATAGACTGTACCTTGGTAAAAGCTAACTGGACATCTTCGACTTTGCTTTTATAGTCGGCAATGTCAGCGCTTAGATCAGTCAGATTGATTGCCTTGATAAGTGGTGTACGATTGTCTATTATCTGCAGTTCAGTGGTAAATAGGTCATTAGGAGAAGACTCGTGGTTTTTAGGGGAACGGGTATCAAGCTTAGACCTTTTAGCCTTGTTTCGAACCATGTTCAAATAGGATCTTATTAAATAGTTAGGTGGTGTACGTATACTATGATTTCAGTAGTCGTGTTCTATAAACTAAAGTTAGACATCAGTGTCAGGTACTCTTTTATAAGGTAGTGGTAATAATATAACCAGGTTTACTGCTATTTATGTGATGGTGAGTTATCACGCAAGAAAATGTAACGCAATATTCAGACTTACCGCTCGTATATATTAACAATTTGTTCAAACTTATTACTCGAATGGCTTACTAGTCGCCCATTACCTACAGCATTACTAACACTACGCTAGTTTCTAGTAACCAATCGTATAGACACCATATACTACACTCCTTTCCACATCCGATACCACCTCATACGTCACCTATTTGGTCGCTGTCATAGCAGTTCAGTAACAATTGGGTATCTAGTTTCTTATTAGTGGCCTTAGTCATCTGTATTACTTGTAATAAGATGCCTGCACAGATGAGGTTAACCAAAAACGGAACTCGTGCCGTTATACAACGAGTGAAATAATATAATTTCGATTAAACCAGTTGATTTACGAGTATAACATCTTAAAAGGAGGAAGGGTGGAGTTTTCGGTCAGCAGACATAATGATGTGTGAGATAATTTCAAACATTACTCGTCTGTAGGGCGAAATGTTTTATATGTTTTCGTCTACGTACAACGGTTCTAAAATGATCAAACATTTAGCAGTAATGTTTGCAATGCTCTAATATATACTACTTGGACTCACACATATAAAGTTTGAATGACACTACCTATCTATCAAAACGTCCTATTGCAAGTATAAAACTAGACCTCTCTTCTACAGGTTATGATGCTGATACCTAATAAAATGAAATCAATAAAGATTATTTAAATACATAAACACTTAATGCATCCATAGACATACTGTGGACGTATTTAATAGTCATCCAAATCCCCTAGTAACAACTGCAACCTCTTAAAATATTTTCCTTATTAAACCTCAACTTTAACAGGAACCCGGACTCAACAATAATACCTCAACTTTCTGTAATAGTCAACCTATCTAAGATAACAAATTAACTTCTACCAAATGAACTATAATATCCGAGTCTTTACCAATTCATGGAGTTATACCTTATGATTGCTTTAAAAGTCAGAAAAGTATGGCTGTCATATTGCTGAAGCTTCGTTCTGCTGTTTGTTAACCATTTTTTCTCAGTACTTACAGATAGTCTTATACTCTGCAAATCGTTTATCATCTACATTTACCATCTTAATGGTGACATAAATGCATTCTGTTATTCTCCTGTACCATAATATCTTTTCAAGGTAATGTTTGTAGTGAACGTCACATAAGTGCCATTTTAAAGCAACATCTATTATTCCACTATCTCTGTGTATCGCAGTATAATATGTTTACGCAACAAAATGTCCCTTTTACTGCCTGATATGTTTTGTTAATCATGCCTGTAAAAATGGCTTGCTACTGATATCAACAAATAAATTACTATTATTAGTTTTACATAATCGCCATCTTACTATAAACATTTTCTTTAGCATACAACTTCTTACAAGCTAAACACGGGACTTTCTCTGAATGTTACAGTTATCTTTATGGTATTTTTGATTGGTGAAACTTTAGATAACACTCACGTTTAGACGTTGACTTCATCGTCACATCTAATAAAGATGTGTCGTGCAAAACAAAGGCTAAATTATATAAGAGTATGCACATATGTGCGCCAATAATAATTAATGTACATAGAGAATACATTATAAATAAAAATATTTAATGATCATAATGTAAAATTGATTTAGTCAGTTTTAATCAAATTAAAATAATATTTTCAAGCAGGATCGCTTTCATACAACTGTAAAGACCGTTACAAGCTGAATTCCAGTCTATAGGCTGTCATTGTGTGAATGACAATTCAAACTTAAAAGTATGCAAATAAACTAATAAGACCAAAGAAAATAAAAGTGATACGTTTTATCTTAAATGAGACAACGCATCAGGTTCTATTGTTTTTGTACAGTTTGCGATACGATCTCTAGAGTAGCCTGGTTATATGTCTGATCCCCTTGTTGGTCGATACGATTAAGGCAAACAATATCTTTGATACTTGTGTTCATTCGGATACCACACCTTGTTTCTTATCAGCCCACAGCTATTACAAAAGACTAGATTTGTAGGAAGATTGTAAAGAAAATAGCTGAGACAAGACTAGCGAACAATGTCTACGTGATGCTATCGATCTTTATATCAATCAATTTACATTGATTATTCGTAAAGGGAATTCATCAGCATCTAATTAATACAATGAAATGTTGTCAAACTGTACTCAAGAAGTAGAAATAACAATCAAATCAAATCACTTAATAAAACTGTACAAATCAATCTTATAAAAAATCAATACAACTTCTTTCATTTATTTAAGTAAACCATTGTAATTTTGAAGATTATGATTCCTAAACAAAATGGTGCCGAATATTTTATCAGTCAATTTGAAATCAATTAATGTCAATCATTTCCGTGATGTGGAATGTTTTTAACGTTGATGGTATTATATGTCATGTCAAATAAATCATGTTCATTTATATTGGCATAAGTAAATGTATCGGTTTATTTTTAATGAGTTCAAAATATGAACCACTCCTTAAAAAAGATCAACTGAAAATGAAGTAGACAATTGTATCATCACACAATAGAGTTACCTTATCCTAATAAATAAAACAATGTAAAAGTTGCAAACAAATTCTAATAATTTTTATACTATATCATCATTATAACTGAACATCTGGATCGAGGGCGAATGAAGCAATGACTTTGTACGACGATTAAGAAACAATGTCATGTGATTGGCATTAACATTGTGACTGAGTAACTTTATAAATGTCTTTCAAATGTAACAGTTAAATTTATCCAAATAATCTGTGGTATCAAAATTGATGTATTAACCGATGAGTAGTTAACTAGCATTGATAAGCCTTAACATAAATAACAATTCCAGCGCACAAAATATCACTTATAAGCAATTCAATTCAATGTGTGATCGAAATTCTAAAAATATCTGCTCAAATCGTAGTTGATTGTTTTTTATACCAGTGAATACTGGAGGTAAACTGAGTATTCAGTTACGTTGTATATTGAAACTTAACGTCATTTCATCTTTTGTGGTATTAACATAGCTAGTCGAGCATTGACATGTTTCACGATTCTACAAACTTACATTGGTTGTATACTTTATTACAGTTTAGACAAGATACGATAGTTTCTGGAAATATATTGCAATGCAAAATGACCTACGAATAGGTCTGAAATATTCTTCATAAGTTGATAATTCTGCATTATAATTATTTAAGAAACATACAGTGTGATTATTATATGGATAACCTTTAGTAATCGCAAAAGCATAGCGTGGGAATTAATCAGACAGTAACGTCATGGTGATTAATAACATTAAATAGGAGGAATTACATTAATCACACATTCGAAACAAGGGTAAATTTGAAATGTTTATCTCTTCCATAATATCTCTTTTACTAGTAGGAAAATACTCGTTTGCAAACATCTAATGACAAATGGGCAATCGTGTTTTTACACATTGTAAGTAATCCTATTTCAAACTTTTCATGGTTACCTGTTGATTTGACTACAAGATTGCCATGTACTAGTAGTACAACACCATCTAAACTATCCATTCCACCCACCAAACTGGAAATTGAAGAGTAACTCAGATCATCCACACTGACAAAGCCACTTAGTATAGACATACATACCATAATATATCCTACAATCAATGAAAATGGCGGCAACCTAATACACTTAGACGTAACTGCCAAGTGAAGTACAACTATCCCTCAAAATAAGGAGATGAACAGGATACAATCATACAGTTTAATCCCCGATACTAACTTTAAAATAGAAAAACTTAATCCATGCTCTATCCCTACGACGCGCATTATCTGCTCACTATTAATAAGGCCCAGCATAACCATATCCTTAACATTCCGATAAATGAAATGAATGACAAACACACGATATTTCTAGATTATCACATTTTAAATCCAATGCTAAGAATAACAAGTTACAATTAACGTTTACACACCTTAGGAATATTACCTCATATAAATACTTAAAGAACAATAAATTGACACATGTAGCTTATTTCTGCACTTACTTTTGTATAACTTTGTGTTCTATTGTGTACGATTTGACCTTCCTGCATCGTAATGATCATGTTTGTAAACTAGCGTAAATTGTGTACTAAATTTCGTAATAATAATAATTATCTCTATACTGCGTCGGAGCACCAAGTGCTGCTAACCGAAAAAGCAAATTTTAAACAAGAAAGCCTTCCTCTTCTACCCATACAATTTTTATCAGCGCGCTGTTCAAAGGTTGTAACTTTTTTTACACAAAGTTTGTAGATTTTAATTTTTGTGACATATTTTCTTAACCACACTATCCATAGTGCCTATAAACAGCATACGTTATTAAATATAGAACTAGTTACATCATAAATCGCGTTATTATAAGATGGTAACAATAAATAAACGTATGAGATTGCAATGTTGTGCAGCTTCTAGACGTCAGTGCCTACACTAGAGTGTCGTTGCTGAAAACATTTTGCACAAAATATATACTTCTTTTTCAGTAATATTCTGTTCTTTGTTAAATGGCCTAATTCTGCTAATAATGCTATGGTTAGCACGTTTGATAATCTGAAAACTGTGTGCTTGAATTTTTGGTTTTAACTGATGCGAAGACTTTGTATTTTGTAAAAATATATTGGTATTCCGAATGTAATAATTTTTGTATAAATACATTGCTACTGATTACTGTAATAACAGTGTTTATAAGTGTTATTTTCATGGTTGAAGGCACACACACACACTCTACCCTTGACGCCTGGTATTTCCGCTGTTCGAAGAATAAAATATACTTCCACTGTAGTAGTCTTCGTTTATCGATTGAGTGGATTAATATTTCATTTTTGTCACAGTATCAGCACTGCATGATTAAAATTACAGACGTTCCTTTCAGCTGAAGTCACTTTAAAAAAGTCTATTGGACATTCGGATTATTGCATATAACGTGTGGTGGTCATTCGGTAAACTAAGCATTCACTTCAAACATTAGTATTGATTCAAGTAAACTAAATTCTAATAAACAGTGCATTTATTGTATGTACATGTATTAACTGATAATACAGTGTTTATTCCCATTTGTGACTGTTTATAATGCGTTAATAACTCAATAATGTTTCGCGACCACCACAGTATAAACAACATAGGCTGCCGGAAAAAGAATGAATAAAATAATGCCAACATTTTAAAACTGTCATATTTATGCCCTCACATTAAGCACTCACTCATCTATAATCTTTCTCCAAAATTTTTCGACTTTCAATTTTAATGGTGAGATCAACAGTCTGTTGACACTTACGCGAAATGTGTAAAACTTCAGTTTGAAATGAAACAATGAATTAATTCAAAAGAATATTTTTATTTGAAAAATCTTATCAGTTTTACTTGTCTGATGAACTTTACATAAGTAGACAAGTTTTTTGTCTGTTTATGTTTATTTAGTCATATGTTACATTTCTTGTCTACTCTGTATTGAAATAATACAAAACACTGGGTTGTTACTGATAACGTGTGTAATTTTTGTTTTATTTTCATTCGTACTTACAATTTCTTCACTTTTAAGCCTGAGAACCCACATTTGATTTCAGATGTATTGGATAACTGATGCTGGATTTCGGAGCTGCTTATCATTTGAAGAATGTTTAAAGTGACCAATTAACTGTTTATTGTATACTAATAATGAATAAAATGATAAGAATATATGTAAACGAGATTGTGGCAATTTTGTTATAGTGACGGATTTTGAGAAGTTCTTAAGCATCACAAGCGTGTGCACTGATACATTTTAATCCAGTACCAAGTTGATTCACTATTCTACTATAAATCGTATAAAGTAATTGTAATAGTAAATGGGGTTGTTAAGAATTGTGGATCATGGTTCGCTGAGAGGATTGTACCAAGTGAATAGCAAGTGTAAGTAACTATATACATATCTACTGCTTTGCTGTTCATGACTGAGTCAATAAAATCAAACGATTCATGTAAAATGTGTTTATATTAATGAAAGTTACATTGAAAACAAACTGATTAAAATCACTTCAAAATACATATATAATATGTTTATAATGATCAGTGGTGAAAATATTTTGTGGTTGTTTATTACATGGTTTGGGATAGAATACTGTGAATTACTAACAACCACATCGTGTTTGGTGCTTATTAGTGAATAGTGTAGCCTTGTAGTTCTAAAGACTGTATTTAGGCTTGTGGTTCGACCGGTTAGAAATCAAAAGCTGAGAACAAGATTCCATCTATTGTTTTATAGAAGAATATCGAGTTATGTCATAATCGACAACGTTACAGGGGTTGTGAGGAGTGTGATCTACATCTAGTCGTGCTATTCAGGTTGCTGTCAAATCCTAGACTGCGATGTGTGAAATATCTTTGAACAAACGTATCCTATCTACGTTATTCATGCTTGACAAAAAGAAGAAGCATAAGTTGAACGTGGATCTGACACACATTTTAAACAAATTGTTTTCGGTCTTCGTTGTATGAAGATCCTTATAGGGCGAGTCTGTTTAGCTTCATGTTTTAGAGACGATCAAGGAGGCGTTTTCTGTTATATTGAAGTTACGTGATATTTAATGCCTCAGTTGCTTGATGATTAGAACATTTGGACGTTGAACGTATTTGAACAAAGCGTAAACTGACAATTATATCTGTCTAAATGCGTGGTTAGGCGTTTGTTGTAGTTAAGTGCTAGTCACCAATTTTGCTCCAAGTAGATATACTATACTATCAAGATTCTTCAGAAGCAGAGTCATACATTCTTCTGAGGCATTAAGTGTAATGCTATATAAAACCTTAAGATCGTCTACATATATATATATATTTACAACTGGTCATGTTTTATAACAGTTTTCATATCATTAATGCAAATAATGGATAATATGAAACCTATTACACTTTCTCGAACAACATCGCTGTTATTTGGTTTAGGTGATGATTAACTGTAATTAAATATTACCGTTTGCTGTCTCTCGTTAACGAATGATTCAAATTGTGCTGAATAATTTACAAACTTTATATTTTGTTAAAGTTCATAAGTGTTTTGAATGTAACAAGTTTTCGTAATAGTATTTCACTAATACACTGTGTTAACATTAGTTAAATGTGTAATTGATAATATTGCCCATTTTCTCTCTGTTCTTAGCGCCTTGTACTTTCTGTTGCCTGAGGCTAAAATATACTATTGTTACGCTTATCTCCGTTCGAAACTAAAACAATTTCATTAACTACTTGAATTGTTGTTTGATCTTAGTTATAGTAATAGTTCAGCATAATTCAAAGTCACTGAAGCTTCGCTTAAACGAAAACACTATAATTTATCTACTAGACGCTCGGCTTATTATCTACATAAGGTGGTAATCTAAAAAAATATTCATTTGCTTCACACATCACTGTTAATTCAAGTTAATTGAATTCTAATAAACGTTGCATTTATTATATAAACCTATATGAACCTGTTAATATATTGTTCATTTTTATTTTGTGATTGGTTGTAAGGCTTTATTTACTAGATTATGTTTTTAAGCTACTACAGAATAGACAGTAAAGCAAGTAATCAATTCCAGATGAATTTAGCTTGTCGACAAGTCGTCTATATTCGGCTTTGCAAAATTAAGAAATATTTAATAAATATTAATGATACTAGGAGCACTTCGTCTTCATTGTGTGGTTATATCATCAAGGTAGTCTAACAAGCATGAGTCACATGACGTTGTCTTTAACAATCCACAGTTGCGGCGTGGAGAGCAGTTTGTTGTGAGGCAAATATTGAAGCAATTCCTCCTTTATTCATTATTTCTACAAGCTTGATTAAACAGATATTAGGCTGAGAGGTCAACAGTTCACTATATTTTCTACAGGTGCAAATTAATTCTTAGAAATCATATTTGTGGTTTTTCATGAGGTAGAGTAGCATGTAGTTTCGGGTGATGTCGTGAATAATTAAAAATTTGCCAGGAGAAATAATGACTTCTAGGACATAATTTTATAATAAAAATTACTGAATATTTGGCAAACAAACATTTTATAATGTTTCATAAGCTTAGATTAGACAGAATTTAGAAAGAATTGTGATAACTTATGATGTTGAAAAACAAGTATCTCATACGAACTAACATTTTGCACATTTGTATAAAATGTACAGATCTATTTATTATGTGATTTCTCTGCACTTCATCAACATACTTATTGTCATTGAAAGTCTCAATTTAATAGCAGGTGTTTGGGTGTTTGCACGTGAGTTGCATTATTACCTAATGTAATCAATAACTACAGTACCTTTCATTTATTTACAATTTTATTTAAAAATAATGTTGTGTAAAAGAAGATAAGTTAATGTGATAGTGAGAATCTGCAATGTAGTCAGTAGTTGTTAAATTTTTTCATTTCACTGGAGGGTAGTATTAAAGAATATTTGGAAGCATCCATTGTGCATAAATAAGAATGTTGAGAGATATATTCTCCGGTATTTTGTCCTTTAATGACGATAGACCCATTTTAATATTCAAGTACACTGGAGTAAAAAATTGATTGCTGAATCAAATGTATCAGAAGAATTATTTTGAATTCAAATATCATCCACACTTGTTTTCTACTATTTGTCCACAGTGAAAGCAACTCAGCGTAGCAGTGAGTTTCCATGATGAAGTTCTTAATTCGTTACTTTCTTATAGATTTTTGTGCAGCTTGGGGTTAAATACTTAGAAATGATATGTCAAGTAGGGTAGCATGCGGTGGAATGTGAATTTTGCAAATAGTTTAAGAAGTGCTAACTAGGGGTCAGTATTTATATCTTTAAGTACGTTAGCTGATCTACCATATGGGTACAGAGTAAATGAATGTTTTAATATAGTACAAGTTCGTGTGACATTTACTTCAGTGAATGTTATATACTTGATTTTGCATGGTAATGGCATAGTGGCTTATATACTCTGTATGCAGTTAACATTCGTGAGCAAATTAACAGTGCTGATTGGATAAATCAACGACACGGCAAAGGTCATCATACATTTTACTGCTAGATATAAAGAACTTTGCACTTTTTATAGTAGAGCTTCTGATTTTGTTCCGGTTGGTAACGAGATAACCTGTAGAGATATATTGTTCGGCAGCCTGTTTTTCTAGTCCGATTTCCATTTGTGTACGTTTTGTCTCAGACTTAAGATATATTTCTTCCGTAATAATAAGTGAGGATAAATCCTTGAGCTTATAAAATTTAGATACATATCTACTAAAAGCTTCTCTTAAAGTGTTAGCGGTAAGAATATTTTTCAAAACTTCAGGTTTGTATATCTTAAATGTGCAACTGTATCAAGTACATTGTGAATGTTGTGGTAAAGTATACCAGTTAGCTAATCAGCATCACCTCCTGAGAAGTAATCGTTTCGATTAAGACATCTAAAGTAAGTCTCCAGATTTGTTTATTTTATCATGTGGCACGGACTACTAAGTATTGTAATTGGACATCTGTACAATGTAGTATTTAAGTCAGAGCTGCACGTGACAATATTATAGTGGTTACCTGGGAATTGTCCCCTTGTACTTACGGTATATGATGTAAACACATTTGTGAAAGCTAAATATAAAAATATTATCTTAATATGTCAAGGCTACGAGCATACTGTGGGTAGCCACCAAGCTTTATATTTTCTGTAAGTTAGTCATATTGCTTTAGTGTTTTGGTAGAAAACTATGATATTTCAAGCATTTTAATGTCTTTACAGATGTCCTTACCCGTTGAGGGTAGAGAGAAGGCCACTACAAAAGTGTTTGACAGTAAGATTATGTTATTTAATAATGGTCTAGGCTGAAGGTATGTGCAGCAGCAAAAGTAAGATGCTACAACAATAGGTGTCATAACCATTCACATCAAGTTTTGTAATTCATTTAAACCTGTTGTATCAAATAAAATTGAGTTTAACTTTTATATGAGAAACATATGAGACAACACCTGAAAATTTATGTTGTCAGACTATGCTAATACATCTCAGGGAAGAAAATGCAGTGGGTTGTCATATGCCAGGGAGAAGTAATGACGTGTGTTGCAAGATCATACTAGCTGTAGAATAAATTGAGTGATCAAGTATATGTATGTTTGATAACTAAAACACATGTTGTTTGTTTGGGCATGCTTGTGTGTTTTAGTTTTGTTTGTAGGCCTACCCTGCACCCGAATGCCCAGGTCATGTAAGCAAGAAAAAAGTCTACGTCTTTTTGTCGAGGAGTGTCAAGGAAGTTGAACATTGGTATCACTGAATGTTGTTTGGTTGTATCGAGTTCCATTGATAGCAGCCATTGGTTCCGGAACAATTTACCAAACGTTCTGTTACTGAGTCGGAGTCAATATTATTCAGAAGTACACTTCTAATTACTTTCTATATTTATTGTACTGTTTTAGACTATTGTTATTTTCATCGTTATTGTTATTGCTGTCGCTGCTATTATTGTATTTGGTGTAATTGGAGTAATTAATTGTTTCTGGACGACTTGTTGTTATTGCTGTGGGTTTTTGGGAAAATAATCAAGGTCGATACTCCATTATTTAGGAGCATTTGGTCGGTGGAGGAAACACAATAGTATTCTGGACTCCGGTAATCGCTCAGTCGTAGCTTCTAGTCGGCTGATTCGACAAAACTCTATAACCATGTAACCTGTAATCAGGATATAGATCGTAATTATTAAGAGATACATTTAAATTAAAGATATCTGCGGTGGTCTATAGCTCAATTGGCATAAAATATGAGGGTTGGCAGATTGATGTAAGTAGAGCTAGGTCTATTATTTTGTTGCATACTAATTGTGTGTTTATAAGGCGCAGATTAAGTAATTGGCCTATGAAGTTGAAGTTATTTATTTATCATGAATAAAGGGGTCATGACTTGATAATTTTAGTTGGGATTTTAACATAGTGTCAATTGTTGTCTTTCACGTGTTTAAGATACTAGTGAGTGGATGATAGATGACTGCCTCACAGGATCTATGTTATGAAATTCAATGCCATCGACATTTTTCATGCACAGGGTGTTTGTGATAAGTGCAGACAGAGCGTTATTAGTTTGACTACTTAGAAGAGGTGGAACTTGAGGTTGGTGGTATTTGAGCTTATTATTAATTGTTGATGTAACATTGGCTGCTGGAGCAGTGCGAAGAAATGAGAAGGGTCACAAATTACTGTAGAAAAAAATAATAATAATGATTTATTTCCTGATATCAGAAGCGAGCCAACTTTAAAAGCAAAATCAAAAAAGTCATATCCAGCCACAGCATCGTTAATTGGTTACACAACGGTTTTTACTACGACAAATAAACATCTGACATTCGAATGTATAGTAACGTAGTAGGACATTCCATTGTTTTTTGGATGATGACCAGAAATGAAAAGGTTTATATACTATTTGGGTATAGTTATCAAACGTTACAGAATTTAAAATTTTAAACTGCAAGGAGCAACATAATCATACACACCGAGTGCAGTATGTCTGAATAAAAATATACTGGTTGATAAAGTCCAATCTCTTACAAGTTAATTAGGCGTTTCTTTACGAACGCGGATTTTACGAAATCGACCTTGTCTTGAGGTTCGGGAGAGTGTAATAAGCCTTCTGAACAGATCCTTATGAAGTTATAGGTTTCTATTCAGTCCATTTGTCAGTTGTATATTTTTAAACACTAAAAACTAAATTGTGATAAAAACGGGCATTGGTATGCAAAATAATAAAATTACCAAGCAGCTTATTTATTTTTTATACTAGTATCTATGTCTTTGTCTAAGACAATGGGAAAAACTACTAGTTCAGTTACCTAGTGATGGATGTTTGCCTTCGTCAGAAATTGTATTTTATGTTATAAACTCATCTAAATCACTGGGTATTGTATAAAAATACTCGAATAGTGATTAGAGTGCTTAAACGTGACACTAGGATCATAGTAATTCTTTAAAAAGTTTTGAAATGCAGCCATTATCTGTGAAAAACTAGTAAGTTGTAAGTTCTAGTGCTTAAGTGAACTTATACATACATGTAAATGATATTGGTAGAGGAAGAAAGCTTTTCCGCAATGAATCAGTTTATTGAGTCAGTAGCATTTGGTGCTCTGACGCAGTTACATGTATCATTTAATTGTTCTTTAATTATCAACAAGAGAAAATATAAATAAATGGAGAAGAAATTAAACTTTCTTTGTCGTTTTTAGCATTAGATTTGAAATCTGATGGTTTAGAACAACTGTGCATTGTACTGTAGTGCTTGTCACTAATTTTATTTATTTCAATGTTTGAAATAAAGCTATGCTAGAATTTATTTAATAGGACAACATTATGGGTGGTGCAGCGATTAGATTAGCATTATGTTTTCATTGTAGCTGCAGAATGGTGAATCAAATTGTGTGGTTGTATTTTGTGTATCCATTTATTTTGGGTAACAATTGAATTTCCATTACATGTCCAAGTTTATTATGTTGCTGACATTTTTGTTAGTCATATTAGATATTGTAGTATGTGTGTCTATACTAAGTGAGTATGTCGGTATGTATGGTATTGGTGGTTATTTAGTTTTCAGTTTGAGGGTGGTGTATTGTTGTACTAACACTGAGGCACGTTGTAAGATTTGTTTAAGAAAGATTTATGTGGAAAGCTAATTACAAGCTTAGAATGTTTTATGTAAGGTTCAGTAGCATTGTGACGGTCGAAAAATTAACGTTGCATGGGCATTATATCAGCAACTGTTAGAGTGTTATTAAAATTACTACTGGACCTAAAATAATTTAATGATGATTTATGAAACACTTTTAATCTAGGATAAATTTAAAGTGGAATGTGGTTGGACAGCTAGTTTGCCAGTCTTTGTTTCGTAACCTGTTGCATTCGGATGGAATACAAGACATGCCACTAGCCTTTTATTAATTTACTGTAACTGTTTAAGTGAAAAGTTCTCAGGGCCATTGTAGACGCTGGCATTTAAGTAAAAATAATTACTTTACAACTTTGACTGCAATGAAACCAATAAGTTTCAGCCTGTTTTATCTTATCTATCTCCATGTCATCATATTTTATACACAAGTAAGTTAGGAGACTAAATCTTTTATTATAAATTGTATTTTGGTGTTTGTTAACTGTACATTGTTGAATTGGCATTATTATTTGTCAATGTTACTTTTTAGGTCAGTCAAATTGATAGACTTGACAAGTGATATACGATTGTCTCTCATATGTAGTTTGTTGGCGAATAGATCAATGGGGAAAGATTCATGGTTTTTGGAGAACGGTTACAATTATGGACAGTTAAACCTTTATTTCAGCCATATTTAAGTAGAGTCTTACTAAACAAATAAATGTTGTGCGTACATCATGATTCCTGTATTCATGTTTTATAGAAATTAATAACAATTGGTAATTGAATAAAACGGAAACTAAAACACAGCATAACATATTTACTGTTAGCTTCAAATGCTTACACAGAGCTGTTTGTTCATTTGATATGTTATATGGAACTGAATAAAGTATACCATTTAATATGTCATAGTAGGTAATATAGTGTGTAATTTAATGTATTTGGTAATGTGCGCCTTTATCGATTGCCGAGTGTATGTTGAAGTATTAGATTAAAACTGTTTCAAATTATCTGTATCAAGATATAATCTAATGAACAGAGCAAAAATGGCAGCTTACGCACAAACATCGTATACGAAAACCATGTTCTGATTATAATGTCGAAAATTTGGCGAAAATTATCATAAGATGATCTTTAAATGATATGTTTAGTAATGTGAATGTTATTTTTCAGTCTGTTTCTAGTAACATTTTCTGTTTTAAATTTTGAACTATGGAATCCTGATAGTAGTTTTATAACGTATTTAATAACATTACTAAACATTAAAACACATTAATTGATCATGCAAGCAATCACTTTATCGATTTCAAAGTGAAGTCCAGCATTCACAATTAAGCTTCTGTCAGTAAGCAATCTTTGTTATCTATTCTAATGGATCCTCTTATCCTCTTTGATAGAGTATCATATGACTAAATACGGAAGGGGTTTTGTAACAGTATAGTACTCAATGAAATGCATATAGGCTTGATTGTATGTGAAATGCGATGATTGTTTTGTTAGTTAAGATATTCGTGCAGATGTAACCAATTATAAAGATTAAGTGGTACTTCATAACTGTTCATTGATAATTATGAGCTGTGTAGTTGTTTTCTATCTTCACTATTTGTTAGTTATTCAAAAACATATTAGTAATATCTTACATAACGTAAATAACAGTAATATAATGCTGTGTATAGGTCAGTAATTCGTCGAAATTGCAAAAAACTTTTCTAAATCAATGAACAGACGTCCCTGTTGCTGAATCCGCAGTAGTGATTTTGATTAACGTGTTAACGTAAACTAGGTTCAGTCGCCTAGTGAAGTATCATGGATGCAAACTTATGAAATCTTCAGTATAGTATATAGAGGAATATTCACTGATTCTTTCTTGATACTAACTGCACCTAATAAAAGTTAGTGCGGATTTTTACTAAGCCACCTCGTTGAAAATATCCCACAATGATCTAAGTGATCGACTGTAATCTTGTCAAGTGATACCATTTTCAACTGTTTTTATTGTTTATGCTAGTTGTACAAAGCGTCGTGCCCATGAGAAAATTAACCGAAGTTTGTTCGACAGTCAGTTTTGCTTCCTATACTTAAACGTTTGATTTGAGGTTGTAAATTAAAACAGTGCCAGTCATAATTAAGTTTGAATATGATGAAGCGAACTGTTACTAAGGTCATTATTGATGACTTTGGAGTTACAGAATTTTATCATCCTGCGAAATAGCTCTTTTCCTACATTCTGTTCAAACTAAATTATGAGCTGCAACCAAGTAAGTCACCTCTACAAATTGACCTCACTAAATGCGGTAAGGTAAGCGTTAGCATACCGCAAGCCAACATACGACTTGCTAGTCATCCGACAAACATTGAAGTTGATTTAGTCCGTAGATACTGATTTTAAGAGGTTTGACAACTTAACAAAACTATATAAGATTAGTAGCAGTTTCTACAAATATGGATCAATTAATAAATAAACACAGACGACATATTTAAGACGATTAGTTTCAGAAATTTCATATACAAAATGTACAACAAACGTAGTAGAATAAGATGAACTCTTAAACTAACTATATGAAAATAACAATTACTGGCCTACAGACATTTAGTCACAAATAAGCCTTGAATGATCTTTGTTGAAATCTAACAGTTGTCTCCCAATAATCTTTATTTATCGTCAATTAAAGTGCTTACTAACCTTAGTATAACTGATATATTAAAATTTCCTAATAATGTAAAGGCATTCATGCCTACTCAAATAAAATTAAATCCTCTGAATGAGAAACAATGTCAAGTAAGAAGAGGAGAGTTGACTATACGAAAACTTGTATTTAAATGTGTAGAGAAATCATAATCGTCAAGAGAAAACATCTTGTACGATATCAACCCATAAAAATTGTTTAACATTTGACATTACCAACATTAATGCTAAATGTTCACATGATCAGCTGCAACATTGTTGATACAATGTTCATTTAGAAAATACGATGAAACATTATGATGGAAAATTTGAAGTTAAAAATAAACGAAATTTTAATAGCAGTATATGCATAACATATTCATTAAAGCAAATCAATCAAGGCCTGTTACCCTCTGTTGAGCATAGACCGCCTGACCACTATTCTCCGATCTACTCTGTTCTGAGATTTTCTTTCCAGTTATTCTCAAATGCTCTCCAGTTTCTTCATGTCTGACTTCAGTTTTCAACGCAGTGTGTTTTGATCTTTACCTTAATCGCTTGACTTTCAGAAATCCACAGTGTGTGTCTTATCCGCCTTCAACGCCGTTTCCTATTTTTTTCACTACTGCAAGATGATTTGTCCACTGCTATAGGAAGTTGTTGTTGATAATATCCGGCCAGCAGATCCGAGGTATCTAAGCAAACAGCTGTTTATAAATACTTGTATCTTTTGAATAATGCTTTTTGTAAACCTCCAAGTTTCAGTTCCACACAACAAAACTGTTTTTACATTTGTATTGATAATTCTAACTTTTGTGTTGACTGACAGTTGGTTTCAGTTCCAGATGTTTTTTAGTTGTAGAACTGCTTCTCTCGCCTTTGAAATCCGCGCCTTCACATTGGCATTAGATCATCCTTGTTTAACGATGAATCGAAGGATCTTGCTTTTTGCATAATGTGTGTTAAGGCCTAATGCTGCCAAGTCTTCCGTTACCTTGTTTGTCTGCATCTGCATTTGTTGCTGTGTGTGGGATAGTAGAGCTAGATCATCTGCAAGGTGCAAATCACCTGGATGCATCGAGATTGCCTTGAGATGTTACAGTCTTTATAACCCAGTCAACTACCAGCAGGAAGAGGAAAAGCGACAGTGAGGCAGACTTGTATAACACCGGTCTTCACTTCGAATTAGTCTGTAAGCTGACCTTCATGCATGATTTTACAATGGAGTCCATCTTAAGAATTCCATATGATGTTCACTATCTTTTTGAGTACGTTATAATGTCTTAAAAGGCTTCATAATGTTCTTTTATCCAAGCTATCGAATGCGTTTTCGTAGTCGAGGAAGTTGATGCACAGTAGTGAACTCCATTCGACTGATTATTCAACAATAAACCTTAGGGTAGCGATTCGGTCGATACACGAGCGTTCTTTACGGAATTCGGCCTGTTGATTTAGAAGTCGGGCATCGACTGGGTCTTTCATTCGGTTCAGTAACACTCTAGTTAAAGAATTTTCCTGATATCAAAGAGGAGTGATGCCTCTGTAGTTTATGCAGTTGTTGAGATCTCCTTTCTTTGGTATCTTGATGAAGTATCCTTCTTTCCAGTCTGCTGGCACTTGTTCTTCCTTCCAAATCTTTTTAAAGAGAATGTGGATTATTTTTCCAGTTGTTTTTATATCTGATTTCAGAATGTTGTTCAGCCCTGCCGACTTGTCACTCTTGATTTGACACTTGAATGACCATTTTCGATTTCTTCGACTATTGGTGGGTCGGTGTTTATGGTAAGATCCGTGGCTGCTGCTTCCATGACTGATGGGTTCAGTGGGGCTAGTATATTTAACAGCTCTTCAAAGTATTTTCATCCACCTGTTTTGTTGTTCAATCACATCAATGATTTGATTGCCAGCCTTGCTCTTGTTTGGCCGTTCTGGCTTACAAAATTTCCTAGCTAGCTTCGTTGTATCATAAAGGTGTCTCATAATTTTTTTCTTGCTAGGTCCTCAACATACTTCCGTGTATCCAATCTGATGCTTCTCTTTGCCTGGCTTGTTGACTCCTTCGTATTCGACCAGTGCTTATTCATTAAAACAATTCAATATAAATTCAATTCTTCCAAAAGCAGTATAAAACTACAATCATAATTTAAGCATAAATACGTTTGACAAATTAACAGAATATTTTGTCAATCCATCAAATCCAACAAATATTTAGTGCTTAAAGATTATAATAGGTTTTTATAGCGAGACCAACGGATTCAGATAGAGGTGCATGCTAATTTACAGAGATGAGGGTGTAGTATGTGTTTAAGTTGACCTGTTTGGTTTATCAATAACACGATAAATGTCGAGTGAACGTCCAAATTAAGGACATCAACTTACGTGAAGACATCCATAAACCAATTACAAATATAATTACAATATATAATATTTGTAACTTATGTATTTAATCATGCCATTTCAAATTTATTAACTGAGCTTAGATTCACGTTATTTTTGAATATTTCAACAGCCTCACACATTTTTAATTATGAAATCATCGAAACTCTAATCTTTATCTCGCCTTCTTGTCAATAATTTTGCGTCTAGTATATATTTACAGCGTTTCTTGCAACATATCACTCGTCTCCATTTATCTGACATGTCTACATAATTCTGATTTCAATCACATACAACCATTTTCAAAATTTTATTAAACTTTGTTACAAATACTAATTTTATAAAATAAGTAATATCACGTCTGGCGCGACAGTTCTAAGGTTGTGGCTTTTTGAACGTGGTTTGTAGATTTTAATCTTTGTGACATAATTAGCCAACCCCCATAATTCTGTAAAACAGTATATCTTATCAGGTGTATATATTGTATATCACGTCATGCCAAGATGGCAAAAATAAATAAATGTATACGCTATGACAAACGATAGCAAAACAGTTCAACCAGTTCATCTAAGAAGAACAAATCAATATCCAATAATGTCAGGTGTTATCCCAAATAGTCCTGACGTTAAAACTTTATGACATCTAATATGATACTCATTCTGGCGCAGTTCATAGCAGCAATGACATATTGTCACTTTAGGAAGTCCTTCTCCAAGTCGACAGCAATACTAAACCAACTGGCACTTCTAACAAATATATGAGATTATTATATGTTGTATGCAGCTAATATAAGACCAACAAAATAAAATAAATTCATTTTATTTTGCACAAATACTCGTCCTTGCTCTATTGATACTAATAAAAGAAACAAAGTGTATGGGAGATATTCCCAATAAATCAGGTTGTTTGATCATTTATATCTACAATACCAACAACAATGTATTCTGATTTCATTCAAATACGAATTAATGTTACTGCTTAACAAGTAGATTACGATAAAACTGCCAGGGTTCATCGACAGAAAACGTAATAGAAAATTTTTCCATCTATTAGGAACAGTTACATCTTGATAGTGTAAACTCTGAAGCTTGATAAATTTTAGGGATTTTAAAACCAAAGTAAGAGGAATTTACTCTGTTCGACCATGTAAATAGCTCTACCATAAATTTAATGTTGGCACTACATACAAATGCAGTGCCGTTTCAAACACAGCGAGTGATTTTAAAACTCTGTATTATAATTTAAACCAATCTTCTACATCATCAGCTCTGGTAAATTAGATATCCATTAAAAGTCTATTTCGAAACATTAGGCGACATAATTAAGAGTTTTGACCCAAGGATTTTATAAGAAAATAGTTTGAGATGACTGCTTTT
This sequence comes from Schistosoma japonicum, assembly GCA_025215515.1. Classification (NCBI taxonomy): domain Eukaryota; kingdom Metazoa; phylum Platyhelminthes; class Trematoda; order Strigeidida; family Schistosomatidae; genus Schistosoma; species Schistosoma japonicum. Next base: position 73,424,516 of record CM046069.1, read on the forward strand.
GATAAACATTTGTCATCGTCAACAGACATATCACTGTACGACCTAGTTTTCAAAAATATATAAGGTATCATGTTATGTTTCCACTTAATTGAACTTAGGTCAATAATTTACATATTATGTATTATAAGACGGTCCATGTAAATTGATTTTGGTAATCAAATATGTGGTCTATGTATATTTAACATTCGTGAACAGTGAGACAATAACGCTCCGTCAGTGGGTCAGTATGACGAAAATTTATGAGATGGTCTTGCTGTGAACATAAGATACATATGTGTTTATGTATGAAGGAAAAGTAATAATGTTCATCAGTACCTTAATAGAGGACTCACTTTATTGAATAAACTTAATAGCATTTGCAACATCACTCGAAACTGCTTGCTACCGTTCCCCATGTAAAACTACATATATCATTTCTGAGAATTATACCAAACTTGTTTAAAATATAGAGAATCGTCGATTATTGACCTAGCATCTGTTTTATCTATACCTACACATAAAACACATCACTCACTAATAAATTTTAATCAAACCATTAGGATTTCACTTTCAGTAGTGTAATCAGCTTAAAGCGTGTAATACATCCAGAGTCAGTCAGAATATGGAGAAATTAAATGAAGCACTCACATTCTGACATAGAAATAAACAAACTGCATCAAATATTAAGCATGTATATTTAGCGATTTAAATGAATTAAAATCAGACAACAGAAATACAACACAGATAATTTTGATTCATGGAAATAATAGAAAATATGAAATCATCAAGAATCACATAGAATGTTGAAATATTCAGCTTCAAAGTTGAAGTTGGTGTATAACACTTTGTTGATTTCCTGATAGTTTGCAAAAATAATGTTCATTTATAAATTTTGTTGAGAAATAATTCTAATAAATATTGAAATTTAAATGCAAACATACACAGAGAACTGAAATATTGACAATTATTGAAAAGTAAATGAATAATTTAGATAAACTTTCATTTAGCCCACTCTGTTTCGGATCATTAACCAACCAATCAGTAAATACAAATTAAGTCGATAATTGCTTGTTTACTAATCGACACATTAGAAATCAAAATACTTAGTTTGAAAGCTGAAAATGTAGATTAAATTAAAATGAGTGCATGTGTATTTTGTGTCCATGTTGATCCCTTTTGCCTGTCAATTACATGGTAAATTTCGAAAGATCACCTGAATTAAATGGAACGACTTACATGTTGACAAATATCTATTATCTATAAAAATGTAAATAGAATTTTTACATTGTTGATTAGTTGCATTAATGACAATAGTAAATCTGACTACTATGTATTTTACTGTAATTTAAATACAGTGATTGTAATAGTAGATCGGAAAGTTGTGAATTAATAATCATGTTTTTTTAGTGGGATGTGCCGAATTAATATCAACTGTTAAAAAACTATAAACTCTGCCTACAATATCGATTCCGGTTGCCACCGATCCCACTTCTGGATAAAGAAGCAGAGTTGGACATGGGGTTAGCAATTCTATTCCATAATACAACAAATTTTACAAACATACGCTAACCAGATAAAACATTTTAGACAAAGTTGACTTAGCCCTGGAAGCTGGAGCAACGATTTACATAATACCATGAGATTTTGCAAGATGGAGAAGACAAGAAGTAGCATCCAAGTAGTCTAAACAATGAAAAGATGCAACCTAATGATACTTGCAATTAGCGGTACCAATTGACTACAAGCTAAACAGGATAGATCATCCCCAGGTTAAGTGCTTATACTTTTTGCCAAAAAAATGCTCTAAAAACACAAGAAGTAGCACTAATACTGCTTTTAGATATATGCAAAAGGCTTGTGAAACAAAATCTTTGTAGACCAAGTATAAACAAAGCATTAATCAAGACAAAGAAGGTAAGGATATCAATGGATGTCTTTAAGTTCTATGTGCTCACCAATGACAGCTGCAAAAACGACATAGGCCAGTTTAATGTGGGACTGCGTTTAATTATCGACTATTGCTTAGCTAAGGACCTGACCATTCTGATGGGAAACCTAAACGCCAAGGTTATAATGGGGAACACAGGATCTGAAGGCATCATGGAACAACATAGACTGAGAAGGAAAAACAAAAATGATGAGTAGTTTACTAACTTATGTTCCCTCAACAAAATGACTATACGCGGCACTGTAATCTCTCACAAACGCATAAAGCTACATAACTTTAACCAGAACTGTTCAGTTGACCAGCCCAACTGAACCCACCACTAATTTAAAACGCGACCATAGATCTCTCTATAAACACCGACCCAACAGCTATTAAATGAATTAAAATAACCATTCGATACATTAAAAGTGGCGAATCAGCAAGACAAGACAACAACTAGATAAAAGCACTGAAAATAACTAATACAATCAACTGCAAAGATACTGCACATTCTTTTTAAAAAATTTTGAAAGAGGAACAAGTATCAGCAAACTAAAGAAAAAGATATCTCATTGAGATACAATAAAAAAGATCTTAGCAATTACTAGAGCTACAGAGGCACCACTCTACATATAGTACCAAAATAAGTATTAAACAAACTTTTAATTAACCGAATAAGATTCACTCGATACTTATGTTTACGATCAACATTTCGAATTTCGTAAGAACCGATCAAGTGCCAACTAAGTTGTGACTCTATGGTTGATTGATAAACAATCAATTAAATTAAATTCACCATTTTACATCAATTTTCTTGACTACGAGCCTGCATTTTCAAGCGCGCATAAAACAGCTTTAAGGTGATTGCATTGGTACTAAAGCCAACCTGAATTTTTACATCGGACTACATAGTAAAGTCATGCATTGAAGTCAGCTGACGCATTTATTTCAAGTAAAGACTAGTGTCAGTAAAGGCTGCTTACTATCTCTCTGCTATTTTCTGCCTGTGGTTGACTGAATCGTGAAAACCGCAACATTTTAAGGCAGTCTCTGAATACAGTGGACAACATAGATGCTACTTAATGATTTATGCTTTGTATATGACCTAGCTCTTCTATGTTATACACAGTAACAAACGCATGTGAAAACAGACAAAGCAGAAGCGATCCCGGTAGAAGTAAGCCTCAGTGTACACATGAAAAAAGTCAGGATCCTTCAAAACAACACAATGAGCCCCAACTCAGTTACGCTTGATGGTTAAATCCTGGAAGACGTGAAAACGTTTGCATACTTAAGCAGCATTATCGATAAGCAAGGAGGGTTTGATGTAGATGTAGAGGCACCGATCGACAATGCGAGTGCAGTATTTTAACAACTAAAAAACATCTAAAACTCAAACCAAATATTAGTTAACTTTAAACTTAAGTTTTAAGTACTTCGCGAGAGCTGGCATGCAAATCCTATAACAAAATTTGTTGAAGAATGCCAACTGGCAGTTCATGCTGTATATGGAGTAACAGCGTTGATTTGATTGTATGTAAACAAACCTGGTGCTTTGATGCTAATGGTTAATTCAACAAAGTCAAATAATTCATGTGTTCTATCATTATATCAATGTAAGTCGTACAGTGAAGATAAAGGATTGAAACCAATATTTGGCCTACATAGAATATATTTTAATAGAAATATAACAAACTTATACAATCTCGTGATTTATTTATCTATATTACTCACTGGGACTTTTATTTGAGTCTTTTTAGCTTACTAATATACATCATTATGGTAAATTTAAAGTTATGTTGTTAGAAAATTCAGAGTTTCACTTCTTCGTATAAATAAAAATTGAATTGTCTGTCTAAGTTATTTTGGCTACTAGATTAGTATGCTAAATTCTGTTTATCATCGTTTGATGACGTTAAGTAGAGTAAGAAGCCTAAATAAACTTCAAAAAATATTTATATCAGTCTAGTTGTGTACATAATTCACTGGTAACTTAATTTGTCCATGCGCGTACGACTACGCAGAGAACTATTAAGCACAACTATCTAACTTGTCAACTACTCTTTTTGGGAAGATTAATTACATGCAGTAAATTGCCAACAACACTTCAGCAAAGTTGCTTGTCCAGAAACCAAGTCAAGATCGGTCAAACGCATCACTCAGAAGATTTGATTCTATTACGTTCTAACGCTGTATTTACACATATACATAGTTACAATAACGACACTGTAACACATAGAAAAGTTTGTAAATTAAAAATAACAAAAACTAGCCAGAATATACAAGGTCAGTTTGGGGAAAGAAAAAACATTAATGCTGATAATCGTCAAAGTTAGAATATTAACACAAAATTAACCGCGTTTTAATCTTTCATAGCACAAATGAATAAAACTAATTAAAAACAGTAAAAACGGAATTCATTTGTAAGAACTTACAGAAGTCTGTCAAGAATTTCACTGTCATCATTTAATGATAAACAAGTTGTGATTTTATTAGAAATAAGAATAAACTTATTGATGCATGTTCAACATAACCGAAACTCTAAATTGGTATACTTGGATATAAAAATAAGTTGACTGTTCAGAGAAACGACACTGTTGAAAGTATCTTAAGGAATTTTCCTTTGTACAAAATAAATGTTTGTAAATATTTAATAATACTATTTTCCAATAAAATGTTAAACTTAACATCTAACAACTACATTACAGATGATTACGCACACATTATTTCGACTACAGTACACACAGTGTTCTCCTTAATTAAATACAACAAACTCTTTGCATTATCATTGAGTAATCTTAACAAAGTAACTCACTCAAAACATCTACAGAATTCACTGTATAAGGTCAATATGAAATGTAAACAAATAGGATGAAAAAGTGAAATAAATGCATATAACAAAAGCTAAATAAATCAACGTAATATCTTTAAAAATGTTAACACGTCATTTTAATTTCATACAAAACTCCTACTATTTCTTGTAATTACAGTTGTCGAAAACAAACGGTTAAATATGATTTTAGTAATGTTTACCTCAATTATGTGAAACGTAGTCAAACAGTGTTAAAAATATTCATTATTATGAATGGTAATATTCGAATGGCAATAATTTTCACATTTCTGAATAAATCACACAGAGATCCGCTGATTGTTGTTATACAAATTAGATTGAATACATATGCAAGTAATAAAGAATTGAAACAATCGTGTTAAAGTACTTTTCCATTGTTTATAATAAAGTTATCATTGTTGTTATATTGTAACTTAGATGGATACAAACTCTACCAGCATTTAGTTTTAATTACCTGAATTTATCACTCCTTATTCGAAGCATTTGTTTGTATAATTTAACACTTGCAAAATTTAATATCGTTCCTAAGTTGTTAATTCATCATTGCTAATATTCTTTACAGTTCTACATTATCACGGCATTCTCTAAACATTTTCTTCATCATACAACTACTAACATGCTGAACACAAAACAACCACTGATTGTTACAATTATTCATATTGGATAACCAATTTGTTAAACTGTGCAATACACATACGTTCATGTTCGGATCTCCTGGTACGACCTGACAAACATGTAACAGATAGAAAATTAAGTAAATATTATAATTATTCACAAAACACTACACAAATAATAATTTTTTTCAAACATAATATGCTTGATTAATTGATGGAATCAATAATTTTGAGTACATTAACGTAAAATCATTTCATGTTTTGAGCGAAATACAATAATCATTCGAGGCTGACATCTAGTAAGTAGGCCGCCGATTTACCCGTGATATTACAAACACAAAAACAACAGAATGAACTAAAAAAATATGGGGATTAGAAGGTGATAAAAATATCTCAAACACAAAATGAGTGATCAATTGATGGAATGAATAATTTTAAGTACATTTTCTTGAAACAATTAAATGTTTTAAGCACAATACAATAATCACTGGAGACTGACGTTAAGTCAGTAGGCCGTTGATGTGTGCGTGATGTTACAAACATAAAGGCAACCGAATAAACTAGTTAAACGCGGAGACGAAAAGATGCTTTAAACAGAAGTGTGAAAATGCTATACTATTGAAAAGCAACTTGAATAAATAGTATGAAGATTAAATATTTTTCTCACATTTATTAATGCGACGTTACGACATGGAGGGATATATATTTGTAGGTACATTAACTACGGTCAAAATTATCTCAAAGAGATGAATAATTATTTTTTAGATGTTGTTTACTCTTAGTTACGTGAATTGTAATCAATTAGTTCTACAAATATTTATTATTTCTCACATTGAAATGATATCTGGGAGGCATTAATCTCTACTTTTCTAGTAAACTTCACATACAATGATCTGCTTGTTAATGTGATACAGGTTAAACAAATTTCACATAAAATTCATGAATAATTCACCAAGTCGTGGTAAAGTTCTTCGTTAATGTTTTTTTAAATGCTATTATTGCTGTTGTTATGCAACTGGAAGGAGTAATAAGTCTATTGGTTTGTGGATTTGACTTCCAATTTTTCATCATTTCAAAACGTTCCTCATACAAAAGATTTGTTTCCATAATTTAATACCTGTATATCTGATAATGCAAATAAGTTATTTTGTAACTATTGTTTATATTCTTTTTAGTTACACATTAAAATATTCTTCTCTACACATTTACATCATCATGCAACTACTAACATGCTAAACACAAAACTGTCAATGATGTTTGCAGCTATTTTTATGGTATTTTCAAATGAGTAAACTTTACATTACACTTACGTTCATAGTCAGATATATCATCATAGTCTAAAAAGCATCTCACACACAACGAAAAACAGAATAACATGAATATTTGAAAATGTCAACATAATTAATAATTTGCATACACAACAAACGTGTGATCAGTTGATATAATCAATGACTTCATTATATGAAAAGTTAGGTCACTTTTAAACGTGTTGAAATGTTATTTTCGAGTGAAGTTACTTTAGATAATCTCATGTTTCAGTCTAATACAATGACCATTGAAGGCTGGATTTCACTTAATAGGCATGTAGATTCATTTATAAAATGCGGATGATAATGCAAGCCAAATATATTCAAGATTAAACTGAGAATGCAGAAACGGAAAATCATTATCCAGATTTTCTTTGTTTCTTACTTCGAAGGCATTTTTATGTTTCTCAAAATCAAAACATATCAATTCATAAATATGACCCGAGATAATGGAATCAATTAATGCAGTGATGTATGGTCAATCAGAACTGACACTTTATAGCATGAATAAGAAATCATACAAACAGTGAATTTAGTAAATACAATAAAATTATTGTTTGACTACAGTTTTAATGATGCTTCATTTAATGATTGTTATTCATATTGTCATGCAATTAAATGACATTCGGAGATTGAGTTTTTAATTGTACAAAATATTTTACTCTATTTAATATTTCGTCACACTGATTTTGCTAACGAATATTATGGTGATTGATGACTTTGGAAATTTTACTCAATGTGTTTTGTTAAAACATCAATAGAATAAGAGTCATATTTTATTGTATTATGTTAGAATACTAGCGACTTACCTGGACGCCAGTATCGTTCTTCATAAGACGGAGAGTCTGTAATATTTTTACGTGAATTATAGTTTCATTAAATTGTAGTGGATCTTCTAAACTCCACAGAATATTACATGATTGCAAATAAACTGGAGATGTACTATTATTTATGTGATTTATGAAATTGACCAGTGACACTGACATTTCAAATTAAATTTATCAACTATCAATATGCCAAGTTCTCTTCAATTTTTACTTTTTTTAATGAATTAGGTATTTCCATTATTAAGAATGTAACTAATAATTTTACATCATGCAATCACACATCCAATTTACTAACATGCATATCAAAATTCCTGAAGCCAAATGATTATTGACATTAAGAACTTCATTTTTATTGAACTTATTCGGTGTTGTCGTCATGTATTCGAAACAAATGTTGGTGGAAACTGTTTACTTTTGCAATATATTGACATTTTCTCGCATAAGAAATGTTTGTTTAGAATATTTCACATTAATCGGTTAATCGCAGTATCACATATTTTAGCAAAACTTATTCTAGATGCATCATACTTACCAGTTGAATTAACTGTAAAATTGTCAGATACATTCAAAATGTAAACGAATACATAGTAGTGAGTACATTTCGGCACATAAAGTATTCAGAATGAGATATCTTAAATCTTCAGATTCTAATCGGGTGTTAAATAACGTTCACATACAGTGCAAGCACTCTAATTTTTAAAAATAAGCACACTTGATGTTACATCCAAAGATATGAAAATCCGACTCTAGTTTAGAGAGTTTATTAGTAAATTTCAGCCTTGTCATCTGTGTGGTATTAACAGCATTAACGATAATGAATGAAACCGCACAATATATCAAGAACTGCCCAAACTCGAATTATAATTCGATTGGGGCTGGTTAATTGGTCTGAGTGATATATCATCGCCGTTAATAGTATCGTCAGGAACTATGTTTTTAGGAAATAACAGCGTTTTTTTCACCAAAATATGATTATCCTGTATTTAGAGCATGTGAATATTTTTATCAACAGTGACAGTTTTTAGTTTTCGGGAATATTCAATCAACAAACAAACTATTATTGGTGTTGTTTACATTTGTAGATAGACCTCTTTGTCCTGGTTAAGTAGGCCACATGTAACATAACTTTATAAAATGAAATTGGTTATTGTTAGTTTTATTGGAGTTTAATCACAATACGTCCAACACTAGTCACTAGACGCCAAACTGACATGAATACGTACACAAACAACAGGAAATGTGTAAAGATAAAAAGTCGACAACGATGGGTTTCTTAAAATTATATTTCACAGGAATATAAATTTATTAAAGAATCAGTTCAACACATACACCGGGAGCTATCAACTTTAAACTTAAATCATATCACACGTTGTGATCACTGACTACAGAATTAAGTTTAACGTGTGAACTCTTATACCTAGGGTTATTAACGGTTGCTACACATTTAAGAACGCGTTTCGTTTCTTTTAAATAATACAAATATTTACCATTTAGGAATATTTACAGAGGTGTGTGGAATATTTAGTGAAATCTTGTTCGTCATTGCTGTTATTTGTTTATAAAGTTTTGCTTATTCAATTTGTTTGTAATCTATATATACGTGATGAGTCTAAATTAATGTTATCCTATATCATACAAAATTCTATGGTATTTTAATATATGGGCAACTTGGTGAATGATAGAACTCAGGTTACGTTCACTAGAATTTGCACGAATACGTCAGTCAGCACAAACCAATTATTATTTTGTGGAATGACCAACAATTTGTCTTACATTGTTATATACTTTTGGAATTATCTTCTACTTTCATAAATAACAAATACGTCCAACAAAATTTCGCTCATCAAAGTATTTAAATAGAACGGATTGTGTGATATTCATCAAAAATCTTTTCACTTGTTACGGAATTCTGTCAGATTATTTCAATTGTCTGAACGTATTCTATACTCGCCGGTTTTAAAATCGTCAAATTTTGTAATACATAATCAATCATGATATTATGCATTTTAACTGATCTTATTCTAAAAATATCATACTTACTAGTTGGATTGACTGTATAATTTTCAGATACATCTGAAATGTAAACAAATACACAGTAGCGATTACATTTTGGCATATGAAGTTTTGCGCATGATAAAATGAAAATCTACAGATAAAAATTGAATGTTTAGTGACGGTTATATGCAGAATGATCATCCATCTTTTTAAAACACAAATTTACAAAATAAATTAGCTGACTGATTGTAAATTATAAGAAATTATTTCGTAGTTTTGTTATGAATAGTGGATTAGTTCATTTTAGACTTGTTAGCTGTGTAAACACAAGAAACTGAGAAAAATGATTGGCGTGCTGGCTGTCTAATCTTTCCTTATTTTAAACCTACAAAAGGATATTTGGAATTTATTCAGTTTTGAAAAGTATAAGAAGCTACAACTAGCACATCAATATACTAATATATGTTGACAAACACCACTTTGAATCAGAGCTTGTAACAGGTATAACGATTCAGCTCCTTACTTATGCATAATTGTTTGGTGCTGGTTTATTGAAGCTAGTGACTTGTTAATGCTGTAAAAATTAACGATTACGGGCAGTGTACTCTTGTTAAAATATTGTGGTGATGCGTTCAAGCATTTGATAATATTTATATCTGCTAAAGTGGCTTTTGCTTTTGCCTAGACAGTAATGTTATTTGTAAATGCAAACAAATTTATTGTGTTGTTTAAGTGATTCGATTTGTATTTTCTTACTAATGACAGTCATAGTTAAATATTATAATTAAAATGCTACAATAATGACTTACTGATTGATATTATTATCGTTAATATCAATGATAGAATGAAATGAATGCAAACTGATTTCATTTTGAACAAGTTATTTTGTTGATTTATTCATTGGATTTTATACATTTTTACTTGCGATGGATGGGCAATCACAAATGTCTTGTGTCCAACGTAACCTGAGATGATTGAGAAATTAGGATAATAAATGATACGCGCACAACATAATTACAGCATTATGTATTTATAAATATAGTGATTGGTTACAGTTAAAATGTGTCTGTATATATAGTTGATTGTTGAAATCTGATTAGTTTGCAATCTTTTTAGTGTGGTTCAACGGGATTGAATGAATGAAGCAAGCGTTTGTTATTTTCATATAACAGTGGACTGGAGTACGGCCTGTTACACAGAAAAATACAAATATCTAAGGAACCAGCAGAAATATGCCAATGCAAATGTACTTTTGAAATAAAAGATTAATCATAAGTGTGACATTGGTGACATAGTTCAAGACTAATACAAATAAAATGCAGTTAGTAATAAGCACATGAAAGTAAAATGTTGACTCTGATATTTTGAGTTATACTATTTGGTTTGCGAATGTTTAATCAATTCAAATAATATGCTATCGTAGTTGATTTGGGAAAATCATACCATCCGTTGTTTAAGCAAATCAAAAAGACAAGCGCTGAGTTTAAAAAAATAAGTTGAAGGAATACGTTTTATCGAATTGCTTCACTATTAACTAGTTATGTAATCCAGTCTTTTAACTGAAAGTAGACCAAAATCAGCAACAGTGATTGCAAGTATACATTTGAATGCGAAATTGTTATTGAGAATAAATTAAATAAGTAAGCAAGTAATCACCAATGGAAACAAATCTAGAAATAAAGATTAGTTAAAAACATGAGATTACTTAAAAGGTTTAAGAAAAAGTCGAATAAACAAGACAAAGTAACAATTACGCAAAAGTTTAAAACAGAGATTAGTGTAGCGATGGTATATTTAAGCTTCGGACAACAGAAACAAACATCAACTCTAGTAGATTAGTGTTATGGCGCAAGAAACTGGGTGATGATTGGATGGCCGAGTGCCAATGACTGGTGCCTAGTTGATTATTGCGCGCCTGCCCTGTGCCCACATAGTCCCAATCCGAAATAAGAAGAATGCGAGCCAATAGGTCAGCCAGACAGAATCATAATATATTTCAAGCATTCTTTTATATATACATAAAGTCAGACCACCCAACAAACCAATTAGAAAATTAACATGAATACAAAACGAGGGAAATAGTGGTAGTGAATAGAAACAACTTGTACACAACTAATTAACTATAGTCCATAATAAGAGACAATATGATAACAGTAATTATGCTAACCAGGAGGATGGGGCAAGCGGAGCGTAACAATAGTAGAAACAAAATGTTTACATTACAGAAAGTTCAAATAAATGAAACAGTGTTCGACACCAGAGTTCTGAAAGTTTGTTACATTTCTTTGTTGTCCGACCTAACAATTAGTTATATTGATTTCGTTTAAGCGAAGCTTCAGAGACGTTTAATTATGCTGAATTATTACTATAACTAAGATCAAACAACAATTCAAGTAGTTAATGAAATTGTTATAGTTTCGAACGGAGATAAGTTTAGCAATAGTATATTTTAGCCTCAGACAACAGAAAATACAAGGCGCTAAGAACAGAGAGAAAATGGGCAATATTATCAATTACGCATTTAACTAATGTTAACACAGTGTATTAGTGAAATACTATTACGAAAACTTGTTACATTCAAAACACTTATGAACTTTAACAAAATATAAAGTTTGTGAACTATTCAGCACAACTTGAATCATGCGTTAACGAGAGACAGCAAACGGTAATATTTAATTACAGTTAATCATCACCTAAACCAAATAACAGTGATGTTGTTCGGGAAAGTGCAATAGGTTTCATATTATCCATTATTTGCACTAATGATATGAAAACTGTTATAAAACATGACCAGTTGTATATATATATAGACGATCTTAAGGTTTTATATAGCATTACACTTAATGCCTCAGAAGAATGTATGACTATGATTCTGAAGAACATTGATAGTATAGTATATCCACTTGAAGCAAAATTGATGACTAGCACTTAACTACAACAAACGCCTAACCACGCATTTAGGCAGATATAATTGTCAGTTTACGCTTTGTTCAAATACGTTCAACGTCCAAATGTTCTAATCATCAAGCAACTGAGGCATTAAATATCACGTAACTTCAATATAACAGAAAACGCCTCCTTGATCGTCTCTAAAACATGAAGCTAAACAGACTCGCCCTATAAGGATCTTCATACAACGAAGACCGAAAACAATTTGTTTAAAATGTGTGTCAGATCCACGTTCAACTTATGCTTCTTTTTTTGTCAAGCATGAATAACGTAGATAGGATACGTTTGTTCAAAGATATTTCACACATCGCAGTCTAGGATTTGACAGCAACCTGAATAGCACGACTAGATGTAGATCACACTCCTCACAACCCCTGTAACGTTGTCGATTATGACATAACTCGATATTCTTCTATAAAACAATAGATGGAATCTTGTTCTGAGCCTTTAGTTTCTAACCGGTCGAACCACAAGCCTAAATACAATCTTTAGAACTACAAGGCTACACTATTCGCTAATAAGCACCAAACACGATGTGGTTGTTAGTAATTCACAGTATTCTATCCCAAACCATGTAATAAACAACCACAAAATATTTTCACCACTGATCATTATAAACATATTATATATGTATTTTGAAGTGATTTTAATCAGTTTGTTTTCAATGTAACTTTCATTAATATAAACACATTTTACATGAATCGTTTGATTTTATTGACTCAGTCATGAACAGCAAAGCAGTAGATATGTATATAGTTACTTACACTTGCTATTCACTTGGTACAATCCTCTCAGCGAACCATGATCCACAATTCTTAACAACCTCATTTACTATTACAATTACTTTATACGATTTATAGTAGAATAGTGAATCAACTTGGTACTGGATTTAAATGTTTCAGTGCACACGCTTGTGATGCTTAAGAACTTCTCAAAATCCGTCACTATAACAAAATTGCCACAATCTCGTTAACATATATTCTTATCATTTTATTCATTATTAGTATACAATAAACAGTTTATTGGTCACTTTAAACATTCTTCAAATGATAAGCAGCTCCGAAATCCAGCATCAGTTATCCAATACATCTGAAATCAAATGTGGGTTCTCAGGCTTAAAAGTGAAGAAATTATAAGTACGAACGAAAATAAAACAAAAATTACACACGTTATCAGTATCAACCCAGTGTTTTGTATTATTTCAATACAGAGTAGACAAGAAATGTAACATATGACTAAATAAACATAAACAGACAAAAAACTTGTCTACTTATGTAAAGTTCATCAGACAAGTAAAACTGATAAGATTTTTTCAAATAAAACTAATCTTTTGAATTAATTCATTGTTTCATTTCAAACTGAAGTTTTACACATTTCGCGTAAGTGTCAACAGACTGTTGATCTCACCATAAAAATTAAAAGTCGAATAATTTTGGAGAAAGATTATCAATGAGTGAGTGCTTAATGTGAGGGCATGAATATGACAGTTTTAAAATGTTGGCATTATTTTATTCATTCTATTTCCGGCAGCCTATGTTGTTTATACTGTGGTGGTCGCGAAACATTATTGAGTTATTAACGCATTATAAACAGTCACAAATGGGAATAAACACTGTATTATCAGTTAATACATGTACATACAATAAATGCACTGTTTATTAGAATTTAGTTTACTTGAATCAATACTAATGTTTGAAGTGAATGCTTAGTTTACCGAATGACCACCACACGTTATATGCAATAATCCGAATGTCCAATAGACTTTTTTATAGTGACTTCAGCTAAAAGTGACGTTCGTAATTTTAATCATGCAGTGCTGATACTGTGACAAAAATGAAATATTAATCCACTCAATCGATAAACGAAGACTACTACAGTGGAAGTATATTTTATTCTTCGAACAGCGGAAATACCAGGCGTCAAGGGTAGAGTGTGTGTGTGTGTGCCTACAACCATGAAAATAACACTTATAAACACTGTTATTACGGTAAGCAATACCAATGTATTTATACAAAAATTATTACATTCGGAATACCAATATATTTTTACAAAATACAAAGTCTTCGCATCAGTTAAAACCAAAAATTCAAGCACACAGTTTTCAGATTATCAAACGTGCTAACCATAGCATTATTAGCAGAATTAGGCCATTTAACAAAGAACAGAATATTACTGAAAAAGAAGTATATATTTTGTGCAAAATGTTTTCAGCAACGACACCCTAGTGTAGGCACTGACGTCTAGAAGCTGCACAACATTGCAATCTCATACGTTTATTTATTGTTACCATCTTATAATAACGCGATTTATGATGTAACTAGTTCTATATTTAATAACGTATGCTGTTTATAGGCACTATGGATAGTGTGGTTAAGAAAATATGTCACAAAAATTAAAATCTACAAACTTTGTGTAAAAAAGTTACAACCTTTGAACAGCGCGCTGATAGAAATGGTATGGGTAGAAGAGGAAGGCTTTCTTGTTTAAAATTTGCTTTTTCGGTTAGCAGCACTTGGTGCTCCGACGCAGTATAGAGATAATTATTATTATTACGAAATTTAGTACACAATTTACGCTAGTTTACAAACATGATCATCACGATACAGGAAGGTCAAATCGTACACAATAGAACACAAAGTTATACAAAAATAAGTGCAGAAATAAGCTACATGTGTCAATTTATTGTTCTTTAAGTATTTATATGAGGTAATATTCCTAAGGTGTGTAAACGTTAATTGTAACTTGTTATTCTTAGCATTGGATTTAAAATGTGATAATCTAGAAATATCGTGTGTTTGTCATTCATTTCATTTATCGGAATGTTAAGGATATGGTTATGCTGGGCCTTATTAATAGTGAGCAGATAATGCGCGTCGTAGGGATAGAGCATGGATTAAGTTTTTCTATTTTAAAGTTAGTATCGGGGATTAAACTGTATGATTGTATCCTGTTCATCTCCTTATTTTGAGGGATAGTTGTACTTCACTTGGCAGTTACGTCTAAGTGTATTAGGTTGCCGCCATTTTCATTGATTGTAGGATATATTATGGTATGTATGTCTATACTAAGTGGCTTTGTCAGTGTGGATGATCTGAGTTACTCTTCAATTTCCAGTTTGGTGGGTGGAATGGATAGTTTAGATGGTGTTGTACTACTAGTACATGGCAATCTTGTAGTCAAATCAACAGGTAACCATGAAAAGTTTGAAATAGGATTACTTACAATGTGTAAAAACACGATTGCCCATTTGTCATTAGATGTTTGCAAACGAGTATTTTCCTACTAGTAAAAGAGATATTATGGAAGAGATAAACATTTCAAATTTACCCTTGTTTCGAATGTGTGATTAATGTAATTCCTCCTATTTAATGTTATTAATCACCATGACGTTACTGTCTGATTAATTCCCACGCTATGCTTTTGCGATTACTAAAGGTTATCCATATAATAATCACACTGTATGTTTCTTAAATAATTATAATGCAGAATTATCAACTTATGAAGAATATTTCAGACCTATTCGTAGGTCATTTTGCATTGCAATATATTTCCAGAAACTGTCGTATCTTGTCTCAACGTTGATAAAGTATACAACCAATGTAAGTTTGTAGAATCGTGAAACATGTCAATGCTCGACTAGCTATGTTAATACCACAAAAGATGAAATGACGTTAAGTTTCAATATACAACGTAACTGAATACTCAGTTTAACTCTAGTATCAACTGGTATAAAAAACAATCAACTACGATTTGAGCAGATATTTTTAGAATTTCGATCACACATTGAATTGAATTGCTTATAAGTGATATTTTGTGCGCTGGAATTGTTGTTTATGTTAAGGCTTATCAATGCTAGTTAACTACTCATCGGT
This sequence comes from Schistosoma japonicum, assembly GCA_025215515.1. Taxonomy (NCBI): domain Eukaryota; kingdom Metazoa; phylum Platyhelminthes; class Trematoda; order Strigeidida; family Schistosomatidae; genus Schistosoma; species Schistosoma japonicum. The sequence continues at coordinate 73,440,837 of CM046069.1, forward strand.
TAATACATCAATTTTGATACCACAGATTATTTGGATAAATTTAACTGTTACATTTGAAAGACATTTATAAAGTTACTCAGTCACAATGGTATTGCCAATCACAATACATTGTTTCTTAATCGTCGTACAAAGTCATTGTTTCATTCGCCCTCGATCCAGATGTTCAGTTATAATGATGATATAGTATAAAGATTATTAAAATTCGTTTGCAACTTTTACATTGTTTTACTTCTTAGGATAAGGTAACTCTATTGTGTGATGATACAATTGTCTACTTCATTTTCAGTTGATCTTTTTTAAGGAGTGGTTCATATTTTGAACTCATTAAAAATAAACCGATATATTTACTTATGCCAATATAAATGAACATGATTTATTTGACATGACATATAATACCATCAACGTTAAAAACATTCCACATCACGAAAATGATTGACCTTAATTGATTTCAAATTGACTGATAAAATATTCGGCACCATTTTGTTTAGGAATCATAATCTTCAAAATTTCAATGGTTTACTTAAATAAATGAAAGAAGTTGTATTGATTTTTTATAAGACTGATTTGTACAGTTTTATTAAGTGATTTGATTTGATTGTTATTTCTACTCTTGAGTACAGTTTGACAACATTTCATTGTATTAATTAGATGCTGATGAATTCCCTTTACGAATAATCAATGTAAATTGATTGATATAAAGATCGATGCATCACGTAAACATTGTTCGCTAGTCTTCTCTCAGTATTTTCTTCACAATCTTCCTACAAATCTAGTCTTTTGTAATAGCTGTGGGCTGATAAGAAACAAGGTGTGGTGTCCGAATGAACGCAAGTATCAAAGATAATGTTTGCAATAATCGTATCGACCGACAAGGGGATCAGACATATAACCAGGCTACTCTAGAGATCGTATCGCAAACTGTACAAAAACAATAAAACCTGATGCGTTGTCTCATTTAAGATAAAACGTATCACTTTTATTTTCTCTGGTCTATTAGTTTATTTGCATACTTTTAAGTTTAAATTGTCATTCACACAATGACAACCTATAGACTGGAATTCAGCTTGTAATGATCTTTACAATTGTATAAAAGTGATCTTGCTTGAAAGTATTACTTTGATTGGGTTGAAACTGACTAAACCAATCCTACATTATGATCATTAATTACTTTAATTTATCATGTATTCTCTATGTATACTAATTATTATTGGCGCCCAAATGTGCATATTCTTATATTATTTAGCTTATGTCTTGTACGATCAATCAAAAATACCATAAAAATAACTGGAACATTTAGGGAAAGTCCCGTGTTTAGCTTGTAAGAAGTTGTATGCTAAAGAAAATGTTTATAGTAAGATGGCGATTATGAAAAACAAATAATAATAAAAATAATTTATTTGTTGATATCAGGAGGAAGCTATTTTTCACAGGCATGATCAACAAACCATATCAGGCTGTAAAAGGGACTTTTTGTTGCGTAAACATATTATACTGCGATACACAGAGATAGTGGAATAATAGATGTTGCTTTAAAATGGCACTTATGTGACGTTCACTACAAACATTACCTTGAAAAGATATTATGGTACAGGAGAATAACAGAATGCATTTATGTCACCATTAAGATGGTAAATGTAGATGATAAACGATTTGCAGATTATAAGATTATCTGTTAGTACTGAGAAGAAAAAATGGATAACAAACAGCAGAACGAAGCTTCAGCAATATGACAGCCATACTTTTCTGACTTTTAAAGCAATCAAAAGGTATAACTCCATGAATTGGTAAAGACTCGGATATTATAGTTCATTTGGTAGAAGTTAATTTGTTATCTTAGATAGGTTGACTATTACAGAAAATTGAGGTGTTATTGTTGAGTCCGGGTTCCTGTTAAAGTTGAGGTTTAATAAGGAAAATATTTTAAGAGGTTGCAGTTGTTACTAGGGGATTTGGATGACTATTAAATACGTCCACAGTATGTCTGGATGCATTAAGTGTTTATGTATTTAAATAATCTTTATTGATTTCATTTTATTAGGTATCAGCATCATAACCTGTAGAAGAGAGGTCTAGTTTTATACTTGCAATAGGACGTTTTGATAGATAGGTAGTGTCATTCAAACTTTATATGTGTGAGTCCAAGTAGTATATATTAGAGCATTGCAAACATTACTGCTAAATGTTTGATCATTTTAGAACCGTTGTACGTAGACGAAAACATATAAAACATTTCGCCCTACAGACGAGTAATGTTTGAAATTATCTCACACATCATTATGTCTGCTGACCGAAAACTCCACCCTTCCTCCTTTTAAGATGTTATACTCGTAAATCAACTGGTTTAATCGAAATTATATTATTTCACTCGTTGTATAACGACACGAGTTCCGTTTTGGTTAACCTCATCTGTGCAGGCATCTTATTACAAGTAATACAGATGACTAAGGCCACTAATAAGAAACTAGATACCCAATTGTTACTGAACTGGCATGACAGGGACTAAATAGGAGACGTATGAGGTGGTATCGGATGTGGAAAGGAGTGTAGTATATGGTGTCTATACGATTGGTTACTAGAAACTAGCGTAGTGTTAGTAATGCTGTAGGTAATGGGCGACTAGTAAGCCATTCGAATAATAAGTTTGAACAAATTGTTAATAATACAATAATAAATAGAAAACTGACCAAAAGTGAGTAGCGAGTAAAATGTGTGAACTCACTAGATTCTGGTTACTGATCCACCTTAGTAGTACTGGGTTCGGCGGACATCCATCGTAAGGTATTGGAGTCTGCAAGGTTGGTATTGGAATAAACTTTTAGAAAAAGAAAAAAGAAAAGAAGGATAAAAGAATGTTTTGTGTTTAGTGCACAGACACAAGGATGGTTTAAAGCAAGATCCGATTGATTGTTAGTCGTTTTGTTTCTGGCAGGTGAGCTGTAGATGAAAGTCCAACAGTCCATTGATATCTTTTATTAGGAAAAGTCATCGCGTTGTATACTTTAGGTGTTTAATCTATTTCAGATATTAGGAGGACCTATTATTTCCAGTGTGTCTGAACAAGTGGCTTCACTAGCCAAAGGACTAATATCTTTGAGAGCAATATTCAGTAGCTTGATAATACTGGAATATTGTCTGCCATGAGTACTTCCGCTGGCAGTTACGGTCACAATTTTCGTTGAGGTGCGAGTCATATTGTCCAAAGGTTATTAAAAGAGGATTAAGTTTGTTCTTAGTCTTCTTTTACATAAATGTTCGAGTTTAAGCGTGTGACATCTATTTCTGTAGTGTTGTATAGTATTAGTACATTTGTGAATTAACAACTAGGGAGAAATACCAGATTTAAAGCCATAAATTGTGAAATTAAATATTCTGGACATCATGAAATCAACAACAGTGTTGAATTCCGCCTTCAGTGTTTATCCCATTGTGTGCAAAACCTACAGTTGTTTACTGCATTTTTTACTCATAATTATTGATTGCATCAATTAATTACTCATTGTTTGTCTAACAAAATTATTATTTATTAGAAACTTTGTAATAACTTATAATACTCATCTTTGTTTGCTGTTGGTCACATGTTTACTAGCTTCTTACACGGATGTGACCTCAAACGTAACTGTTTTTGAAGTCTTACGATTTGAAAATATCATAAAGATAACTGTAACGAGCGACGATAGTTTTATACAAGGCCTGTAAACGGTTATTTGCAGAAGAAAATTTCTACACGAGACTGTTACAATTTGAGACTGAGACAAATAAACACGTTATAGAGGCGTTTTATCAGCAACTAATAGCATATTTTAAAAATAATTATCAGATATAATCCAATTAACTGGTCTCATAAAGCGCTTACAATCTAGGATTAATTAAACGTGTCAATGAATCATAAGGCTAATTTTTCAACTATATTTTTGTAATTTATTACATTCGCATGGAATATGAGATGTGCTACTAGTCATCAATATGGTCGGTTTTACCTTTTAATGTGGAAAAGTCTTAGACATATTGTACATAATGGCTTTTTTAAGCGAAGTGTATTGCTTTACAAATTTAGCTGCAGTGAAATCAAGGAATGTTCACAGTCTACTTTGCTTTGTCTATTTCTATGTCACAATATTTTGCAAACGAGTAGGTAAATAGAGTTTATTTACTTATGATAGACAATATTTTTGTGAATGCTAATTTATTATTTACTATGCTTTTTCCAATTACAACCAGATTATTTTCGAAATAGAAGACTAATGAGGAAATATCCAATGTTGGAAATTGTCTATGGGTTTATGTTTATCCATAAAAGTTCACTAACAAGCATGGAAAAATATGACCAAAGTAATAGATTGTAGTAGCGTGAAAAATATACATCTTTAATCCAGAGTTGTTTCTACAAATGAATTTGATCTCTTTATCATTCTTGTCACATAGATTATGGTTACTAACCACTTTTTTATCGATAGTACCGCCACAATAAACTACATTTGCGCGCTAAGTCACAACGTTTTTAAGAAATTCTCTATGGTGTAAAATAAAATAGAACCGTCTTTTTGACGATTTGTGATAATGCCAACATTGAATTTTTATACTATAGAGCTGATCATCATATAGCATACTTTGTTAATGTTTGTATTATAGCTGGTAATTAATGGGTTGATTAATCGCCGATAACATAAATATTTGAAAGCCTTGAATCTATTAGTCACAAATTTAAAAGACAAGAAAAATAAAAAGGATTCCTTATACCAGTAACAGGTAGAATTAGCTATATACATAATGTCAGTGTATTGATTTTTTTTAAAACATCAACTTTCTTATTATGATCTATACATATCAGATTATGAAGTTTCAGCCATAACTCAATCAAAGCACCTTACGTCGATATTTTCGTGTCTTTTTGTGTTCCTTTTTTGTTGCTATTAACATTAAATCACCAGCAGTTTCCAGACAACTAAATTTTTTATTTGATCAATCAATCATACCAATGTTTAATAGGTTTCTGTTTTTGAATTAGAGGTGTTGTGCAAAGTACAAATTATTTTTGAACACACAAGGGGGATTTAGACTTACGTATAGTTAAGGCTTCAACAAACTTCAGTACACGTTCTAAAGCACATTTATACAACACCACAAAAGATGATTCGATATCAATCAACCCACCTTAGTAGAGTGTGAATCATATTGTTCTCTTTATTATTCTCGTTAATCTAGCCTATTCTCTTAACTGTCTAATGACCTTTTATTTTTCACATATGAAAGGCTTTTAAAGTGTGTGTAATCAGAATGTTTCAAATCTATTGCGCAATTATATCACATAGCTCTAGTCAACTTCATCTTCGTAATGCATAATCAATATTTAGAAATCCTTCAACACTCTGCTATTGAGCTATTAATAAATAAATGGCTTTTATTTTAAAGTATCATTTTAAACATGAAAGCCTGCTGATTTACAAGCCTGGTTAGAATGAAATAAGCTTACATGCATACAAATATTATGACGAAGTATCACTGTCAAGACATTCATATCATATAAGGACGTGAATTAAGAACCAGACCAACTGCAACAAAATTTACAGTATTAGGACACCAAATATATATATTGTATCATGGTGCACATGTAACTAAGAATCACGCGCTTCTTGACCAATGCCTTACAATTCCAAAAAACAGCTGGGAGTTTGCAGAATGGATCATTGAGCATGTATAGATGCAGGATAAGACCTAGCGTACTTGGAACTTGGGCGTTCAGTAAAAGTCAATAGTATTGTGCCATTAAGCTTCAAACTCGTCTTACACATAATCATCTACAACTAGTGGGAAGATATAAACAGTGAGAACACAGAACAGTAGCATCGGTGTCTAGGGGTTAACAAAACGAATAGACATGACTACTATTGATACTCCTGTTTATCAATGGATTAAAAGAGTAGGACACTAACACATTATTAAGACAAGTGTTTAGTTCTTACACGTTTAGAGGTCCTATTATTTTGCTAGTGAAGTAAGAAACAATAGTTAGTGTAAACATTTTTAATGAGATATCAGAAGAGAATAAACTGCCAACATGCCATACAAATAAAGTAAGTGAATCTGTTTCACGAATAGGTTGCGGCATATTGTTTCAGATTGTCGAGAATTTTGTTGTAAAATAATTTATTTAAAAAGAGTAGATTTAGAATGTAACATTTTAATTTCCGAAGTTGAGTTGCGTAGGCTAAAACGAGAAAGTTCCCTCAGCTAAATTGTATTAGTTGATGAAAACGCTAATTTGTTCAGTATCTTGTAGAAGAAGATTAAGTTTAACTTAAGTCAGTACCTCCATTTGGTATATAGTCCTAACTTAGTGCATCTAGTTTTATAGTCTAGAGTACAATTAGGCCTTAGAATCACTAAACAGATTGACTATACTAATATCGTCGTTAAAAATAATTCTATCATATGAGTTGCAAGGAATGTTATCATTTCGTAAATATATGAGGTGCTTATAGAACAGGTGTACCAAGTTTTGTTTTTTGGAGCTATTGTGGATTGCTGATTATTTCTGATTAATCGTCTGTGGCTTAAGAACCTTCTTTATTTGCGACAGCAGAGAAGCTGTTTAATTTAATGAGCAATTCTATAGGCCTTTTAACTTTTTACAGCAATACAATGGTATGAACAAATCACTTGACTTCATTTTATTGTTAAGTTTTACAGGTGCAATCGAATGTACATAGAAGTCATTAATTTGATAAGAAACATCTGTCGCATTCGTAAGATTACTAGGTAAGAAAGGATTGTCTCAGTCAGGGCAACTAAGAAGGGTATGTATAAGATTTCAGTCCACATTTTTATAATCTTGATATTATGATATATGATTGCTGAAATGACTAAAATTAAGAAGAACAAATACATAGAACCATTTTGCGGTCACTGCTTTTGAGCTCTTTGCTAACTTGAAGTGACAGAGAAGCAACATCATGTCAAGGAACTAGGTCAGTAATTTTATTATGTCTAGTGAGAGTGTGTACACATTGTGTCCAACAGTACATGTGTAGTGCTGTAAGAAGGTTTTCTTCATCGTATAACTGTCCCCTGTCAACATTTCAGTCTATTCTAGAAAAATCAGTCACTTTTGATGACTTTCGTATTATAATTTAGGACAGATTTATGTACAAATAGCATTATTAATGATGCTATCTACAGTATTCGATGTGCTAGGAGTCCTGTATATGAATTCAAAAAGTCGACTGAGTTTTAGGTTGTTGATTGAGATCCAGACAGACTCTGGTATCTTACCGAGTATTTTGTCATTTATTTTATTAGACGAAAACAAACACTTGCGTATATTAGACAGCCGGCACGCCATTTATATTCTTTATTGCAACGATTTAGCATATATATGAATAGAATATATTTGTTAATAATCTCAACGGATGAAATTATTGAAAAATTTCATTAATTTTATTAATTTCATCCGCTGAGATTATTAACAAATATATTCTATTCATATGTCTTACATACATCCGGCGCCCAAGTTTCGTAAATATCTTCGTTTTTTTTTGGACAAAAATACCTATAAGATGTAACGTATAGTCTAGAATCTTTGGTTCTGAGTCAGTTACTTAGGAGAAACATCATGTTTCTTAGACAAATATTTATGAAGGTTTGGCTAATAAGGTTATAGTCTTTAGAGTTTACATTTTATTAGGAAGTGAGCGGGTGTGTATTACTAAAAAGTTCACAAATGAAGAGTGAATATAACGCCTGCTCGTTGATTATTGGTATTATCAAAAGATTCTGTGGCAGTACTAAGTGGTGTGGTTATGCATTTTACATTAGTGATATTGTGCTCAACCTTACCTAATTGTGAAGTTTCTAGTCTCTTGTGTTTTCGGATCACAGTCTTATCCTTGAATACACAGGCATTCTTATACTTGGTATATGCAATTATCAATTGTTCAGTCCGTTTTAGTTGACCTACTGCCAATTCAGAATCCAATTTTGGAAGAGAATAGGGCATAAGTAATAATGATGTTTCGTGTTAGGGCGAGGGCATTGACAAGAACAAATCGAAAGATTACCTGCTTTTAGTAAAGAATAATTATTGGTTATCAGTGGTAATTTATCCGATCTTTTTTTAGGTTCTCAGAAATATAGCTTCACTTCATGCAAAATACAAACTTTCTTTTACCCTCTTTATTGTCCAAAAAGTAGCCTCACCTACTCTCTTACCCCCCTCTACAAATATTGATGCCCTAAGACAATATTCATTGCCTTCGTTATATACTGCTTCCAACTGTCTTCTGTTGTAAGTCTCACCAGTCTCCAATACTACTGTTTCCTCAACTCACCTGTCACTTTACATAGTACTAGGTACTTAATTGAATTCTATCGTTTCTTGGATTAGCTTTACACTTCCTCGTTATAAGTCATCCACTAACCACAATTTACTCAATAGTAAAGTGATATCCAGTTTTTTGACAATCTATTATGCTTTTACAAATCCTACAAATCCAATTTATACATTCTTTTTATTAATGTGAGATCTGTAATAGCCAAGATGACTTTTAAAACCACTGGTCTACTTTTGGCTCACCCATCCTGATAATAACTGAAACTTGGTGTCATTATAGTTTATTGTATGATGAATCAGACACAGACTCATACATTCATTACCTTTGTTAACAGGTGATCAAGAGAGAAGGTAGTTATTTAGTTTACTTTCTTCTCTCACTCTTCCTACACATACGTCTTAGTAACTCAACTGTCAAAACTGTGAAAGAATCTATATGAGCCACCATTAATCTGTCAAACCCTCTCTACTTGTTGGCTGTATGTACAAACCCACCGAATTCTCAGAAAACACACCCTTACTTGCACCTATTATTGAAGCCGCTTCTTCTCTTCCGTATGACCATAAGATTATCTATATTGATTTCAAGGCATTCGACTGCGTTGATTACTTTTTATTTATAAGTTAGCGTAAGATATACAGCATAATCAGTCCTTCATTTGGTTGTTTAAGATCCTTTCTATTTGTATGCGCACAAATGGTTAGGTTTGACTTTACATTCTCTCATCTAAAACCTATAACGTCGGAAGTACCCCCATTGTTTTCCTCATTTTAACTCTCTATGCTAACAATGTATGTGATAGTCTCCCTAGCGGTAAGTCTTTTATGTTTGTTGATGATCACAAAATCACATATTCTTTTCCACCTAGTGAACTCTTCTGGTTTTCAAGCTAAATACAAAATTAACAGTTGCTTTAAAGTAATTGGTGCACTACTTAAAAGCCAACCCTAACAAATGTATCTGTATATGCTTTAGCACACCACATACAATCGTACAATTTACAATCCACTCAATGACTATACCTTGGATACATAGTGTTACTGATCTTGGCTTAGCATATTCTGATGATCTATTTTTCTCAAAATACGTGACAATACTGACTCGCATATTAAAAAACATTTGGGTTAAATTCTTTAGAACTTCCATAACCAAAATGATGAGACAATGTTGTAACAAAAGTGTGTAGGCCCCAATTAATAATAATTCCAGTTTGTTCTCAGCTATCTATGTTTATTAAATTAAGATATGTCAAAATCTGTTCAGAGGTACTTTGCCTACTCTCTCATACCTATTTTTTATTCTGCCTGGGCTGCACCAATCGTGGTCATCAACAACGCAAACTACACAACACGCATATGCGCAGACATTTCCACAAGCTTTAACGCAGCTATTGGGCAGCATCGTTATCCACTACCAGTTTCTGCAAACTTATTTACTTTGCTAAGCAGTCGAAACCTTTTAGCAAATCTGGACCTCACTGGTACTTACCTACTAGTGGAAGTGACTGAGGAATCCAAAGAGCTTCTGGCGATTAATACTCATCGTGGGATGTTTAATACAAACGTTCGGCATTTGGCGTCTCGACAACTCCCTTTATTGTTCAGCAACCAATAGACACTATTTTAGCAAGCATAGCGGGAGTTACTACTTATCTACATGAAACGAAAGCTCTTGCAAACTTTTGCTGCATTCAGTATTTTGAATATATGAGACAAACTGCCGGCATAAGTACGCGTGTAAGATAATCATCTAGTATATTGCAAGCTACTTAATATAGCTCTCAAAGATATTATCTTCCTGACTGATGAAGCCATCTATTCAAAAACCGGGAATAATAGGTCCCCCAAGTATCTGAAATTAATTTAATATCAAAGGAAAAGTGATAACACTTCTGAATAAAAGATATTTATGGGCTATTGCACTTCCATCTACACTTCACCAACAAGAAATAAAACGACTTGTAACCAATCAGATCATGTTTTGGATTATCTTTACGCCCGTAGATTACACACGAAAATATTTTTTCTCTGTTTTACTTTCTTTTTATTTACATGTTATGTAGACATATTCTCTAGACTAGTCAAATATGGCACAAATCCAATCACCCCATGGTGAATATCCGCCGAACCTAGTATCTTACTACTAAGGTGCATCAGTAACCAGAATCTAGTGAGTTCACACATTTTACTCGCTACTCACTTTTGGTCAGTTTTCTATTTATTATTGTATTATTAACAATTTGTTCAAACTTACTACTCGAATGGCTCACTAGTTGCCTAATACCTACAGCATTACTAACACTACGCTAGTTTCTAGTAACTACTCGTGTAGCCACTAGATACTACACTCCTTTCCACATCCAGTACCACCTCATACGTCTCCTAATTGGTCCATGTCATGCCAATGCGATAACAATTAGGTATCTAGTTTCTAGCTTGCGGCCTAAGTCGTCTGTATGACCTGTAATAAAATGCCTGCTCAGATAAGGTTGATCAAAGCAGAACTTGTGTCGTTGAGTATCGAGTATAAAAACATAATTTCCATTGAACCCGCAAATTTGCAAGCCTAACATTATATAAAGAGAGAGGGTAGATCTTTCTGCCAGCAGACATGATTATGTGAGAGTTAATTTTAAATTTTCCTTTTCTGTAGAGCTAAATCTGTTTCCAATGTTTACAGCTACGTACTACGGCACTAACATGAGCAAGCATTCAATAATGATGTTTGAAATGCTCTAACATGTTTTATTTGGACTCACACATACGAAGTTTAATTGGCACTACCTATCTATCAGGATGTCCTACTGCAAGAAAACCTAGACTTACACGCTTTAGTTACTTACACTTGTAGGTAAGTATCAGCGAGGTCCAGATTTGCGAAAAAAAATTTACTGTTTAGCATACTAAATAAATCTGCAGAAACTGGTAGTGGATTATGATGTTGCCCAATGCTGCGTTAAAACTTTTGGAAATGTCTGCGCATATGCGTGTTGTGCAGTTTGCGTTGTTGATAACCACGATTATAGCCGCCCAGAGAAAGTAAAAAAACAGGTATTATAACTCTTTGTTACTGTCGGTAAATGAACTCTTTATCAACTTCGGATTATGCTGTATATAGCACTAGTTGCTTAGCACAAAATATAGGTTTAGCCCCCATATTCTGTAGTCAAAGGGTTTTCTCTATAGCGAAGCTACAACCCAAACCAGGTTGAAATATAGTCGGGAACTCTGCCAACATATTTGTCGTCTAGTTTTCTGGCACCGAGGTTCGCTATACTATTTGACATGCAGTATTTAACGGGATGTAAGCTACCTGCAGCTGACTGAGCCAATCTAATCCGAACAAATTCAAATCAGTTATTGTTCCATAACATACTCGAGTAAAAGTCATATTCCCCAAAGATCCAATGCGCCCCAACTGTGCTAACATGCGTAACTAGTTAACAAATGCCGTGCACGCTTCTGCGTAGTTGGCTGAAGGCATGGCCTGTTTATTCTTATCCAAGATTTATAGGAAATGACTGCAATTTACAAAATAGAATCTACTTGCAATCGTAACGGAGACCCATAAATAAAGAGAGTTAGAAATTTTTCTTCATCTGGGATAGAGCTTTGACAGGATGCTAGTCAGTGAATTTGTGCTAGGTTGAGAAACAGGCTTTTTGATGTTTGTGTACCGACCTGGTGGTTGCCGTAGCTTCTGGCTTTGCAAAACCTATCCTTTTGACAAATAAATTTACAGTTTTAGCAACGACAATAATTATACGGGCAGAATCTTACAAAATGTTATGCAATACAATGCTAGCGTAGTGTAAAATACATTGTTTTCGAAGACAGCGCTGAACTGGAATTAGATAAGCTAGATGCAGCAACCATAAGTTGGCTATCGCATGATGACTGACGTGCTGTATTGACTTCAGAGTTGCCTTTACCAGCCGATCGGACCATAGAAGTGTCGCGCTGGAGGATGATTAGGCGTTGATATAGATTATCAGTGTCACACAGCGTTAGCTCAGGGTATTGATTAAGTCAACATAGTAACCGTGTTCTGATGTGCCTAATCTTTCCAGATTAAAGACTGCAGATATTAATCAGGGCTTTTAACTGGTCTTCTGCAAGAGATATGAGACAAAAATGATAACATTCGCAGTTGACAATACCAACTTGCCTAAGGAAATCACTAGCTTTATTCATTCTAAGTTCAACATATCGGTATCGTGTACTGAATAGGAAGGAATTTTCTTTAAACTGTTAGCTAAGTGACTGGATGCCGTCAGCAAACGATAGGTTATGTGTGTTCTGTGACAAAATCAAAATGCAATATTTATCTAACTAAACTGGACTTAATTCTCAAAGTAGCAGCTGAATCGTCAAAGCATCATCTTGTATTGCAAAATCAAATTTAAATAGATATTCATAACGCCGAAACTACATTTCAAAAATAATGTTAGAATCAGGATTGCGGTGAAATTCAGCAACACTGTTTGCAACGCCACCGATTGATGGTGTAGTAGTAATAGTAGATGTGCTTAGGGAGCATGTAAATGCAATTTTCGTGTACTCGGAAATTCGAAAAAATTTAGCTGCTGCTCCAATAATAATTGTATTTTCGAAGGAATCATGTTTGCAGCAGTTGCGTCACTACTGCTAATGTTTTGCGAAGTAAGAAGAAGCCAAAGTACTTACTAACAAACGTAGGACCAGCGAAATAATAACAGGTGAACTAAACTTTTTCGCAGAGCCCCAGGCCAGCCAACTAAACGAAGAAGTCCAACGCCATCAAAAAGCGTTAATTCAACAAGTAAGCTAGCAGGTGGACCACAAACACTCATGCGTAAAAATGCAAAAAAATATTCGCATATCGATTATTAAATCGTATAGGGATCATTCATCAAATTGAAACTATCAACATTTTAAATAATACAATTAAATGTCGTCAAATGTGCTCAAAAAGAAGAGCCTGGGACATAGTTGTAGAATACTGGTCGCCAGCGTCATATGCTCCACATATGGTAGAGGGAATCGATTGATAGGTTTACGTTAAATTAACGTTTGATTAAGTAATCAAGCATTAATTTAAGGATCGCTAATCTCTTACCTAATTTTCGCTTCTTAAGTGTTTACTTAAATTCAATAACCACATGTCTATATTCATATTTCTCTAAACAAATCTGTGCAGCCACCTTATAAACAGTCACAGACGGAAATTGATACTATATTGACAACTATTATTAGTATATATAATAAGTGCAACGTTAATTAGATTTTAGTTTACTTGATTTAACAGCAATGTTCGGGGCAAATGATAGGCTCTCTAGTTTACCATCACACGTATGCATAAATTCAAGTGTCCAGTAAGTTCGTTCTAGTAAGTTCTGCAGAGATAAATGACAGTAACTTTGAGCATTAAGTTTTGATGCTATAAAAGCAATCGATTGTTAACCCAAGCAATCAACAAACAAGATTCACTTCAAAAAAAAGAAAAGTGCAGCGACGGTGTATTTTTAACTTAAGGGTACGTTCCGTTCTATTTAACAGAAGGAACAATAAATTTTGGTAATAGGTCGTTATTTCGTATCGTGGGCAGCAGACTGAAGCGGGATCCCAGTCATTTAAATACACAATTCCTCTCAACATTCAGTATAAGATAACAGGAAATACAATCCCTATAAAGAATAAGGAAGTAAATGAATACTTAAGCTTGATTGTTTTAGTGTATACATAAGTTATGAAGTCAACTCTTAACTAGTCAACCTAAGTTGATACATCAGCTTCCTCCTAGAATCGACTTTCGTAAGAACGTCGGTTTGACCAAATTAACTAACAAAATTTTCGTAGTACTGCCACTGTAGCTCAATAGATAACTACTGGCACGTCCAGCACCTTACATTCGATCAATGGTAAACAGTCTGTGAGTATTCGACGAAACTACGTGGATGACATTTATTTTTAAAACTTGTTATCTAATCATGTAGCGCTTACATTCTCTCATAAATGATGGTTTGATATTTGATGAACTTAAATTTCTGTGACCATTGCTTGAGAAGTAACAAAGGGTAAGAAAATGAAGCGAGAATATCTAAGGAAGTACTGCAAGCGGGCTACCCAACACCATGTTAATGAGGTGAGATTTTTTCATGCTTTGTCCGGTTATTAGGTGTTTACTCACCTGCTTCTTGAGTCGCCCTCAAGTCTAAATAAAATAAAAATCTACTCTGAAAAATATTGTTAAAACTCCAATACACCACAAGAATTGTTCCACTGTTTGTATAAAATGTTAGAGTATAAAAATAAAATTCACTATTATAATTGATAATTGTTTGTTTCTTCGTAAGTGTTTGGGTTCCAGACTAGTTTGGAACCTGGAAGAAAATAAACATGGTTTAGATATCTGTGCATGCAAATGCATCAACAAAAAAATATAAATCAATTTAATTAAAAATATATATATACAAGTGCTTGAACTTACCAGGAGTCAAACCAAATAGGCGACCTTGATCATGTGACGACCGCCTTTTAAGACTAGATGTGTAACGGTGCGTACTAATATTACCGTTAGGACGAAAAATTTTGGTAAATGCTTAGAAAAAAAATGAATTACCGAGAACATAAGGGTGCTTAGGTTTATGGTAGACATGACTTTTACGGCCGGGCATGAGTGATTATAAAATGGCCTTGGAAACGTTGATCGTAGCCAACCAACCACGGCTCTGTGAATCAGAATTAATAATTTTTCCCCGATTAGGGAATTCCAAACTAAGACTTATTGTAGTATGCCTCCTCCACGGAAATCTTTAGTAAACAACTAAATAGTCATCCTTATATATGATATACAGATAATATAAAGGCTTAACCATAATGCAAAATGTAATGAAAAATCCTCAAACTCTTATTCATTACTTATAATTAAAATCGAAAAGTTATACGAGACGTGTTATGTTTTTGTCATCAAAAAACTTATGTAAGTTATTCGCCAACACTCTAAACTTAATGTTATGATGCATTTTATATAAATATTTATTCAAACGACTCCATAGCATTCTTCCTTGTGATCCAAAGTATTATCGCAAGGGACACCTGACTCGACTCCACATTGAATCGATATTGTTGGTATGAACTCCTGTAGATAGATTAACGAAATGTTTTTTAATAATAATAATAATAGTTTATTCTCAGGTAGCATTTTGTACATGAGAGCATACCAGTTTACAGGCATGATCAGAATGATATAGATTGTTTTTAACAGGGAATATATAAAGAGTCATTTTTATGAAAATCATGCTATATGAAGACATTAATTAATATTTATAAAGTCAACTATAACAAGGTCCAGAGTTTACAGTGCTAAGGAATTATAGATGTGTTGTGTACTGTAGAACACTTCCAGCATGCGTTCGCGCGTTTTTCGACTGTGGTGCTGTAATCACAGAAAATGGCTGTGGGTAAGCAGAATGGATCATAGAGACTATCCAGAAACGGGAAAAGGCTGAGTATTTGATATTAGGTTAAAAGAGCCAATTTATGTGGGTTGGTCTAGAACGGCGAGTTATTGATGCGTTAATTTCGTTCTTAACCATCGTTTGGAGTAAGTTGCATAAAGAAGACCAATTCCATAGGAGAGCAGATCGCAAACTCGGGTCGACATTGATATAGAGGAATATATGAAATAGAAAGAATATAAACGAATTTTTAATTAGTGAAAGCAAAATAATCAGTATTAAACCGAAATTTTGTTTCCATCGCTTTTTTTTTTAGTCGCTATGTAGTGTTTGTAGTTTTAGAGCCTAAATAAACTATTGCTGGTTGATACAACGTTAAGTGGTAAGTCGTCAACGAATTTGTATAAGTCTATAGATTCTAGGTATGTGGTGATCAGTCGTTTGAACCTTAGGATAGAGTCAGTAGTGCGAATATTTTGTGGTAGCTTATTCCAGAGTTTGCTGTAGAGTACGATAAAGAACTTATAGCGTTGTTGTGCTTGGTATTTATTGATAAGTAATGTTGCCTCGTAGTTTCGAAGATTGTATCTAGGCGTTTGGTTCCATTGAGGAGAGAAGGCTGAGAATGATATTCCGGTGATAATTTTATAAAAAAGTATTAAGTTATGTCGTAGTCGGCGATGACTCAAGGGTTCTAAGGAGAGTGTATCACATCTAGTCGTGTAGTTGATGTTGCTGTTAGTTCCTAGAATTCGACGTGTAAAACTTCTTTGTACGCTTTCTATACGTGTTCTGTCTATGCTATTCATGCTCGAGAAGATAAATGAGCAGTACTCGAGTGTAGGTCTTACACATATCTTAAACAAAGTAAGTTTAGCCTCTCTTGTGAAGAAGTTTTTAAGAAGAAAGCCTGTTAATTTTCTAGTTTTCGAGACTATAGAGGAGGCGTGCTCTGTGAACTTCAAGTTACCTAAGTATTTGATGCCCAAGTCGTTTGTTGTTTGAAGTATTTGGACTTTAGACCCATTTAGATAAAACGTGAACTGGGGGTTATGGTTGCCTATGTGCATGATTCCACATTTACTATGGTTAAGTGGTAGTTGCCATTTTTGGCTCCAGGCAGTTAGTCTATCAAGGTCCTTTTGAATTAGTGTCATGTCTTCTAAAACATGCGGTGTATAGCTATATACTATCTTGAGATCATCCGCATATAAATACGGTGCACTATAACTCTGTGCACGTACCCCATGTTTGAAAGTAGGCTTTTTAGTTGTCACTATAGATTATTGTACCAGATAGGATGTATTTTCTGCCAGCCGAAAAAGTGTCGTGGCTGATCTGTCAGGAATCCTTTCACAATGTCCTTTATTTGGTGCTCCGTTCCACTTACTAAAAAGCTACAAGTATTATAAAAAGGAACTGCTTACTCGTAAACTGTCATTTTCTTGCCACATTGACAATTTAATGCATTTCTTAGCAACCCCATAGTTTGCAAACGAATAACCAGATTTTTACTATTAACAAGACCTAAAACACACTCTATCGTTAACATGATTCTAAAGAGTGTCCGCCGCGACCTTAAAACGCTTCCATCGTTTCTCATTGGTTCGAGCGTAAAAGTAATGTTCACCAGGTTTATTAGGTTAAGGATATAATCTGCGTTTTACAGGTTACTCATTCGATGAGTGGTAGGCACGCAAGTCACAGTGAAGCTGTATCTTGTAAAGTCAACCAAGAAATGAGTAGATTCTAATCTTACAAGTGTGTAGGTTCTATTAGTCATCGACCAACGTAAGGTAAAGTGCAGTAGTTCGAATGTCAATAAGGTGAACGCAAACCATGCGATTATCCGAGAAAGCATAGATTTTAGCCAAAGAAAGTATTACTACTAACCCATGTCTATAGTAATAGCATGGATTTATAATAATTGTTTCTAAAAAGCTAACTGTAGGGAAACCACACTATTTAATGATAATTTCGAGTCACTTTGTCGACCTGGTTTGTTATTAGTTTCATTAATGTTACCGATCGTTTAATGTGCTTGCCGAGTCACGACAATACATTATGATGATATCCCGAAACTATTATGAATAACTAGTAGTAGTGTTGATTCACCATAAGCTAGGGAAAGTAAAAGAGTTGGATTATATATATATATATATATATATATATATATATATATATATATATATATTGGTGATTCACGGATGGCAGATGCATTTAGCTGTTAACGGATTAACGCTGCCTGATTATATTACCATTTTTTGGTCCAGAAGTAATCGTTTATTTAGAATTATTTTTAATGTTAGGTTCCGGAGTTTATTTGAATGTCTAACTGACTAATAAGTACATGATAGCTTACTCATTATATCAGTGAAGAACGATAGTGCCTTGATGCTGCTGACTTTATAATCAGGTTTATGTTAAGCATCTTTTAAGGCAGCTGCTATGATCGCCCAATTTATGAGAGTAAATATGCCTAGCACTAACTATTAAGATAGACAGACAGACAGATACAACGCAGAACTTCGTACGCACGCACATCAGTTCAGGTTGCCATACCACATCAGCACAGAGACGCAACTGTCAGTTCAAATCCAAGAGTGATAGCGATAGTAGAAGTATTAGCAGTAATGCAGAAGATTAGGGAGCGAAGCTGTGATTCGAAAAGTATAATTCAGTGAGATAAATTTGGAAGGAGAAAGATAGAGAATTCAGAAGGTTAGATTTTGAGAGAACACAAAAAATGGATGTACCTGCGCCATTGCAGATGATACTAAGCCATGTCGTTCAAGGTCTCTAACCATTGGTGACTTTCGTCTCGCGGATGCGTTTCTCCCCCTCTAAGTGTAAATTGTTACTTCAGGACTGGCCTGCGTCAACCCCTAAACTAAGGATAGGGAGTGAAGAAGTTGAATGCGTTGATAACTTCACTTATCTTGGAAGTCTGATCAGCCCTAATGGGTTGGTGTCTGAGGAAATTTCTGCACGAGTTCGAAAGGCTCGTTTGGCTTTTGCCAACCTACGTCATCTATGGCGTAGGCGTGATATTCGTCTATCAACTAAAGGACGAGTATATTGCACAGCAGTTCGTCCTGTTCTACTTTACGGCTGTGAAACATGGCCATTAAGGGTAGAAGACACTCGTAGGTTACTAACATTTGATCACAGATGTCTTAGAAATATATCTCGTACCTGCTGGGATCTCCGGATAACTAATAATGAGGTTAGACGAAGGGTATTAGGGAATAATGGTAAATCTGTTGATGAGGTTATGAAACTTCATCGACTGAGATGGTTGGGGCATGTGTTACGTATGTCCGAACACCGGTTACCACGTCGCTCAATGATGACTAGTATTGGGGTGGGTTGGAAAAGGGTTAGGGGCGGCCAAACCAAAACGTGGCATCAGTCGTTGAAGTCACTAACTTCTGGTCTGAGCCACATTGGTAGATGTCGACTACCTGGTTGGGGTCCGCGTGACTACCGTACCCAGTGGTTGGAGACTCTTGGTGACATGGCTCAGAATCGATCACAATGGCGTAGGTGTATACATTCTTTGTCTCCACGTACACCTTGAGACTAAAATTACTCTACCTTTCTTTCTACAAACTAGTTTTTTTTTCTCTACATATTATATCCTTATATGCAATCTTCCTTTTATATATTACTACCATTAAAGTAACTGATTCTATGAATTCGGTGATCATCTTGCTATGCTGTTGAGGTGTGGCAACTTGGACCGATGCACTTATGTGCCTGGTCCTACGTTGTATCTGTCTGGACCCCAACCACGCAGCCTACATCTACCAACATGACTTAGTCCACTTGTCAGTGACTTCATCGATTTCTGCCATGTTTTCGTTTGGCCGCCCCTAGCTTTCTTCCAACCTATTCCTACACCGCAAAACATAACTCGTCGAGGCAGTCGATGGTTAGATATGCGTAACATACATCCCAACCACCTCAACTGATGAAGTTTCAATACCTCATCTATTTATTTGCCCTCCTTTCCTAGAACCCGTTTCCTAACGACAGCATTGCTCACTCGGTTGTCCCACGATAGACGAGCAATGCTTCGGAGACACCTATGATCGAAGACCAGTAACCTACGAATGTCCTCTACTCTTAACGGCCATGTTTTGCTCCCGTATAGTAGGACAGAACAAACTGCTGCACGGTACACTCGTCCTTTGGTTAGCAAGCGGATATCTCGCCTGCGCCATAAGTGACGCAACTTGGCAAAAGCCAATGGAGCTTTCTGTATCCGTGCTGAGATTTCGTCAGTCACCAGGCCATCAGCACTGATGAGACTCCCCAGATACGTGAAGCGGTCTACACGCTCGACTACTTTACTCCCTATTACTAGTTCAGGTGCCGATGCAACCCAATCCTGAAGCAACATTTTGCATTTCGAGGTGGAAAACTGCATCCCGAACATGCTTGCATTGTTGCTCAGGGTAGTCAGAAGACTCTGCATTTTGTCAGCGTCTTCACCAAATAGGACTATGTCATCAGCATACTCTAAGTCAGTAAGCGAGGCTCCTGGTGGAAAGTCAACTCCTGAAAAGTCAGACGAAGATAAGGTTATATCTAGGAGCATGTCTATGACAAAATTAAACAAGAATGGGGAAAGTGGACATCCCTGACGGACACCACTTGAAATGAGGAATTCCGATGACAGTCCGCCATAAGCTCTCACTCGACCTGTAGTTTTAGAGTAGAGAGCTTGTACAAGGTTAATGTACTTCTTTGGTACACCTTTCAGTGACAGACACTACCACAGAACCTCACGATCAACAGAGTCGAATGCCGCCTTTAGGTCCAGGAAGACAACTATTGTAGGACGCCTAAATCTGTGTCTGTGTTCCAGGACCTGTCGCAGTGTGAAGATGTGGTCTATACAGCCACGTCCAGGTCTGAATCCAGCCTGGTTTTCTCTAGTCTGCTCTTCACGAGCTCTAGTTAGGCGTCTAAGTATAATCGAGGCTAACAATTTAGAAACTATATTAGTCAGACTGATTGCCCTGTGATTGTCACAAGAAGACTTTTGTCCTTTCTTATAAATTGGGACAATCAGGGATTGAGACCAGTCAGATGGTATTACGCCCAGTTCCCAGATTCTACCCAAGATTTCAGTCAATCTAGCTGCTAAAACTGGACCACCATCCTTAAACATTTCAGGGGTAAGCCTATCAGGACCTGCTGCTCTACCTCGCTTCAGGTTTTCTATAGCCTTCTCAACTTCATAAAGACTAGGGAAATATACCAGCAAAATCTAAAATTTTAGACATAATTTATGTTGCTACAGTTTGAAAAATGCTATTGATAATATAGACGTTAAATAATTTACTGTAGTTAGCTTAGTGCTATTTATATCTTGTGACAAAAATAATTAGAACTAATGACAGTCGAATCATTATGGAATGTGATATGTTTTCTGAAAACAACAAACTCTTCCGTAGAAGTATGTTGTCGTATAAAGTTATTAAAAATATACATTTCAAGTGGAAAAAGATTTAGTATTAGTCTAAATAAGAACACATACATGTTAAATAATAGTGTGGTGTGTTTAGTAAATCAACTGGTAAAAACAGTTAAACTCGCCTGGGTTATTTTCGACGTTCATCGCTATTGTCAGGGTTCATTGTGTTATTTACGGTAAATATTGTCTACTAATAGTGTAAAAACCTAGAAAAACGATTAGTTCCACAGGTGAAGCTTGCTCACAACATTCACCTTAATTAGAGATTCGCTGTTCTTTAGTGACTTACCTCCGTTGATAGGTTTGGGGCTTATAGTACTCAACAAATTGTTTAACAATATATTGCTTAGGTAAAATTTATTTTAAAAAATTGACTATATCGTTCTTATATCAAAAGATAAGGCCGAGGAGAAGTGGGTAGAATAATACCTAGAACGACTACTATTTCACCAACGTTTTGTCGACGTAGGGCTAAGAGTTAAATACTGTTTTTATTTTACTTTGTTATTTAATGTTTACAAACTTGAGAATTTAGAAGTTACGTGATTACATTTTAGACTGAAACTAAAACTATAGACATCTCTGTCTGAATATTTGGTTGTGCACATCTAACGCTTCAGGAACTTTTACAGTCTTTACGTTTTCACTTCTTGATTCCGTGGTTATTTGGTCGGGCAAGCAACCTAACCACACTCTTGGGGTTCATTATCTAGATAAGCTGATTTTAGCCTATCAATACTTACTAAGTCGATATTTCCTTGTTTCTGAATCACAAAATATTTAGGTTTTCTTGAAATAACCTTAAATGGACCTTCAAAGGTAGGGCTAAGTGGTGCTTTCATTTTGTCACGTCTTATCCAGACGTGCGAACAGTTGCTTAGATCTTTAAGTAAAAACTTTGCTCGTGATTGTTCACGAGTGTTAATTGGCTTAGGCTTAGACCTTTAATCCCATAGTTGGTTTACGCCACATATTTTCGAGAGCGAAAGGTCGGGCAACCGCCTTCGTTGTGTCACAGTAAATCGTAACATCTTCCATAGGTAATGTAAGCTGTTTTAGTCTAAGACTAGAGCTTTTAGCTGACGGAAAGTTTTGTAATTCTTAATCAATTTTTTGGCTGTTCCTCATAGTCTCAAAATTTATTGTTGACTAGTGAATTATATTAATTTTTTATCGGGATAATGCGTATGCTGCTTGATCGTCTTGACCATTTACATGACGTATATCACTAGTGAACTGTGACATGTAGTCTAAGTGTCGGACTTCTCGAGGTGGGTATTCACTAGCTTTGGCTTTTAATGCATTGGTAACGGTTTGGATCTGTATAAACTATGAATTTTTCCACATTTAAGCAAATGTCGGAAATGCTTGATGGTTAGGTAGATTGCGAGGACTTGTCGACCGAAGGTAGAATATCTCGTATCTGCTGCAGTGACTTTCTTTGAGAAGAATGCAATCGGTTTCTAGGCGTTTTTAACTAGTTGGTTAAGAATACCGCCTACGGCCTTGTCCAAAGCATTTACCATCAAAACTAATGGATAATGAGAATTCGGATAAGTTAATGTAGATGCTTGAGCAAGTTTATCCTTTAATTGGTTAATAACCTCGACAGCTTCAAAGGTCGACTTGAATTCTTTCGGTCTTTCTTTAAGCGTATCCGTCAATGGTTGCATTAGTTGAGCACAACCGAGTAAGAATCTGTAAAATGGCTTATTAAACGTAGAAAACTTCGAAGTCGTGTTAGAGAGCTTTGAACGGGGTATTGTTTGATAGTGCCCATCTCCTATTTGATTGGTGTAATTCCTTCAGGACTTACGGTGTGTCCAAGAAATTCTAATGTTTCCACTTTCAAAAAACACATTCACTTTGATGTTTGTTCATGCCATTTTCGTTTAATCGTATCATTACTGCCTTCACATGTTGTTTGAAGTCTGTGTTGGTAACTGGCAAGTCATCTATGTACCCCAGTGCAAACGGCATATCTCAAAGTAGATTATCCATAAACGTTCGGAATGTTTGTGCCTCGTTTCGTAGGCCAAATGGTATGTGTAAAATTTTGAATAATCCCAAAGGTGTTGTGATAGCTGTCATAGGAATATTTTCTTTAGCTACTGGAATATTATGATATGCCAAGATTATGTCGATTTTAGTAAATACTTCCATATCATGTAAACCATTCGTAAAGTCTTGGATATACGGTATCTGGTACTTATCTAGTACCTTTAACAGTTAAGGGCCTGTAATTTCTGCATGGTCTCCAATTGCCTTTATTTTTCCTTGAAACCATTTGCAAAGGAGATGTGCACTGGCTATCAGATGGACGTATTATGCCCAGCTTTAGCATGTAATCGAATTTGGCTCTAGCTAATTTGAGCTTATCATGTACTAGTCTCCTCATTTTAGCGAAAACAGGTGAACTTTCAGTTTTGATAATATGACATACTTTGAAGTTACTTTTGGAAAGTTGAGGGTTTGGTTTTGTTAGGTTAGGAAATTCCGCGAGTATATCACGGAAATTTGTTGTTGTTACTGGCGGAGTTTGTAATAAATTTAAAGATATGATATGACTTTCTGCACCTTCTGTATATTCCAAAGTTTCTTTCAATGTCAAACATATTTCAGTGTTAACTAAAAATTCATATCTCTTTAAAAAGTTCATTCTTAGTATTGCCAGATCTAGATCGGCTACAGTGAAAATCCAGGAAAAATGTCTTTTAAACCCCAAATCTAGCGTCATCATCCTCTGCCCAAACGTTGCAGTTTTAGTTTTCTTGGCAGCTTGAAGTGCAACTGAGAAAGTTTATTGATCCACCTTAGTTTTTTCTAAGAATTGATACTAAGCGCAGCAGCAGTGTCCACTCACAGGTTTAAGCCTGCATTTCTATCTCTAGCGTATAACAAGCAACTGTTTAGACATCCTTTCTAAGTCATTGCGACCTTAAGCGTTTATTTGATTTAATAATCTTCAGGGTCTTTTCGGACCAGCAGCATGGTTGACTGTATTTGGTCGATCTGGCACAGAATTTTCAGTGATATCAACAAAATTGTTTGGACCTTTGTGACCTGTTCCGTGATTAGGATCTCGGTCGTTGTGGTGACCTGCTCTTATCTCTATGACCCGTTTAAATTTTACTGACAGTCTATGTAAGTCTTTTAACACTTGCAATGAGTTGTGCTATTACCAGGTCATTTGCCGACTTTTTTTGAGTAAAATGTATCATACGTGATGCAGTTAAGGTGACCGTTTACCATTACTCTATCTGCAATACGTGCTAATTGAGAGAAAGTGGTGTCAGGATGTTATGCATCCAAACATTTTTAGATCTAG
Source organism: Schistosoma japonicum (assembly GCA_025215515.1). Taxonomy (NCBI): domain Eukaryota; kingdom Metazoa; phylum Platyhelminthes; class Trematoda; order Strigeidida; family Schistosomatidae; genus Schistosoma; species Schistosoma japonicum. The sequence continues at coordinate 73,465,415 of CM046069.1, forward strand.
TATGGGGAAGCTTGCATTCATCTTTGTTTTAGGAATGCCTCACCCACTGTGTTGTCACGAACTAAAATTTGGAGATGTCGCAAACACTGCGACGGTGACCCATCACGTAATGCTTCACCGCGGAAAAGCCTATGGATTCTTCGCTCATCTGATAATGATAGACGATTCATTATATTTCGTCTTAGGATGGTGTATTGTTGGTGAACTTAAAATCAAGTCGCGGACTTCTTTGTGTGCTTAAAGAGATGACGTAAACATATGTCTCGATAGCGAACTCATTTAGATTTGATATTATGTCTCATAAAATAATGCTCTAGCTGAGCGAACCACAACTCAGGATCACTATGATCGAATTCTAGGAGTCGGACTCTCGTAGTCTCAATCGTGTCTATGTCTACCGATGACATATCCTCTAGGCTCTTGGTTGGGATTAAATCTGACATGTTATAAACATACAATGATCTGATAAAACGGAATAACAATCGGTCTAATAGTGATACCTAACGATAAAAACAAAATACTACGTATAAAATGTATATATACGCAATCTTAATTACTGCGAAAACAGAATACTTATTTAACGTACAATGGAAATTAGATAAAGTGTTCGTTATATAGCTCACCAGTTCAAAGCCTAAGTACATTTCGTTTTATTTGACAGAAGAAACCAGAATATTTGGTAATAAGTCTTTATTTCAGTATCGTGGGCAGGAGACAGTGAAGCGGGTTCTTAGTTATTCAAACAAACAATGCTTCTCAATACACAATAACAGGAAACATAATCCCAGTGTAGAAGAAAAAAGTATATGAACACTTGAGCATAGTTGTCTTAGCGTATACTTATGTTTTGAAGTCAACTCTTAATTAGTCAACTAAAGGCGCTACGAAGTACAATATTATAGTAATTGTGGTATAAAGTAATAATAATAATCATTTGTTTCTAAAATTAATTACATACTAGAATAACAGATGTCGCCAATTCGATACACAAAACATACTCTATTGATATCTAGCGAATTTTAACACTGTAAGTTTTAATACAGTGTCAGACTCTTGCCAAAAGTTTTAGCGCTTTAGCAGATAGTTCATGATAACAACACTTATGTATAATATTTATTGTGTGTGTATAGTAACAATGATAGTTATGTATAACAGTATAGTTAAATACAGTAATATAAAAAAAAAACAAGTTTGGCAAAGTGACATCCATGAACAAAGGAGGTCTAGACAATAAGGCTTGTGAAATGTAATATGGGTTTTCGAATTGTAAGAGGCAGCAAAATGTGCATACAGACAGTAGTGCGTCTTGTATTGTAGTGAATACTAATCGTAAAGTCTCCCATAAGTAGTAGATAGCGGAACGTCGCATGGAATGGTAAAGAATCAGGAAACAGCGTATGAGGCGAGGTGCAGGGTGGAAAGAAGCAGAGCATAATTAGAATACAAAGAAAAATCGAGAACAACCGAGAGAAGAAAGCCAACGATCGACACGGATCGAATAACACGAATGATATGCAAATTAATGATTAAAAGTAATGTATATAATATTTCATGACATTCTCTGTTTTCACCAAATATACAATATGCTTGTCCTACTTGGCCTTCTCGCAGTATGACGGTTGAAAAACGGAAAACAGTCATGGTGAAAGACAAGCAAGTGATCGTTTCGCGCCACAAGAGCTGGGTAATGAGTAGTTGTCAATGTACTATTTTATCTATAAATATATAAGAGAAATAAACAAAAAAATAAAATGTAGCTTCAGCAGCAGATATAAACAATCTACACTTTAAGGGGACCCAGGGTCTAGAACTCATTAGTACGGTTCACTTATGTGGGACATAAGTTAAGTAGGTCACCAGGTGAGATAGATTTGTGGAGCAAGTTAGTAAAACGTGGAAGGGATTCGGACTTCCTAATGTCCACTGGTAGCCTGTTTCACATTTTGGATATTTTGACCAATAATAGTTTAATCTAAGATTGGTTTCAAGAGTGTTGACCGTTATGGTAGATATATAATTACGTAGATTATAATTAGGCGGAGTGTTTAAACCAAATTTTGTTACAGTTAAAGAATACTAGTTTGTGGAGTAATTGTGATAGGAAATAAAATTATTTATATTTTGTAACTCATTTTGAGTGACTGAGACATTGAGTTGACAGTATTGCTTTTAAACAAGATATGAAACAATCAGCTCTAATTGGAAATGCTTCATCTCTAAAAAATCTAATAGTTGTCCTTTCATTAATGACGGTGTTTTACACTAACATCTACATTGTATTCTTTATTTTGCTTATCAAGCTAATAATAGCATATGTGTTTATTGTCTAATTTGTTAGCATATTATGATCAACAAGAATATTATTTAAGAAGTTTACAAGTATTTTAAAGTAATGCTTGGGTTTAATGAAGGCCGTTTTCGAATACTTTTCAATATATATTTCCTGTTGTTACTGATGCAGTTTCAGAGAAGGAAAAATGATTTGTATCTTAGATCAAAATGCTATCACTGAGGAGAAATAATTTTTGAACAGAATGAGCAAAGCTTGTAATGGTTTTGAATATTAGACGACCTCATAAATATCTGTTCAGTAAAAACTTAACTATTATTATTATTATTAAGAGTATTTAGTACCAATATATGTTTTTCAACTTACATTGGTTACGAAATGTTATGCCGGACTACAAAGTAGTGTAACAAACTTTCAGAAATGCGTTTTAAGAACACTATTTCATTTATTCTAAATGTGTGTAATGTAAACATTTTGTTTCTATTATTGGTACGTTTCTCTTACCCTATCCTCCCGTTTAGCATAATTACTGTTATTACATTGTCTGTTATTATGGACTACATTTAATTAGTTGTGAAAAAGTTGTGCCTATTCACTACGACCGTTTTCTTTGTTCTGTATTCACGTTAATTTCTTAATTGGTTTGCACTGCGGTTTGATTTTATGTATATATATTGAATATATAAGGAAACGGTTGGAATATAATAGGATTCTGTCTGGTTGTACTATTGGCTCGTATTCTTCTTATTGTGGCTTCGGACTAAGTGTTCATAGGGCAGACGTACATTTACCGACTAGGCACTAGTGATTGGCATTCGGTCACCCACACCCGAATTTCTTGCAATATAAAACAAAACAAATCATAAGCTGAAGTCTATGTTTTTTGAAGTCCCTAAATTTATCACAGCAGTGTTGGTTTATAATTCTAACAAATTAGTTAGCGATAGACTACCATACCAAACCAACCATAATCTATACGTAACGTGCACAAGTCGTCTATTTCGCATCAGAATATGAGTAAAGATCTAACAAACCAAAGTATCAGGCTATGCTAAGTAGTGCTCTCTTATGTATTTACAAGATGTGTATATTTGTCAGCAATTAGTTAATACGTTTCACAGACTTTAAGCACATTTTTCGTTGATTATCTGATACAGTGAACAATCAACAGTTTGAATAATAAAGGTGCTGCGATGAGAAGAAACTAGTCATTTTTCATGTAATTATTCTCAATTTTGCTGCTTTTTATTTAATTGTAAAGTAGGCGGTAACCGGTACTGCTCTTCATTTCCTCCGCTCGGACCTTGCTAATTGTGATTGGTTGTAGTGTCATTTTAGTATGCTAATTACTCTAATTTCTACAAAGTCGCTTTTGTAACTATATATACAGAGTTGGGATATAATAGAATCGAATCTTCCTAGTGCTGCATTCGTGTCTTCTGTGTTTTGGCTTGGGGTGAGTAATCAGTTTTCGAGTTGTTGGTTACGGTTGCAATTATCAGTTGTCGCAGACAAATTCGCAGATTAGAGTTGAGGTTAGTTTGCGTATAGCAGTAGGCGTTTTATCGCGACATAACAAAAGGTAAAATATAACTAAATAGACTGTCGAATCAAACACAGTTTTCAGATGTACAAACTGTTGCCATTGTTTTTGTAGACATTAATCGGCGTGACAATTTTAAATTTTATAACTGTATTGTTCAATTATCATATTCGATAACCATTAAGGCTAATATTTTGTGTGGGCGAATAATTATGCATTACTGTTATCTAAATATTATGCCAGTATTATAAACTTGATAATAATCATTAAATGGTTTAGCGTTAAATTATGACTAATTTGATCTTACTATGTCACTTGACAAACACTAAGTTGGAATACTCAAGATCGATGAAAAAGTTAAAGACTAAAGAACACTTTCCGCTGAAAATTGAAAGCATACACGGAAAAAATCAACAGTACTTGACAAAATGTGTAAAGGAAAGCCAAAGAGAGAGTTGGGTAGAGAGACAATGATGTAACTGACGTCGATTTGTTTATTGGTTAAATCAAACTTACTGCAGTGTTACTTTATATTTACATTTTTCACACTAAGTATTATTATAGTTGATATAGAAATAAAAGTAATTTTTGACAAGGGTAGGATGCATAAATTTTATCCGTTTGTTAGAGCTAAACTAATTAGTTATGTGGTGAACGTCAATCTGTGCTAACTTGATAATTTGCAACAACTCTTCGTAATAATGACGTTAACTCAATTTAACAAGCAGTATTAAAACGAATATATATTAAAGATTCTCGAGCCAGATCTCACAATTTACACATATTAAGTATCACACTATCATGTGGATAATAGTTCCTCCTACTTCAATATTCTTGACTATTATAATACCTTCAATTAATCGACATAAATTTTCTAATTCAATATCTTCATATACTACTTCTTATATCCGGTTATTACATAAAATTTATTTGGTTAAAGATAATGAAGCATGATTTGTTCTTACATGAAATAAGATTTAGTGACTCTGAACTCTCCTTCAACAAATGAAATCCTCAAAAAAATGTTTCTAACGGTGTACAAAATCAATATATATTTTACACATCAAATTTATATTAACTGTAACCAATAACTAAATGTATACAATTTAATTAAGCTAATATGGTGTGCACTTGTGTACCATTGAGTATCTGTATTGCACTTTTCAACTAATCACATATTACGTTCGACGCACGTAGTTTCTGATTAGACAATGCATACGAGTTAAAATGTATACAAACCACTGATTAACTCAATAAAATTATTAAGACAAAATGGATTCAAATATCATTTATTTCTTTCTATCGGTAACTATCATAACAATGATGATGTTAATGAGTAAGTCAATGTTTGAATATCACGATATGATATTTAAGAATAACCATTTATTATCAGTGAGTATAAAACAAATAATGTAAACTATATACACGTGGACTTTACTTAGATTTACCATCAGTATAATTATTAAGGCAACAGAATATCACTCAGATTGCTTCAAACACTATCAATGCATTTGATTATTATTGTTGAAATACATGTGAACAAGTTCAGTTTCACTTATGATAAATGAGTTTTGAATTGATGCTAACATTTTCAAAGAATTTGAATAACATTATTGTTGCACATGTCAGTGAGCATACTTGCACATATGACAAACATGAGAATCATCTGTCAAAAAGTATCTTGACGATCATATATACATATATGATAGACTTAATTAGTGTGAATTATTTTCTCGACATATATTAATTCCTCAGACTACTCAACTAGAATTCAACCGTCAATATTTGCAACTTTATGCACTTTACAATATGCTGTATAACTATATTCATTGCCATTCATGAGTAACTACTACATTCCAAAAATATTTGAACCCCATCTATCACCACTAATCACCAGATCCTTAGAATTTATTTCACAGTCTGACCACTAGTGAGCTGCTGTTAATCACCATTAAGTGTCGTGAATGAATATGCATATCAAATGTGAATTTATTATCTAATGTTTGCACTGCACATAATAATAATAATAATGTAAAGATTTAAACCAATTCAAGTTAAATATTTAAAGTGCCAAAATATATTCATAATTAAACATGTTATTACATTTCAGATGTATCTGAAAGCCATGTCGTCAATGCATCGAGTAAGTCTGTTACATTTAGAGTATGATGTGTAACACTGTATAATGATTTGATGTACTCTGAATGTACGTTAAACTGATGCAAACGAATATTTACCTGTTATAAATAGGTAGCATAGAATAAAATAAACAGTTTACTTATCTCTGTGACGAATACATTAATAGAAGACTAAATAACTGTGATATATATCAATCTCATAATTGGTAATATACATGTCAATATTAGACAAATAACATGTATATTAATTAGTTGTATACAGGATTTCATGATACACTGGAAGTAGTTACTTGATGCTAATTTTAAAATGAAATCATCCACCCATTTTATCAGTGGGCCTTAATTATTTAGAAAATAAGGTAAAAGTAAAAATATACATTTATTTGAAAGCGTATCCAGACCGACGGCAGTGTAGTAGTACACTTCTATAAATCACATAAATACTGATATTATTCAAAATTGAATTAAAACCAGGCGATATTCTCGACTGTACTGAAAGTGAATTTAAATTTATTCAAACTAAATATTATTTCAAAATATGACAGAACCATCAGCTTCTGGACGATCATCATGCAGTGGTATGTTTTGATTGTATTCTAGTATTTTACTGTATTGTAAATATTTGAACTCCTTTGAATGACATATTCCATAGGTAACACTGACTATGAACGTTAAAGAATTCAAAACGCGTCGTTACCCGACTATCGATAATAATGACTTAAATGAAAAAATAAACGCAAAATACAGAATATCACAATAGCTGATGCCTAATCTTATTCTAAACTTCACGGATTTGACAGTATAATTGTAGATTGAGCTCATCATTATAAAATGTTACTTATTCAATGACTAGACTGACTTCTAAACATTTAATTGATTGATTTTGCTATTGCAATTTATATTAAAGAACTCAGATTTAGGTGTTCACAATGTCACATAATACAACTGAACAGAAATATAACATAATGGTTTTTTTCATACTCACTTATTTTTCCCTAACTCGTATACAACAATAAATGGTGTGCTGTAGCTGTTTAATCTTCGAATTTTACACCGTTAGATAACTATATTAGCCTACTGTTGGAGTTAGTTGTAATTGTTACACTACTCATGAGTAGTTGAGTGTTTATTATGTAATTAGTAACTTGCATTTTATTGGTCAGTTATGATCAAACTTTCTAGAAGTTGTTTTCTATTGGTTGGAATATTGTCTGTTTGGCCAGCCTTTTTTTGTTTGGCATTCTGTTCGCTTTGTGTGCAAGGCGCAGATGGTTGTAATCATTTGTTGTTGTTGTTGTTGTTGGTACCTAAGCACCTTGAATGTAAGTGACTAGAGAATTAATAATTGTTAGTCGCAGAACCACGTTCGATATTTATTTACCTGTTCAAATAAAGATTGCGAACACTCATAAGAGCCTTTTGACCTTACCGACTTCGGGTGCGTTATTCCGGTGAATCTAACGATATGTCAAGTAAATCCTACACCTGGAACACATTTGCAATTGTGACCAGATTTCATGATCTGCACAAAACTGGTAATGGTTAAGTTGTGTTCAATATAATAATAATCGAAAAGCTATATACATAACAACACACGCCACGAATCCCATGATGCAGATTAATTAGTTCATCATTATCATCAGTATCAAATTCTTTTGTCACCAACAAGCAACATAACTTGCAATAATTAATAATGATGGTCGACAGTGCGTGTGGTATGATAATGAATTCTACCAACTACATAATTCCTTCGCAATGTTGAAAAACTATGTTCCTCAGTGTAGTTTCATGCTTTGTGAATAGTGGTTGTGATGTTCGCCTTAAACCCCTTGTGGGCAATTACAATTATGTAGACGGAAATTATAATCGTGATTTGTCTGTAAGTTTCGATTTCCCTGCCGTTTGAAGGAATTAATTTAATAATATTTGGCAAAACAACAACTCTGTTTATGTGATTAGTCTCGCAGTTGTCAACCATATTATCAACACGAGAGTATAAAAAAAACAAAATTTGTGTATACTGATCTGGATTGAAATGAATGATGGGAATAGATTTTATATGGTATCATTGCGCAAAATACAAGCCATTTTCAAAATGATTTCGCGTTAACTATCCTAATAAGGTTTCTGAATTACAGCGTAATTTACTATGAAGTTTGGTTTCAAATGTTATTATTAAAAAATTTTGATGCCTTTTAGTATTTACGACATATGAATAGAATATATTTGTTAATAATCTCAGCGGATGAAATTAATGATTTTGGTTATTTCCCTGAAGAAGCTCGGACCAATTTGCCGAGCGAAACGTTGGAATTTTTCATTAATTTCATCCGCTGAGATTATTAACAAATATATTCTATTCATATGTCTTACATACACTCGGCGCCCAAGTTTTGTAAATATTTTCGATCATTTTTGGACGAAGATACCTATAAAACCTTTTAGTATTTGTCTATATAAATGTGAGCATGTGGAGTTAACGAATTATATCACCCTGACACAAATAAGTAATCCTAAACTTTTTAATGAGAAAGGAATCTGCGAGTTTTGATTATTCGTCAAACTAAAATTCTAAAATTAGGAAACTCCTGCATTACTCATTGATTGATAAATGAACTAGTTTCTTCAATCCACCATATTTTATAAGTTCATGATAATATTAATTTTGTTACTGCTGAAAGGTCACACAAAAGACAATAGCTTTATGAGTGAGATTTTAGCTTCAGTGATCACTGTATTATGATCATAATATTTAAATGTGTTAACTATACATAATAGTAAATATTGCTTTCAATGAACGAAATAATTTTTATAACCATGTCGAAATTGCTTAGGTTAATCGACTTTGTGTTATGTATGTCAATAAATATGAGCATATGAAAGTATGGATACTGATGTCATTAGGTTTTCTTTCCTTTGTTATACACATATCAGAGGAAGTGAGGCCAGTAGAACGTCGTAAGTGTTTTTTCTGTCAATAACAAATTTCATAAGAATTACTGCAACTTTGTTTGATGTACGTTTACCTGGAATGCATTTTGTATGCCGATTAGGGTGTGTATAATAGGCTGTATTGGTATGTGAAGGGCATATGATAATGAATAATTTGCTGCCGACTACGTAGGATCAACGATAATTTGATGAAATATAGACCAACAAATTTGAACAATAAGTTATATGAGCGTAAAATGACAAAATTGCGGTGATGTAAACTACAAATTGGAGAAGTTTCTATTTCTTCTTATTACATCAACAGATTTTACCAACAAAATACCTTAACACATTGAGGTGGATTCCTTATCAACTGACAAATTAGTTTTATGTAATATACACTACGAGAATGAACAAACTATTGCATTTGTGAGCCATTGAAAAATGAGAAATTACTACCTTTTAAATAACACTTTAACGTAGAAAACGTTGAATACTTGAAGAGTTGTTTGACGATGCTCTGCATAGTTGAAGGAAGACAATTGTTTGGTGACATTTACCAAACTGTTACGGAAAAATCTAAATGCAATTAACCTAAATCGAATTGTATCTTGAAGAAACTAATGCTTGATGACTTTGTAGTGAATATTCTTATTCGATTAGCTTTAATTATGTGATTGTCATTTAATTTATGAGGATATTTATTTGTGTTTGATGTTGGCTATTTGTAGCAGGTTTTCTGGAAATTATTAGTGAGTTGATTTATTAAAAGTATTCAATGATGCAATTTCTCTAATACTACACAATTACATGGTACAATCTTTAAAAAAGATGAAGTGTGTATATGAATAGATTATTGTACAGTGATTATCTGTAGTGTAGTGAGTAGTTGTGAAATTGTATACTTTTGTGCATGAAATCGTATCATGAAATAGTTTCGATAATCTACAGTTTATAAAGACGAAGAATGCTGGAAGTCAGATTGAACAGTTTTTCATTCATCAGTATTCAACTTATTTTAACACTGAACTATATTACAGCATTCATCTGATTCAGAACATAATGCATCAATTAATTCGTATTGGATAGTAACGTCACTCTGATTTATTTTCCATTAAATTTTCACAGTGAGAACATTTTCATTTCTGTGTAAGTTTTTGTATTTGAAATATTTGTACATGGTTTTCGGTTGACTTTACATTCCCACAATACTACTGAGTTATTCAAATAAACTTTCAATGTGAATATTGTCAATCTGTATTAAAATAGATTGTAGGTGACTGTCAGTAAATTAGGAAGACACAATTCGTCTAGAACTATTCTGATACAAATCTTTCATGAAGTTGTCAAATTCTGTAAAATTCTGGTACAGATTAATAGACTGCATAAAGTTTAATGGTAAACTATCTGAGTTGCATAGAATCTCTCAATAAAACAAGTTAATTATGCACATTTTATTAATCTTGATGTCAGTATTCTCCAAGATTATCAGCATATATAAAATCCGTGAGACATTGTCAACTTACAATTGACATCTAGTAATGTTACTTATATAAAGTTAAGATTGTATCAATGCCTAAGCACTATCAGAAGATTTATTTATGGAAAAATAGCATATAACATCTCTTAACTTAAAATCAATTACTCTACTTGAATTAGTAATACAGGAATAATACATACAATATATGTGAATAAACTTCCAAATCGATAAATTCACGTAACGTTTCAAAATTTTCTTGATCACCTACAAATAAATTGCCAGAGAAGACTAAACTAATAAGCTAATATATGAACGTTGACAGCAACTGTCAACAACCTTCGACAAAATAGATTCAGTCACAACAAATTCAAGCTAGAACAGCAACACGAAATGTCATTTACTGAAAATTAGAAAACAAATGAGTCAACGTGTTTTCCACATAGGTTCAAATGCAAGTTTCAAAAAGTTTGACAAATATATTTTCAAAACATCAGTGAATTCTATAATGTGATGCATCATATTTTCATTTATCAAGGTGTTCTACAACTACGTCCTATTTCGTCATATCTATCTGTAACTACATGATCACAAGTTTGATTTTCGCCAGTATCAACGATTGTATAATATGAGTGATCCATTAACTTAAGGAAATTAAAATAAGGAAAATATTTCTATTACTAGTTCAATCCAGTATCATCTTATTAGGTCTCATAAAGTTATCTGAATGTTATATTCTTGCAACCTAACTTACTTGATAAATCAAGTAGGCACAACTGATTACGTATTTTAAACCTGTGCATTAAACAAGGCAAATTATAAACAGACTAAACTTCACTGGATAACGCGAATCACAATGTTTCTAAGCATTCAATGAATTCAACAATTTGAGTATACATTTTCACAGTTCATATTATCTCCTGTATTATACTGGGGAAACACTAATTATTAAGTTTTAACTTTCCATTCACAATATCGCAAGTCACTTTTGATTGATTGTAAAACAAATGGTTGTCAGTTTATCAATGATGACATATTGAACAATCCAAATGTGATCATTTTTGTAGTTAATAATTACTGGTATCCAAGTAAGTTTCATCCACTTATTCATTAAAAATTTTACATGTAATTGATAAACTGATTCGATTTAATTGAACATAGATTACACATTCAATTTTGTTGCATTAGCCGACATTTCTGACTACTGCGAATTGTGCATCGATCTGCAATGTGTCTGTATACAGGAAATTCTGAAATAATATTATCTTAAAAGGTTTGGTTGTTTCCTAACCAGATACATAGTATCTAAACAGACAGTTTGTGTAAACTTCATTCAATTCTTAATTGATATTTGAGTGTTCTCTGAATTTTGCGATGAATCAACAAACTGCAGTTTTTGATTATGCTTGATTTTCAGTTGATTTTCACAGTGCATGCTTTATTAATTGGTCACAATAAAATCCTTTTTTCTTATATTTCTATGGATGCTTTAAAGAATCAATTCAACCCAAGGTTACCAAATGTACAGATTTTCAGTGGTAAACGCTGATGGAATAAATGGTCAAATCGTCAATCATTTTCATTAACTAGATAGAATATCTGTCTAAATTTTGAAACTAGTTTGTTCCAAATTAATAATTGTACTTTGTTAATTATTCATATTTTTCAGCAGTTTTTCTAAGTTGTATAGGTTACACATTTGTTCATTTCAATATTTTACATTCATATTTCCGTTTACAAACTCTTAATGAACACCATTTATATAGCCTATAAGCAAATAAATAAAGTATTGTATCTTTCATTGAACTTTGATGCTGCAAACATGAACATTCAGTGTGATTTTTAAGGATTCTCTGCTTCATATTATTTTTATGAATTAAAATAAATTGTGTTGTTGCTTATTCACGCTTTCTGATTCATTTGTGTGGTTAAATAGATGTTCTTAATGTTCGAATACGTCTCCATATTGAACAGTGTCTGATGAGTGGTTGATGTATAGTGAGATAAATCCGCTTAAAAAAAATAGAACTTTCTACGTGCAAAAGACAAGACCGTTTTTAAAACAGTTATGTTTTTAGGTATCTTGTAAAGGTTACAAATATATCAAAAATTGTATTCGCTGCTGTTTGATACAAAATATGACAGAACATTTTAATTTCTGACAATGCATTCTCTAGTGTATACATCGTCAAAAACTCAACCGACTTCCATACGCTTAGGAAACCAAGATTTTTCATTAATCTTTCCATACAAAAAGAATTATCTTCTCTTCATTACAAATGTGTGTTCTCAATGATTTACTAAAACGACATTTTAGTGTCGTGCAAATAAAGTTATTAGCTATGTGACATTGTCGTTGCTAGAAAATACTGCAGTAGTGCATATAAAAAAGTAAAAAACTATTATAAAATCTAAGGTGACCATCATTAGAAACCACATTTTACTGGTTCTTATCAAAGAATCTAAACAGATAATTTAGCAAACTTGATTCTATTGTCCTTAGAACCTATCATCGCCATGTGATTTACATACATTTCTAGAACCATGTTTAGCCTGTTTCAATGCTTCGTCTTAATTTACAAATTTATTGTGTGTTTTCTAAACAGAACATTCAATCACCATAAAAGCTTACAAACATAAAATTCCAAAAAATACTTAGAAGTAATTAAAATGTCTTGGACTTTTATTCAATTCGTGATTACTGTAATGTTTTTAGTATGAATCGCTATAAGTAATAAGTCAATATCAACAGATTCTACTTTCATATACGTTCAAGTTATGATATACTTTTAAAACCTATCAATGTACAAACTTCACAAATGGTAGTATTTATTACAAGTATATACTAACATTACAGTAGTATAAAATATAGCATTATGTATATGCGCATTATTTGAAGGTGGTCTATTAGTATAATGTAACGGTACTACAAAGGGGTTTTAGGTTCATAATTTATTTACAGATTTCACCTTCTGCCCCCACATTTGAAGTTTGAACTGCGATTAATAAACCTCCTAAAATTTAAAAGTTAGAAGTATATGATTAATAAGATCCGACTGGATTCATGTAACATGTCACATTGAAAGCATACAACTGTCAGACAACATTACCAGAACTCATAAAATGACACTGGATTGATCTGGTGAAAGACATACTTTTCTCTTTTAGATTACAAACAGAGTATTTCACAGAAATATGTTTCGAGATAATTTTGTCGTATGGTAAATTCTATTATCCACACCGGAGAATAATGTATTGAAAGTGAGGATAGATATGACAAGGTCAGACGTTGTTCATTAATGCGTTGATGGATAATATGTCGGGATTAACACACAAAGTGACGTTTAGTAGAAATCAGTGTTTCTTTAGAGAAATAATAATAATACAATTCTCGTAGTTCATACAACTGAATTTATATGGAAATCAATGTATTAAAACATAATCTTCTACTGTACAGTTTAAGCCTCTTCATGTTGCTACACTAGCTTAAATGTATTCACAGTAAATCTTCTATGACGACTCCTTTTGATAAATAGTTATCATAATGTAGATTATATGTTGTTATTTGTATCATCACTGCCTGCTGATCTCAGTTCTTAGGGAGAGAGTACTAAATACATTTATATTTCTGATTAATCCAATGTAAGTTTAAGAATTCGTTAATTACTCGTTATAAGTTGATTCTCCTCAAAGTTCTAAACTAAATGATGGAAACTGCATTCAATTGCATTGAATATAATCCAAACATTACCTTCAGTACTAGTCTGAATTAACTGTTACACATGGTCAACACTTGTAAGATTGTATAGAGATTCATTAAACGAATCCGATCGCTTTATTTCACAATCTAGTCTGCTTCTCTGATCATTGCATTGCATTTTTGGTGCTACTTAAAAATCCTTATAGCGAATTCGTTCTTATGTATTTACTAGTTAAGTTACGAACTAATGGTAAGCGTTTTTACTAATGACATTATTATCACTAACTAAATATGTTTAAGGGATACACTACAACGACTTTATAGAACATTTAAACAACGGATGAGATATTGTTTTAATTTATTTTTTGAAATGACTGAAAGTTATAAATAGTGTACATAAGACATTCATTCATCTATTTGCATGTTGTTTGCTCTTGCTGATCGAAATTGATAGTAGGCAAATTTTACTTGCTTCATTTCGAGTCTCTTACGTACTCTAAACACTTTTTGCTCTCAGCACATTAATATTCGCCACGTCAACTGTCCAATGTTGCGAATTTCACGTAACATTTTGTTGTTTACGATTTTAATTTTACCTTATAAATAATGTCTATAATACAACCAACAATGAGCCACGTTTAGACAATGAACGTTAACTTCGTGGATAAGTAGCACTGTATAGATCTATCTACCTTAATAATTAAATTCGTTGGTACAAAACAAACTAAATGTTTGGTAATCAATAAATATTTAAAAGTAGAACTGTAATCAGAAATTGTACCTACATTGAATCTGTTGAATAAAGTTCAATTAGTGACTAAGTGAGATTTTAAGGAGTCCTGCTGAATTCATATGTATATAGTGGGAAAGTTTAGACAAAAGCCAAGCATTTCACCATTCATTCATCCTTTCTAGCACTGATTTTATTAAGTAAGAGTAATGTTTTAGAATTTCGTTAACTCGCAGTTAATACGATCAGTTAGATGTTAGTTCAAACGGGTTGTTACATTATCTTGTAAAGTTTTGAAACAAATCAAAATTACTGGTAGGCCTTGAAAGTTTTTTATAAGATAACAATTCTGTGATATTCTAAAAGAAATTTCAGTTTGAATAAATTATGAATGGTCTTCAGCAATTTAAGAAATATCACATGATCTGTTAACTGCTTTGGAACTCTACTGATATCAATGTATCCCATGAAGTTGTACAATCACACTGTCGTTTATCAAAAGATGTTGGTCAAATAAAAATGTCTTATATTTTGACCATTTTTTAAAATGTTTGACATCAATCAATAATATGAGTGACTTTATTACAAAATTCTTCTTAAACATTTCTCAAAACAATTTACCTTTGTTTGAATTTATATTTGTTTTATTGACTCTAAGATTCTTAGACCTACATGAAATGTGAACAAATCGATTGTGATGAATCCATTTCGAATCCTTGTGTGAACATCAACACTGGGATGCAGGTACATCCAGCCGGTGAGTCCCAAATAGGACGTAACACGCGTCCTGGATTCCACTTGCCGGTCACAAAAACAAATTAAAAATTCTAGTTTTTGTTGTACTAGAAATGTTTTTTTCATCATCATAAGAGTGCAGAATTCAATGTTAAAATAACCATAATCTTAAGCAAAACTAATTATTGAAATGATGTGCTTTTGTAGAAATCGGTATCAGGCTTGGCTGATTAAATTCGTTATAGATTTGTGTTGGTAGAATATCATTGTACAGCTAATTGTAGTAAATAGTACGACATGCTCTAAAAAAATATATAAGTTTTACAGGTTTCTGCGTTGCGTTAACTCCAACTGACTGTATAAGTTAACGTGTATCAACTAACGCACTCACATTGGTAGAATTTAGAGTTAGTTGTATTTCAAATCTTTAATTAGGAAGTATAAAGTTTGTTAACAAAGTCTTTTTAAGGACTGTGTTCAAACTGAAAAGCGGGTTAAATATATTAAAGTTATTCAAATCTTTTTATTGTCAAGCAACATTTAGTCTTCTTAAATTCACAAGGGCTAATGTTACCAACTGCTTACTACGTGATTTATGTTGACAGAAAGAAGTAATTACTATTCTTTCTCTACACTGACAATTTGTCTTTTAGATCATTACATCATTTCTATCATTTTTAAATTTTTGACGGGCATATTGTATCACTTTTTTCCTTTTGACAATTTTGTTCATTGCAGTGCATCAAAATACTAGTACGGAAATTTCAAGTTAACTCATACCATGTCAATTTTACTTTATTTACATCACAGTGGCTCGTTTAATTTGTAATCATATTTTCATAGATGTGAAGTAAAAAAGAAAACTATGTTACCAACCGTGTAATATTTCAAATTTTGTCATCATTTTACCTTTAGTAACACTGTTATCTTTAACCATACATCAACATTGTAGTAGTCAATGTGCTGTATAAAAACGTTGATTCATTGGGGGTTCTGATATATATAATAGTGCAATTGAATGAGTTAGTAAATTACTTCAATCATTACTTGTAATTAAATGTGATGATACAATGTTTCAGATTTAACTTAACTCCCGCTATATCACTTTGTCATTCACTTTTTCATTACACAATCACTCATGTTTGATTTTACAATTTCTTGCTTTGTTCTATTTACACTTTATTAATTTGTGTGAAATGCCTAATGTATATTCAACTATACTTAAACCTCAATAATCATTACAAGTATAGGATAAGTTGTATAAATTTTGGTTTTTGGAATAGTAAAGATTATATGCAGGTATTGTTAACAAAACAAAATAATATTAATTAATTATAACCTACTCAATTAATTGTTTGTGTTGTACTCTACTTTTAAAGCTTACTACTGTAGTGGCCTAAGCCAAATCCATCCATAGATCGTTTAAGGTAGAATAAATCCCTTAGGAAAACATATGCTCAGCTTTAGGTAAATGTGTGTTTTTCGATGAACTAGAAGTCGAACACCTGGAGAAGCTTTATAACAGAGATTATTACAATATATCAATATTACTTTTTTACAACTAAACAAGAAGTTAGACTTAAGAGTGACAAAAATATCACGAAATTAAGCTTGTAAAATAAGCATATGAATTTTAAAAGATTTTGCCTAGCTTATTTTAATCGAAACTATACTTAGACTTCTAAATACGGTGGGACTAGTCGTTTCTATGCGCAGTATGTATCATAAAACAATGACGTCTTCAGTGAGCAGACAAATCTTGGTAAATTAATTTCTGCAAACTATGAAAGTTTGATGATCTTTAAGACCAAATAACTACATTATTAATCACACTGCTTTGATTGTTGATATGGATAAATATCAGTAATCTTCTGTATCAATTGTGTAAGCGAACGTGCTAATCGATGACATGGAGCTGCTGTGTGTCTCATTATTCTTATATAACAATAAATGAAATACCTTTACATACGTAAGATAATTGTTAAAGATTCCTTTTCCATTTCAGGGATTTAAGTAAAACGTTGTTAGCACATAGAAATTTAAGTTGTGTTTGATTCGCCGATTGACATAACCGGTTTACTTCGGCACGACATTTAAGAAAAACATCAGACCTGTTTGGTTAAGTACGGAATTCTTCAATAGTTACCATCTACGAATTTACTAATAAGAAGTCACTGAATATATGATTTTTAAAAGGAGTGCTAAACTTTTAAACTACTAAGGTACCATCTACTGATCTTTAATTTTTTCACTAAATATATTGCAGGAGACACGAAGAAAGGTTGCTTAACCAAAGTTGATCCACAGTGAAAAATTATACGCTGTAATAACAAAAATATATTCTCATTTTCCTTGCTACTGTTCAAGCTGCCCCATATAAACATCGGTTTTTTGATGGAGCATAATAAAAATGAAACTTTGCACTTTCATTATGTTGCAGCGTAAAGGATGTCAGTAGGGGGAATACATAATTGTTAAGTTTATAGAAAAGATTGATAAAACAAGGTTTATTTGAATAATCTGCAAGAAGGAATCTGCAAAACTACAGCCAAAAATTATTGCATTGCCAATAAAGTGGACAGAAAGTTAATAAAATCTAAAAATACTTAAAAGACAATGGGTGTTCTAAAGAACTTGCTGACAAGTATGGCAAATTTAGAGAGGTAAATAAATTCAGTATACCTACTGCTAACGAACGGCCAATTTTTCTTTAACTCGGATTTAAAGGCAACAAACAGTCGAAGATGTAGAATATATTTCAAAATTAAATTATTTATCATATACTGAATAATAGGTTTTTTAAAATAAATAAGGATGAAGAGGTACTCCATTCAAGTTGCCGCCATCATGTGTCTACCAAATCAGTTGAATTGGTAGAACAGAAAGAGTGTCCTATGTTCCATATCAAAAGATTATTTCAAATAATTTTTGATTAAATGGATTGTTAATCTTTAGTAGTTCAGGTTCATAACATCATGAAACAGAAAACAAGTTTGATACTATAAAATATTTTAAGGTAATCAATAGACAACTGAGTTTAATCACTTTAAAATGTACGGGAACCATGATGATCAAGCGCAAAACCTGATCTTTTAATTCAAAAAGAATTAGTTGTTAAATTATTTTACTAAACCACATAATTACTTGCTTTCTCATACATTCACTTAATTAGATTACGCAACTAACAACCTTTTTTCATACTCATAACCTCATTTTTGAAATCCATTTATCTCAATTTACTATTCACTAGATTTTTGTTGCTCATTTAGTATGTTGAATTTCTATGTTTTTAGAAAAAATTGGTTGTAAACTGTACCACAGGCTCTAAGTAACATGCGATGAACACCAAACAAAATAGAAGAAATTTATGTCAGTCTGTTTAATTGTATATTCTTTCTTAAATAAATTTATCTAATAAAGGAGTTGTATGAAAAAAGTTACTTACTTTGGGCGTATTGATTCAAAACTTATTTGAAACGAATGAACTTTAGGCAAAAAATCAATGAAAACTGAATAAGTTCTATTAATCAACTGAATCGATAACACAAGATATTTTTAATGCAGTTCTCGCAATACTATGGCTACAAAAAATCAATTAAGAAGTGAAACAATGTACTGAAACGTATCAATCATTTCATAATATTCCACTTTTAATATATTTACCACCTGTTTGAATTGAGTTGGTTATTTTTTACTGATTAACGTCACAGACTGATGCTGTCAGGGTAGCACTGAAAACCAGAGAGTAGTGGACAGCTCCTTCGTTCTAATGTAGAACTCCTTAGCAGTTTGCACCCTCAAACTAATTTTTGTTAGTATTTTCTTTTAAATACCTTTAAAACGATTTTTTAAAACTAACTATGTTGAATAATTTTTTATCTGCAACGTTTTTAATCTTTAACATGTGTATGTTGCATTCAGCAGTTCCAGTCAAGGCTTAAAGTCACAATATTTACGCTTTCATAAGTCTGTATAGCAACACTTCACATTGTATTTTCATGGTAGATGGCTTTGGATAGTTTCTCAAGCTTCAGGTAAAATTTTCGCAGTATGTGTTTTTCATTTTCTAAATGATACAAAGCGTTTAATACGACACATTTTAAAAACAGTCAAGACTTACGGATTATTTTATTTTTATTTTTTTCATTTTTAGCTAGGTTGTCTTTTTCTATTAATTCATGTAAGTAGAATTCTGATTTTCTTATGCCACGTATACACATTTATATTAAGGAAATAAGAACGATAAAGTGGATTCAGATATTTAATGTAATGATTATTGTTTTAGAGTTTGGAATTTACCTAGATCATTGAAAAGTCAAAAATATACCTGAAAAAGAAGCATATTCATGTGACTTAAGTGTGTTTTCACCTGCAAGGACATATATACGTGTGAAAATAATGTTAGATGTGGATGTCTTGCTTTAATTTACCATGTTATATATTCCCTAGAATGTTTTTTGTGTAGATGAGTTATGAAACATAAAATACTTAAGGATTTTATCAATGCGTCAGTGAAATACTATTATGATGATCAAAGAGTATGACCACTGGGTATTGCTAGCACTTCCTTCACCATTCTTTAAAACAGGATGAATGTAGATAAAACAACTGAAGTGACGACCAGATTAAATCAAACTATATTTCAAACAATCATTTATACATACATACATAAAAACTGACCTCCCAGACAACCAATTACAAAATTAGCACTAATACAAAATTAGGATAACATAGACTGTAGATTGGTGCAACGTATGCACAACTGATTAAGAGTAGTAACAGTTAATGTACAAAACGCGAGAATAGGACACCAAAGTAATATAATATTTACTTGTCATATAACCAAAGCAATCAAATTAGTCTTCTAAAATAAAGTTTAGTCAGGTACTTGTTATTTTTTAATCGCCAAGCATAAAACATTTGAAGTCGGTGTACTAAGTTAATAAAGCCAATATAAACAGCAATCATTGAGGAAGATTATATTATACTTTTGTGTAACCTATATTTTAAATACTCTTGCGTAATAATATTTATACATATGATTTTTACTTCAATATACTTATTTAATTATCTCATGGTTATTTAAATCTTTTGAAATTATTGTAATACGTATTTTTTCAATTTTCATGTTGTTGAATTATATAATTTAGGTGCATTTCTGATACCATATACGTTAATGTTGGCATCACTTGAATTACCCTTATTTTTGTGGAGTTTGCCTTTGGTCAAATCGTCAGTTTAGGTGCTATATAAGTATGAAATATCAGTTTGTTATTTAAAGTTATGTATATATTGAACATGTAATGTTCTTTCTTTTTTATTACATGTGGTCGTTCGGTTGAAGCTAAATATTTTCTAAACTCAGTTATTTCACCTGTCAGTCGTAATACTATAATATTTTGTCTATCAAGGATGTTTGTTAATTGATTATTAAACTATAGACTGATGTTTGAAACATGAACCAGTCATTTAAGATTAACATTTGAGTGATAAACGTCGCTAAAAATGCATCTCAAACAGATTACTTCAATAAACCCTTAAGTTGCATATTTTAGTATATTTTGCGTGTAAGTAGCAATTAAATTCAATTTGTGAATTTCACTCTATTTAGAGCATAACTAATGCATGAATTTACATCTTAGTGTTGTTTTTCACACAAAGTAGAACGCAATACTATTCGTTTTAAGTGATGACATGATATTATCGGGGCTAATAAATCCAGGTAACCAATCACATTTCCAATATATATCGATTGCTACTAATAGTCCACAATGTAAATAATCGAACATTGTTGCTATATTTTAATTTTGAATAGATTGCTTTGTCAAAATAACAAGTTCTTGACCGTTGAACATATTGGTATCTATCTTTACTAAAGGATTTATAAGATGAAGCACTGGTATCTCAAACAAATTTCACTGTATTTAAATCCTAATGTAAACATTAACTTTTGAAAACTTAGAGATTTATTTGATATTCAGAATAGAGTGAAAGCACAACATGAATTTCACTTTGAGTCACATATCGGAAAAAGTAAAATATCGAAGTTAATATTATAAAATAAAGAGTCCCTGACTGAAGTTAAATTTCCATCCATACACTCTGTATTCTAATTGTAGAACTTTTCATTTCATGGAATAGGTCACCAGTAGCTGTTAATTATTCTACAATATGAAATATATTTCAAATCAGAGTATCTATATTAATCGTTCATTACTCTTGGAACAATTCAGTTAGTCTGTATTTTCATTGTGAAGTAATTTTCTTGAACATATCATTATCTAATTACTACGTAATTCAATAAAATAATTTTATAAGTGTTCACTGCTTAAAGTAATACAAGTTAAACAGATTAGTACATTGGTACTTTATTTTTGCGAACATAAGATTATGTAACCATGCTAGAAACTGCAATAAATTATCATTTTATTCATATTACATGAAAGTGCATCTAAAAATTAACCAAATATAAATATGGAACTCCACTTATTTTCAAGAATTTTAGTTTTCAAAGTCTATACTAGAAGCGAAACGTTGAGATCAGATACTTCAATTCATGAACAAAGTTTCCAGTTCCACTTTATTCAGCTCTTAGAATATATGCTTATGTATTGGAGTAAATACGTATATTCTAGGTGTATAGTTTTGAAACATAAATTTATTTGCATATTAAATATGTCAAATTATATTATCAATCAGATAAACACAAAAAAGTATCTGAAAGCTATTCAATGAATAACTAGAAAAAAGACGTTTCTTAGAAAAAAACAAAAGTGTGTTTCACAATTGTGTTCTTACACATATGTATCAGTATACTAGTAAACATTGACATTTCAGAAGGAATCGACATTAAACCACGCCCCCTAGTGTTTAAGATTCAAACAACTAATTTAGGTAATAAAAAAAACATTTACATATTTTCATAATTTATTCTTTTTTATGGAAAATCTAGATTTCATAATAAGTTATTGTCATTACACTTCTTTAAACATGGTTGTTTTTCGTTATTGACCCACCTTAGTTATTGGTAACTAATTTCTAGAGATGTACCCAGAGCACTAGCATAAAGGTATGATCAGTGGAGTTAGCGTAATTTCAAATATGAAACAGTCAACATGATTAAATACAGTTAAAAAAAACATAAACGATTGTATGCCGGCTCAGTGAATAATGATAAATTACTCGCCTCGAAACTTAAACATTTTAGGTTTGAATTCTGGTGAAGGTAAGAATGTACTTTAATTAAAGATGATATTTAAACATAGGCTGCAATAATTGTTTGTGCTTGTTGGAACAGGAACATTTTCGTGATTCAAATTGTGTCCAGGTTTATGAAATCGTATTGGTTGTGAAGTATGAGTTCATTCGAAAATGATCTCATTGCATTGTGATTTGTTTGGAAAAATAAGTAACTTCAATCAAAATTAACATTGGACTAAATGTCATTGAAATTAGATGTTTTTACGGAGAATGAGACTAATTCAAGTATCAGAAATTGGATGGTAATTTACAATTGTTCCTAACTCACTACTTGTTCAAACACTAAGTTGTTTATAATCAAGGTATAGCCTAGCACAAATTTTAATTATCCTAGTTATCATGTTGCATTGTTGCAATCAGATGAAATCACCAAATACTGACAGTAATTGTAACGTGAACTTCAACAACGTAGTCTGCTTCTACTGATAGGGAATTTCAAATGTGTTATTTATATGCTTTACACATTAGGTACTGGTATAACAAGGGAGCACTGAGTAACATTTCGCTCTTCAAAGAACTCACAAACAATCTCTGCGTAAACTGAACTCAAAAATTAATTTTTTTTCGTAGGACGCTTTGTTAGTCTGTTAGACTACATCGGTTGGTAAGAATCCCACCCTAAGCAACTTGTTATGCAGTCTGATAACCATTAACTACCAACAGGAAAAATTACATCATTTGTGATTTGTATAGACTTTAATACCTAACTGGCGAGATAATATGAGTATGAGTTTCACATGCTATCAAAGAACTTTACTTAGTCAATGAATAGGCTGCAATCAAAAGGTTTAATAAGGGCTGCACTTGCTTTTATATTTACTCCAAAGTGTTAGCAGTAATTAGCGATTAACATTTCATTTATTGGCTCAGCTATCTTAGTTCATATTGGGGAATCAGGTCCCTCAACAAAGAAAATTGAGTTGTACAAAGTCTTTCAACTGAACGCATGGTCTCAGCGTCTGTTCTAATTTATCATGATGTCTTAAAGAGAGCAGGATTAAAATCGTTCATGACCTCAGATTTATTTTCTTGCTTAGGCAGAACTACTTAAATCATTATAATGCAACTTTGTGCCACATTTTTTTATTGGATTGGTCAGAAAAATCCTGTTCATTAGTTTAAGCCATCAAAAAGAATGACTGATGACGAATGTTCGAATATACTTATCTACATGGAAATTATTGAATTCATTGGACAAAACTCTTAAAGTCAACATTGTGTGGAACACTGAATATCTGTAACTTAGTTTGTATTGAGGAGTATATTGCACTGCAATACATTACATCACTGCAATTATTCATGAGATAGGAACACTTGTATTTGTTTATTTGTGTGAACCAATATTTACAAAGTTGTAGACTTACCAATTTCATCGCGAATTCAAATATATATTCGGCTTATCTTAACCTCTGTGATTTTATCTGTTGCTCTTTGTTGAATTAGTTTCATGTTCTTAACGTTAAGCAAAAGACGACAGGTCCTTGACTGAAATTTATTGGAATTCAATAATCGTCGTATTCTGAGTAGAACACTGCAATGGTTTCAATGAAAATTGTAACTTTTGTTGTAACTTATCGGTTCTTTTCAATAACTCACTGACTGTTTGATCCACTGAATAGTTTTCGCATGCATAATTCAGTGTAAACGCAGTTCGATGTGGACACTGTTATTAATTACGTTTTTTTCTAGTGTATTAAATGTTAATCGGGTTTCGGCAATAAACCAACTGGAACCAAAACCATAGCATCAAAATAATCACCAGTAAAATAACTTACATCAGTAACATACATTTCTTTTCAGTTGAACATAGATTTCAATTAGCTATAAAAATAAACAGACTATTGTATGTGTAACTCAATCGAAAATGAGAAACGACTACCACTCAAGTAAAACTTAAATTTTGAAAATACTTGGCAATTGTAGGACAGTTTGACAATGTTTTATTTGATTAAGATAAACGATATTTACATAACAGTGTAATGGCTCTCGATGTTGAGAGAAATATATCTGGTATAAACAAATATTTGATCTACTTGTAGAAATTGTACTCATCTGTATGATGTTCGTTATGTATATTTTAATCTTTACATAATCTTACTTGAAATCATTGGATGTTGATTTATGATAGCCGTTATTTGGTAAATTGTTGCCTTATTGAAATGATTTATTAATTCACTACATCTTATATTTGAAAAAGATAGTTTGATTATGTAGTTTAATTGGTGTTGAATAAGATAATCTATAATATAGTCGGTAGTTGTGAAGTTCTATTTCTCAGTGGATGATGGTAGAATGAAATATTTGGAAACTCATATGGACTATAAAGTAGGAGGCTGGAACACACATTATTGCGTTTTTTGATAATTGGTTATACTAAACATTGCAGGATAATAATACAGTGATCTTATTTTGTAAACAAATACATCAGTAAACGTATTCCTTATTTAGATGTTCACTCAACATATTTTTCACTAAATGATCACAGTGGGAGTAGCCTAATATCAAAGTACGTTTACACATATGATTTCTTTCTTCTATAATTTTATTTGGTTTTCAGTTCACATTAAACTGACACAAATCCACTAAGTTATTCAAAATTGATCTCAGTTGAAGGAATGTCAAAGTGCATTGAACTGTTTCTAAGTGATTGTTAGTAAATTTTGGATGTGTGAAGTTAGATAGAACTACTTCTACAGAAATATCATATGAAGGTGCTTCAGTCTCCTAACTATCTGACATGAGATCAATACAAACACAATCACTTACAAAATAGTGAGTCTCGGAAAATCTCAAAATCTAATTCGTATTCTCTAATGCACAGTGAGCATCCTACTACCGATTCCTTATTTGTGAATTTGTTAAAGACCAACTGTTGATTTGGAACAAATCTCCGTGCAATTACACAATTGCAAACGTTAATGCAGCTATATGATTGTTTGAGAAAACTAAAACCAATTCACTGCATTACTTGATTTCCATTTCCTAAATATGAATACATATGCACCGACTGTTCAATTAAAGGCCATCTTGTAATTTGACGTCATACTGACCTACAGTAATATTCACCTGGTTCACTGTGCGCCGTTGAACAAGATCATAAGTATAAAGTACATAAACATGTGCACTGGAGGGACTTATTTGTTTGGTCTGGAACGCTGTTTGCAGAAGTAAAACGCAAAATCTATAAGTACCTCCGTTTTGTGACTTAATTGCTTTTCACGGTTTTTGTATTTACTTATTGTGATTCTTCTGAAAAACATTGACAGTGTTATCTTCACACATTTATCAACCATTACAATGATCATATATAAATGACAGTTTAACTAACAGTCGTCGGTTTTGCAAACCAAACCAATTTAGTGCTACTATTATTCACTGTGATTACTTATATAGTCACTTATTGCATGCCTACACTGAAGTTGAATGCCTCCATTTAGATATTTATTTTAAATTAATAATATTATTGATTAAGCAAACTTATCAACTTGAACACATCCTACACTCTTATCTCAGTTAAATTAACAGACATTCCTATCTGTAAACATAAGTAAATTGATCTCTGATGTGTCGTTGAAAAGGCCGTCATCAATAATAAATGTACTTCACACCTGTTGTTGTTTAGTAATCTTATACACACCGTCATGACTGGAGTTTAGTACACAAAAGTACATGATATTGAATGTGTGACCACATTGAAGAGCTTCACACTTGTTTCAGAGACTGAACTTACTCATGTGTTACCAGATCCACAGATTGGTAATGATGAAAATTGTTGAGTTATGGAAGATAGAATCTAGGCGTCATTTTTCATATACAGTCATAGGATGTAGACTACTAACAACAATAATGAATATAAAAAATTTCGATATTGATTTAAAATCAGGAATAAAGTTAGATTAGAATAAAAAAAACTTAGAAATTAAATAACATTTAACATATGAATAATGGGAAGGGAGTGCGCTAAGACACTACTTAGTATGAGCTTATGAGATAAACTTCATGCATCTGATTTAACTTAGCTCTATTTATTCATTTGATTTTCTGTTAAACGGAACTCTGTAAACATCTGTGATACAGTAATATGTGACTAACCACATAATATAGTATCTTGTTTGCTGGATGCTTGATCCGAGCTTTGAATGCATTTCCTCTGAATGAAATAAGAAATTCTTTATGTGAGCTGATTAATTAAAACAAACGGAGCAAATCATATGGTTAAGTTAAACCTCAAAATTGATGTCCCTTACTAGTGAGGCTATAATCAATTGTTGATTTGTTCTGTGTTTTGCCAATTTTAAAGTTCTTAAATGAGATATCAGGAGTGTTATACATTAGGTACATGAAAGTGATATTAGTAACATGTTTGAGTTAAAATTTAGTAAAATTCGCAAAGAATAGCTTTCAAAAGAAGAATCGGACAATATTATTTCCTAAAAAATCTTGATAGTAAGTTACCGTGTTGAAAGTGTAATTACTTGTGACAATAATTTCTGCGTCAATGAAAATCTTACAATTGAGTAAATAAACATGTATCTTATTTACAAAATGTCTTGCAAATACGGTTTAAAATCAAACCATGTGATATTGGAAACATTAGATACTAAAGATTGGGATTTGCAATTATCAGTCTCACAAAATAAGTATCTTATATTTTTGAAAGTACAGCACAATTCATCGTTCCCTACCATTATTAAGTTTATAATCTAATATATTACTTTCTCCCTCATCATTTGCGTATTCAAGTTTTAAGCGTTAAAGTTTAAACATTTCAAAGTATAATGAAGTATTATCTAGTTTTTTAAAATGTGCAACGAGATTTTTGTCAACCTAAATGCTTTTAAATTACTTCCATCATTCATGGATTTATTACTAAAATTCATCGCTGCTATCATCAGATTTCGTTCCCCAACTCTGTCTCCATCCATTCACACTAGATCTTGGGTCTTTAATATGTATGCGTCTTTAATACTATCCGCAGAAAGCGAACTATCTTACTCTGATTTATTTATTTTATTAAGAAGGGTAGATTTGTTACTATGTTTACAAATGCTGATGACCCAACTCACCGCACTACGAGATACCAACTAACTGTCAAGCAATCTAGTGTAGGGACATTATTAAACATTGCTTGATGAAATTGTTGTCCGCCACTAGATCACTATAATTTCCGTGTAGAATTAGTCGTCACTTTCGGAAAACAAAGTTGTAGCTAATAAACGTTCAAAGGTACAGAATATTATTTATTAACTCACTGTTTTAGACTTGTTTCTGTCTTATCAAAGTCAGTGAATTTGTGCTGTTGTTGAAAACACTGTATTACTAAGTATTACAGTTTATTGAGCAACATGCGCTCATATTCGTACGACTTGTCGCTATTGATGTGGCTTTCAACAAAATAAGGAGAACTAGTATTCTTAAGGAATTGAATCACGACGAATCAAGCCTAATTATCACCATTAATTGACATTGTAAATGATGAAATTTATGTTATTCTTGTAGTATCGCAATGATTATATTTACAAAACCAGCGTGTATTCACATATTTTAGCATCATAAATATTTACTAATAAATATTCTGTTTAGTTAAAATAAGGTTCATGCTCCTCGCTATATGCCATCATTTAACAAATCTGAAAAGATCAGCGTCAAATACTGCTCGCCACTTAATGATCACCCGTTTTTAAGGAGATTATTCATTATGTACATTGTTCAAAATGTACACCAAACTCAGTAAAATAAAGTGAATTCTTGAAGAGAAAATACTTGAGTCACGATAACAGCTTTGCGTATATTTTAGGTTCTTATTGACATCTAGTAGTTGTCTCTCAATAATGTTTCATACCATTATTCTAAGTGTCTACAAGCCTTAATATAACAAATATATTCAAATTTACTGTTGTCTTTAGCTATTCATGCTGCTCAAATAACATTTAGCTACTGACCACCCAAGCATAAACCCCTGTCAAATAAGGAGATATGAGTTGAAATCAGGAACTTGTACTTAAATATGCAAAGAAATTTCGAACCTCGAACAAGCAACAACATATTTAGTTTTAATTCATGTAATTAGTACAAAAGTTGTGATCACCGAAATACCCACTAAACGTTTAAATAAACACCTGCCATTTTGTAGTGACGATGTTAGTTTGCAAGATCCAGTGAAACATGAATGTGGGAAATTGAAAGTAAAAAGTAAACAAGATCTCATTACTGACAAATGATTAACACATTTACGAAAAAATACAATAGAAACTCATTCATTTCAACATCTGTTCACGTCAATTTTGAATTCAGTAATTAACTATGTCATTTTGTAGATGCTCTGGTCATTCCTAATTGTAAGGATCTTATTACCGCATACTTTTTTTATCGGTTTGTGCACCCGACGTTAGATTACAGTGTAGAATTTATGCATGCGTTGTAATTAGTAATGTTAAATACTTCCGTTTCCAATATTTTTCTGTTGTATCTTTGTACAGAGCTTCACAATTATATGCATTTTCTGTAGCTGGCTTGTGTGCAAGGGCTGTTACATATTGACAACGAGTGAATATCTGATAGTATATATAAGCATATATATATACTACTTCAATAAATCCAAACTCTGTTACTTATAGAGCACCAAACAGACAGCATTATTTAAGGTGTAACTTTTAAAAATTATTAACAAATCATTTCAATAAACATCATACAGGTGACTTGAAATCTTTAGTTCGAATGTCTGTTTTATTTATATTTTGTTTGAAGGAAAATCAAATAGGACTAAACGAGCGTTTTGGATTTTACATTCCCACCATAATCACACTCAAACAACTATAAAATCCCAATTGTAATAAATGATTTTTTAAGAATATGACAAAATAGTAAAACCTCCATTAACCAATAAAAGTGACTGTGTACACTATTCCCTGTATGCACAAAAAATCCAATTCTGCAATTCATAAAATCGTACAATATTGCGATATCAGTACATACAAGTAATTGTCTGATCATTGTATCAGTTTGTCATTAGATATTATAACTTTATTTTATTGTTATTTGACTGACAGTAATAACGAGTACATGGAACTTTAGATAATTATTAATCATCAGAAGTTTTCATCCTTCATAAATGACTAAATTAAAAAGTGAACATTTTAACACAAATTTCATTAATCCTATTAGTTATATAGCATTTTGTTAATTGATTCAATTGTAATCAAAATTTATACATAATAAAATCATCATCTCTACCACTAAAGTCTCAGGAGTAGCTAAACACTATGTTGGATAAATAGAACATAATTTCAACATTATTGAGGTTTGCATCTAGTCATTCGACATGTTATTTAGTAACATAAACATAATAAAGTTTAAATTGGCTATCATTTCAGGAACTTTAAACTCAATGCATTTAAACATTAAATCGCCTTTTTAGGTTACTAAAGTCCAGAGTAAGTATTCTTCCTGCGTTATTTCTGCTATAATCCCCGTGAAATCTTACTACTACATATAATAGTCAAAAAAATACATAGTACAAAACTTTTGGTGTTTCATATATGCTAATAAGTTTAAAAGCAGACATTTTATAAATTAATAATTAGAAATAGTGTTTGTGTAAGATAGAGAAACAAGAGGACAGTTGAATGAAGTTGAAAACAATAGAACATCAAGACGGAAATATGTTATTAGTTTAATCTATCTTCTAGACATTTCACCTGACTGTCTCATGAGTTAATTATTTTATCTATAATAAAAACAATATATGAGAGTGAAGTCAAGAGGCTAACAGACTGATAACAACCGATAACATAATTTTGTCTGGAGTTTTTGATGTGCATAGACAAAAGTGTTTATTCTCTTTGTTTATATATTTTAATTTCATAATAGTATATTGTCTGACTGTTTACTCTAATTCAATAAGTATTTAATGTAATAACTCATCTAAATTATCATACTTCATAGTCTTTTATGAATGATAGACTTTTGAATAATTAAAATAGTTGAATTATACAAAAAGTAATTTAATATGTGTTTTTGTGTGAATTTAAATGTTTCACATTCTGTTTGATTCATGGATGTTAGCTTGACTTAAGGTAAATAAGTAATTATAAACGAATAACTTTGAAAACTGATTTAATATGGCAATATTCTATTTTATTTTGTTGTAGAAGTTGCGAAAAATGTTTCATGAATGGTATTTGAATGTAAAAATTAATTTTTTTAAATTTTTTTAACTGAATAATAAGTTGTATAAGTATTCCTGAATTAGAACAACACCACTGTTAGTCGCAGCAAGTCGTTTAGTGTAAGGTCAGTAATATATAAACATGTAAGACACCAATGCTTACGAAATCACACCTACTGAGATCATTTTGTGGTGGTGATTTATTTGGCGACATGACATAAATTAATTTCAAATGAATATAGGGAATTAGCAACTTTCGATAAATGGTAGAAGTATACGAATTCACAATCGTCACATTATTTCTCGATTATAGTTCTTAATATCTATTTTCTACTGCATTCTTGAATGATAATATTCCAATTCGAAACTTTATCTTGAACGTCGTGGGCATAGAAAACCGAAAACGTGAAGAAAGAAGGATAAAAACAGCAGAACGGAACAGTAATAATATAACAACTATGCTTTTCTGATTATTTTAGCAATCGGAAGTGTTTAACTGTTTAGCTTGGTGAGGCTATTGGTGTTAAAGTTTATTTGGAAAGAATTAATTTGTTTTCTTTGATAAGTTGGATATCACGGAAGGCTACAATAGTATTGTTCAGACTGGGTTTTGAGTCAAGTGATGCTTAATAGGGAGTTGATTTTGAGAGGTTGTAGTAGTTATGAAGGGAACTTAATGAATATTAATTTAATCCACAGTGTGGCACTAAATGCAATAGATGATTATATATGTGGGTAATATTTTATTTATTCATTTATCTCAGTTTACTAGATTTGAAATTATCTCTCATACCATCATGTCTCCCAGGCAAAAGCTCTGTAGCAACTCACGTTGACTAGTTAAGAGTTGAATTTAAGCCTTGAGCATATGCCTAAAGAATCAAGCCCAGGTATCCATCTACTTCCTTATTCTGCATGGGAATTACATTTCTTACTATCTTATATTGAATACTGAGAAGTTTTGTAAGTTCGAATCATGAGTATTTTACTCTACTGTCTCCTGTCCTACGATAAAAAAATAATAACTTATTACCAAATAATTTGTTCTCTTCTATCAAGAGAACAGAACGTTTCATGACACTAAACTAGTGAGTCCTGTGTTGAACACATTATATAATTTCTGTTGTGCGGGCCACTATTTCTTTTTGTCTTTAGTCGTAGAAATATGCCTTCTGTTTTACATTGATTAAGATTACATATATGTATTTTTTATACATATCATTTCATTTGTGTTGCTAGGTGCCACTAAAAGACTTATTATTTTTCGGTTATTATTACATTATTATGGTGTTTATGTAACATATCGGATTCATTTCAAACCAAAGGCTTAGAGGAATTGTCATCGATAGACATACACATCGTTTTGACAACAAAAATCGAACTCGCGGGATTCGATCGTAATGACTCCGTGTTGTGGTTTGCTAAACTCCACCGTCTCTCATTTTATGATGTTAGGCTCGTAAATGTTTTGGTTCAAAGGAAATTACATAGTTGTACTTGATGTTCAGCATCACAAGTTCCGTTCTGTTTAGATTTATCTAGGCAGGCATCTTATTACAGATTACGCAGACTAGTAAAGCCACAAACTTGAAACTGGATACTTGACTGTTACGACTGTTACGACTTATATTTCTATTTAGTGCATCCTCATTTGACACCATACAGCCCATTTGACTTTTATCTACAACAACTTTTATCCATCTTAAAATAACAATCAATGCCAATTGTAAGTACTCCTCCCCAACCCCTAATCATATCACTACTGAGAAAGAACGTTGCTAGCACCTTATATTCGGTTAACAAAGGTGTCCTAAGTAACTACCACACAGATAATGTTGTTGTCTAGAACATCGGCCTCATGGAAAAACACTGAGTATAAATTTAATTATGTTTTAAATAAGTAAATGTCAGAGACCTGTACCATTCAGACCAACTTATAATTATAATCTCAATCCCCTTACTGCCACCTTGACTCTAACTAATCCAATTTCCACAAAAAATATTTTACAATACTGTAAAGTACTTACTAGACACTCTATTACTAACAAAGATGGGTTTCAAAACAATTACCCTTATATCAACGTTAAAACTTAAACCAAGCTATGTAGATAAAATAAAAGGCTATATTCAACCTACAGTGAGCTTACAAGTCTTATTCCTCCATCACCATTTTTAGTTAGTTTTCTGTTTACTACTTTTTCACCCACATAACATTCAAACCTACAATACGAATAACTTACTAGTCTCCTAACACGTATAGCATTAATAACAGTATTCTAGTTTCTGGTAACCGTTCTTGTAGCCGACAGATACTGTACTCCTCTTCACCTTCGATACTGCTTAAAATTTCTCCTAACTGATCTCCGACATAACAATGTCGTTACAGTCAAGTATCCAGTTTCAAGTTTGTGGCTTTACTAGTCTGCGTAATCTGTAATAAGATGCCTGCCTAGATAAATCTAAACAGAACGGAACTTGTGATGCTGAACATCAAGTACAACTATGTAATTTCCTTTGAACCAAAACATTTACGAGCCTAACATCATAAAATGAGAGACGGTGGAGTTTAGCAAACCACAACACGGAGTCATTACGATCGAATCCCGCGAGTTCGATTTTTGTTGTCAAAACGATGTGTATGTCTATCGATGACAATTCCTCTAAGCCTTTGGTTTGAAATGAATCCGATATGTTACATAAACACCATAATAATGTAATAATAACCGAAAAATAATAAGTCTTTTAGTGGCACCTAGCAACACAAATGAAATGATATGTATAAAAAATACATATATGTAATCTTAATCAATGTAAAACAGAAGGCATATTTCTACGACTAAAGACAAAAAGAAATAGTGGCCCGCACAACAGAAATTATATAATGTGTTCAACACAGGACTCACTAGTTTAGTGTCATGAAACGTTCTGTTCTCTTGATAGAAGAGAACAAATTATTTGGTAATAAGTTATTATTTTTTTATCGTAGGACAGGAGACAGTAGAGTAAAATACTCATGATTCGAACTTACAAAACTTCTCAGTATTCAATATAAGATAGTAAGAAATGTAATTCCCATGCAGAATAAGGAAGTAGATGGATACCTGGGCTTGATTCTTTAGGCATATGCTCAAGGCTTAAATTCAACTCTTAACTAGTCAACGTGAGTTGCTACAGAGCTTTTGCCTGGGAGACATGATGGTATGAGAGATAATTTCAAATCTAGTAAACTGAGATAAATGAATAAATAAAATATTACCCACATATATAATCATCTATTGCATTTAGTGCCACACTGTGGATTAAATTAATATTCATTAAGTTCCCTTCATAACTACTACAACCTCTCAAAATCAACTCCCTATTAAGCATCACTTGACTCAAAACCCAGTCTGAACAATACTATTGTAGCCTTCCGTGATATCCAACTTATCAAAGAAAACAAATTAATTCTTTCCAAATAAACTTTAACACCAATAGCCTCACCAAGCTAAACAGTTAAACACTTCCGATTGCTAAAATAATCAGAAAAGCATAGTTGTTATATTATTACTGTTCCGTTCTGCTGTTTTTATCCTTCTTTCTTCACGTTTTCGGTTTTCTATGCCCACGACGTTCAAGATAAAGTTTCGAATTGGAATATTATCATTCAAGAATGCAGTAGAAAATAGATATTAAGAACTATAATCGAGAAATAATGTGACGATTGTGAATTCGTATACTTCTACCATTTATCGAAAGTTGCTAATTCCCTATATTCATTTGAAATTAATTTATGTCATGTCGCCAAATAAATCACCACCACAAAATGATCTCAGTAGGTGTGATTTCGTAAGCATTGGTGTCTTACATGTTTATATATTACTGACCTTACACTAAACGACTTGCTGCGACTAACAGTGGTGTTGTTCTAATTCAGGAATACTTATACAACTTATTATTCAGTTAAAAAAATTTAAAAAAATTAATTTTTACATTCAAATACCATTCATGAAACATTTTTCGCAACTTCTACAACAAAATAAAATAGAATATTGCCATATTAAATCAGTTTTCAAAGTTATTCGTTTATAATTACTTATTTACCTTAAGTCAAGCTAACATCCATGAATCAAACAGAATGTGAAACATTTAAATTCACACAAAAACACATATTAAATTACTTTTTGTATAATTCAACTATTTTAATTATTCAAAAGTCTATCATTCATAAAAGACTATGAAGTATGATAATTTAGATGAGTTATTACATTAAATACTTATTGAATTAGAGTAAACAGTCAGACAATATACTATTATGAAATTAAAATATATAAACAAAGAGAATAAACACTTTTGTCTATGCACATCAAAAACTCCAGACAAAATTATGTTATCGGTTGTTATCAGTCTGTTAGCCTCTTGACTTCACTCTCATATATTGTTTTTATTATAGATAAAATAATTAACTCATGAGACAGTCAGGTGAAATGTCTAGAAGATAGATTAAACTAATAACATATTTCCGTCTTGATGTTCTATTGTTTTCAACTTCATTCAACTGTCCTCTTGTTTCTCTATCTTACACAAACACTATTTCTAATTATTAATTTATAAAATGTCTGCTTTTAAACTTATTAGCATATATGAAACACCAAAAGTTTTGTACTATGTATTTTTTTGACTATTATATGTAGTAGTAAGATTTCACGGGGATTATAGCAGAAATAACGCAGGAAGAATACTTACTCTGGACTTTAGTAACCTAAAAAGGCGATTTAATGTTTAAATGCATTGAGTTTAAAGTTCCTGAAATGATAGCCAATTTAAACTTTATTATGTTTATGTTACTAAATAACATGTCGAATGACTAGATGCAAACCTCAATAATGTTGAAATTATGTTCTTTTTATCCAACATAGTGTTTAGCTACTCCTGAGACTTTAGTGGTAGAGGTGATGATTTTATTATGTATAAATTTTGATTACAATTGAATCAATTAACAAAATGCTATATAACTAATAGGATTAATGAAATTTGTGTTAAAATGTTCACTTTTCAATTTAGTCATTTATGAAGGATGAAAACTTCTGATGATTAATAATTATCTAAAGTTCCATGTACTCGTTATTACTGTCAGTCAAATAACAATAAAATAAAATTATAATATCTAATGACAAACTGATACAATGATCAGACAATTACTTGTATGTACTGATATCGCAATATTGTACGATTTTATGGATTGCAGAATTGGATTTTTTGTGCATACAGGGAATAGTGTACACAGTCACTTTTATTGGTTAATGGAGGTTTTACTATTTTGTCATATTCTTAAAAAATCATTTATTACAATTGGGATTTTATAGTTGTTTGAGTGTGATTATGGTGGGAATGTAAAATCCAAAACGCTCGTTTAGTCCTATTTGATTTTCCTTCAAACAAAATATAAATAAAACAGACATTCGAACTAAAGATTTCAAGTCACCTGTATGATGTTTATTGAAATGATTTGTTAATAATTTTTAAAAGTTACACCTTAAATAATGCTGTCTGTTTGGTGCTCTATAAGTAACAGAGTTTGGATTTATTGAAGTAGTATATATATATGCTTATATATACTATCAGATATTCACTCGTTGTCAATATGTAACAGCCCTTGCACACAAGCCAGCTACAGAAAATGCATATAATTGTGAAGCTCTGTACAAAGATACAACAGAAAAATATTGGAAACGGAAGTATTTAACATTACTAATTACAACGCATGCATAAATTCTACACTGTAATCTAACGTCGGGTGCACAAACCGATAAAAAAGTATGCGGTAATAAGATCCTTACAATTAGGAATGACCAGAGCATCTACAAAATGACATAGTTAATTACTGAATTCAAAATTGACGTGAACAGATGTTGAAATGAATGAGTTTCTATTGTATTTTTTCGTAAATGTGTTAATCATTTGTCAGTAATGAGATCTTGTTTACTTTTTACTTTCAATTTCCCACATTCATGTTTCACTGGATCTTGCAAACTAACATCGTCACTACAAAATGGCAGGTGTTTATTTAAACGTTTAGTGGGTATTTCGGTGATCACAACTTTTGTACTAATTACATGAATTAAAACTAAATATGTTGTTGCTTGTTCGAGGTTCGCAATTTCTTTGCATATTTAAGTACAAGTTCCTGATTTCAACTCACATCTCCTTATTTGACAGGGGTTTATGCTTGGGTGGTCAGTAGCTTAATGTTATTTGAGCAGCATGAATAGCTAAAGACAACAGTAAATTTGAATATATTTGTTATATTAAGGCTTGTAGACACTTAGAATAATGGTATGAAACATTATTGAGAGACAACTACTAGATGTCAATAAGAACCTAAAATATACGCAAAGCTGTTATCGTGACTCAAGTATTTTCTCTTCAAGAATTCACTTTATTTTACTGAGTTTGGTGTACATTTTGAACAATGTACATAATGAATAATCTCCTTAAAAGCGGGTGATCATTAAGTGGCGAGCAGTATTTGACGCTGATCTTTTCAGATTTGTTAAATGATGGCATATAGCGAGGAGCATGAACCTTATTTTAACTAAACAGAATATTTATTAGTAAATATTTATGATGCTAAAATATGTGAATACACGCTGGTTTTGTAAATATAATCATTGCGATACTACAAGAATAACATAAATTTCATCATTTACAATGTCAATTAATGGTGATAATTAGGCTTGATTCGTCGTGATTCAATTCCTTAAGAATACTAGTTCTCCTTATTTTGTTGAAAGCCACATCAATAGCGACAAGTCGTACGAATGTGAGCGCATGTTGCTCAATAAACTGTAATACTTAGTAATACAGTGTTTTCAACAACAGCACAAATTCACTGACTTTGATAAGACAGAAACAAGTCTAAAACAGTGAGTTAATAAATAATATTCTGTACCTTTGAACGTTTATTAGCTACAACTTTGTTTTCCGAAAGTGACAACTAATTCTACACGGAAATTATAGTGATCTAGTGGCGGACAACAATTTCATCAAGCAATGTTTAATAATGTCCCTACACTAGATTGCTTGACAGTTAGTTGGTATCTCGTAGTGCGGTGAGTTGGGTCATCAGCATTTGTAAACATAGTAACAAATCTACCCTTCTTAATAAAATAAATAAATCAGAGTAAGATAGTTCGCTTTCTGCGGATAGTATTAAAGACGCATACATATTAAAGACCCAAGATCTAGTGTGAATGGATGGAGACAGAGTTGGGGAACGAAATCTGATGATAGCAGCGATGAATTTTAGTAATAAATCCATGAATGATGGAAGTAATTTAAAAGCATTTAGGTTGACAAAAATCTCGTTGCACATTTCAAAAAACTAGATAATACTTCATTATACTTTGAAATGTTTAAACTTTAACGCTTAAAACTTGAATACGCAAATGATGAGGGAGAAAGTAATATATTAGATTATAAACTTAATAATGGTAGGGAACGATGAATTGTGCTGTACTTTCAAAAATATAAGATACTTATTTTGTGAGACTGATAATTGCAAATCCCAATCTTTAGTATCTAATGTTTCCAATATCACATGGTTTGATTTTAAACCGTATTTGCAAGACATTTTGTAAATAAGATACATGTTTATTTACTCGATTGTAAGATTTTCATTGACGCAGAAATTATTGTCACAAGTAATTACACTTTCAACACGGTAACTTACTATCAAGATTTTTTAGGAAATAATATTGTCCGATTCTTCTTTTGAAAGCTATTCTTTGCGAATTTTACTAAATTTTAACTCAAACATGTTACTAATATCACTTTCATGTACCTAATGTATAACACTCCTGATATCTCATTTAAGAACTTTAAAATTGGCAAAACACAGAACAAATCAACAATTGATTATAGCCTTACTAGTAAGGGACATCAATTTTGAGGTTTAACTTAACCATATGATTTGCTCCGTTTGTTTTAATTAATCAGCTTACATAAAGAATTTCTTATTTCATTCAGAGGAAATGCATTCAAAGCTCGGATCAAGCATCCAGCAAACAAGATACTATTTTATGTGGTTAGTCACATATTACTGTATCACAGATGTTTACAGAGTTCCGTTTAACAGAAAATCAAATGAATAAATAGAGCTAAGTTAAATCAGATGCATGAAGTTTATCTCATAAGCTCATACTAAGTAGTGTCTTAGTGCACTCCCTTCCCATTATTCATATGTTAAATGTTATTTAATTTCTAAGTTTTTTTTATTCTAATCTAACTTTATTCCTGATTTTAAATCAATATCGAAATTTTTTATATTCATTATTGTTGTTAGTAGTCTACATCCTATGACTGTATATGAAAAATGACGCCTAGATTCTATCTTCCATAACTCAACAATTTTCATCATTACCAATCTGTGGATCTGGTAACACATGAGTAAGTTCAGTCTCTGAAACAAGTGTGAAGCTCTTCAATGTGGTCACACATTCAATATCATGTACTTTTGTGTACTAAACTCCAGTCATGACGGTGTGTATAAGATTACTAAACAACAACAGGTGTGAAGTACATTTATTATTGATGACGGCCTTTTCAACGACACATCAGAGATCAATTTACTTATGTTTACAGATAGGAATGTCTGTTAATTTAACTGAGATAAGAGTGTAGGATGTGTTCAAGTTGATAAGTTTGCTTAATCAATAATATTATTAATTTAAAATAAATATCTAAATGGAGGCATTCAACTTCAGTGTAGGCATGCAATAAGTGACTATATAAGTAATCACAGTGAATAATAGTAGCACTAAATTGGTTTGGTTTGCAAAACCGACGACTGTTAGTTAAACTGTCATTTATATATGGTCATTGTAATGGTTGCTAAATGTGTGGAGATAACACTGTCAATGTTTTTCAGAAGAATCACAATAAGTAAATACAGAAACCGTGAAAAGCAATTAAGTCACAAAACGGAGGTACTTATAGATTTTGCGTTTTACTTCTGCAAACAGCGTTCCAGACCAAACAAATAAGTCCCTCCAGTGCACATGTTTATGTACTTTATACTTATGATCTTGTTCAACGGCGCACAGTGAACCAGGTGAATATTACTGTAGGTCAGTATGACGTCAAATTACAAGATGGCCTTTAATTGAACAGTCGGTGCATATGTATTCATATTTAGGAAATGGAAATCAAGTAATGCAGTGAATTGGTTTTAGTTTTCTCAAACAATCATATAGCTGCATTAACGTTTGCAATTGTGTAATTGCACGGAGATTTGTTCCAAATCAACAGTTGGTCTTTAACAAATTCACAAATAAGGAATCGGTAGTAGGATGCTCACTGTGCATTAGAGAATACGAATTAGATTTTGAGATTTTCCGAGACTCACTATTTTGTAAGTGATTGTGTTTGTATTGATCTCATGTCAGATAGTTAGGAGACTGAAGCACCTTCATATGATATTTCTGTAGAAGTAGTTCTATCTAACTTCACACATCCAAAATTTACTAACAATCACTTAGAAACAGTTCAATGCACTTTGACATTCCTTCAACTGAGATCAATTTTGAATAACTTAGTGGATTTGTGTCAGTTTAATGTGAACTGAAAACCAAATAAAATTATAGAAGAAAGAAATCATATGTGTAAACGTACTTTGATATTAGGCTACTCCCACTGTGATCATTTAGTGAAAAATATGTTGAGTGAACATCTAAATAAGGAATACGTTTACTGATGTATTTGTTTACAAAATAAGATCACTGTATTATTATCCTGCAATGTTTAGTATAACCAATTATCAAAAAACGCAATAATGTGTGTTCCAGCCTCCTACTTTATAGTCCATATGAGTTTCCAAATATTTCATTCTACCATCATCCACTGAGAAATAGAACTTCACAACTACCGACTATATTATAGATTATCTTATTCAACACCAATTAAACTACATAATCAAACTATCTTTTTCAAATATAAGATGTAGTGAATTAATAAATCATTTCAATAAGGCAACAATTTACCAAATAACGGCTATCATAAATCAACATCCAATGATTTCAAGTAAGATTATGTAAAGATTAAAATATACATAACGAACATCATACAGATGAGTACAATTTCTACAAGTAGATCAAATATTTGTTTATACCAGATATATTTCTCTCAACATCGAGAGCCATTACACTGTTATGTAAATATCGTTTATCTTAATCAAATAAAACATTGTCAAACTGTCCTACAATTGCCAAGTATTTTCAAAATTTAAGTTTTACTTGAGTGGTTGTCGTTTCTCATTTTCGATTGAGTTACACATACAATAGTCTGTTTATTTTTATAGCTAATTGAAATCTATGTTCAACTGAAAAGAAATGTATGTTACTGATGTAAGTTATTTTACTGGTGATTATTTTGATGCTATGGTTTTGGTTCCAGTTGGTTTATTGCCGAAACCCGATTAACATTTATTACACTAGAAAAAAACGTAATTAATAACAGTGTCCACATCGAACTGCGTTTACACTGAATTATGCATGCGAAAACTATTCAGTGGATCAAACAGTCAGTGAGTTATTGAAAAGAACCGATAAGTTACAACAAAAGTTACAATTTTCATTAAAACCATTGCAGTGTTCTACTCAGAATACGACGATTATTGAATTCCAATAAATTTCAGTCAAGGACCTGTCGTCTTTTGCTTAACGTTAAGAACATGAAACTAATTCAACAAAGAGCAACAGATAAAATCACAGAG
Organism: Schistosoma japonicum; assembly: GCA_025215515.1. Classification (NCBI taxonomy): domain Eukaryota; kingdom Metazoa; phylum Platyhelminthes; class Trematoda; order Strigeidida; family Schistosomatidae; genus Schistosoma; species Schistosoma japonicum. The sequence continues at coordinate 73,507,136 of CM046069.1, forward strand.
GTTAAGATAAGCCGAATATATATTTGAATTCGCGATGAAATTGGTAAGTCTACAACTTTGTAAATATTGGTTCACACAAATAAACAAATACAAGTGTTCCTATCTCATGAATAATTGCAGTGATGTAATGTATTGCAGTGCAATATACTCCTCAATACAAACTAAGTTACAGATATTCAGTGTTCCACACAATGTTGACTTTAAGAGTTTTGTCCAATGAATTCAATAATTTCCATGTTGATAAGTATATTCGAACATTCGTCATCAGTCATTCTTTTTGATGGCTTAAACTAATGAACAGGATTTTTCTGACCAATCCAATAAAAAATGTGGCACAAAGTTGCATTATAATGATTTAAGTAGTTCTGCCTAAGCAAGAAAATAAATCTGAGGTCATGAACGATTTTAATCCTGCTCTCTTTAAGACATCATGATAAATTAGAACAAACGCTGAGACCATGCGTTCAGTTGAAAGACTTTGTACAACTCAATTTTCTTTGTTGAGGGACCTGATTTCCCAATATGAACTAAGATAGCTGAGCCAATAAATGAAATGTTAATCGCTAATTACTGCTAACACTTTGGAGTAAATATAAAAGCAAGTGCAGCCCTTATTAAACCTTTTGATTGCAGCCTATTCATTGACTAAGTAAAGTTCTTTGATAGCATGTGAAACTCATACTCATATTATCTCGCCAGTTAGGTATTAAAGTCTATACAAATCACAAATGATGTAATTTTTCCTGTTAGTAGTTAATGGTTATCAGACTGCATAACAAGTTGCTTAGGGTGGGATTCTTACCAACCGATGTAGTCTAACAGACTAACAAAGCGTCCTACGAAAAAAAATTAATTTTTGAGTTCAGTTTACGCAGAGATTGTTTGTGAGTTCTTTGAAGAGCGAAATGTTACTCAGTGCTCCCTTGTTATACCAGTACCTAATGTGTAAAGCATATAAATAACACATTTGAAATTCCCTATCAGTAGAAGCAGACTACGTTGTTGAAGTTCACGTTACAATTACTGTCAGTATTTGGTGATTTCATCTGATTGCAACAATGCAACATGATAACTAGGATAATTAAAATTTGTGCTAGGCTATACCTTGATTATAAACAACTTAGTGTTTGAACAAGTAGTGAGTTAGGAACAATTGTAAATTACCATCCAATTTCTGATACTTGAATTAGTCTCATTCTCCGTAAAAACATCTAATTTCAATGACATTTAGTCCAATGTTAATTTTGATTGAAGTTACTTATTTTTCCAAACAAATCACAATACAATGAGATCATTTTCGAATGAACTCATACTTCACAACCAATACGATTTCATAAACCTGGACACAATTTGAATCACGAAAATGTTCCTGTTCCAACAAGCACAAACAATTATTGCAGCCTATGTTTAAATATCATCTTTAATTAAAGTGCATTCTTACCTTCACCAGAATTCAAACCTAAAATGTTTAAGTTTCGAGGCGAGTAATTTATCATTATTCACTGAGCCGGCATACAATCGTTTATGTTTTTTTTAACTGTATTTAATCATGTTGACTGTTTCATATTTGAAATTACGCTAACTCCACTGATCATACCTTTATGCTAGTGCTCTGGGTACATCTCTAGAAATTAGTTACCAATAACTAAGGTGGGTCAATAACGAAAAACAACCATGTTTAAAGAAGTGTAATGACAATAACTTATTATGAAATCTAGATTTTACATAAAAAAGAATAAATTATGAAAATATGTAAATGTTTTTTTTATTACCTAAATTAGTTGTTTGAATCTTAAACACTAGGGGGCGTGGTTTAATGTCGATTCCTTCTGAAATGTCAATGTTTACTAGTATACTGATACATATGTGTAAGAACACAATTGTGAAACACACTTTTGTTTTTTTCTAAGAAACGTCTTTTTTCTAGTTATTCATTGAATAGCTTTCAGATACTTTTTTGTGTTTATCTGATTGATAATATAATTTGACATATTTAATATGCAAATAAATTTATGTTTCAAAACTATACACCTAGAATATACGTATTTACTCCAATACATAAGCATATATTCTAAGAGCTGAATAAAGTGGAACTGGAAACTTTGTTCATGAATTGAAGTATCTGATCTCAACGTTTCGCTTCTAGTATAGACTTTGAAAACTAAAATTCTTGAAAATAAGTGGAGTTCCATATTTATATTTGGTTAATTTTTAGATGCACTTTCATGTAATATGAATAAAATGATAATTTATTGCAGTTTCTAGCATGGTTACATAATCTTATGTTCGCAAAAATAAAGTACCAATGTACTAATCTGTTTAACTTGTATTACTTTAAGCAGTGAACACTTATAAAATTATTTTATTGAATTACGTAGTAATTAGATAATGATATGTTCAAGAAAATTACTTCACAATGAAAATACAGACTAACTGAATTGTTCCAAGAGTAATGAACGATTAATATAGATACTCTGATTTGAAATATATTTCATATTGTAGAATAATTAACAGCTACTGGTGACCTATTCCATGAAATGAAAAGTTCTACAATTAGAATACAGAGTGTATGGATGGAAATTTAACTTCAGTCAGGGACTCTTTATTTTATAATATTAACTTCGATATTTTACTTTTTCCGATATGTGACTCAAAGTGAAATTCATGTTGTGCTTTCACTCTATTCTGAATATCAAATAAATCTCTAAGTTTTCAAAAGTTAATGTTTACATTAGGATTTAAATACAGTGAAATTTGTTTGAGATACCAGTGCTTCATCTTATAAATCCTTTAGTAAAGATAGATACCAATATGTTCAACGGTCAAGAACTTGTTATTTTGACAAAGCAATCTATTCAAAATTAAAATATAGCAACAATGTTCAATTATTTACATTGTGGGCTATTAGTAGCAATCGATATATATTGGAAATGTGATTGGTTACCTGAATTTATTAGCCCCGATAATATCATGTCATCACTTAAAACGAATAGTATTGCGTTCTACTTGTGTGAAAAACAACACTAAGATGTAAATTCATGCATTAGTTATGCTCTAAATAGAGTGAAATTCACAAATTGGATTTAATTGCTACTTACACGCAAAATATACTAAAATATGCAACTTAAAGGTTTATTGAAGTAATCTGTTTGAGATGCATTTTTAGCGACGTTTATCACTCAAATGTTAATCTTAAATGACTGGTTCATGTTTCAAACATCAGTCTATAGTTTAATAATCAATTAACAAACATCCTTGATAGACAAAATATTATAGTATTACGACTGACAGGTGAAATAACTGAGTTTAGAAAATATTTAGCTTCAACCGAACGACCACATGTAATAAAAAAGAAAGAACATTACATGTTCAATATATACATAACTTTAAATAACAAACTGATATTTCATACTTATATAGCACCTAAACTGACGATTTGACCAAAGGCATACTCCACAAAAATAAGGGTAATTCAAGTGATGCCAACATTAACGTATATGGTATCAGAAATGCACCTAAATTATATAATTCAACAACATGAAAATCAAAAAAATACGTATTACAATAATTTCAAAAGATTTAAATAACCATGAGATAATTAAATAAGTATATTGAAGTAAAGATCATATGTATTACTATTATTACGCAAGAGTATTTAAAATATAGGTTACACAAGAGTATAATATAATCTTCCTCAATGATTGCTGTTTATATTGACTTTATTAACTTAGTACACCGACTTCAAATGTTTTATGCTTGGCGATTAAAAAATAACAAGTACCTGACTAAACTTTATTTTAGAAGACTAATTTGATTGCTTTGGTTATATGACAAGTAAATATTATATTACTTTGGTGTCCTATTCTCGCGTTTTGTACATTAACTGTTACTACTCTTAATCAGTTGTGCATACGTTGCACCAATCTACAGTCTATGTTATCCTAATTTTGTATTAGTGCTAATTTTGTAATTGGTTGTCTGGGAGGTCAGTTTTTATGTATGTATGTATAAATGATTGTTTGAAATATAGTTTGATTTAATCTGGTCGTCACTTCAGTTGTTTTATCTACATTCATCCTGTTTTAAAGAATGGTGAAGGAAGTGCTAGCAATACCCAGTGGTCATACTCTTTGATCATCATAATAGTATTTCACTGACGCATTGATAAAATCCTTAAGTATTTTATGTTTCATAACTCATCTACACAAAAAACATTCTAGGGAATATATAACATGGTAAATTAAAGCAAGACATCCACATCTAACATTATTTTCACACGTATATATGTCCTTAAAGGTGAAAACACACTTAAGTCACACGAATATGCTTCTTTTTCAGGTATATTTTTGACTTTTCAATGATCTAGGTAAATTCCAAACTCTAAAACAATAATCATTACATTAAATATCTGAATCCACTTTATCGTTCTTATTTCCTTAATATAAATGTGTATACGTGGCATAAGAAAATCAGAATTCTACTTACATGAATTAATAGAAAAAGACAACTTAGCTAAAAATGAAAAAAAATAAAAATAAAATAATCCGTAAGTCTTGACTGTTCTTAAAATGTGTCGTATTAAACGCTTTGTATCATTTAGAAAATGAAAAACACATACTGCGAAAATTTTACCTGAAGCTTGAGAAACTATCCAAAGCCATTTACCATGAAAATACAATGTGAAGTGTTGCTATACAGACATATGAAAGCGTAAATATTGTGACTTTAAGCCTTGACTGGAACTGCTGAATGCAACATACACATGTTAAAGATTAAAAACGTTGCAGATAAAAAATTATTCAACATAGTTAGTTTTAAAAAATCGTTTTAAAGGTATTTAAAAGAAAATACTAACGAAAATTAGTTTGAGGGTGCAAACTGCTAAGGAGTTCTACATTAGAACGAAGGAGCTGTCCACTACTCTCTGGTTTTCAGTGCTACCCTGACAGCATCAGTCTGTGACGTTAATCAGTAAAAAATAACCAACTCAATTCAAACAGGTGGTAAATATATTAAAAGTGGAATATTATGAAATGATTGATACGTTTCAGTACATTGTTTCACTTCTTAATTGATTTTTTGTAGCCATAGTATTGCGAGAACTGCATTAAAAATATCTTGTGTTATCGATTCAGGTGATTAATAGAACTTATTCAGTTTTCATTGATTTTTTGCCTAAAGTTCATTCGTTTCAAATAAGTTTTGAATCAATACGCCTAAAGTAAGTAACTTTTTTCATACAACTCCTTTATTAGATAAATTTATTTAAGAAAGAATATACAATTAAACAGACTGACATAAATTTCTTCTATTTTGTTTGGTGTTCATCGCATGTTACTTAGAGCCTGTGGTACAGTTTACAACCAATTTTTTCTAAAAACATAGAAATTCAACATACTAAATGAGCAACAAAAATCTAGTGAATAGTAAATTGAGATAAATGGATTTCAAAAATGAGGTTATGAGTATGAAAAAAGGTTGTTAGTTGCGTAATCTAATTAAGTGAATGTATGAGAAAGCAAGTAATTATGTGGTTTAGTAAAATAATTTAACAACTAATTCTTTTTGAATTAAAAGATCAGGTTTTGCGCTTGATCATCATGGTTCCCGTACATTTTAAAGTGATTAAACTCAGTTGTCTATTGATTACCTTAAAATATTTTATAGTATCAAACTTGTTTTCTGTTTCATGATGTTATGAACCTGAACTACTAAAGATTAACAATCCATTTAATCAAAAGTTATTTGAAATAATCTTTTGATATGGAACATAGGACACTCTTTCTGTTCTACCAATTCAACTGATTTGGTAGACACATGATGGCGGCAACTTGAATGGAGTACCTCTTCATCCTTATTTATTTTAAAAAACCTATTATTCAGTATATGATAAATAATTTAATTTTGAAATATATTCTACATCTTCGACTGTTTGTTGCCTTTAAATCCGAGTTAAAGAAAAATTGGCCGTTTGTTAGCAGTAGGTATACTGAATTTATGTACCTCTCTAAATTTGCCATACTTGTCAGCAAGTTCTTTAGGACACCCATTGTCTTTTAAGTATTTTTAGATTTTATTAACTTTCTGTCCACTTTATTGGCAATGCAATAATTTTTGGCTGTAGTTTTGCAGATTCCTTCTTGCAGATTATTCAAATAAACCTTGTTTTATCAATCTTTTCTATAAACTTAACAATTATGTATTCCCCCTACTGACATCCTTTACGCTGCAACATAATGAAAGTGCAAAGTTTCATTTTTATTATGCTCCATCAAAAAACCGATGTTTATATGGGGCGGCTTGAACAGTAGCAAGGAAAATGAGAATATATTTTTGTTATTACAGCGTATAATTTTTCACTGTGGATCAACTTTGGTTAAGCAACCTTTCTTCGTGTCTCCTGCAATATATTTAGTGAAAAAATTAAAGATCAGTAGATGGTACCTTAGTAGTTTAAAAGTTTAGCACTCCTTTTAAAAATCATATATTCAGTGACTTCTTATTAGTAAATTCGTAGATGGTAACTATTGAAGAATTCCGTACTTAACCAAACAGGTCTGATGTTTTTCTTAAATGTCGTGCCGAAGTAAACCGGTTATGTCAATCGGCGAATCAAACACAACTTAAATTTCTATGTGCTAACAACGTTTTACTTAAATCCCTGAAATGGAAAAGGAATCTTTAACAATTATCTTACGTATGTAAAGGTATTTCATTTATTGTTATATAAGAATAATGAGACACACAGCAGCTCCATGTCATCGATTAGCACGTTCGCTTACACAATTGATACAGAAGATTACTGATATTTATCCATATCAACAATCAAAGCAGTGTGATTAATAATGTAGTTATTTGGTCTTAAAGATCATCAAACTTTCATAGTTTGCAGAAATTAATTTACCAAGATTTGTCTGCTCACTGAAGACGTCATTGTTTTATGATACATACTGCGCATAGAAACGACTAGTCCCACCGTATTTAGAAGTCTAAGTATAGTTTCGATTAAAATAAGCTAGGCAAAATCTTTTAAAATTCATATGCTTATTTTACAAGCTTAATTTCGTGATATTTTTGTCACTCTTAAGTCTAACTTCTTGTTTAGTTGTAAAAAAGTAATATTGATATATTGTAATAATCTCTGTTATAAAGCTTCTCCAGGTGTTCGACTTCTAGTTCATCGAAAAACACACATTTACCTAAAGCTGAGCATATGTTTTCCTAAGGGATTTATTCTACCTTAAACGATCTATGGATGGATTTGGCTTAGGCCACTACAGTAGTAAGCTTTAAAAGTAGAGTACAACACAAACAATTAATTGAGTAGGTTATAATTAATTAATATTATTTTGTTTTGTTAACAATACCTGCATATAATCTTTACTATTCCAAAAACCAAAATTTATACAACTTATCCTATACTTGTAATGATTATTGAGGTTTAAGTATAGTTGAATATACATTAGGCATTTCACACAAATTAATAAAGTGTAAATAGAACAAAGCAAGAAATTGTAAAATCAAACATGAGTGATTGTGTAATGAAAAAGTGAATGACAAAGTGATATAGCGGGAGTTAAGTTAAATCTGAAACATTGTATCATCACATTTAATTACAAGTAATGATTGAAGTAATTTACTAACTCATTCAATTGCACTATTATATATATCAGAACCCCCAATGAATCAACGTTTTTATACAGCACATTGACTACTACAATGTTGATGTATGGTTAAAGATAACAGTGTTACTAAAGATAAAATGATGACAAAATTTGAAATATTACACGGTTGGTAACATAGTTTTCTTTTTTACTTCACATCTATGAAAATATGATTACAAATTAAACGAGCCACTGTGATGTAAATAAAGTAAAATTGACATGGTATGAGTTAACTTGAAATTTCCGTACTAGTATTTTGATGCACTGCAATGAACAAAATTGTCAAAAGGAAAAAAGTGATACAATATGCCCGTCAAAAATTTAAAAATGATAGAAATGATGTAATGATCTAAAAGACAAATTGTCAGTGTAGAGAAAGAATAGTAATTACTTCTTTTTGTCAACATAAATCACGTAGTAAGCAGTTGGTAACATTAGCCCTTGTGAATTTAAGAAGACTAGATGTTGCTTGACAATAAAAAGATTTGAATAACTTTAATATATTTAACCCGCTTTTCAGTTTGAACACAGTCCTTAAAAAGACTTTGTTAACAAACTTTATACTTCCTGATTAAAGATTTGAAATACAACTAACTCTAAATTGTACCAATGTGAGTGCGTTAGTTGATACACGTTAACTTATACAGTCAGTTGGAGTTAACGCAACGCAGAAACCTGTAAAACTTATATATTTTTTTAGAGCATGTCGTACTATTTACTACAATTAGCTGTACAATGATATTCTACCAACACAAATCTATAACGAATTTAATCAGCCAAGCCTGATACCGATTTCTACAAAAGCACATCATTTCAATAATTAGTTTTGCTTAAGATTATGGTTATTTTAACATTGAATTCTGTACTCTTATGATGATGAAAAAAACATTTCTAGTACAACAAAAACTAGAATTTTTAATTTGTTTTTGTGACCGGCAAGTGGAATCCAGGACGCGTGTTACGTCTTATTTGGGACTCATCGGTTAGATGTACCTGCATCCCAGTGTTGATGTTCACACAAGGATTCAAAATGGATTCATCACAATCGATTTGTTTACATTTCATGTAGGTCTAAGAATCTTAGAGTCAATAAAACAAATATAAATTCAAACAAAGGTAAATTGTTTTGAGAAATGTTTAAGAAGAATTTTGTAATAAAGTCACTCATATTATTGATTGATGTCAAACATTTTAAAAAATGGTCAAAATATAAGACATTTTTATTTGACCAACATCTTTTGACAAACGACAGTGTGATTGTACAACTTCATGGGATACATTGATATCAGTAGAGTTCCAAAGCAGTTAACAGATCATGTGATATTTCTTAAATTGCTGAAGACAAGTCATAATTTATTCAAACTGAAATTTCTTTTAGAATATCACAGAATTGTTATCTTATAAAAGATTTTCGAGGCCTACCAGTAATTTTGATTTGTTTCAAAACTTTACAAGATAATGTAACAACCCGTTTGAACTAACATCTAACTGATCGTATTAACTGCGAGTTATCATAATTTTAAAACATTACTCTTCTTAATAAAATCAGTGCTACAAAAGATGAATGAATGTTGAAATGCTTAGCATTTTCTACACATTCCCACTATATAAATTAATTCAGCAGGACTCCTTAAAATTTCACTTAGTCACCAACTGAACTTTATATAACAGATTTAATGTAGGTATAATTTCTTATTACAGCTCTACATTGAATTATTTACTGACTACTAAACATTTAGTTAGTTTTGTATCAAAAATTTAATTATTAAGGTAGATAGATCTATACAGTGTTACTTATCCACAAAGTTAACGTTCATTGTCTAAACGTGGCTCATTGTTGGTTGTATTATAGACATTATTTATAAGGTAAAATTAAAATCGTGAACAACAAAATGTTACGTGAAATTCGCAACATTGGACAGTTGACATGGCGAATATTTATGTGCTGAGAGCAAAAAGTGTTTAGAGTACGTAAGAGACTCGAAATGAAGCAAGAAAAATTAGCCTACTATCAATTTCGATCAGCAAGAGCAAACAACATGCAAATAGATGAATGAATGTCTTATGTACACTATTTATAACTTTCAGTCATTTCAAAAAATAAATTAAAACAATATCTCATCCGTTGTTTAAATGTTCTATAAAGTCGTTGTAGTGTATCCCTTAAACATATTTAGTTAGTGATAATAATGTCATTAGTAAAAACGTTTACCATTAGTTCGTAACTTAACTAGTAAATACATAAGAACGAATTCGCTATAAGGATTTTCAACTAGCACCAAAAATGCAATGCAATGATCAAAGAAGCAGACTAGATTGTGAAAAAAAACGATCGGATTCGTTTAATGAATCTCTATACAATCTTACAAGTGTTGACCATGTGTAACAGTTAATTCAGACTAGTACTGAAGGCAAGGTTTGGATTATATTCAATGCAATTGAATGCAATTTTCATCATTTAGTGTAGAACTTTGAGGAGAATCAACTTATAAAGAATAATAAACGAATTCTTAAACTTACATTGGATTAATCAGAAATATAAATGTATTTAGTACTCTCTCCCTAAGAACTGAGATCAGCAGGCAGTGATGATACAAATAACAACATATAGTCTACATTATGATAACTATTTATCAAAAGGAGTCGTCATAGAAGATTTACTGTGAATACATTTAAGCTAGTGTAGCAACATGAAGAGGCTTAAACTGTACAGTAGAAGATTATGTTTTAATACATTGATTTCCATATAAATTCAGTTGTATGAACTACGAGAATTGTATTATTATTATTTCTTTAAAGAAACACTGAATTCTACTGAACGTCACTTCGTATTTTCATCCCGACATATTATCCATCAACGCATTAATGAACAACGTCTGACCTTGTCATATCTATCCTCACTTTCAATACATTATTCTCCGGTGTGGATAATAGAATTTACCATACGACAAAATTATCTCGAAACTTATTTCTGTGAAATACTCTGTTTGTAATCTAAAAGAGAAAAGCATGTCTTTCACCAGATCAATCCAGTGTCATTTTATGAGTTCTGGTAATGTTGTCTGACAGTTGTATGCTTTCAATGTGACATGTTACATGAATCCAGTCGGATCTTATTAATCATATACTTCTAACTTTTAAATTTTAGGAGGTTTATTAATCGCAGTTCAAACTTTAAATGTGGGGGCAGAAGGTGAAATCTGTAAATAAATTATGAACCTAAAACCCCTTTGTAGTACCGTTACATTATACTAATAGACCACCTTCAAATAATGCGCATATACATAATGCTATATTTTATACTACTGTAATGTTAGTATATACTTGTAATAAATACTACCATTTGTGAAGTTTGTACATTGATAGGTTTTAAAAGTATATCATAACTTGAACGTATATAAAAGTAGTAACTTATAAAATGAGTTTTTATAAACAACCTATCCAATGCTCAATTTATTTGAAATTATCAAAATTAAACTTGGTTATGATGTATACAAAAAGTAGTAACTGTTGATATTGATTTATTACTTATAGCGATTCATACTAAAAACATTACAGTAATCACGAATTGAATAAAAGTTCAAGACATTTTAATTACTTCTAAGTATTTTTTGGAATTTTATGTATGTAAGCTTTTATGGTGATTGAATGTTCTGTTTAGAAAACACACAATAAATTTGTAAATTAAGACGAAGCGTTGAAACAGGCTAAACATGGTTCTAGAAATGTATGTAAATCACATGGCGATGATGGGTTCTAAGGACAATAGAATCAAGTTTGCTAAATTATCTGTTTAGATTCTTTGATAAAAACCAGTAAAATGTGGTTTCTAATGATGGTCACCTTAGATTTTATAATAGTTATTTACTTTTTTATATGCACTACTGCAGTATTTTCTAGCAACGACAATGTCACATAGCTAATAACTTTACTTGCACAACACTAAAATGTCGTTTTAGTAAATCATTGAGAACACACATTTGTAATGAACAGAAGATAATTCTTTCTGTCAGGAAAGCTTTATGAGAAATCTTGGTTTCCTAAGCGTATGAAGTCGGTTGAGTTTTTGACGATGTATACACTAGAGAATGCATTGTCAGAAATTAAAATGTTTTGTCACATTTTGTATCAAACAGCAGCAAACACAAATTTTGATAGATTTGTAACCTTTACAAGATACCTGAAAACATAACTGTTTTAAAAACGGCCTTGTTTTTTGCACGTAGAAAGTTTTATTATTCCTAAGCGGATTTATCTCACTATACATCAACCACTCATCAGACACTGTTCAATATGGAGACGTATTCGAACATTAAGAACATCTATTTAACCACACAAATGAATCAGAAAGCGTGAATAAGCAACAACACAATTTATTTTAATTCATAAAGATAATATGAAGCAGAGAATCCTTAAAAATCACTCTGAATGTTCATGTTTGCAGCATCAAAGTTCAATGAAAGATACAATACTTTATTTATTTGCTTATAGGCTATATAAATGGTGTTCAATAAGGGTTTGTAAACGAAAATATGAATGTAAAATATTGAAATGAACAAATGTGTAACCTATGCAGCTTAGAAAAACTGCTGAAAAATATGAATAATTAACAAAGTACAATTATTAATTTGGAACAAACTAGTTTCAAAATTTAGACAGATATTCTATCTTGTTAATGAAAATGATTGACGATTTGACCATTTATTCCATCAGCATTTACCATTGAAATTCTGTACTTTTGGTAACCTTGGATTAAGTTGATTCTTTAAAGCATCCATAGAAAGATAAGAAAAAAATAATTTTATTATGACTAATTCATAAAGCGTGCACTGTGAAAATCAACTGAAAATCAAGCATAATCAAAAACTTCAGTTTGTTGAGTCATTGTGAAATTCATAGAACACTCAAATATCAATTAAGAATTGAATGAATTTTGCACAAACTCTCTGTTTAGATACTATGTATCTGGTTAGAAAACAACCAAACATTTAAGATAATATTATTTCAGAATTTCCTGTATACAGACACATTGCAGATCGATGCACAATTCGCAGTAGTCAGAAATGTCGGCTATTGCAACAAAATTGAATGTGTAATCTATGTTCAATTTAATCAGGTCAGTTTATCAATTACATGCAAAATTTTTAATGAATAAGTGGATGAAACTTACTTGGATACCAGTAATTATTAACTACAAAAATGATCACATTTGGATTGTTCAATGTGTTATCATTGATAAACTGACAACCATTTGTTTTACAATCAATCAAAAGTGACTTGCGATATTGTAAATGGAAAGTTAAAACTTAATAATCAGTGTTTCCCCAGTACAATACAACAGATAATATGAACTGTGAAATGTATAAACAAATTTTTGAATTCATTGAATGCTTAGATGAATTGTGATTTCCGTTAACTAACAAAAATTAGTCTTTTTATAATTTGCCTTGTTTAGTGCACAGGTTTGAAATACGTAATCAATATGAGCCAACTTGATTTATGAAGCAAGTTAGACATCGAGAATATAACAGTGAGAAAACGTTACGAGAATTCATAAGATGATAGTTGTTTCGAACTTATGAAAGACATGTTTTACTCTTTTAAAATCTAATCACGCTATTGTTCGAATGTCAGTTTATCCATCACTCGTTTTATACAATTAATGATACTAACCACAATGAAACTTGTAATCATGTAGTTACAGACAGATGTGAGGAGATCGGACGTTGTTGTAATCACCTCGATAAATGAAAATATGATGCATCGCATTATAGAATTCACTGATGTTTTGAAAATATATTTGTCAAATTTTTTGAAACTTTTGCAGTTGAACCTATGTAGAAAACACGTTGACTCATTTGTTTTCTAATTTTCAGTAAATGACATTTCGTGTTGCTGTCCTAGCTTAAATTTGTTGTGACTGAATCTATTTTGTCGAAGGTTGTTGACAATTGCTGTCAACGTTCATATATTAGCTTATCAGTTTAGTCTTCTCTGCCAATTTATTTGTAGGTGATCAAGAAAATTTTGAAACGTTACGTGAATTTATCGATTTGGATGTTTATTCACATATATTGTATGTATTATTCCTGTATTACTAATTCAAGTAGAGTAATTGATTTTGACTTAAGAGATGTTATGTGCTATTTTTCCATAAATAAATCTTCTGATAGTGCTTGGGCGTTGATACAATCTTAACTTCATATAAGTAACATTACTAGATGTCAATTGTAAGTTGATAATGTCTCACGGATTTCATATATGCTGATAATCTTGCAGAATACTGACATCAAGATTAATAAAATGTACATAATTAACTTGTTTTATTGAGAGATTCTATGCAACTCAGATAGTTTACCATTGAACTTTATGCAGTTTAATAATCTGTACCAGAATGTTATAGAATTTGACAACTTCATGAAAGATTTGTATCAGAATAGTTTTAGACGAATTGTGTCTTCCTAATTTACTGACAATCACTTACAATCTATTTTAATACAGATTGACAATATTCACATTGAAAGTTTATTTGAATAACTCAGTAGTATTGTAGAAATGTAAAGTCAACTGGAAACCATGTACAAATAATTCAAATACAGAAACTTACACAGAAATGAAAATGTTCTCACTGTGAAAATTTAATGCAAAATAAATCATAGTGACGTTAAAATCCAGTACGAATTAATTGATGCATTATGTTCTGAATCAGATGAATGCTGTAATATAGTTCAGTGTTAAAATAAGTTGAATACTGATGAATGAAAAACTGTTCAACCTGACTTCCCTCATTTTTCGTCTTTATAAACCGTAGATTATTGAAACTATTTCATGATACGATTTCATGCACAAAAATATACAATGTCACAACTACTCACTACATTACAGGTCATCACTCTCTACAATAATTTTATTCATATACACACTACATCTTCTTTAAACATTGTACCATATAATTGTGTAGTATTAAAGAGATTGCATCATTGAATACTTTTAATAAATCAACTCACTAATAATTTCCAGAAAACCTGCTACAAATAGCCAACATCAAACACAGATAAATAGCCTGATAAATTAAATGACAATCACATAATTAAAGCTAATCGAATAAGAATATTCACTGCAAACTCATCAAACATTAGTTTGTACAAGATACAATTCGATTTAGGTTAATTGCATTTAGATTTTTTTGTGACAGATAAATGGCATCAAACTATTGTCTGCCTTAACTATGCAAAGCATCGTCAAACAATTCATCAAGTATTCAACGTTTTCTACATTATAGTGATATCTGAAAGGTAGTAATTTCTCATTTTTCAATGGCTTGCAAATGCAATAGTTTGTTCATTCTCGTAGTATGACATAAAACTAATTTGCTAGTTGATAAGGAATCCACCTTAATGTGTTAAGGTATTTTGTTGGTAAAATCTGTTAATGTTGTTGTTAATGTAATAAGAGGAAATAGAAACTCCACTAATTTCTAGTTTACATCACCGCAACTCTGTCATTTTACGCTCAAATAACTCACTTATTAAATCGGCTGTTTTATACTTCATCAAATTATCGTTGATCCTACGTAGTCGGTAGCAATTTATTCATTATCATATGCCCTTCACCTAACAATACAGCCTATTATACACACACTAATCGGCATACAAAATGAATTCCAGCCAAAAGTACATCAATAAAAGTTGCAGTAATTTTTATGTAATTTGTTATTGACAGAAGAAAAACTTACGACGTTCTACTGGCCTCACTTTTATCGATATGTGTATAACAAAGAAAAAAAAACTTAATAACATCAGTATCCATACTTTTATATGCTCATATTTATTGACATGCATAACACAAAGTCAATTAACCTAAGCAATTTCGACATTGATATAAAAATTATTTCGTTCATTTAAGCAACATTTACTATTATGTATACTTAACACATTTACATATTGTGATCATAATACAGTGATCACTCAAGCTAAAATCCCAGTCATTAAGTTATTGTGTTTTGTGTGACCTTTCAGCAGTAAAAAAATTAATATAATCATGAACTTATAAAATATGGTGGATTGGAGAAGCTAGTTTATTTATCAGTCAATGAGAAATGGATGAGTTTCCTAATTTTAGAATATAAGCTTGACAAATAATCAAAACTCGCAGATTCCTTCCTCATTAAAATGTTTAGTATTACTTATTTGTGTCAGGGTGTTATAATTCATTAACTCTACATGCTCACATTTATAAAGACAAATACTAAAAGGCATCAAAATTTTTTAATAATAACACTTGAAACCAAACTTTATAGTAAATTACGCTGTAATTCAGAAACCTTATTAGGATAGTTAGCGCAAATTCATTTTGTAAAGGGCTTGCATTTTGCACAATGATGCCATATAACATCTATTCCCATCATTCATTTCAATCTAAATCAGTGTACACAAATATTGATTTTTTTGTCCTCTCGTGTTGATAATATGGTTGACAACTGCGAGACTAATCACATAAACAGAGTTGTTGTTTTGCCAAATATTATTAAATTAATTCCTTCAAACGGCAGAGAAATCGAAACTTACAGACAAATCACAATTATAATTTCCGTCTACATAATTGTAATTGCCCACAAGGGGTTTAAGGCGAACATCACAACCACTATTCACAAAGCATGAAACCACACTGAGGAACATAGTTTTTCAACATTGCGAAGGAATTATGTAGTTGGTAGAATTCATTATCATGCCTCACGCACTGCCAACCATCATTAATAATTATTGCAAGTTATGTTGCTTGTTGGTGACGAAAGAATTTGATACTGATGATAATGATGAACTAGTTAATCTGCATCATGGGACTCGTGGTGTGTGTTGTTATGTATATAGCTTTTCTTTGATTATTATTATTGTTATTATTATATTAAACACAACTTAACCATTACCAGTTTTGTGCAGATCATGAAATCTGGTCACAATGGTAAATGTGTTCCAGGCTAATATAGTTATCTAACGATGTAAAATACGCCTGATTATACGTAGATTAAGCAGCTACAGTATACCATTTATCGTTATATACCAGTTAGGTAAAAATATGTGAATATGAAAAAAACCATTATGTTATATTTCTGTTCAGTTGTATTATGTGACGTTGTGAACACCTAAATCTGAGTTCTTTAATATAAATTGCAATAGCAAAATCAATCAATTAAATGTTTAGAAGTCAGTCCAGTCATTGAATAAGTAACATTTTATGATGATGATCCCACTCTATAACTATGTTGTCAAATCCGTGAAGTTTAGAATAAGATTAGGCATCAGCTATTGTGAAATCCTGTATTTTGCGTTTATTTTTTCATTTAAGTCATTATTATCGATAGCCAGGTAACGACGCGTTTTGAATTCTTTAACGTTCATAGTCAGTGTTACCTATGGAAGATGTCGTTTAAAAGAGTTCACATATATATTACAGTAAAATACTAGAATACAATCAAAACATACAACTGCATGATGATCGTCCAGAAGTTGATGGTTCTGTCATATTTTGAAATAATATTTAGTCTGAATAAATTTAAATTCACTTTCAGTACAGTCGAGAATATCGCCTGGTTGTAATTCAATTTTGAATGATATCAGTATTTATGTGATTTATAGAAGTGTACAACTACACTGCCGTCGGTCTGTATACGCTTTCAATTGAATGTATATTTTTACTTTTACCTTATTTTCTGAATAATTAAGGCCCACTGATAAAATGGGTGGATAAATTTATTTTAAAATTAGCATCAAGTAACTACTTCCAGTGTATCATGAAATCCTGTATACAACTAATTAACATACATGTTATTTGTCTAATATTGACATGTATATTACCAATTATGAGATTGATATATATCACAGTTATCCATTCTTCTATTAATGTATTCGTCACAGAGATAAGTAAACTGTTTATTTTATTCTATGCTACCTATTTATAACAGGTAAATATTCGTTTGCATCAGTTTAACGTACATTCAGAGTACATCAAATCATTATACAGTGTTACACATCATACTCTAAATGTAACAGACTTACTCGATGGATCGACGACATGGCTCTCAGATACATCTGAAATGTTATAACACGCTTAATTATGAATATACTTTGGCACTTTAAATATTTAACTTGAATTGATTTAAATCTTTACATTATTATTATTATTATGTGCAGTGCAAACAGTAGATAATAGATTCACATTTGATATGCATATTCATTAACGACACTTAATGATGATTAACAGCAGCTCACTAGTGGTCAGACTGTGAAATAAATTCTAAGGATCTGGTGATTAGTGGTGATAGATGGGGTTCAAATATTTTTGGAATGTAGTAGTTACTCATGAATGGCAATGAATATAGTTATACAGCATATTATAAATTGCATAAAGTTGCAAATATTGACGGTTGAATTCTAGTTGAGTAGTCTGAGGAATTAATAAATGTTGAGAAAATTCACACTAATTAAGTCTATCATATATGTATATATGATCGTCAAGATACTTTTTGACAGATGATTCTCATGTTTGTCATATGTGCAAGTATGCTCACTGACATGTGCAACAATAATGTTATTCAAATTCTTTGAAAATGTTAGCATCAATTCAAAACTCATTTATCATAAGTGAAACTGAACTTGTTCACATGTATTTCAACAATAATAATCAAATGCATTGATAGTGTTTGAAGCAATCTGAGTGATATTCTGTTGCCTTAATAATTATACTGATGGTAAATCTAAGTAAAGTCCACGTGTATATAGTTTACATTATTTGTTTTATACTCACTGATAATAAATGGTTATTCTTAAATATCATATCGTGATATTCAAACATTGACTTACTCATTAACATCATCATTGTTATGATAGTTACCGATAGAAAGAAATAAATGATATTTGAATCCATTTTGTCTTAATAATTTTATTGAGTTAATCAGTGGTTTGTATACATTTTAACTCGTATGCATTGTCTAATCAGAAACTACGTGCGTCGAACGTAATATGTGATTAGTTGAAAAGTGCAATACAGATACTCAATGGTACACAAGTGCACACCATATTAGCTTAATTAAATTGTATACATTTAGTTATTGGTTACAGTTAATATAAATTTGATGTGTAAAATATATTGATTTTGTACACCGTTAGAAACATTTTTTTGAGGATTTCATTTGTTGAAGGAGAGTTCAGAGTCACTAAATCTTATTTCATGTAAGAACAAATCATGCTTCATTATCTTTAACCAAATAAATTTTATGTAATAACCGGATATAAGAAATAGTATATGAAGATATTGAATTAGAAAATTTATGTCGATTAATTGAAGGTATCATAATAGTCAAGAATATTAAAGTAGGAGGAACTATTATCCATACGGTAGTGTGATACTTAATATGTGTAAATTGTGAGATTTGGCTTGAGAATCTTCAATATATATTCGTTTTAATACTGCTTGTAAAATTGAGTTAACGTCATTATTACCAAGAGTTGTTGCAAATTATTTAGTTGACATAGATCAATGTTTACCACGATAATTAGTTTAGCACTAACAAACAGATAAAATTTATGCATCTTACCCTTGTCAAAAATTACTTTTGTTCCTATATCAACTACAATAATACTTAGTGTGAAAATGTGAATATAAAGTAACACTGCAGTAAGTTTCATTTAACCAATAAACAAATCGACGTCAGTTACATCGTTGTCTCTCTTTGGCTTTCCTTTACACTTTTTGTCAAGTACTGTTGATTTTTTTCGTGTATGCTTCCAATTTTCAAAAGAAAAGGTTCTTTTGTCTTTAACTTTTTCCTCGATCTTAAACATTCCAAGTTAATGTTCGTCAAGTGACATAGTTAGATCAAATAAGTCATAATTTAACGCTAAACCATTTAATAATTATTATCAAGTTTATAATACTGGCTTAATATTTAGATAACAGTAATGCATAATTATTCACCCACACAAAATATTAGCCTTAATGGTTATCGAATATGATAATTGAACAATACAGTTATAAAATTTAAAATTGTCACACCGATTGATGTCTACAAAAACAATTGCAACAATTTGTACAGTTAAAAACTGTTTTTGACTCTACAGTTTATTTAGTTATATTTAACCTTTTGTTATGTCGCGATAAAACGCCTACTGCTATACGCAAACTAACCTCAAGTCTATTCTGCGAATTTGTCTGCGACAACTGGTAATTGCAACCGTAACCAACAACTCAAAAACTGATTACTCACCTCAAGCCAAAATATAGAAGACACGAATGCAGCACTAGGAAGATTCGATTCTATTATATCCCAACTCTGTATATATAGTTACAAAAGCGACTTTGTAGAAATTAAAATAATTAGCATACTAAAATGACACTACAACCAATCACAATTAGCAAGGTCCGAGGGGAGGAAATGAAGAGCAGTACCGGTTACCGCCTACTTTACAATTAAATAAAAAGCAGCAAAATTGAGAATAATTACATGAAAAATGACTAGTTTCTTCTCTTCGCAGCACCTTTATTATTCAAACTGTTGATTGTTCACTGTATCAGATAATCAACGAAAAATATGCTTAAAGTCTGTGAAACGTATTAACTAATTGCTGACAAATATACACATCTTGTAAATACATAAGAGAGCACTACTTAGCATAGCCTGATACTTTGGTTTGTTAGATCTTTACTCATATTCTGATGCGAAATAGACGACTTGTGCACGTTACGTATAGATTATGGTTGGTTTGGTATGGTAGTCTATCGCTAACTAATTTGTTAGAATTATAAACCAACACTGCTGTGATAAATTTAGGGACTTCAAAAACATAGACTTCAGCTTATGATTTGTTTTGTTTTATGATGCAAGAAATTTAGGGGTGGGTGACCGAATGCCAATCACTAGTGCTTAGTTGGTGAATGTACGTCTGCCCTCTGCTCACTTAGTCCGAAGCCAGAATAAGAAGAATACGAGCCAATAAGTCAATTATACAGAATCCTATTATATTCCAAACGTTTCCTTGTATATACAATATATATACATAAAATCAGACCGCAGAGCAAATCAATTAAGAAATTATCATGAATACAGAACAAAGAAAACGGTCGTAGTGAATAGGCACAACTTTTTCACAACTAATTAAATGTAGTCCATAATAACAGACAATGTAATAACAGTAATTATGCTAAACGGGAGGATAGGGTAAGAGAAACGTACCAATAATAGAAACAAAATGTTTACATTACACACATTTAGAATAAATGAAATAGTGTTCTTAAAACGCATTTCTGAATGTTTGTTACACTACTTTGTAGTCCGGCATAACATTTCGTAACCAATGTAAGTTGAAAAACATATCTTGGTACTAAATACTCTTAATAATAATAATAATAGTAAAGTTTTTACTGAACAGATATTTATGAGGTCGTCTAATATTCAAAACCATTACAAGCTTTGCTCATTCTGTTCAAAAATTATTTCTCCTCAACGATAGCATTTTGATCTAAGATACAAATCATTTTTCCTTCTCTGAAACTGCATCAGTAACAACAGGAAATATATATATTGAAAAGTATTCGAAAACGGCCTTTATTAAACCCAAGCATTACTTTAAAATACTTGTAAACTTCTTAAATAATATTCTTGTTGATCATAATATGCTAACAAATTAGACAATAAACACATATGCTATTATTAGCTTGATAAGCAAAATAAAGAATACAATGTAGATGTTAGTGTGAAACACCGTCATTAATGAAAGGACAACTATTAGATTTTTTAGAGATGAAGCATTTCCAATTAGAGCTGATTGTTTCATATCTTGTTTAAAAGCAATACTGTCAACTCAATGTCTCAGTCACTCAAAATGAGTTACAAAATATAATTAATTTTATTTCCTATCACAATTACTCCACAAACTAGTATTCTTTAACTGTAACAAAATTTGGTTTAAACACTCCGCCTAATTATAATCTACGTAATTATATATCTACCATAACGGTCAACACTCTTGAAACCAATCTTAGATTAAACTATTATTGGTCAACTTATCCAAAATATGAAACAGGCTACCAGTGGACATCAGGAAGTCCGAATCCCTTCCACGTTTTACAAACTTGCTCCACAAATCTATCTCACCTGGTGACCTACTTAACTTATGTCCCACATAAGTGAACCGTACTAATGAGTTCTAGACCCTGGGTCCCCTTAAAGTGTAGATTGTTTATATCTGCTGCTGAAGCTACATTTTATTTTTTTGTCTATTTCTCTTATATATTTATAGATAAAATAGTACATTGACAACTACTCATTACCCAGCTCTTGTGGCGCGAAACGATCACTTGCTTGTTTTTCACCATGACTGTTTTCCGTTTTTCAACCGTCATACTGAGAGAAGGCCAAGTAGGACAAGCATATTGTATATTTGGTGAAAACAGAGAATGTCATGAAATATTATATACATTACTTTTAATCATCAATTTGCATATCATTCGTGTTATTAGATCCGTGTCGATCGTAGGCTTTCTTCTCTCAGTTGTTCTCGATTTTCCTTTGTATTCTAATTATGCTCTGCTTCTTTCCACCCTGCACCTTGCCACATACGCTGTTTCCTGATTCTTTACCACTTCATGCGACGTTCCGCTACCTACTACTCATGGGCGACTTTATGATAAGTATTCACCACAATACCAGACGCACTACTGTCTGTATGCACATTTTGCTGCCTCTTACAATTCGAAAACCCATATTACATTTCACAAGCCTTATTGTCTAGACCTCCTTTGTTCATGGATGTCACTTTGCCAAACTTGTTTTTTTTTTATATTACTGTATTTAACTATACTGTTATACATAACTATCATTGTTACTATACACACACAATTAATATTATACATAAGTGTTGTTTTCATGAACTATCTGCTATAGCGCTAAAACTTTTGACAATTGTAGGACACTGTACTAAAGCTTACAGTGTTAAAATTCTCTAGATATCAATAGAGTATGTTTTGTGTATCGAATTGGCGACATCTGTTATTCTAGTATGTAATTAATTTTAGAAACAAATGATTATTATTATTACTTTATACCACAATTACTATAATATTGTACTTCGTAGCGCCTTTAGTTGACTAATTAAGAGTTGACTTCAAAACATAAGTATACGCTAAGACAATTATGCTCAAGTGTTCATATACTTTTTTCTTCTACACTGGGATTATATTTCCTGTTATCGTATATTGAGAAGCATTGTGTGTCTGAATAACTAGGAACCCGCTCCACTGTCTCCTACCCACGATACTGAAATAAAGACTTATTACTAAATATTCTGGTTTCTTCTGTCAAATAAAACGAAATGTACTTAGGCTTTGAACTGGTGAGCTATATAACGAACACTTTATCTAATTTCCATTGTACGTTAAATAAGTATTCTGTTTTCGCAGTAATTAAGATTGCGTATATATACATTTTATACGTAGTATTTTGTTTTTATCGTTAGGTATCACTATTAGACCTATTGTTTATCCGTTTTATTAGATCATTGTGTGTTTATAACATGTCAGATTCAATCCCAACCAAGAGCCTAGAGGATATGTCATCGGTAGACATAGACACGATTGAGACTACGAGAGTCCGACTCCTAGAATTTGATCATAGTGATCCTGAGTTGTGGTTCGCTCAGCTGGAGCATTATTTCATGAGACATAATATCAAATCTAAATGAGTTCACTATCGAGACATATGTTTACGTCATCTCTTTAAGCACACAAAGAAGTCTGCGACTTGGTTTTAAGTTTTTACCAACAATACACCATTCTAAGACAAAAAATAATGAATCGTCTATCATTATCAGATGAGCAAAGAATCCATAGGCTTTTCCGCGGTGAAGCATTACGTGATGGGTCACCGTCGCAGTGTTTGCGACATCTCCAAATTTTAGTTTGTGGCAACACAGTGGGTGAGGCATTCCTAAAACAAAGATGAATGCAAGCTTCCCCAAAAATGTTTGGATGCATAACATCCTGATACCACTTTCTCTCAATTAGCACGTATTGCAGATAGAGTAATCGTAAACGGTCACCTTAACTGCATCACGTATGATACATTTTACTTAAAAATGTCGGCGAATGACCTGGTAATAGCAAAACTCATCGCGAGTGTTAAAAGACTTACATAGACTGTCATTAAAATTTAAACGGGTCATAGAGATAAGAGCAGGTCACCACAACGACCGAGATCCTAATCACGGAACAGGTCACAAGTGTCCAAACAATTTTGTTGGTATCACTGGAAATTCTGTGCCAGATCGACCAAATACAGTCAACCATGCTGCTGGTCCGAAAAGACCCTGAGGATTATTAAAAACAAATAAAAACTTAAGATCGCAATGACTTAGAAAGGATGTCTAAACAGTTGCTTGTTATACGCTAGGGATAGAAATGCAGGCTTAAACCTTTGAGTGGACACTGCTGCTGCGCTTAGTATCAATTCTTAGAAAAAAATAAGATGGGTCAAAAAACTTTCTCAGTTACACTTCAAGCTGCCGATAAAACTGAAACTGCAACGTTTGGGCAGAGAATGATGACGCTAGATTTGGGGTTCAAAAGACATTTTTCCTGGATTTTCACTGTAGCCGATCTAGATCTGGCAATACTAAGAATGAACTTTTTAAAGAGATATGAAGTTTTAGTTAACACTGAAATATGATGTTTGACATTGAAAGAAACTTTGGAATATACAGAAGGTGCAGAAAGTCATATCATATCTCTAAATTTATTACAAACTCCGCCAGTAACAACAACAAATTTCCGTGATATACTCGCGGAATTTCCTAACCTAACAAAACAAAACCCTCAACTTTCCAAAAGTAACTTCAAAGTATGTCATATTATCAAAACTGAAAGTTCACCTGTTTTCGCTTAAACGAGGAGACTAGTACATGATAAGCTCAAATTAGCTAGAGCCAAATTCGATTACATGCTAAAGCTGGGCATAATACGTCCATCTGATAGCCAGTGCACATCTCCTTTGCAAACGGTTTCAAGGAAAGATAAAGGCAATTGGAGACCATGCAGAAATTACAGGCCCTTAACTGTTAAAGGTACTAGATAAGTACCAGATACCGTATATCCAAGACTTTACAAATGGTTTACATGATATGGAAGTATTTACTAAAATCGACATAATCTTGGCATATCATAATATTCCAGTAGCTAATGAAAATATTCCTATGACAGCTATCATAACACATTTGGGATTATTCAAAATTTTACACATACCATTTGGCCTACGAAACGAGGCACAAACATTCCGAAGGTTTATGGATAATCTACTTTGAGATATCCCGTTTGCACTGGGGTACGTAGATGACTTGCCAGTTACCAACACAGACTTCAAACAACATGTGAAGGCAGTAATGATACGATTAAACGAAAATGGCATGAACAAACATCAAAGCGAATGTGTTTTTTGAAAGTGAAAACATTAGAATTTCTTGGACACACCATAAGTCCTGAAGGAATTACACCAATCAAATAGGAGATGGGCACTATCAAACAATACCCCGTTCAAAGCTCTCTAACAAGACTTCGAAGTTTTCTACGTTTAAAAGGCCTTTTTACAGATTCTTACTCGGTTGTGCTCAACTAATGCAACCATTGACGGATACGCTTAAAGAAAGACCGAAAGAATTCAAGTCGACCTCTGAAGCTGTCGAGGTTATTAACCAATTAAAGGATAGACTTGCTCAAGCATCTACATTAACTTATCCAAATTCTCATTATCCATTAGCTTTGATGGTAAACGCTTCGGACAAGGCCGTAGGCGGTATTCTTAACCAACTAGTTAAAAACGCCTAGAAACCGATTGCATTCTTCTCAAAGAAAGTCACTGCAGCAGATACGAGATATTCTACCTTCGGTCGACAAGTCCTCGCAATCTACCTAACCATCAAGCATTTCCGATATTTGCTTAAATGTGGAAAAATTCATAGTTTATACAGATCCAAACCGTTACCAATGCATTAAAAGCCAAAGCTAGTGAATACCCACCTCGAGAAGTCCGACACTTAGACTACATGTCACAGTTCACTAGTGATATACGTCATGTAAATGGTCAAGACGATCAAGCAGCTTACGCATTATCTCGATAAAAAATTAATATAATTCACTAGTCAACAATAAATTTTGAGACTATGAGGAACAGCCAAAAAATTGATTAAGAATTACAAAACTTTCCGTCAGCTAAAAGCTCTAGTCTTAGACTAAAACAGCTTACATTACCTATGGAAGATGTTACGATTTACTGTGACACAACGAAGGCGGTTGCCCGACCTTTCGCTCTCGAAAATATGTGGCGTAAACCAACTATGGGATTAAAGGTCTAGGCCTAAGCCAATTAACACTCGTGAATAATCACGAGCAAAGTTTTTACCTAAAGATCTAAGCAACTGTTCGCACGTCTGGATAAGACGTGACAAAATAAAAGCACCACTTAGCCCTCCTTTTGAAGGTCCATTTAAGGTTATTTCAAGAAAACCTATATATTTTGTGATTCAGAAACAAGGAAATATCGACTTAGTAAGTATTGATAGGCTAAAATCAGCTTATCTAGATAATGAACCCCAAGAGTGTGGTTAGGTTGCTTGCCCGACCAAATAACCACGGAATCAAGAAGTGAAAACGTAAAGACTATAAAAGTTCCTGAAGCGTTAGATGTGCACAACCAAATATTCAGACAGAGATGTCTATAGTTTTAGTTTCAGTCTAAAATGTAATCACGTAACTTCTAAATTCTCAAGTTTGTAAACATTAAATAACAAAGTAAAATAAAAACAGTATTTAACTCTTAGCCCTACGTCGACAAAACGTTGGCGAAATAGTAGTCGTTCTAGGTATTATTCTACCCAATTCTCCTCGACCTTATCTTTTGATATATGAAATATATAGTCAATTTTTCAAAATAAATTTCACCTAAGCAATATATTGTTAAACAATTTGTTGAGTACTATAAGCTGCAAACCTATCAACAGACAGACAGACAGACAGATACAACGCAGAACTTTGTTCGCACGTACATCAGTTCAGGTCGGCATACCACATCAGCACAGAGACGCAACTATCAGTTCAAATCCAAGAAGTAGTAGTAGTAGTAGTAGTTTATTCTCAGGTAGCATTTTGTACATGAGAGCATACCAGTTTACAGGCACGATCAGAATGATATAGATTGTTTTTAACAGGGAATATATAGAGAGTCATTTTTTATGAAAATCATGCTATATGAAGACATTAATTAATATTTATAAAGTCAACTATAACAAGGTCCAGAGTTTACAGTGCTAAGGAATTAGAGATGTGTTATGTACTGTAGAACACTTCCAGCATGCGTTCGCGCGTTTTTCGACTGTGATGCTGTAATCGCAGAAAATGGCTGTGGGTAAGCAGAATGGATCATAGAGACTATCCAGAAACGGGAAAAGACTGTGTATGTGTGTGTGTGAGTGATAGCGATAGTAGAAGTATTAGCAGTAATGCAGAAAATTAGGGGGCGAAGATGTGATTCGAAAAGTATAATTCAGTGAGATAAATTTGGAAGGAGAAAGATAGAGAATTCGGAAGGTTAGATTTTGAGAGAACACAAAGAATGGATGTACCTGCGCCATTGCAGATGATACTAAGCCATGTCGTTCAAGGTCTCTAACCATTGGTGACTTTCGTCTCGCGGACCCCAATCACGCAGCCTACATCTACTAACATGACTTAGTCCACTTGTCAGTGACTTCATCGATTTCTGCCATGTTTTGGTTTGGCCGCCCCTAGCTTTCTTCCAACCTATTCCTACGCCGCAAAACATAGCTCGTCGAGGCAGTCGGTAGTTAGACATGCGTAACACATGTCCCAACCACCTCAACTGATGAAGTTTCAATACTTCATCTATTGATTTGCCCTCCTTTCCTAGAACCCGTTTCCTAACGACAGCATTGCTCATTCGGTTGTCCCACGATACTCGAGCAATGCTTCGGAGACACCTATGATCGAAGACCAGTAACCTACGAATGTCCTCTACTCTTAACGGCCATGTTTCGCTACCGTATAGTAGGACAGAGCGAACTGCTGCACGGTACACTCGTTCTTTGGTTAACAAGCGCATATCTTGCCTGCGCCATAAGTGACACAACTTGGCAAAAGCCAATTGAGCTTTCTGTATCCGTGCTGAGATTTCGTCAGTCACCAGGCCATCAGCACTGATGAGACTCCCCAGATACGTGAAGCGGTCTACACGCTCGACTACTTCACTCCCTATCACTAGTTCAGGTGCCGATGCAACCCAATCCTGAAGCAACATTTTGCATTTCGAGGGAGAAAACTGCATCCCGAACATGCTTGCATTGTTGCTCAGGGTAGTCAGAAGACTCTGCATTTTGTCAGCGTCTTCACCAAATAGGACTATGTCATCAGCATACTCTAAGTCAGTAAGCGAGACTCCTGGTAGTAAGTCAACTCCTGAAAAGTCAGACGAAGATAAGGTTATATCTAGGAGCATGTCTATGACAAAATTAAACAAGAATGAGGAAAGTGGACATTCCTGACGGACACCACTTGAAATGAGGCATTCCGATGACAGTTCGCCATAAGCTCTCACTCGACCTGTAGTTATAGAGTAGAGAGCTTGTATAAGGTTAATGTACTTCTTTGGTACACCTTCTAATGACGGACACTACCACAGAACCTCACGATCAACAGAGTCGAATGCCGCCTTTAGGTCCAGGAAGACAACTATTGTAGGACGCCTAAATCTGTGTCTGTGTTCCAGGACCTGTCTCAGTGTGAAGATGTGGTCTATACAGCCACGTCCAGGTCTGAATCCAGCCTGGTTTTCTCTTGTCTGCTCTTCACGAGCTCTAGTTAGGCGTCTAAGTATAATCGAGGCTAACAATTTAGAAACTATATTAGTCAGACTGATTCCCCTGTGATTGTCACAAGAAGACTTTTGTCCTTTCTTATAAATTGGGACAATCAGGGATTGAGACCAGTCAGATGGTATTACGCCTAGTTCCCAGATTCTACCCAAGATTTCAGTCAATCTAGCTGCTAAAACTGGACCGCCATCCTTAAACATTTCAGGGGTAAGCCTATCAGGACCTGCTGCTCTACGTCGCTTCAGATTTCCTATAGCCTTCTCAATTTCATAAAGACTAGGAGGAGTTAAGTCGATTTGCCATTCAGGATGACTGGGGATCGTGGGCAACCGAAGTGTGGCTGAAGGCCAGTTGAACTGATCCCTAAAGTGTTCTGCCCATCGGTCCAATCTCCTGGACTGAGAATGAATTATAATCCCATCCCTTTCCGAAATAGTCTCACTCACATTCGGATCCCTAATACCAGTTTCCTTGATAAGTCGGAAAAGTTGCCTACTGTTACCTATCGCCGCTGCCTTTCCCATCGTTTTTGCTTTCGCCACCCACCACTGTTCACGGTCGTTGCGTAGGCTTTTTATCAGCCTGCGCCTAAGCTCACTTCGCTCTTCATCATGTTCAGAGCCAGGTGGGATGAGTTTACGAGCATCCATCAGTTCGGTAGATGCTACTGAAATCCACGGCTTCATCCTAGCCTTATGATTTACCTTACTAGCAGATATCATTGCTGTTTCCACAGCCTTTTTGATATCATTCCAACCTGCTTCCGGATGGCAATCGCTTACACGTTCGCCATACTGTTTTTCTAGTTGTTCCTGAAATATATTGTTAGCTTTATTATCATTAAGTAAATCCCTAAGAGGCTTTATTGCAATGTCTTTCCTACGTCCAGTAAGCCTCAAACAAATACGCGCTCGCACTAAAGCATGGTCTGAATCTAAACATGTGTCCCAGAACGAGCTACAGTCCTCTATCGAACCCCTCCATCGGTGGCTGATGGCGATGTGATCTAGTTGGGTCCAACGTTGAGACGATTTCGGGGGTCGCCGTGTCAAAAGATGCTTTTCCTTATGCCTAAAGTTTGTATTCGCTAGAAACAGGCGGTTATCTAAACATAGTTGCAACAGACGGTCGCCATTATCTGTTTTTTGAGCCGTGACACCATAACATCCACCCAAGTGTCTCTCATTTTCACTTAGTCTACCTACTTGAGCATTAAGGTCACCAGCCATTATAACTATATTAGAGCGCCTAGCTTTTCGGAGGAGGTCCGTAAGCTTGCTGTAAAACTCATCTTTCACCTAGTCTGAAATGCAGTCAGTGGGGGCATAGGCAAATACGACAAAGAGGCAACGACGAGTGTCCCTATCTTTCCGAGTCCTAACTGTCCCGTTAAGTCGGAGAGCGCACAAGCGACTATCTACAGGGATCCAGTCTAGGAGAGCTAGTTCTACCCTACGACTCAATGCAATACCTACACCAGCGAGACCCCGGGAAGCAGCATCAGGGCTACCGGATACACGAAGAGTAATTTGGGCTGCTTCTTTATTTTAATACGGTGAAATCAGGTTAATGATTTTACTAGGATCCTGTATGCGCGTTTCCGAGACGCAGCATACATCGATTGAGCGAGATTCTAAAGTCCTAGCTAAGGAAGCCTGTTGCCCTATTTGACCCATTGTCCGTACATTAAAAGCTCCAACATATAGTCTAGAACGGGGTTTCAAGAGACCAGGAATGCTTTTTCGTGAGCTCGCATCATTTGCATTAGCGGTGCTGTAAGATGAAGGAATGTAAGTAGAGTTAGTGGTAGAGATAAGAGAGATATTATGTGTAGAAAGGATTTGATTTTGACCAATTTGGACTCACGTGCTTTGCGGGTATGAGGGCGGTTGTCACTTCCCGGCTGCCCACACCGTAGAAGGGTGTTTCTTGAGGAACCTGAAAAAGAAGGCAGATTAGTGTCGGTCTTAGAGACCTGAAAGCGTGACCGCAGAGCCCAAGGGACAACTGCTTGAGGCCTGTCACGCACAGCCTTTTTAGGAAAAGTTTCTTGAGTATTAGCTCCGCACTTAGAAGCCCTTAGTGGGCACCCTTACCGCCGGAGACGGAAATCCGTGAGGTAGGGTGAGGTGTGACATTTTTAGGGCCGACCTTTTCTAACCCCTCCTTCCTTGTGAGAAGGCAGCATCGCTGCAGATGCTGGTTGTCCGAGGGAAACACCTTACTGCTATCACACCCCTCTGCAGTCAGCAGTACGACTTCGCCCTCAGACTTTGAGTAGCTGCTTTTAGTCTCATCGTTCTCCAATCGACCTACCCAGCATGGTAGAACCTACAGGAACATATGTTCCAGCCAGTATAGCTCGGTTGGGTCATCACGATAGGCAAGCCCGACCACCACGACAAGGTAGCAGCTACGGTCGGGCAAACCTATCAACGAAGGTAGGTCACTAAAGAACAGAGAATCTCTAATTAAGGTGAGTGTTGTGAGTAAGCTTCACCTGTGGAACTAATCGTTTTTCTAGGTTTTTACACTATTAGTAGACAATATTTACCGTAAATAACACAATGAACCCTGACAATAGCGATGAACGTCGAAAATAACCCAGGCGAGTTTAACTGTTTTTACCAGTTGATTTACTAAACACACCACACTATTATTTAACATGTATGTGTTTTTATTTAGACTAACACTAAATCTTTTTCCACTCGAAATGTATATTTTTAATAACTTTGTACGACAACATACTTCTACGGAAGAGTTTGTTGTTTTCAGAAAACATATCAAATTCCATAATGATTCGACTGTCATTACATCTAATTATTTTTGTCACAAGATATAAATAGCACTAAGCTAACTACAGTAAATTATTTAACGTCTATATTATCAATAGCATTTTTCAAACTGAAGCAACATAAGTTATGTCTAAAATTTTAAATTTTGCTGGTATATTTCCCAATTTTTTTAATTCATGAACTTACATGACAAATTAACTTGCACATGCGTTGTATTTTCTCTGTGCAATTTGAATTTACGCATAATCTTTTTTGGACTAAACCCTGGATTTGTCGCGTAACCTATCTTAATAGTCCCGACCGTAGCTGCTACCTTGACGTGGTGGTCGGACTTGAGTCTCGTGATGACCCGACCGAGCTATACTGGCTGGAACATATGTTCCTGTAGGTTCTACCATGCCAGGCAGGTCGATTGGAGAACGATGAGACTAAAAGCAGCTACTCAAAGTCTGAGGGCAAAGTCATACTGCCCTTCCACGGTGTGGGCAGCCGGGAAGTGACAACCGCCCTCATACCCACAAAAGCACGAGAGTCTTAATTGGTTAAAATCAAATCCTTTCTACACCGCATAATAGCTCTCTTATCTCTACCACTAACTCTACTCACATTCCTTCATCTCACAGCACCGCTAATGCAAACGATGCAAGCTCACGAAAAGTCATTCTTGGTCTCTTGAAATCCCGTTCTAGACTATATGTTGGAGCTTTTAATGTACGGACAATGGGTCAAATAGGGCAACAGGCTTCCTTAGCTAGGACTTTAGAATCTCGCTCAATCGATGTATGCTGCGTCTCGGAAACGCGCATACAGGATCCTAGTAAAATCATTAACCTGATTTCACCGTATTAAAATAAAGAAGCAGTCCGATTTACTCTTCGTGTATCCGGTAGCCCTGATGCTGCTTCCCGGGGTCTCGTTGGTGTAGGTACAGCATTGAGTCGTAGGGTAGAACTAGCTCTCCTAGACTGGATCACTGTAGATAGTCGCCGAACTTACAGAATTTATTTTCTCTAGGTCCAGAATAGCCGACAGTCTGTTTGATCAGCTAGCAACCTGCAGTAAACGGTCAGTAACTGCCAAGGTTAATTTTGCCATAAGGGAGGAATCTAAGGGAATAAACGACGCTAAACTACTATGCGCAATGTGTCTAGAAAATCATTCAGGGTTCCTATGCCCAATCTTTTAAGCCCTATCCGTTGAAGATAGATGGTCTAAAGCAAGGAAGAAAGGGTTGTGTTTCGTCTGTTTAGGAGGACCTCATCAGGCTAGCCGATGTGTACTGAAAAACAGTTGTCAATACGAAGGTTGCAAAGGACGTCATCACTGCATGGTACAGTCTCGGCGAAGTCGGTCAATGCTCACCATCTTGAGAGTCGCTGCGTTTCTTCAAGGATGCCATATAGTAATGTTAGCTTAGGCATAGTACCCATCCGCGTGATGTCGGGGCATAATGAGATCACGGGTTATGCCTTCTTAGACAATGGATCAGATGTTACCTTGATAAGAGCTGACTGTGTGAAACTTCTGGGGTTGCAGAACGAACGGGCTCAGACGATGATCCAAACTCTGGGTGGTAATAAATTAGCAACTTCAGTCAGTAGAATGTTCGAAGTATGCTCGTTAGATAGAAATGAGTCGCTGCATATCGAGTGTGCCTTGGTGGTAGACAGGTTACCGGTTGACAAGTCTAGAATGCAGATAGGCGATAGCTTTAAGAACTGGCCTCATTTATCTGACTTGCCGTTGGACTACGTCGTTAACGGTGAAGTTCTATTGTTGATCGGTTACGACACCCCGGAAGCTCATTGTATATTAGATCAAAGGCTAGGTGGTCGGAAGCATCCATATGCTGTAAAAACTTTATTGGGATGGACTGTCTTAGGACCGATGTCACCTGTAAAATGTAATGTGAGCAGTGTAGACTTCATGCGCCGTTCGGAATCTACAGAAACACAGCTAGGGAGAATGGACGACCTTAAGTTCGCCGATGTACATTCCGTTGAAAAGATGATATCACCTAATGATCTTGCAGCCATACAGGTAGTGCAGAAGAAGACTTATTTCTCAGATGGCCACTTCGTAGTACCACTGTCATGGCGAAAGGGTGCTGACACGGGCCCGGGGAATTATGAGTTGGCCAGGAGAAGATGGGAGAGTCTCAAGTATAGGCTGATACGAAATGATAGTTTGAGAGAAAGATACATCAGAGACATCGAAGATATTATTAGTAAAGGATATGCCGAGTTAGTCCTGGAGGTGTACAGCAGATTAGATTATCGACTTCGTTGGTATCTGTCCCATTACCCAGTAACTAACCCGAAAAAACCCGAGAAGCTTCGAATAGTCCTCGACTGTGCCGCTAAACATAATGAAGTGTCTCTCAACGATTTGTTGTATCTAGGCCTGAACACCACCGCAAATTTGGTCGGGATAACTTTACGTTTACGCAGAGAGTTGATAGCTGTCTCTGCCGATATTGAGGAAATGTTTATGCAGGTAAAGGTACCTGACTTCGATAGAGGTGCATTACGATTCTTGTGGTGGCCAGATAATATGTCAAAGGAGCCAAGTGAATATCAGATGACCTCTCACCCATTTGGAGCTACATCTTCCCCGTTCTGTGCGAACTTTGCACTAGTCAAAACAGTCCAGATGTTTTCCGACCAATACGATATCTTTGTTCGAAATGCTGTCCAAGGTAATTTTTATGTAAACGATTGCTTGGTGTCATTTCCGTCAGTTGAGCAAGCTCAGAGCTTTGTCAAGCAGATAACCGAGTTGTTGTCACGCGGAGGTTTCAGGCTAAAGAAGTGGGTTTCAAATTCGGAGATGGTTGCATATGTATTCCCAAGAATGAGCGGAGGATTGTCAGCAGTAGACAGGCCTCTAGGCTATGGTGCTACTCAGAGAACTCCCGGTCTATAGTGTGATATGAAGGCAGATGATTTTAAATTTCGTTTTGATCCCGTTGAAAGACCGCTAACTAGAAAGGGTATAATGGCTGTAGTTTCATCTTTGTTTCACTCATTGGGTCAAATATCACCAACCTATCTTCCGACTAAGCAACTATTGCAGAAGCTATGTAGAGCCAAGTTGGGGCGGGACCAACCCTTCTGCGAATCAGATGTTGCTGCCTGGAAAGAATGTATGAATTTTATGCGCTGTCTAGGCAGTGTCACAGTTAACAGAAGTCTTAAGGAAGAAGTGTCTGGCGACGAATCCAAGATGGAACTGCATGTGTTCAGTGATGCATCCGAGTCGGGTTATGGAACAGTGACATGTGCTCGAATCGTGTCTCAGAAACGTGCTCCAAACTGTGTGCTGCTGTTTAGCGAATCGGAAGTAGCATTCATAAAACATGTAACCATACCTAGACTGGAATTAGCTGTTCTAAATGTGCGCAGAACCATGACAGAGTTTTGGGGGTATCTTCTGTGTTATATGGAGGGATTTTGGCAGGCAGTGTAAAATCTATTTTGCTTGTATGAAAATCCCTCCATGTTTTTTTTTCTGTTGAGCAGTTCCTTACCCTGAATTTGTCTCTTTGTTGTGCTCTGTCTGTGTAACAGTTCCTATTTCTTTCTATTTGCTTCTTATTTTTTATAACAGTTATGGAGTTTTACGCACAATTATGTTATTACATGTCCTTTTGGTAGTATATATTACATCCCGTTGACCTTCAGTTTGTTTTGTTGGGGTTCAAGGTTTTGTTGTAAGCCATATTGGCTTAATATTTTCTGTCTGTCTGATTGAATTGGCCCAGTTGGTTGATTTCCCACGTTTGGTTCCTTTATTTGTTAGGAACACTTTCTTTGGACAAGTAACTAATTTACTGTCTATTTACTATTTATTTGTTATATTGTAGATTAATTGTACAATTGCTTGAATCCTTTGGGGCTGTATAGGGAAAGGAAACTGTTGAGGTTTGTGTATTAAATTTTGTTTATTGTTAAATAAAGTACCACGTTTTGCACCAATAAATTGTGTTATTGGCTTTCTTACCACGGATTCGTGCGTAACTCAATAAGCGGCAGGCTCCATACAGAACGACGTTAATCTTCAACGTTATCAGTAGCTTGGTCTATACAATAATAAAGCTAACAATATATTTCAGGAACAACTAGAAAAACAGTTTGGCGAACGTGTAAGCGATTGCCATCCGGAAGCAGGTTGGAATGATATCAAAAAGGCTGTGGAAACAGCAATGATATCTGCTAGTAAGGTAAATCATAAGGCTAGGATGAAGCCGTGGATTTCAGTAGCATCTACCGAACTGATGGATGCTCGTAAACTCATCCCACCTGGCTCTGAACATGATGAAGAGCGAAGTGAGCTTAGGCGCAGGCTGATAAAAAGCCTACGCAACGACCGTGAACAGTGGTGGGTGGCG
Source organism: Schistosoma japonicum (assembly GCA_025215515.1). Classification (NCBI taxonomy): domain Eukaryota; kingdom Metazoa; phylum Platyhelminthes; class Trematoda; order Strigeidida; family Schistosomatidae; genus Schistosoma; species Schistosoma japonicum. Next base: position 73,542,912 of record CM046069.1, read on the forward strand.
AAAGCAAAAACGATGGGAAAGGCAGCGGCGATAGGTAACAGTAGGCAACTTTTCCGACTTATCAAGGAAACTGGTATTAGGGATCCGAATGTGAGTGAGACTATTTCGGAAAGGGATGGGATTATAATTCATTCTCAGTCCAGGAGATTGGACCGATGGGCAGAACACTTTAGGGATCAGTTCAACTGGCCTTCAGCCACACTTCGGTTGCCCACGATCCCCAGTCATCCTGAATGGCAAATCGACTTAACTCCTCCTAGTCTTTATGAAATTGAGAAGGCTATAGGAAATCTGAAGCGACGTAGAGCAGCAGGTCCTGATAGGCTTACCCCTGAAATGTTTAAGGATGGCGGTCCAGTTTTAGCAGCTAGATTGACTGAAATCTTGGGTAGAATCTGGGAACTAGGCGTAATACCATCTGACTGGTCTCAATCCCTGATTGTCCCAATTTATAAGAAAGGACAAAAGTCTTCTTGTGACAATCACAGGGGAATCAGTCTGACTAATATAGTTTCTAAATTGTTAGCCTCGATTATACTTAGACGCCTAACTAGAGCTCGTGAAGAGCAGACAAGAGAAAACCAGGCTGGATTCAGACCTGGACGTGGCTGTATAGACCACATCTTCACACTGAGACAGGTCCTGGAACACAGACACAGATTTAGGCGTCCTACAATAGTTGTCTTCCTGGACCTAAAGGCGGCATTCGACTCTGTTGATCGTGAGGTTCTGTGGTAGTGTCCGTCATTAGAAGGTGTACCAAAGAAGTACATTAACCTTATACAAGCTCTCTACTCTATAACTACAGGTCGAGTGAGAGCTTATGGCGAACTGTCATCGGAATGCCTCATTTCAAGTGGTGTCCGTCAGGAATGTCCACTTTCCTCATTCTTGTTTAATTTTGTCATAGACATGCTCCTAGATATAACCTTATCTTCGTCTGACTTTTCAGGAGTTGACTTACTACCAGGAGTCTCGCTTACTGACTTAGAGTATGCTGATGACATAGTCCTATTTGGTGAAGACGCTGACAAAATGCAGAGTCTTCTGACTACCCTGAGCAACAATGCAAGCATGTTCGGGATGCAGTTTTCTCCCTCGAAATGCAAAATGTTGCTTCAGGATTGGGTTGCATCGGCACCTGAACTAGTGATAGGGAGTGAAGTAGTCGAGCGTGTAGACCGCTTCACGTATCTGGGGAGTCTCATCAGTGCTGATGGCCTGGTGACTGACGAAATCTCAGCACGGATACAGAAAGCTCAATTGGCTTTTGCCAAGTTGTGTCACTTATGGCGCAGGCAAGATATGCGCTTGTTAACCAAAGAACGAGTGTACCGTGCAGCAGTTCGCTCTGTCCTACTATACGGTAGCGAAACATGGCCGTTAAGAGTAGAGGACATTCGTAGGTTACTGGTCTTCGATCATAGGTGTCTCCGAAGCATTGCTCGAGTATCGTGGGACAACCGAATGAGCAATGCTGTCGTTAGGAAACGGGTTCTAGGAAAGGAGGGCAAATCAATAGATGAAGTATTGAAACTTCATCAGTTGAGGTGGTTGGGACATGTGTTACGCATGTCTAACTACCGACTGCCTCGACGAGCTATGTTTTGCGGCGTAGGAATAGGTTGGAAGAAAGCTAGGGGCGGCCAAACCAAAACATGGCAGAAATCGATGAAGTCACTGACAAGTGGACTAAGTCATGTTAGTAGATGTAGGCTGCGTGATTGGGGTCCGCGAGACGAAAGTCACCAATGGTTAGAGACCTTGAACGACATGGCTTAGTATCATCTGCAATGGCGCAGGTACATCCATTCTTTGTGTTCTCTCAAAATCTAACCTTCCGAATTCTCTATCTTTCTCCTTCCAAATTTATCTCACTGAATTATACTTTTCGAATCACATCTTCGCCCCCTAATTTTCTGCATTACTGCTAATACTTCTACTATCGCTATCACTCTTGGATTTGAACTGATAGTCGCGTCTCTGTTTTGATGTGGTATGCCGACCTGAACTGATGTACGTGCGAACAAAGTTCTGCGTTGTATCTGTCTGTCTATCTTAATTGTTAGTGCTAGGCATATTTACTTTCATAAAGTGGGCGATCATAGTATGTAAGAATCTTTTTTTGGTTTGGTTGAAAATCCCTCCAAGTAACCTTTTCTTTAGTTGTAATTCGTTGTGTTTCGTTCAAAATACGTTTGTCACCCTTTCTTAATCTGTTTAGTTGTACATTCTAATAATCTTTAATTTCTAAATGAGATAGTTGCTATTTATTTTTATTGTAATATCTGTATTTTCTTGCGTTCGTGCTGGATTTCTGTTATTCTTATGAACTTTATACACTTTGTTTCACTGGATGTTTTGGCTTGGGCGGAAGCCATATTGGTCTGTTCCTCTTTTGATTGTATTACTTGCCTTGACTGGATTTGTGCATTTCCAGATTGTGGGTGGACGCACATTTTCAGAAATTGTTTCGTAACAAATTTACATCTTACTTTCTGGATAGACAACACGCAATCTATCCTAAAGGGATAGAGTAACATTTTTGTATATTATTTGGAACTTGATTGATTATCCCCATTTTTGGGATAAACTTTGGTTGAGTAACTGGTGGTGACATTTGTTTAGAACCGTTCCTTACCCAACCATTTGTTTTGAATTTCGACTGGGCAAGAGTACGCGTATCTAAACCAACCTCGACAGTTACTCTTCAGTCCAAACTGCTTCAGTTTGGATTCTACAGTTCTAAACAAATTTCAGGATATCGGTCGAAGTGTTTTGGCTACAGTGATCTGGTGTCGCTTGAAGCACAAGTACCCTTTTGTTTCGTGTTTTGCTACTTTGGCTCGTGATGTCATCAAAACGTCAAAGAAAATTGAACTTGAAGCCGGTTGAGGGTAGTGAAGCCAACCTATACGATGAACCTCCTTGTACAAAGCAAGTCCCTTTGCATACCTTTATGTGTCATGGTTCAGATTTAAGTAAGCGTAATGATGATGATAGGGCTACTGTTTCTGACTCTATAGTAGATGAAAGGAAGAATCTTAGTTTAGGTAAACGGTTTGAATCCGAGTCACTAGTTGATGCAAATGTTGCTTCTCGAAAAGGTTTATCACCTGTTATGATAAGTTTGGATCTTCCTAAGGTTGAACTGAGCTATTTTGATGGACAGCCAACGGCGTACTGGATGTTTATACGGCGATTGGAGACTTACGTCGCGTCAAGAGTTATTGATGATAGTCAACGCTTGTTATATTTAATACACTACTGTAAGGGCAAGGCAAAATCTGCGATTGAGGGTTGTGTCATGATGGATCCCACTGCTGGTTACAGCAAGGCCAGAGAAATTTTGAAACGGTTATTTGGTCAACCGCACATAATCGCAAGGGAAACGTTGGAAGGCTTGTTCAGCGAAATAATCGATTATAGTGATGCTGGAAAATTAGCAAACCTTGCTGTAAAAATGGAAAATTGTGCAATGGTTTTAAACCAAATGAATTATAACTATGATTTGAATTCTTTAGCGACTCTAGAACGCATCGTTAAGTTGTTACCCCGTTCATTGCAAGTACAATGGGCGGATATAGTCGATACATTGACAGAAAACGTTAGGGAACCCACGTTTGCCGAGCTTACCAATTTTATAGCTTCGCGTGCCAGGGTCGCGAGTAGCAGGTTTGGACAGTTGGCGACATGTATGAAGAAAGGATATAACGCGAAGATGAATTGTTACTTGCATTCGGAGCAGTATAGCAGTTTAGCTGTTAAACGTGAATGCAGTATATGCTCTAAGGATCATGACATTTATCTGTGCCCAAGTTTCATATCAATGACGGTCGAAGATCGATGGGCTCATGCAAGGTCTAAGGGTGCTTGTTTTGTTTGCCTAAAGCGAGGTCATCGAGCCAGTGAATGCAAATCGACAAAGCGTTGTAATGTTGAAGAGTGTTTGAATCGACATCATTATTTGCTACACAGTAATCGACAGGTCAATCCCCTTGAAAGTAATTCCAATGTAGAGAGTCATTGTGGATATACTAAGTCTCTAGGTCACCATGTGTGTTTGGGAATGATACCCATACGGTTGAGATCAAAACATGCGGAAGTTGTAGGCTATGCCCTTCTTGACAACGGCTCCAGTGCGACATTAATACGCTCGGATTGCTTAAAATCTCTTGGACTAAAGGAGGAGCAAGTGTCGATAGTTCTTCAGACAGTGGGTGGTAACAAGACAGCTAAAGCTACAAACGCTTCATTTGAGGTACATTCATTAAACCAAACAGAGCATATCGAAATAAATGAAGCATCGGTAGTGGAAAGGATACCAGGACGTAAGCCTGAAAGGTGCGTGCTGGATGAGGTGCAGAAGTGGCCCCACTTAACTGACGTACCCTTAGATAGTATAGACTCTGACGAAGTTTTGTTATTAATTGGTTGTGATGTACCTGAAGCCCACTGGGTCTTAGATCAACGTTTAGGAGGCAGGAAGTGACCATACGCAATAAAGATGCTACTGGGTTGGGGCGTTTTTGGCCCCACGTCTTATCGTGGATGGGGGAAGAGAGTCGTAAATCATACTTGTATGCGAGACTCATCGAAAGACCGATTGCGTAGGATTTATGACATGGAGTTTGCTGATGTATATTCGAATGATAAGACTCTTTCAATGGACGACCTTAATGCCATTTAGATAGTTGAGGAAGGGACGTATTTTGCATATGATCATTTCTTTGTACCCATCCCATGGAGAAATAATGTAGATACAAGAAAAGATAATTATGAGATGGCCAAATGCAGATTACATAGTTTAAGACGCAAAATGTTAAGCGATTACTGTTTTCATGGCATGTATACTAAGAGTATCGAAAATAACTTTACTAAGGGATATGCGGAGAAAGTCCCAGAAACGCAACGTGAAGTAGGGAATCTTTTCCGATGGTATTTACCTCATCATGCAGTTATAAACCCGAGAAAACCGGAGAAGCTCAGAGTGGTTTTCGATTGTGCTGCCAAATCTGCAGGGGTATCATTAAATGACATGATTTATCAAGGACCAGACACCACTTCTGAGTTAGTGTGTATACTATTACGATTCCGCAGAGAAGCTGTGGCCATTACTACAGATGTGGAGGAAATGTTCATGCAAGTAAAGATGCCGGAGCATGACCAAGCAGCTTTGAGATTTCTATGGTGGCCGAATGGTGACACGTCAAGCAAGCCGGTAGAGTTTCAGATGACTTCACATCCATTCGGAGCAACGTCGTCACCGTTTTGTGCAAACTTTGCTATGAATAAGACTGCACAAAGATTCTCAACTGGTTACGAGGATTTTGTCGTGGATGCTGTTAAGAATAATTTCTACGTTGATGACTGTTTAGTATCCTTCTCCACCTGTGAACAAGCGAAAAAATTTGTTGTGCAAATAAATGAGCTACTATGTAAGGGGGGCTTCAAATTGAGGAAATGGATAACTAACTCGGAGATAGTAAAGGCTGTTTTGCCTTCTGTATGCGACGATGGACCTTTAGTTGACATACCTGTATGTTATAATGTCACTCACCGAACTTTAGGTTTGGAATGGGATCCCAGACAAGATGTATTTAAGTTTTGCTTCGACGCAACGGAGAAACCTATGACTAGACGAGGGATATTGTCCGTCGTTTCTTCCCTGTTCGACCCCTTGGGTCTAATCGCTCCTACGTGTCTCACTGCTAAACTGCTATTACGGAAGCTATGCAAGGCTCAGGTAGGTTGGGACCAACCACTTAGTGAGCCGGACGTTTCCGTCTGGTTAAATTGGGTAAAATTTATGCTACAGATAGGTGATGTCACTGTGCCCCGAGGAATCAAGAGAGTAATTGACGAAACAGACGCGACGGTAGAGCTGCGTTTATTCAGTGACGCGTCGGAGTTGGGATATGGAGCCGTTGCCTACGCACTGGTCAGTTATCCACAGCGGTCACCGTACTGTGTTTTATTATTTAGCAAGTCTAGAGTTGCACCTATCAAACAAGTCACTATATCGAGATTGGAGATGGGGGCGGCGGTGTTAAGCGTGAGAATAAGTGAAGTCCTAGAGAAAAGTTTCCCTAGATTTTTTAGTGAAGTAAACTTTTATACGGATTCTATGGTAGTTTTGTATTACATCAAGAATACGGAGAGTCGATACAGTACCTTTATAGCCAACCGCCTAGCAGTCATACATCGATTTACGAGTGTCGAACAATGGCGTTATATAAAGTCGTCACAGAATCCAGGTGATTGGACGTCGAGAGGTATTCATAAAGTGAGCGATCTCAGAACTTGGTTTAAATGTCCTGCATTGTTGGACACTAGTGTTTCTAGAATGACTATTAGATGTCTAGAACCCACTGTTGAAAACATTGAGTTTAGAAAACCGCTGTCTATGGTTAGTTTAAGTAGTGTAGAACGATGCAGCTCTCCTATTCTGTCTTATTTTTCTGAGTGGATGAAGTTGGTCAGAGCTGTAGCATGGTTTAGAAGATTCATCGAATTTATTAAGGTTCTGAGTTCCTCGAGTGGTGAAGGATCCGTCCATCTAGGGTATCTAAAGGTTAATGAGCTTGAAGCAGCTAAGTGTAAGGTGTTGTTGATGGTTCAAAAGGAAGTATATGGGGAGTTAATAAGTGAATTTAGAAACATCGGTAACTTAATTAAACATAGCCACCTGAAAAGATTATCCCCGATAATGCTGGATGGTCTGCTCTGTGTTGGAGGTCGCTTAAATTACGCCGATTTCCCAAGCACTTTTAGACATCCAATAATTTTACCTAACCGACACTTTGTGACTGAATTGATCATTAGACATTATCATAGGGAGGAAGGACATACAGGAACCTCTCAAGTATTGGCCACAATTCGCAAGAATTACTGGATAGTAAAGGGAACTAGTGCAGTCAAGAGAGTAATAGGCAAATGTGTGACTTGTCGACGGTTTATGATGAGTCCCGGACAACAGCTGATGGCACCCCTACCCCTTTGTAGAATTCAGCAGGGCTGGTATACCTTTTCATCTGTGGGAGTTGATTACTTTGGACCCTTCATAGTTAAAAGAGGAAGATCATTTGAAAAAAGATATGGGTGTGTGTTTACTTGTTCACAAACAAGAGCTGTACATATCGAAATGGCGCATAGCTTAAACACCGATTCAATTATAATGTCTTTACTACGTTTTATGGGGAGAAGAGGGAGGCCCACAGAAATATACAGCGACAACGGGTCGAATTTCATAGGTACGGTGTCTGAACTAAAAAGGTCCATACAACAATGGGACCAGCGAAGGATAAGTAATAAACTAGCAACGAAGTAGATTCAATGGCACTTCAACCCACCCTTGTGCAGTCATAGAGGGGAAGGTGTTTGGGAAAGGATGATTCGATCAGTACGCCAGTTGTTGTTGTTGATCACCAGGGACCAGACTTTGACCGATGAAGCCTTAGCCACGTATTTGGTTGAAGCTGAGAAGATATTAAATAATCGACCTTTAACCCCAGTGACCCAAGACGCCGAGGATAAACCAGCTCTGTCGCCGAATAATTTGTTATTACTGAGAGAGTGTGACGGAGTAGTTGAAGAAGGTACTATTACTGATAAGTACAGCAAACGTTGGAGACAGGTTAATTATCTTGCTAATGTGTTTCGGAAAAGATGGATGAAAGAACATTTACCGTCTCTGCAATTACGTCAAAAATGGTTGATTGAACATCGCAATTTCAAGGAAGGCGATGTAGTTATTGTGATTTCAGATATTTCTACTCGTGGAAAGTGGCCCTTAGGAGTGGTGGAAAATTGTGAAATAGATAACAACGGGAAGGTTAGAACGGTAACCGTTCGCACCAGAAATGGAATAGTTAGGCGAGACATACGCAAGATATGTCTTTTTGAAGGATCAGAATAGTCTTACTGTAATTTAGAGAAAATAAGGCAGGTAGGCGTACTGCTGTAAGTCCTACCCGCTCCTCTAGCTTGATAATAATATAATAGGTTGAACCATGACTAAAGGTATCAAGTGGTCTTGTGGTACATGGAGGGATTTTGCGGGTCGGTGTAAGATCTTTTTTTTGGTTTGGTTGAAAATCCCTCCAAGTAACCTTTTCTTTAGTTGTAATTCGTTGTGTTTCGTTCAAAATACGTTTGTCACCCTTTCTTAATCTGTTTAGTTGTACATTCTAATAATCTTTAATTTCTAAATGAGATAGTTGCTATTTATTTTTATTGTAATATCTGTATTTTCTTGCGTTCGTGCTGGATTTCTGTTATTCTTATGAACTTTATACACTTTGTTTCACTGGATGTTTTGGCTTGGGCGGAAGCCATATTGGTCTGTTCCTCTTTTGATTGTATTACTTGCCTTGACTGGATTTGTGCATTTCCAGATTGTGGGTGGACGCACATTTTCAGAAATTGTTTCGTAACAAATTTACATCTTACTTTCTGGATAGACAACACGCAATCTATCCTAAAGGGATAGAGTAACATTTTTGTATATTATTTGGAACTTGATTGATTATCCCCATTTTTGGGATAAACTTTGGTTGAGTAACTGGTGGTGACATTTGTTTAGAACCGTTCCTTACCCAACCATTTGTTTTGAATTTCGACTGGGCAAGAGTACGCGTATCTAAACCAACCTCGACAGTTACTCTTCAGTCCAAACTGCTTCAGTTTGGATTCTACCTAGCAGCTGCCTTAAAAGATGCTTAACATAAACCAGATTATAAAGTCAGCAGCATCAAGGCACTATCGTTCTTCACTGATATAATGAGTAAGCTATCATGTACTTATTAGTCAGTTAGACATTCAAATAAACTCCGGAACCTAACATTAAAAATAATTCTAAATAAACGATTACTTCTGGACCAAAAAATGGTAATATAATCAGGCAGCGTTAATCCGTTAACAGCTAATTGCATCTGCCATCCGTGAATCACCAAAAAATATATATGTATAAAATCCAACTCTTTTACTTTCCCTAGCTTATGGTGAATCAACACTACTACTAGTTATTCATAATAGTTTCGGGATATCATCATAATGTATTGTCATGACTTGGCAACACATTAAACGATTGATAAAATTATTGAGACTAATAACAAACCAGGTAGACAAAGTGACTCGAAATTATCAATAAATAGCGTGGTTTCCCCACAGTTAGCAGTTTAGAAACTATTATTATAAATCCATGCTATTACCATAGACAAGGGTTAGTAGTAATACTTCCTTTGGCTAAAATCTATGCTTTCTCGGATAATCGCATGGTTTGCGTTCACCTTATTGACATTCGAACCACTGCTTTGTACCTTACGTTGGTCGATTTTTACCGACACTCATGACTAATAGAATCTACACACTTGTAAGATTAGAATCTACTCATTTCTTGGTCGACTTTACAAGATACAGCTTCACTGTGACTTGCGTGCCTACCACTCATCGAGTGAGTAACCTGTAAAACGCAGATTATATCCTTAACCTAATAAACCTGGTGAACATGACTTTTACGGCCGAACCAATGAGAAACGATGGAAGCGTTTCAAGGTCGCGGCGGACACTCTTTAGAATCATGTTAACGATAGAGTGTGTTCTAGGTCTTGTTAGTTGTAAAAATCTGGTTATTCGTTTGCGAACTATGGGGTTGCTAAGAAAAGCGTTAAATTGTCAATGTGGCAAGAAAATGACAGTTTACGAGTAAGCAGTTCCTTTTTATAATATTTGTAGCTTTTTGGTAAGTGGAACAGAGCACCAAATAAATAACATTGTGAAAGGATTCCTGACAGATAGGCCACGACACTTTCGGCTGGCAGAAAATACATCCTATCTGGTACAATAATCTATAGTGACAACTGGAAAGCCTACTTTCAAAAATGGGGTACGTACACAGAGTTATAGTGCACAAGAAACATTTCGTTAATCTGTCTACAGGAGTTCATACCAACAATATCGATTCAATGTGGAGTCGAGTCAGGTGTCCCTTGCGATAATACTTTGGATCACAAGGAAGAATGCCATGGAGTCATTTGAATAAATATTTATATAAAATGCATCATAACATTAAGTTTGGAGTGTTGGAGAATAACTTACATAAGTTTTTTGATGACAAAAACATAATACGTTCCGTATAACTTTTCGATTTCAATTATAAGTAATGAATAAGAGTTTAAGGATTTTTCACTACATTTTGCGTTATTGTTAAGCCTTTATATTATCTGTATATCATATATAAGGATGACTATTTAGTTGTTTACTAAAGATTTCCGTGGAGGAGGCATACTACAATAAGTCTTAGTTTGGAATTCCCTAATAAATCACTAAAATCGGGGAAAAATTATTAATTCTGATTCACAGAGCCGTGGTTGGTTGGCTACGATCAAGGTTTCCAAAGCCATTTTATAATCACTCATGCCCGGCCGTAAAAGTCATGTCTACCATAAACCTAAGCACCCTTACGTTCTCGGTAATTCATTTTTTTTCTAAGCATTTACCAAAATTTTTCGTCCTAACGGTAATATTAGTACGCACCGTTACACATCTAGTCTTAAAAGGCGGTCGTCACATGATCAAGGTCGCCTATTTGGTTTGACTCCTGGTAAGTTCAAGCACTTGTATATATATATTTTTAATTAAATTGATTTATATTTTTTTATTGATGCATTTGCATGCACAGATATCTAAACCATGTTTATTTACTTCCAGGTTCCAAACTAGCCTGGAAACCAAACACTTACGAAGAAACAAACAATTATCAATTATAATAGTGAATTTTATTTTTGTACTCTAACATTTTATACAAACAGTGGAGCAATTCTTGTGGTGTATTGGAGTTTTAACAATATTTTTCAGAGCAGATTTTTCATTTATTTAGACTTGAGAGAGATTCAACAGGCAGGTGAGTAAACACCTAATAGCCGGACAAAGCATGAAAAAATCTCACCTCATTAACATGGTGTTGGGTAGCCCGCTTGCAGTACTTTCTTAGATATTCTCACTTCATTTTCTTACCCTTTGTTATTTCTCAAGCAATGGTCACAGTAATTTAAGTTCACCAAATATCAAACCATCATTTATGAGAGAATGTAAGCGCTACATAATTAGATAACAAGTTTTAAAAATAAATGTCATTCACGTAGTATCGTCGAATACTCACAGACTGTTTACCATTGATCGAATGTAAGGTGCTGGACGTGCCAGTAGTTATCTATTGAGCTACAGTGGCAGTACTACGAAAATTTTGTTAGTTAATTTGGTCAAACCGACGTTCTTACCAAAGTCGATTCTAGGAGGAAGCTGATGTATCAACTTAGGTTGACTAGTTAAGAGTTGACTTCATAACTTATGTATACACTAAAACAATCAAGCTTAAGTATTCATTTACTTCCTTATTCTTTATAGGGATTGTATTTCCTGTTATCTTATACTGAATGTTGAGAGGAATTGTGTATTTGAATGACTGGGATCCTGCTTCAGTCTACTGCCCACGATACGAAATAACGACCTATTACCAAGAATTATTGTTTCTTCAGTTAAATAGAACGGAACGTACCTTTAAGTTAAAAATACACCGTCGCTGCACTTTTCTTTGTTTTGAAGTGAATCTTGTTTGTTGATTGCTTGGGTTAACAATCGATCGCTTTTATAGCATCAAAACTTAAAACTCAGAATTACTGTCTTTTATCTCAGCCGAACTTACTAGAACAAACTTACTGGACACTTGAATTTATGCATACGTGTGATGGTAAACTAGAGAGCCTATCATTCGCCCCGAACATTGCTGTTAAATCAAGTAAACTAAAATCTAATTAACGTTGCACTTATTATATGTACTAATAATAGTTGTCAATATAGTAATAATTCCCGTCTGTGACTGTTTGTAAGGTGGCTGCCACAGATTTGTTTAGAGAAATTTGAATATAAGTAAACACTTTAGAAGCAAATATCAGGTAAGAAATTAGCAATCCTTAAATTAATGCTTGATTACTTAATCAAACGTTAATCTAACGTAAACCAATCAATCTATTCCCTCTACCATATGTGGAGCATATGACGCTGGCGACCAGTATTCTACAACTAACTGTGTCCCACGCTCTTCTTTCCGAGCACATTTAATGACATTTAATTGTATTATTTAAAATGTTGATAGTTTCAATTTGATGAATGATCACTATGCGATTTAATAATCGATATGCGAATATTTTTTGCTTATATACGCATGAGTGTTTGTGGTCCACCTGCTAGCTTACTTGTTGAATTAACGCTTTTTGATGACTTTGGACTTCTTCGTTTAGTTGGCTGGCCTGGGGCGCTGCGAAATAGTTTAGCCCACCTGTTATTATTTCGCTGGTCCTACGTTTGTTAGTAAGTACCTTGGTTTCTTCTTAATTCGCAAAACATTAGCAGTAGTGACGCAACTGCTGCAAACATGATTCCTTCGAAAATACAATTATTATTGGAGCAGCAGCTAAATTTTTTCAAATTTCCGAGTACACGAAAATTGCATTTACATGCTCCCTTAGCACATCTACCATTACTACTACACCATCAATCGGTGGCGTTGCAAACAGTGTTGCTGAATTTCACCGCGATCCTGATTTTAACATTATTTTTGAAATGTAGTTTCGTCGTTATGAATATCTATTTAAATTTGATTTTGCAATACAAGATGATGCTTTGACGATTCAGCTGCTACTTTGAGAATGGAGTCCAGTTGAGTTAGATAAATATTGCATTTTGATTTTGTCACAGAACACACATAACCTATCGTTTGCTGACGGCATCCAGTCACTTAGCTAACAGTTTAAAGAAAATTCCTTCCTATTCAATACACGATACCGATATGTTGAACTTAGAATGAATAAAGCTAGTGATTTCCTTAGGCAAGTTGGTATTGTCAACTGCGAATGTTATCATTTTTGTCTCAAATCTCTTGCAGAAGACCAGTTTAAAGCCCTGATTAATATCTGCAGTCTTTAATCTGGAAAGATTAGGCACATCAGAACACGGTTACTATGTTGACTTAATCAATACCTTGAGCTAACGCTGTGTGACACTGCTAATCTATATCAACGCCTAATCATCCTCCAGCGCGACACTTCTATGGTCCGATCCGTTGGTAAAGGCAACTGTGAAGTCAATACAATACGTCAGTCATCATGCAATAGCCAACTTATGGTTGCTGCATCTAGCTTATCTAATTCCAGTTCAGCGCTGTCTTCGGAAACAATGTATTTTACACTACGCTGGCATTGTGACGCATAACATTTTGTAAGATTCTGCCAGTATAATCATTGTCGTTGCATCCTGTCAAAGCCCTATTCCAGGTGTAGAAAAATTTCTAACTTTTTATATTTATGGGTCTCCGTTACGATTGCAAGTAGATTCGATTTTGTAAACTGCAGTCCTATAAATCTTGGATAAGAATGAACAGGCCATGCCTTCAGCCAACTACGCAGAAGGCGTGCACGGCATTTGTTAACTAGTTACGCATGTTAGCACAGTTGGGGCGCATTGGATCCTTTGGGAATAAGACTTTTACTCGAGTATGTTATGGAGCAATAACAGATTTAAATTTGTTCGGATTAGATTGGCTCAGTCAGCTGCACGTAGCTTACATCCCGTTAAATACTGCATATCAAATAGTATAGCGAACCTTGGTGCCAGAAAACTGGACGACAAATATGTTGGCAGAGTTCCCGACTATATTTCAACCTGGTTTGGGTTGTAGCTTCGCTATAGAGAAAACCCTTTGACTACAGAATATTAAGGCTTAACCTATCTTTTGTGCTAAGCAACTAGTGCTATATACAGCATAATCCGAAGTTGATAAAGAGCTCATTTACCAACAGTAACAAAGAGTTATCATACCTGTTTTTTACTTTTCTTGGGCGGCTTCAATTGTGGTTATCAACAACGCAAACTACACAACACGCATATGCGCAGACATTTACAAAAGTTTTATCGCAGCATTGAGCAACATCATAATCCACTACCAGTTTCTACAGATTTATTTAATTTGCTAAACGGTAAAATTTTTTTCGCAAATCTGAACCTCACTGATACTTACCTACAAGTGTAAGTAACTGAAGAGTGGAGGTCTAGGTTTTCTTGCAGCAGGACATCCTGATAGATAGGTAGTGCCAATTAAACTTCGTATATGTGAGTCCAAATAACACATGTTAGGGCATTTCAAACATCATTATTGAATGCTTGCTCATGTTAGTGCCGTAGTACGTAGCTGTAAACATTGGAAACAGATTTAGCTCTACAGAAAAGGAAAATTTAAAATTACCTCTCACATAATCATGTCTGCTGGCAGAAAGATCTACCCTCTCTCTTTATATAATGTTAGGCTTGCAAATTTGCGGGTTCAATGGAAATTATGTTTTTATACTCGATACTCAACGACACAAGTTTTGCTTTGATCAACCTTATCTGAGCAGGCATTTTATTACAGGTCATACAGACGACTTAGGCCACAAGCTAGAAACTAGATACCTAATTGTTATTGTATTGGCATGACAGGGATCAATTAGGAGAAGTATGAGGTGATATTGGATGTGGAAAAGAGTGTACTATCTAGTGGCTACACGAGTAGTTACTAGAAACTAGCGTAGTGTTAGTAATGCTGTAGGTATTAGGCAACTAGTCAGCCATTCGAGTAGTAAGTTTGAACAAATTGTTAATAATACAATAATAGATAGAAAACTGACCAAAAGTGAGTAGTGAGTAAAATGTGTGAACTCACTAGATTCTTGTTACTGATGCACCTTAGTAGTAAGATACTAGGTTCGGCGAATATTCACCATGGGGTCATTGAATTTGTGCCACATTTGACTAGTCTAGAGAATATGTCTACATAACATGTAAATAAAAAGAAAGTAAAACAGAGAAAAAATATTTTCGTGTGTAATCTACAGGCATAAAGATAATCCAAAACATGATCTGATTGATTACAAGTCGTTTTATTTTTTGTTGGTGAAGTGTAGATGGAAGTGCAATAGCCCATAAATATCTTTTATTCAGAAGTGTTATCACTTTTCCTTTGATATTAAATTAATTTCAGATACTTGGGGGACCTATTATTCCCGGTTTTTGAATAGATGGCTTCATCAGTCAGGAAGATAATATCTTTGAGAGCTATATTAAGTAGCTTGCAATATACTAGATGATTATAATACACGCGTACTTATGCCGGCAGTTTGTCCCATATATTAAAAATACTGAATCGAGCAAAAGTTTGCAAGAGCTTTCGTTTCATGTAGATAAGTAGTAACTCCCGCTATGCTTGCTAAAATAGTGTCTATTGGTTGCTGAACAATAAAGGGAGTTGTCGAGACGCCAAATGCCGAACGTTTGTATTAAACATCCCACGATGAGTATTAATCGCCAGAAGCTCCTTGGATTCCTCAGTCACTTCCACTAGTAGGTAAGTACCAGTGAGGTCCAGATTTGCTAAAAGGTTTCGACTGCTTAGCAAAGTAAATAAGTTTGCAGAAACTGGTAATGGATAACGATGCTGCCCAATAGCTGCGTTAAAGCTTGTGGAAATGACTGCGCATATGCGTGTTGTGTAGTTTGCGTTGTTGATGACCACGATTGGTGCAGCCCAGGCAGAATAAAAAAAAGGCATGAGAGAGTAGGAAAAGCACCTATGAACAGATTTTGACATGTCTTTGTTTAATAAACATAGCTGAGAACAAACTGGAATTATTATTAATTGGGGCCTACACACTTTTGTTACAACATTGTCTCATCACTTTGGTTATGGAAGTTCTAAAGAATTTAACCTAAATGTTTTATTAATACGCGAGTCAGTATTGTCACGTATTTTGAGAAAAATAGATCATCAGAATATGCTAAGCCAAGATCAGTAACACTATGTATCCAGGGTATAGTCATCGAGTGGATTGTAAATTGTACGATTGTATGTGGTGTGCTAAAGCATATACAGATACATTCGTTAGGGTTGGCTTTTAAGTAGTGCACCAATTACTTTAAAGCAACTGTTAATTTTGTATTTAGCTTGAAAACCAGAAGAGTTCACTAGGTGGAAAAGAATATGTGATTTTGTGATCATCAACAAACATAAAAGACTTACCACTAGGGAGACAATCACATACATTGTTAGAATATAGAGTTAAAATAAGGAAAACAATGGGGCTACTTCCGACGTTATAGGTTTTAGATGAGAGAGTGTAAAGTCAAAACTAACCATTTGTGCGCATACAAAGAGAAAGGATCTTAAACAACCAAATGAAGGACTGATTATGCTGTATATCTTACGCTAACTTATAAATAAAAAGTAATCAACGCAGTCGAATGCCTTGAAATCAATATAGATAATCTTATGGCCATATGGAAGAGAAGAAGCGGATTCAATATGAGGTGCAAGTAAGGGTGTGTTTTCTGAGAATTCGGTGGGTTTGTACATACAGCCAACAAGTAGAGAGGGTTTGACAGATTAATGGTGGCTCATATAGATTCTTTCACAGTTTTGACAGTTGAGTTACTAAGACGTATGTGTAGGAAGAGTGAGAGAAGAAAGTAAACTAAATAACTACCTTCTCTCTTGATCACCTGTTAACAAAGGTAATGAATGTATGAGTCTGTGTCTGATTCATCATACAATAAACTATAATGACACCAAGTTTCAGTTATTATCAGGATGGGTGAGCCAAAAGTAGACCAGTGGTTTTAAAAGTCATCTTAGCTATTACAGATCTCACATTAATAAAAAGAATGTATAAATTGGATTTGTAGGATTTGTAAAAGCATAATAGATTGTCAAAAAACTGGATATCACTTTACTATTGAGTAAATTGTGGTTAGTGGATGACTTATAACGAGGAAGTGTAAAGCTAATCCAAGAAACGATAGAATTTAATTAAGTACCTAGTACTATGTAAAGTGACAGGTGAGTTGAAGAAACAGTTGTATTGGAGACTGGTGAGACTTACAACAGAAGACAGTTGGAAGCAGTAGATAACGAAGGCAATGAATATTGTCTTAGGGCATCAATATTTGTAGAGGGGGGGGTAAGAGAGTAGGTGAGGCTACTTTTTGGAAAATAAAGAGGGTAAAAAAAACAGTTTGTATTTGGCATGAAATAAAGCTATATTGCTGAGAACTTAACAAAAAGATCGGATAAATTAACACTGATAACCAATAATTATTCTTTACTAAAAGCAGGTAATCTTTCGATTTGTTCTTGTCAATGCCTTCGCCCTAACACGAAACATCATAATTACCTATGCCCTATTCTCTTCCAGATTGATTCTCAATTGGCAGTAGGTCAACTAAAACGGGCTGAACAATTGATAATTGCATATACCAAGTATAAGAATGCCTGTGTATTCAAGGACAAGATTGTGATCCAAAAACACAAGAGACCAGAAACTTCACAATTAGGTAAAGTTAAGCACAATATCACTAATGTAAAATGCATAACCACACCACTTAGTACTGCCACAGAATCCTATGATAATACCAGTAATCAACGAGCAGGCGTTATATTCACTCTTCATTTGTGAACTTTTTAGTAATACACGCCCGCTTACTTCCTGATAAAATGTAAACCCTAAAAACTATAACCTTATTATCCAAACCTTCATAAAAATTTGTCTAAGAAACATGATGTTTCTCCTAAGTAACTGACTCAGAACCAAAGATTCTGGACTATACGTTACATCTTATAGGTATTTTTGTCCAAAAATAAACGAAAATATTTACGAAACTTGGGCGCCGGGTGTATGTAAGACATATGAATAGAATATATTTGTTACTAATCTCAGCTGATGAAATTAAAGAAATTTTTCATCGATTTCATCCGTTGAGATTGTTAACAAATATATTCTATTCATATATATTTGTTAAATCGTTGCAATAAAGAATATAAACAATGTGCCGGCTGTCTAATATACGCAAGTGTTTGTTTTCGTCTGATAAAATCAATGACAAAATACTCGGTAAGATACCAGAGTCTGTCTGGATCTCAATCAATAACCTAAAACTCAGTTTACTTTTAGAGTGCATATACAGAACCCCTAGCACATCGAATACTGTAGATAGCATCATCAATAATGCTATTTGTACATAAGTCTGTCCTAAATTATAATACGAAAGTCATCAAAAGTGACTGATTTTTCTAGAATAGACTGCAATGTTGACAGAGGACAGTTATACGATAAAGAAAACCTTCTTA